>OX465298.1:29388676-30588676 GCA_949987735.1 Leucophora obtusa | reverse complement strand
TTGTAAATGCAGAAAAGTACATCTAAGATGAGAACCTTTATCGCGATCTAAGCATTAAAACCTAAAAGACGTTATTCGAAATAGCACTTTAAATTACACCAATCGCTTCACACTACATTCGAAAACTGAACTAAAAACTCTACCGCAAAATGAGACTTCAGTGTCCAGAAGACTTAAGTGTTATACTCCTACCTGATAGCTTCATTTGACGTGAAAAACATTTTTTGTTTTCTTTCTTCACTTATGTAATTGAAATATTCTTATTGGGGTTCGTCAAAAAAAAATTTTTTTTTGATTTTCGGATATCATCACTTTTTTTAAAGTTTTTGCATAGAAAAAAATAATAGCGTTTTTCTTCTTTTTTATTTAAACTCCTTCCACTGGCGCAAGCCGGCCAAAAACGCTGATTTGGAGACCCATTTTCTGCAGAGCAAAAACGGCTGCATTTCTGGAAAATCTGACTTTACCATTCGATTCGACAGCAAAAATTAATATAAAAAACATTTTTTTTTGCGTTTTCTGAATACAGCAGATAGTCATCAGAGTGGTCCAAAAATCTACTTTTTTCAAAAATTTCAAAAAAGTTACTTTTTTATTACACACAATAAAAATGTATTCCCTGCTAAGAATATTGGTACAAAAATTTTTGATATACCGCTACCCGTTAAAAAGTTATTTAGTAATCAACTATGTTTAGTAAAAACATTGTAATAAATAATAATAAACATTAATAAACATTACAAAACTTACAAATTATTTTGTCATTACCTAAAAATAAATGTATGATGCGGCAGCAAGTATTGAAAGCTGCATTTTAATTAGCTCAAATACTTTTTCATTGAATTCAAAAAAATCCAAATTTGATTAGCTTATAACTTTTTAACGGTTCGCGGTATATCCAAAAGTTTTGTACCCATGTACCCCGCCGGAAATACATTTTCATTCTATGTATTAAAAAAATTACTATTTAGAAGTTTTTGAAAAAGCGGATTTTCGAACCACTCTAATAGTGTATTTTAGAAATGCAAAACAAAAGTTTTGTGTATTAAATTTTGTTGTAGAATCGAATGGTAAAATCCGATTTCCTATAAATGCAGCTGTTTTTGCTCTGGAGGAAAAGGGTCTTAAAATTAGCGTTTTTGGCCGACTTGCGCCAGTGGAAGGAGTTGAAATAAAAACGAAAAAAACGCCATTCTTTTTTTCTATGCAAAAACCTTAAAAAAAGTGATGATATCCGAAAATCAAATTTTTGTGACGAACTGCTTTGTCCCATAGACAAAATTCAAAAATGGTTAAGAGCCAACTAATGTTTGGATCCGAAATTCGAATGGGTTAAAATGGACTTGTGTCAAAATTTTCTATAAAATCATAAAAGAAACAAAATCGGAAATATATCACATATGGGCGATAGGTCCAAATATGGTCCTTGGGACCATGTGAGTCAGCGAACCAAATTTCATTGAAATATCTTCGTATTTGAGACCTGCAGCGTGTAACCAAGCCAATTTTGGGGGGACACTTATATGGGCACTAGGTCTAAACATGGACCGATTTTAACCAAAATCAAAAGGCTTCGTCCTTGGGCCTACATAGGTCAGTGTACCAAAATAGACCGATTTTAACCAAAATGAATAGGCTTCGTCCCTGGGGCGACGTAGGTGAACCAAATTTCATCAAAATATCTTGATATTTGCGACCTGTAGAGTGCGCACAAGAATGCATGGGCAGACAGACAGACCTACGGTCAGGCGGACATCGATAAATCAAAATAAAAAGTGATTCTGAGTCGATCGGTATACTAAAAGGTGGTTCTAGGTCCAATATTTTTTCGTGTTACAATTAGCTGAAACTTAATATACCCTCTCCACATAGTGGTGTATAAAAATTCTGTTGGAAATCAACTACATCGATTTCTACCCCCAGAAAACAGATTCGGCGCTGATTTATAGCCAATCGAAGGATTCGGCTGTGGTAGCCATGTTTTTCAGTTTAAATATTGGAATGTATTTAAATGTAAAAATTACGTTATTTTTCAAGGGTTTTTTCTCTTTTAATAAATTTACTTATCCTTTTGTTAAAGTTTGTTTTATATTTCAAGTTTCTGGGTAAAAGGGTTTGCACAGGTCATTAAAGGCGGTTATTTCCCCCTTTTTGCCCTTTCCAGTAAAAATTTCCAAATATATATAAACCTGCATCAGGGAATGTCTATGATAAGGTTTAGAATTTCAAGAACCCAACTCCAGTGGTTTGAGTCATTAAAATTTCATTCCATTTTGTTCCAGTTCTCTAGTGTTTCAGTTGCAATTAAAGCAACGTAAGTTGTTCGAGTTTTACGAGAAAAAACTGTTATACTGCATATAAAAAAATTATTTTTCACGACAATCAGTTTCACGTGAAAATTGTGTGGAGTTTGTTTTCTCGCAAATTTAATGTACAAGACTATTATTTTTCCTGGAAAAAAGTGACATTTTGTGTTTATTTTAATTGTGTCTTTGTTATAAAATTAAAAATTGTTCATTTGTTTAAATTAAATTGCAATTTGAGGCATTTAAAGATCGAGTGAAATTTTTCCACGTGTAAAATAAACTTACGGTGCTTAAGCTGGGTTCCGTTGCATTTAGTTCGCCATTTCATTGCATTTCTTTCCCATTTTCTAGTGCTTCAATTCCACTCATTAGCCGTTCTATTTCCATTTCGTTCCACTTGTCTACCATTTCAACTTCAACCGTTCCCTATCCCCATTTTGTTTCCCAATTGTAGTGTTCCAATTCCACTCGTTCCAGTCTTCATTCAATTTCGTCCTTATCGTCTTGTATTTCAATATACATATATTCTATGCCATTTCTTTCAACTCGGTCCGTTCCATTCCGTTTCCAACTTTAGTGTTTCAATTCCATTTGTTCCCCATTCCAGCCCATTTCATTCCTTTTTCCATTCCATTTCGCTTCCTGTTCCATTCTATTTCATTTCCATCGTCTGGCTTTTCAGTTCCACTTATGACCCGTTCCATTTCGTTCCACTTATCTAGTGTTTCAATTCCCCTCGGTTTCCGTTCCACTCCATTTCGTTTTTCAATTTTTGTGTTCTTTAAACTTCAGATTTCTAGCCAAAGAGGTTAGGCCAAAGAGGCAGGCCGTTAAGGGTGAGGCTTTTCCCCTTTTGTACATTCATTATCATCATCTTCTTGGAAAAGTTCCAAAAGATAGCTTTTCGATGGATTAGCACATGCTGCAGCAAACACTTATTTAAAGTTGCAGGTTTCTGGCTAAAGGCGTTTAGGCAGGCGGTTAAGGCGGAGACTTCCCTTTTTCTCCTACCCGCAAGAATTCTCAAAACTCTCATCTTTGCCCATGTATACGCTGGAGGAGAAACCCATACACCAAATTTCAACTTCCTAGTTCCAGGGATTTGGACAGTCCGTTAAGGGGGAATTTTTTTTACCTTTTTGAAACCCCGTCTTAATGCCAAATTTCAACTAATAAGCTAAAGCGATTTGGGCAGGTTGTCAAGAGAGGGTGCTTTTCCCCTTTTGAACCCCATTTTTTACGATCGTCTCCGTCCAAAATTCTAAATAATACCTTCCCTATAAGTTAGTTACACCAAAGAACACACATGTTAAATATCAGGTTTCTAGCTTTGCCCGCTCCGGTATGAATTTCCAAAAAAAAAAACATATTAGGGGATGTCTACGCCGGAGGACGAATCTACTTACCAAATGTCAACTTCCTAGCTCCAGTGGTTTGGGCTGGGCTATGTTGAGTCAGTCACGTTACCCAGCAAAAAATAGACATGATTTTAGAAGCAATGCAGAAGTAGAAGCGCTTTTAAAGCTTCTTGGTTCCCTTTTAAAAATGCAAGAAAAGAAGACAGAGTTTTTGATATTGTTGTATTTTTGTTTTAATTTATTGCTTTTAGTAGTAATTCTGAACAATCACTTAAGTTTTGCTTCTGGTTATTTTCAAATCGATTATCGCGGATTCAAATTCCAGTAGGACCAATATTTTTTGAATTTTTTTCTAATATTTATTTTTCATTTGCTTAAATTCAATATTTTTTTAATTTGTAAAAATAATTAAATTATGAACAAAATAAATTCAATTTTGGACTTCACCATAGCTACGCTTACATCATCTATCGAAGATTTTGGACGGCCTCTGCGAGATTCATCATTCACTGGGAAATGATCATTCTGAAATCTCCGATACCACTTCGCAATGGTTACAAGAGATGGGCCCTTCTCTCCGTATGCAGGTTGACATTCATTGCATATTTCCACAGGCTTGAGCTCACGCCTAAATCTGTAAAGAATGGCAAACCGAATCTCTAATTGCATTTTGAGTGCAATTTTTGCAAAACTTTCTCTTGTATTTTTGAGTTTTTTTGTAATTTTTTAGCAACTTTTGATGGCCCGCTCTACCTTCTTTTAGCTAAATAGTTGGCAGTGAAAGCCTCACATATAAATATATTGTGTATTCCATGAGCTTTCGGCCAAAATCTGAGCTTGAGTCTTACAAATTTCTTTTTATTAAGTAAATACGGCCTGAAAATAAAGTACTGCATCAAAAAACTGTTGTGTGAAATGAATCAAGAGTTCCGAAATAACATGAAATAACTGTCATGCTTCATATAGAAAATATAAGTTTTTCACGATATAGAGTTTCACATGGAAATTATGATCAATATGGTTAACACCAAATATAATATACAGAATACTATTTTTGGTAAAAAGTAATTAAATTTTTTTTGGGATTTCGTCTTTTTTACGGCACATTTACACGCGAGAGAAAATTACCAGAGATAGAGCGCAAACCACTTCTAAATAGCTCTACTGTGAATGATTTATGCTATTTAAGCGCATGTTTTCCTCTATCTTTAAGAATAATCTCTAGCGTGCAAATGCGCCTTACTAACAATAATATGCACAATTTATATTGAGACGAAAACAACTTACTATGCTTTAAAATGAAATGTTTCCATAATTTAAATGCAGCCATATGTTACCAAATATTCCAGACAATAGAGATTTACATAAAAATGTTATTTATAAAGTAAAAGGAAATTAAAAGTTACAAAGGATATGTTTATATATATATATTTAAAAAAATGGTGGGATGTTTTTGCATTAGTAAATATTTAAATACTATTGTTCACAAATTCCAATACAATTCATATAAGAAGATAATTTTTTCAAGGAAATTACTAAATTAAATGAAGCAGAAAAAGAACGTCTTTACAGGAGAGGTAGAATTTAAATTTTTCTTGAATTTATCCAAATCCTCAATATTAAAAAAAAACTTAAATGGATTTCTTATTAAAATTTTCAAACAAAAGTATGCAATATTTTTAATGTACACTAAAGAAAACCCTTAAACTATGCTATGAGTTTCATTAAAAGCATTGGCCAAACAAAAATATAGTATCAACATATCATTCCGTCCACCCATCATTCCATATTACTATTATTATTTCGATACGTTACTGTTCAAAAATGCCTGAATAAGCACTACATGTACTTAGTAAATGGTTTTCCTTTTTAATATTGAGTGAAAGGTTTAATTTTCAAAATGATGATATGACAATGGAAATGAAAATCAAAAGTTCAAAGATATGGAAGCATGCAAACTTAAATGTTGTTTATGTGTTTGTTTTCAATTTTTAAAATGTTTTCAACTGTTGATAAGTTATTTTTAAATACAGACATTTGCAAAAAAGAAAGATAATTTAATATAGGACATTCCATCGTATAAAATGTTATGATGGAATTATACAAACAATAGAAGGAGAAAGAGGAGAGGTAAAGCTACTTTTGGTAATGATATCATGCTGGTTATGCTATATGAATTGTATATGAAAGACGTAACGAAAAATTCGTTTTATTTTGACAAGTATTGACAATGACACTGACACGTGTCAATTTTCCCTTTTACTTTATGTTACAGTTGGCGTTGCGTTATGTATGATATGGATTGGAGGATTTCTTGTTTTGCCAACCCCACCAATTTTCTTGCATCACACTAACCTATGACATTTGTTTGGTTTGGTTTGTTATGATGCCTTAACACATGCATGTGATGTTGAAGTTCCTCATGCTCGTCAACATCATCGTCATTATTATTATTACGATGATGTTGATGAGATCAGGGATTATAAATATGTCTGGAATTTAAGCTGCATTGAAAATGTATCGTATAGATTCAATTTTCCATTTGTATTCTTTATACCTTTTTTTCTATTATTTTTTCTTGTTATATGATACTTTGGCATGTTTTACTTTAAATATATCAGAGCTTTAAAGAGTAAATTACTTTTTTTTAATTTTTTTAAGAAAGTCGCTTTAAAATTTAAGGGGTAAATATTGTAACAGCAGCATTTTAAATAGCATTATTGAACCGTTGTCAAAAATTTAAATAATAATATTTTTATAATCCAAATTGAATATTCTGCTTTTATTTAATGAAAAACAGAACTTTTTGTTCGAACTTTATTCACAAATTAGTGATATATAATAGGTTCTTCAATAAGAGCTCTACAAAAGTTTTTTTAAATAAAACAAAAACGGTTTTGGATATCAATGAAATTCTTTATTCCTGTGAAAGTACGTTCGATGCCATTATGTATGGAAATCGTTCTCTTTTGCATGGCCACCACGGGCACGCTAGCAGAAGTCCAGACGCTGAACCCAATTTTCGACGGTTTTTAAGCATAAATCGGCCGATATTCGTACGAAGTTCATCAATCGTCGCTGGCTTGTTGGCATAGACCATAGATTTGACGTAGCCCCACAGGAAATAGTCCAACGGCGTCAAATCGCACGACCGAGGCGGCCAATCGACTGGACCATTTCGTGAGATAACACGTTCTCCAAACTTGGTTTTCAATAAATTGATTGTGACATTCGCTGTGTGGCTTGTGGCGCCGTCCTGTTGGAACCACATGTCCTCCAAGTCCATATCATCCAAAAGTACGGCCCAATGACGCCGCCGGCCCATAAACCGCACCAAACCGTAATTTTTTTGGGATGCAATGATGACTCATGGAGTACGTGTGGATTGCTGTTTGAATAATAACGCATATTTTTTTTTATTGACGAAGCCATTCATTATAACGGCCATAAATTGGACGTAGCGCTCTTAACGTTGAGGCCACTGACTCCGAATGTCAGTAGTAAATTTTAATAATTTCGACTCGTTGTTGGCTCGTATATCTTTCCATCGAAAGAGCGGCAAGAAATATGGCGTCGTTTGCTGTCCCTGTCTTTCTACTTTTGTAGCTTCCCTGTTGAAGAACCCTTTATATATTCCTCTAACTCCCACTCCCAGCATAGGGCGCCACATATTAGTGAGGGCAGATATTATTCAGTCTCTAGTTCGAAGTTTTTATTTTTTATTTATTTAAATAAAAACCGTGCATATTAGTTTTTCAAAATTTTGTTCTTGCAAACAGGATAGACATCTGTTTCGGAGGACGTTACTGCCCCTCATCAGTATCAGTATTGATTACTTATGTGCAAAACATCAGAGTTTATACTGATCCCCACTTTCAATAAATGAGAATTCTGTATCCTCCGAAGTTTAAAAAGCAACCAAAATAAAATTATATCAAGCTAATATGAAATGTAATTAGGCCAATACTGCCAGCCAATACATACATATTGTGTATCTACCAATAAATTAGGGAGACGTTTTTACTAACTTAAAAAAGTTAATGTTTTTTGCCGTGGCTAGCAAATGTTTCAAATTGATTATTCTGCTTTCATTCAATGAACAAGAATAAATTTTTGAAAACTAATATGCACGGTTTTTATTTAAACAAAATTAAAAATAAAAACATCGAACTAGAGGCTAAATAATAACTGCCCTCACATATTTTTATAATTTTATTTTTTTTCTATTTTTAAAAATTATTAGTTTTAAATTCTGCCAATCAAAAGCTACAGATCATTATTGGCCTTTTTTAGGGGTGTGCTATCTCTTCTATCGTTGTATCGTCCTAACAAAAGACAGAGTTGTGAAAATTTTTATTTGACTTTAACCACGATTTTCTATTGCGTTTTTTTCTGTTAGCACACTTAAATATAGGACACTAAATATACGTAAAATTGTTGTATCGTGCTATTCTCAAATGTTGTATTTTCTCAATTTTTCAATGATACAATAAATAGCACACCTCTTGTGAACAACCTTATTATATTTGAATAAATATTACTCATTGTAAGTTTAGCTCATGTTTTGAACTTTATCAGCCTGTATCGCAACAAGATAACTCCAAATAATATATGGGTGATTTCAAAAAATGTGATAAAAACCGTGTAACCACCTAATTTCTAATGCATGGATTATATTTGAGTTATATGTTTCGACATATATCAGCGTATTGTCACCTGTTTTACAAAATTTATAACAATCTGACCAATTTTTGGTTAATACATAAAATTTGTGACCAATTTTATAGGCCAAATGTAAAATCCGTAACAAGTAACTCATAAGGTTTTTTAACTTTAATAGCTTATATTTTAATAACCAATAAAGCTAAACACTAACTGTAAGAATTTTTATGAAGAGGAAAAGTGCAGTTTTTAATAAAAATTAATACATTTTACAAACTTTTTCGTATATCTTAGCTATCACGAATTCAACTCTGTAACGATTTTTCGTCAAAATTTTTGATAAAAATGCATATACCAGAATTTTGGAGTTATCTATTATTTTTATTGCGAAAAGTATAATGTTATTTATACTCAAATGATCGTTGGACTGTAAGTAATCATCCAGTATGACAGACTTGAAGCTTTTCTGCAGCAGGTAACATTCTCCAGATGAAAATGAATGTCTTTAATAAGATTTGAAAAAATATTGTAAACTCCGTTCCTAATTTTTACACCAAACTATTTAACGAGTAATAAAAACAATGTCATATTTGGATTCACCTTGTAGGCATCATGCGATTTTGTTTCGGAGAAAAATTCTGACAAAGCGTTTCTGAAAGAAAACGAAAAAAGTAACCAAATGTAAACTCCGTAACTGTAAACTCCGTAACCACAATTGTTTGCATCAGATTTCATTCAAATAAATGTAGATAAATGTTTAAAATATTTTAAAATAACCATAAACAGAGGTGATTCAACTAATATTTATGCGTCAAAAGACGATTCAACTAATAATTTTGCGTCAAATCAAAAAAAGTTACCAGTTTTTTACCCTAAGCTGCTGGAGCGACAAACGATTGATTTTGCATTTCATTGGTTTTGAATCGATATTTCGAGTCATTACTGATATTAGTTTGACAAATTAAATTTGTTTCACACAATTTAAGAATTTTTTGATCGCGAAATGTTATGTTTTTAATATATTATTTTGTAACTGCGCAACCGCTGTTTGGATTTAAAAAAATTTTATATTTTTGAAAAGCATTTAAAAAAACCAAAAATACAAAATTAAAAAAAAATAAAATTTTTTTTCGCGGAATGAATTGTATTTTTATTCGCGAAACCGCCAATTTGATAAACACAAATTATATATCATTGGAAAGCCAATTGAAAACCCAAATACGAAAAACTAATAAATTGAAGAAAATTCGTACGCAATTTTTTTTGTTATATCTTTTGCTTGCAGAAATGTAAACTCCGTTACCACAAAAAAAATTAAAATTGTGCAAAAAAAGTTATTGCGACAACTTGTAGAAGAAATTTTTTGCAATTAGGTTTATAATGACTAAACTCACTGATTCCATTAAGAAAAAACCGAAATATTAACACTTTTTACTTCTCACAAATTTGGCCCAAAAATTTATCACATTTTTTGATTTCACCCATATATAACTGAATAAAAAATATTTCCGCCTGTGGAATGTTGAGGGCAAACAATCACAAACTTCATTTTCAGTACCTTAAATGACCCGATTTTTTACACTTTTTCGGTAAATTTTGAATTAGTCATTAAGTTAACGAAATAATACTATGAACTCTCTGATAGACACATATTACACCAATACCTACACATAAAAGGTTATTCACGCAATATTATGCTTTTTTCTCTTTGTTAATAATTTATTGTAAGCATTTCATCTCTCATATTACGAGATAGACGGAATTTTTCATTCATTTTCTTAAAATCTATCTTGTCAAGTGTATGAGATTAGTTTTGTAAGCTCATCTTATGTTTTTATTACCCAACACAGCATAGACATCATCAATATTACAACAGCAAGTTTTCAGGGTTGTATATCTTATTGTTTATAAATAGACCGGGTTGTATTGTATTTATAAAAGTTTTGACAATGCGTGCAATTTTTTCAATTCTTTCACTGAAGAGGGTTACAGTTGTTTTGGTAGCAGGGTGTTTGCTGCAACAATAAAAAAATTACCTTAATTATTTGTAAATTTATGCTAGAATAGTTTTATTCAATATATTTTCATTTCTGATGACTCATAATTGAATGTGTCAATACTTTTGTTTAGAATTTCATCAAGGGCAAAAATATGTAATAAGAACAGACGAGTGTTTTCATATGACTACATTTGAATTATGGTTTAGACCTCATGTCTAGGATTACTTGAAAGCTTCAAATTTCTATAGATTAAAAATGTCTGTCAAATGTCATAATATATTGGATGAATAAATTGAAAATAGAAAAATAAATTTGAAATGCTGATATCTATCTTGAAGTCATTTGCGTAGCCAGAAAATATTTCTGGGGGCCATTTATCTTCAGCGTCTTTACCATTTCACAAATATATCGTGTATGTTAAAAGGTACCAACTTCAATTATCAAATGTTAAGAATCATCAATATGTAATGGATTTTGAAAACGATATAGACACTAAAATCAGGGTCTTGAAAAATTTTAAATTTTTTTGATTGTAAACAACTAGTCTATGACTAGAACTAGAACACTAAAAGTTTTTAAAGAAATTTGGCTTCCTAAAAACGAATTAGAAGTCAAATTGCCTTCCAGAGTTATAGTTCATTCTTTTTAACTTTACACATGCAAAACAACTTTTATGACTCAATATTAGGGAGAAATCCAGTGGCACAGGTTTACAACGACAACGATTATGGAAAATTACGACTTTAACGAAATTTTTTTTCTCCTATTTAATTTTTTGAGAAATTCTGTAACAAACTATTTTTATAAGGAACACATTTTGTTGGTCCACCCACGATTTTTCATACAATTTCTTCGGACCATCTTAAAACTTCGCTCTATTGTAAACCGATCCCTTTAAGGTGATCGACTAGCATGCATCGCATAGTGCTCCGTTTCCATATAACGAATGGACAAAAATAGAAGGAGTCATCTTATTCGAGAAAATTTAGCTAGACGAGTTTTATTATTCACAATACAAATGAAAATTTTTTTCAAATTTTATCTTATTTTATCTACACATTAATTGCATTAAAGGAATTAAATATACTAAAATGCCAAACGTATTTAACAAATTGTGAAAAATAATCCGTTGTAGGCATGTCCTTATCCGGATTTAATTCTTGCCTAAGGAAATCGTCAGGGGACGACGTTTTTAGAATTTCTGGAAATATTTGTTAAATTACAAACTCAATGACGATTTCTTGTTCTCGTCTAGGAGCGTTATTAAACATTTAAAATATCAAAGAAAAAACAACAACAAAAATGTCCACAATTTGCTTTGTCATCTTCCAATGTACTACTCTGTTGTTTTGACAGTTCTAGCAATGTAGTGACATCCATTCATGTATAAACAACAATAGAAAACAATGTTTTCTAAAGTGTCAAAATTTTTCAATTTGATGAAGAAGCTACATATATTTCATGAATTTAGTTTTAATGAAACTTTTCATTGAGTGTATGAAATTTTAATAGAGAGAATGAAGTTTTTCGCAACATTTTATGTTGTTTTAATTCTATTAATTCAATGAAAGGTTTCAGTGGACTAGTTCTAGTGAAACTTCATTGGTTTTATGCAGAAATTCATTAACATCATGCAGATAATTCTCTCCGTGTAGATAAATTGAATTTGGTACACTACTTTACTTGGATCAAATATGAGTATATAAAAAATTTGTAAAAATTACCTACTTGTAAAAATTACGTATACACAGAAAATAAATTGGTTAGAATTCTATTTTAACCGAATTTATAAAATATAACTTTTTTATAAATTCGGTTAAAAATATAAAAAATCTTTATTTTAAATCACAATTACTTGCGCAGTTAAACACAGAGATTGAATTTAATAGATAGATTTTCTAATTTAAAATAGGTTCATTTAGCATTGAAAAAACTAAACGCATATTTTGGTGTTCCGTTTTCAACCCAGTTGTACTATTCGTCGCCTTTTTTAATATGTTATTATAAATAGGATTAAAAAAAAAAATATTGCATTGATCTTTAGAGTTTAGTCACAACTGGGTCGATTGTCGACCGACGACAACAAAAGTCGTCACGATTAATTTAAATTCAGCTACAATCGACCATCGACATTTGTTGACGTTTAGAAAAAAAGGAAAGCAAAACAAGAATATGGTTGTATTTGTTTCACCACAATTTTTCACCAATTCAATTGGTCTTTCACTAATTCTTGTTGTTTTATATTTTATTGTATTCAATTTTTCTTTTTTGTGGTAAATTATGTATTTTAAATTTCAATTATATTTCTTCTGTCAAAAAAATAAATTTTTTGTAAACAAAGTGCGAATTTTTGCAGCTCAAATATGGCAACAATTTCACAAATATTTTGAGTGTGAATTAGTGTGCCGTCACGAAAATAGAATTAATTCTATTCCGACGACAAATCGCCGGACTACATGGCGACATTTTGCTTCCCATACAAATTATATGAAAAAGCACATGTCGTTGTCGACCCAGTTCGGATTAATCTCTGAAACTGGTCTTTTATAACAACTTTTACAATCGGTAGCCAACCACAGCTATTCTACAACTGGTTCCACTGCAACCGGTTCCATGCAACTGGTTCCGGAACTAGTTCCTGGGAAGATATGGGTGACGTAGAATCAGTTCTAGAACTAGTTCCAGAACTGATTCTAGGGCAACCGGTTCCACCTTGGAGCTATAGAAGTAGTTGCTTTTGGGATAATTTCAAACAAAAATAATCGGTGTTAGAATCGACAATAGAAGGGGTTGTGAATGAAAAGTACCCAGGAAAATTTTTTACAATCGGTAGCCAACCACACCCATTCTACAACTGGTTCCACTGCAACCGATTCCATGGAACTGGTTCCGGAACCAGTTCCTGGGATCCTATATGGAAGGTGTGGGTGACGTAGAATCAGTTCCAGAACTAGTTCCAGAACTGATTCTAGAGCAACCGGTTCCACTTTGGAGCCATAGAAGGGGTTGCTTTTGGGACAATTTCAAACAAAAAGAATCGGTGTTAGAATCGACAGTAGAAGGGGTTGTGAATGAAAAGTACCCAGGAAAATTTTTTACAATCGGTAGCCAACCACACCCATTCTACAAATGGTTCCACTGCAACCGATTCCATGGAACAGGTTCCGGAACCAGTTCCTGGGATCCTATATGGAAGGTGTGGGTGACGTAGAATCAGTTCCAGAACTAGTTCTAGAACTGATTCTAGAGCAACCGGTTCCACTTTGGAGCCATAGAAGGGGTTGCTTTTGGGACAATTTCAAACAAAAAGAATCGGTGTTAGAATCGACAGAAGAAGGGGTTGTGAATGAAAAGTACCCAGGAAAATTTTTTACAATCGGTAGCCAATCACACCCATTCTACAACTGGTTCCACCGCAACTGATTCCATGGAACTGGTTCCGGAACCAGTTCCTGGGATCCTATATGGAAGGTGTGGGTGACGTAGAATCAGTTCCAGAACTAGTTCCAGCACCGATTCTAGAGCAACCGGTTACACTTTGGAGCCATAGAAGGGGTTGCTTTTGGGACAATTTCAAACAAAAAGAATCGGTGTTAGAATCGACAGTAGAAGGGGTTGTGAATGAAAAGTAGCTATTGTACAACCGATTCTTTGGAACAGAAAATTTTCCTGGGTAGCTATTGTACAACCGATTCTTTGGAACAGAAAATTTTCCTGGGTAGCTATTGTACAACCGATTCTTTGGAACAGAAAATTTTCCTGGGTAGCTATTGTACAACCGATTCTTTGGAACAGAAAATTTTCCTGGGCATCAATGATTAATATTATATAAAAATATTAAAAATAGACCACCATTATAAATAAAGCAATAAGCAGCATCTCGCTAATTTTGTAGCAGGTAAACACAAATCATTTTTCTCACTTAATAACAAATGAATATTGATTCTAATTGAACAATTCTTATACAAAATTTCTTTGTTTTCTGATAGCCTTTGAAAAGGTGGAGCATTTGATTTAATTTCACCTCTAATGTAGTTTGCAGTTCGAAGAAATTCTATGCTAAAAGATGCTCTTCAAAAATTAAGGACTTTCGTTGGTTTTAAATCAAAACTCCCAACAAAATCAAATATTTGATTTTAACCACAAAATTACATTTTTATCTAACGATATTAATTCTGCGAATAAACAACCCTTAAATTCAAAACAATAAACACCCTTCTAATACTGCCACATGCAATCATCTTCATTATAAGTGCTGATATTTATTAAACTCCCTTTAAAATTGACCGAAAAAATATCCTTACTGTCACATTTACTGGCAGTTTGGCAAATATTACTGGGTTACATTTTGGTTTGTCGAAATGAATAATGTTTTGTTTATTTTCGTTTCCACTCATCTTTCTTCTTTTTAGATGGTTTTTGTCAAATGTCATATCATCAAACATTATACAAAATGCCTTACAGACATATCACCACTCTACATAATATCCAGTCTATACAGGATTTCATAAATGTTTTATGCCTTGAGGCAAAAATGTTTCAAATTCAAATGGCAATAGGAATTCTAAAGAACGTCAAACAACAGAAAATTATTGTCAAGTGGTCAACAGTATTTTTCAATTATGTGTTATTTGAAATATGTGTAAAAATTAAACTTTTAAACAAAAAGGGTGATTTTATTATTATGTTTTTAAAAATGTTACACTTTTGGCGCATTAAAAAACACGACTAATATTCTTTTAAAGCAAAAGGATAAAGAAAATTTTTTAAAAAATAAAATGAAACATTATCACCATATATTGGGATTAAAACATAATTTTGAATGGAAAATTACAGGATAAAGGGGTTTTTATAATGAAGGGATTAAAAGTAAATATATTAATTTAAGAAAATTTGTTTACTTGCAAGTCTGAAAGTTTACAAATTTTTCTTTAGAAATCATATGTATGTATAATATGTATATATTTTCATATATTTCGTTTTTAATATATTTTCAATATTTTTCTCCACTTCCGATTTTGTTATCTACCTCTTAAATTCAATGATTCCACCCTCATCCTTTCCATCTTAAATATACCTTATTTTTGTTTTTTAATATTACCATATGTTACTTAATATTCCAAACAATAGTTATTTTCTTTAAAATGTTTCATTTTATAAAGAAAAAGGAAATTAAATGTAACGCAGTAAGTGTTGATATCAATTTGAGCAAAGGGTGAGATGTTTCTGCTTGAAAAAATATTTAAATATTTTTCAAAAGTACCTTTTAAAAGACTAGAAAAAGTCTGGAAAGATTTTCAAAGGAAATTACTAAATTAAGTGAAGAAGAAAGATAAATTTATTTTCGAAAAAAGGATGTTGGAAAAAAAATTTGTAAATAAATATTAAGTTTCAAAAGAAAAGAAACAGTTAAATGAATGTTTTGATATAGCAGCTTATTTATAACTAAAATAAAATATTTTTCTTATAAATCTCAAGCTTTTTATAGGCATAAACATGCAGAGAAAAAATACGCACAAAATATTAATAACCTAAAATATCTAACTAAAGATTTATTTAAAATAAAATTTATTTTTAAACAGATATTTAATTGAATCAATTAAATATGGGAATTGTTCAATTGTTTCAATTAATCATATACAGTTTTTAGTAATTAATACTATCATTTGCGTGATAGTACAAAATCAATAAAAATTTTAATTTATATTATCAATTTCGCAATTGAAACCACATTTTATTTTTTGTGTGTTATCATAGTGTGATAGTTGTCATAATAAATACTCAGAGAAAACAGATTCGTGCTTACAGTCGAATTTGTTGCCAATCGAATAGTTCGGTAGTGATAACCGAATATTTTTAGAGTCAATAGTCATTTGATAATGGTAACAGATATTGCCTCGACAAAAATTCGGTAGTCATAACTGGAATATTGTGTTGATCACTGATAACGATTGTACCATCATTTAGGATCATACTATTATCATTAGGAACATATTATAATGATATTGTATTATGTTCATTATGTGTTTGAATCATAGCATATGATGCTCTTTAATTATCATAATACTCGTATGATGTTCTTTTCTCTGCATGCACAAAAAGAAGTTTGCGTTCAAAATCTTAAAGGTCTATGGAATATAGTTTAAGGATTTAATGCACTCGCAATTCTTAAAAACACAGTGTAGAAAATCATTACCAGTTATGTGGTAATATAACATACATGGGCAATTCCGGCTGCACGGCTTTCTCTAAATTTCAAAAGAGTTAAAAAACTTTTTGAAAAATTAAAATTTAAGAAGGAAATTAGTTATTTGCCTTAAATCGTTTAGATTATATATACGAAAGCAGCAGATTTTTTAGTTTTAGTCACTTAATTGGCCGTATTAGACTGAATAAGAATAACGTTAACTTAATATAGAAATGCCCTATCTCAATTTATTTCGTTAGGTGATTTCCTACACTGAGAGAATTATTTAATTTTAATAAAAAAGAATAAAGAATTTTATTACGTATATAATATTTAATTAAAATTATTAAATTTTTCATAACTTTTCCTTCAAAAAATTTCATAATTTCATTAAAAAATTCATCGAATTTCAGAAATTAGATCTTCATAAATTTAATGAAAATGTTCTTTATATATATAAAATTGTTCAATAGTATTTATTTTTTTTAAATTCTTTCATAAAATATCGTCATTTCATTAATTTTTAAAAATTTTCACACAATTGGAATTTTATATTAAACATTGAATTCTCAAATACAATAGTTTTATGTAACCATAAAGCCGAGTTTTGTGATGTGCATTAATTTCCATACTGAGAGAATTATCTTTTATAATTTTTTTTTTATTAATTTTTTAAATTAAATTTTTTTTTAAATTTCATAAATCATATTAATTTTTTCGAAACATTAATAAGGAGTTTCATTAATGAAATTAAGCTAATTATAAAATCTTATGAAACTGTTTAATTTAATGAATTCTTTCATTCCCAGTGTAGAAAATCATTACCAGCTATGTGATTATGTAACTACATACTTGGTAATGGTGACTAGTTACTTTTGTTATTACATTTCTTATTACCTTTATATGGCGATGTCGCGAAAAATAATGAGTTATGGATACACACCAGCATACGAAAAATCAAAAAATATATCGTTACCTATGTGCTTACCAGTACATACGACAAAAATAATGAGTCTAAAAAGAGATTTTCAAGACAATAAATTATATAAAAAAAAATATTTGTTATTGTATTTTTTTTTTTTGTAATAAAATTTGCTGGTGCGGGAATCGAACCTGGGTCTACAGATTACCAGTCAATAGCTCTACCATCTGAGCTATTTCGACACGTAATGTTTGATAGATAAAAACATAATTGACCTGCTGCACACAAGTAAGCTTACTCGCCAACATACAAAAAATCAAAGATATGTGGTTACATATATCCTTCCCAGTGTTTAAAAAATATTGAGTCTAAAAATAGATTTCAAAAAATTTTCAAAAAAATCTATAAAATTTTTTTCTATTTGAAATAATTATTAAGATAAGTCATTATCAGTAACTCATTATTATATGTTTTACGATAATGCAAAAGGTAAGTGGGTGTCATTACTGGTAGTCCAAAAAATAATGATATGTCATTACCGTTTCTACACTGGGTTAGATATATTTTGTACATCCGCATAATATGCTATAACTTATTACGATTTTTGCATTTGCTAAACACTTTTTATTTATCCACTCCCGCTTAGCCACGACAACAACCAACTATAATAAATAAATTAAATTTTTCAATAAAAATGTTTTCTTCTTCCTATAAATCAACTCTATAATAAATAATATTAAATGGGATTGCTTCGTAGATTTTATGAAGTTCTTCATTAACTGAATGATTTATTCATTTTGTGAAGAGCTTCATTAAAAATTACTTTAATGAAACCTGTTTCATAGATTCTATGTAAAGTTTAAATGGACGAGTTCCAGTAGCAATTTTCATTAAAACTATGAAGAAATTCATTACTGGAGTGATAATAATTTTTTCAGTGTAATCTATCAAAATATGCCTTTCTATATTAAGGTAGCGATATGTAAATGCGTGTTCTGCGGAAATTTAACAGTGAATTCACACTGCGATTCACACTGAGATTACCTCTATCCCTATATCCGATATTTAAAATTATTTCGCATAAAATTTGTGATGTCAAAAATCTACTTTTTCTAAAAATTCTATTGCTATCCGGAGGCAGTAAAACTTAAAATAATGCAATAAAATAACACCTTAAAATGCAATAAAATAAAATATGAAAAGAATTTAATACGATGTTCGATATGGATTATCTACACAAGAGTACGCAGACCAATTAAATTTAACTTTTGGTGATAAAACTCAATCCTTTGTAACTGTGAAACGCTGGTATCACGAATTTAATCACGGGCGTCCTTCCCTCCAGGACGAATTTCGAGAAGGTTGTCCAAAATCAGTTGGTATTCCAGCAAACATTGATGCTTCGCAAAAACTAATAATTCAAAGTCCTCATGTGACATACTCTGAGATTTAGGCTACCTTAGACGTAAGTTCCACCGGCATAAATAAAATAGTGTATCAAAAATTTAAGCGTAAAAAAATTTGCTCTCATTGAATTCCTCATAACTCATAACCTCATAAGCTCAAAAAGATGATCGGGTCGATTGGTGCAATCAAATGCTCAAGAAATACAATAGCGGTTCTTCAAAAAACGTGAACGTTATATGGATCTATGCAGCAGCAGCCGACTATATGGGTGATTCATTGCGAATGAAATCCAGCAAAAGTTGTTCGCTCTCGAAGCACTTTGAAGCAAATGGTCGCCTGTTTTTTTTTTTTTTTGTTGGAAAAACTGGTATTTAATCGAAACCTTTTAAGTGATACCACCATTTGCCAGTTAATTTAATAGGAAAGTTAGAAAATATGTTGGTATTTTAAGATAGAAAAATAGTTTTTGCCCTAGGGAAAAGCACTCAAAATATGAAGTTCTTTTAATAGGCCCTATGAGCCATAGATTACATAGATATCTTACTCTTCTTCTCTTCAACACAATACTTCACACACACTCAAATATTTTTGCTATAAGTATAGGACGTATGTCCAACACATTCTCATGAGATGCGTCTATTGACAGCGAATGTCAAAGAGTAAGAGATCTATGTAATCTATGCTATGGGCTATAGAAACAAATAAGAATATCAGAGTTTCTATAGGAAAACTTTGTTATTCTGAAAACTTTTTCTAAAGACAAAGTCTCAGATTGCGGTTACACTTTCATCTAAGAAACTTTCAGATTCTGAGTACCTCTTCCTACACGCTGAAAAAAATCGCCCTGCAGGAAACATATTTGCTGGTGATATATATATGTTTGGAAGAACTGTCAAAATATATTTGCCGTGTTTTTAATATAATATGTTTGCCAGCAAATATAATATTTTTGCCTGTAAACATATGTATATTTGAATCATATGAAATACATCTACTCGCAAATATATAAATGTTTGCAGGCAAACATATTATTTATTATATTTGCACTTCACAAACATAATAATGATAAAATAAAAATGCAAATATATTTTTGTTTAATTGGGAAAATATGACTAACATTCAAACATTAAAGTGTTTGCCTGGAGACTTACGTATTATAACGTATAATTATATATAACGTATTATAACGATAAAAATAAAATAATTGGAAACACACCTCAAACATAAGTATAGTAGTTTATAAACATATATATAATTGCCTGTAAATATATCCAACCATCTCTTTTTTCTGCGTATACAGAAAACCCTGACAACTTTTTCAAAAAAAAGCATTTTTTTCCATAAAACCCTTTGAATTATGAGGACTTCTTCTACAGAATGTTCCCCACTTTCTAAGGATTTTTCTTACAATAAAAACTATGCTGAATATGAGACATTCCAATTAGAAAAAGTCCTGAAAACCTGAGGTATTTTCTATAGGAAAAACTTATGAATGTGATGAAGAACAATACAGAATTTAAGGCTTTTTCTATGGAAATGGTTTTTTTCTGTAGGAAAAAGTTATCATAATATGTTGTTTTTTTGGAAAAAGTGCACAGTATCTAAGATTTTTCCTATAAGAAAAAGTAATTAGAATCTAAGGCTTTTTAACTGTGAAAAAATGCTCGAAATCGAACATCTCTGCGGCTTTTATTAGGCTTAAATAATAATATAATTAGCGTGTTTTTAATCACCTGGATTTAGAACTTTTCATACAAAAAATGCATTTATTAAATCCAAAAAAAAGCTGGATTTAATAAATCCACAATAAAAGCACAAATATATTAAAAAGCCTATTAATTTAATGTCAGAAAAAAATACGAATGAAAATTAAAAGAGAAACAAAAAAATTTAAAAACTAACAAATAAAAGGTTTTTCTTAAATTTTTTTAATGAAATATGTTTAGAACAAAAAAAACTACACCTCACCAAATACATATTTTTCATCTTGGACATGGAGAAATAGCTCAAATAGAAATGACAATTTTTCACTCTACAGTAAGTAATTTAATTAAATCCAATTAGTGAATATAAAATATTGCAATGGAATTTTTCAATTGTGTAAAAATATAAATTGAAGTGATGAAACTGAAAAGGCAGACTGTTTATCGCTGTTTTATGTAAAATATAATTATAAATTAAAAGTTAAAGTAGAATCCTTCATCATCGAATTCGGTATTAAAAATTAGGGAGAAAGAAGTGTCGGACAGAAAATTTTTTTAAAATAGGAAAAATCTAACCCCATCTGTTGAGCACTTTTAGAAATACTTTTTGGATTTATTAAATCCAAGTGATTATAAAATACGGCTAATATCTATTGTTAATAAAATATTCTAAAAATAATTTTATTCTTTTTTTTTGGAGAATTTAAGGATTTATTTGAAAATTTATGCACAAAAATAGTGAAATTGCACATCTTTTTTTTAATTTTACACATTTTCAATGTAAATTTACAAACTTGGTGTGCAGTTAACTTACGAATCATGTGTGTAATTTTTTTTTTTTTTTTCATTTACGCACACATTTGCGAGTAATTAATAGTATGAGCCCAGTTTCCCAGAAATTAATTAGAGTTTATAGAGATGTGGTGTTGTTTATAGATTGTTTTAGGGCCACACACTGATACATTTTTTAAAATAATTTTTCAGTTGTTCGGCGATATTCTGGATTTTATCGATTTGTGTTTACTTTTTCGAAAACTGTGGCAACTATGTGCAAAAACAGAGAATTTATTCATATAGACCTTCTTAATACGATTTTTTAGAATTCCCTAAATTTTCGACACAGTCCCTAATAATATATGTATGTACCTAACTAATCATAAATATATTTTTTTCTCATTATAGAAGTTGTATAATTGGTCCAGAGTATAGTGTCAAAGTTTGCACAATTGGTACTGTGATAAATCGTTCAGCCTACACAACAGACTATTGTCAATTGGAAGGTACACAAGGTCGTCAAACGCAACCAATGCCTATTAGATGGATGGCATGGGAAAGTGTATTACTGGTAAGTTAAATTAAATATTTATTTAATATCTTTCTGTAAAATTTTTTAATAAAAATAACCCTCTTTTGTAAAAAAAATTCCTAAAATAGTAACACGTCTGTAATTTTGTTCTGTCTAAAAGCTAAAATAGTAATATTTTTGTTATTTTTATTAGAATTGTATAATCTCTTTTTGGCTGTGATTGCATAAAATTTGTAAGTTCATGTTTTTACAATTTTTATTTCAATTCATTTTCATATTATTTTTAAATTTAACTCGTTTCAAGTGTGCTTTTTTTGAAGGGTTAAGGATATTCAAGGGTATTTGGTGAATTAGTTTTAATATATTTTTTCGGCTATTTGGAGTTTATTTTTTTGTTCATATTTTTCTGCTTTTCACTCATTGCAAGTAATTTTTATATGGTTTTTTTTTGTTATTTGCCCTTAATCCTTTTGCCGCAGCAACCATAAATATTCATTTTTACACTAATTTTCCACTTGGTAGTCATTCGTTTGGAAAACTGAAACGAGTGTAGTAGTTGGTATTATAAGGATTTTTCTATACTATAGTAACTATATGAAAAAGTTGCTTTAAAGGGGATTTAAACATACAAAATATAGTATAAATTTATGCACAGAGGAAAGAGATTCGTATTGCCAACGAAATTTGTTGTCAATCGATTGGTTCGGCTGTGGTAACTAAATTCTTCGATTGTGACAATTGAAATCAATTGAGACAATGATAATATGAGACAATAATAACAACAGAATTTTGGTTGCTTGAAGAATAATTCGGTAGTCACAATTGCAGAATTCGGTTATCGCAACCAAACTATTAACTTGGCAATAAATTCGAATGTTAGTTTAAAAAATTTTTCTGAGTGTAGAACTTACTTTCTTTAAAAAGAGGGTAAACGAATATTTACGGCCCAAGTAGCTTTAAACAGCTAATGCTGATCAAGCATCCGGTACACGTAAAAAAAGATATTGTTGCACATGTTTACAGGCTATTATACATATGTTTACAAACTATCATATTATATATACATATATTTGAAGTATACTTCCAATTACACTGCACGACACTCAAAAAATTAATAGAGATCTGACCATCAGTTCCATATACTTCGGACATGCTGATTACAATGGCGTACTTTATTTTTCGATCAATGGTACAGATTTTTCGCTAAATGTCTTTAAAGTTTGGCGGTTGTCCATTCAGTTTTTTATATAAAAAATGGTTCAAATTCAATTAATATGTGTGAAAATGTAAGCACAGGACCTGTGGCCATATTTACGATATAAATGCGATGTGCCAATCTTGATATTTAAACCACTTCTTAGCATTTTATATAGGTTTTTATAGTTTTTTGCTATTTCAGCGACTTTAGTCGCCGAATGTACAATCGACCTCAATAAATGTAATGGCTTAGTAAGGAAGCAATTAAAAGGAAAATATTTCAATAAAAAAATTGTATTCATCTATAGCGCCCTATATGTTAAAATCGCGCTATAGATGAATATGAACATAAAAATTTTATATGGCAGCATAGCTTTCCAAGATATCCCCAAAGTCCAACTTTTAGTATAATATGGCGTCGCTTCTAAAAACTGTTGTTGATAAATTTCAATCAAAAAGTTTCCATTTTCAAAATTTATCGCAATAAATACATTTTCTACTAAGGTTAGTACACACATAGAACAGATTCGTTGTGACAACCGAATTTGTTGCCAACCGAATTTTGGTAGTCCTATGTACTATCACATTATTCAGTTGGTGCAACCGATATTTTCTGATGTACCTACTACATGCAAACAATATGTAGACGTTACCCCAATCGAATTTATATGGTAATCGCAACCGAATTAACTATTTAGTAGACCCGACCGAATTTGTTTAGAAATTCCTACCGAATTAAAAAAAACACTGTTTCCTTTTGTTTTTTTTTTATTACTAATAGAAATAAGAAATAAATACATATAACAAAAATACTAAAATTAGAAATAAAAAAATATAATAATGATAAAATATTCCGTAGGAAGAAATCTGTTTGTCCATACCAAAAAGTCCTTAGAACCTGGAAGTTATCCGCTTTCGAAAAGTTTGCAGAATCTCAGTTATTTTTTGGCACAAATTTACCCAAATCTGAAACTCTTAGTTCTGAAAATATTTCTTTGTAAAAGAGTCCTTAGAAGCTTTTGGGTTTCCTTAACAAAAAATTCCTTAGAAGAAAACGTACCTTGAATCTGAAAGTTTCTGTAATACAAAAACAAAAATCGGTAAAAAAAAATATACCCAGAACTTATTTTCTAAATTACCTTTAATATTTTCTGGTACCGCCAAAATCTAAATAACTTTGCAATAGATATTTAAAAAATTGTTCAGTAAGAACTACAACATATTTTTTGGTTTACTAGTTTATTTAAAAAAATTTTTGGTTTTAATTTTTGTTGACAGATATTTTTAATAATTTTGTTGGCTTTCGGTCATGGTAGATTTTTGTTGGTTATGGTAGCTAAAATTATTTGAAACTTTTTTTTTAATATTTTGTGTTTTTGTATTGCAACTGAAAATCTTTCACAAAACTTATATTGTATATTTTTATTTTGGTTTACCTAACCAATATTCAGTAGAAAATACTTAGTAAAGCATTAGTAAATATAATTTTTTTGAATTTGGTTGCTATTGCTAATTAATTGGGGTAAATGTATGCTATTGAGGTTTTAAAAACAGTTGCCACCATCGAATCTATTTAAAGAAATTTATTTTTGTATAGTTTGGTTGTGAACCCTTAATTCTATTGATGAGGAAATATTAATTTAGTTGCAATTAAAGAATTTTTGTCTCTAACGACAACTATTTCTTAATAGTATTTATATTGCATAGTTTTAACCAAAATTATGTTGTAGTTGTAAAATCATTGTAATTGCAACAATTTTCCAACTGATATTTTCCCTGTGTGTATCGTATTAAAGACACTTTAGTATCTTAAAATGTCTTTAGTACGATACTAACCTTAGTAAAAAATGTATTTATTGCCATAACCCTTGCAAATGGAAAATTTTTCGCTTAAAATTTTGCAAGAACAGTTTTTAGAAGTGACGCGATATTATACTAAAAGTTGGACTTTGGGGATATCTTGGAAAGCTATGCTGCCATATTAAATTTTTGAAAAGTCGAAATTGTTGTGTCATTGTCATGACCTTTCTAAATTTCAGAGTGAAAACTATTTTCAATTATCTCCAGCCGTTTAGCAGTGATAGTTTTTTAAAGTCAAAACTTTTAAGCGTGTCCTGAAAATGGCATTTTTTTGCAAAAAGGAGGGTTACTTCCTTCACTTTTATATCCAAGTTTTTAGAAGATTTTTAACATTTTTGGACATTTTCTAGAAGAATGAGCTTCAGAAATGCTTAATAGTCCAATTCAGAACATTTTTGAGCATGCACCCTACGCCCAGCATTGTTCGAAAATGATGAATTTTTGAACAAAATTTAATGTTTCTGAATGTGGCAAAAAAAAGTCACGCCACTTAGATAATTTTTTTTTAATTTTGAACTATAAGCAAACATGTTCCATAGGATTTGTCCCTAAATTTCCCACCGCCCGCTCAAGAACATCGATAGGGGAGCAAATTTTGTGGAAAAGGTCATATTTTCAAAAGCACTTTTTTATTAGTAAAAAAAATATATGAAAATTACTTAGTTTTGTAAAATTTAATTTTTTTTTTATTAAATGGTAAACAATTGTCATATACATGAAAAAATTCGTTTCGTTACTGTTAATAGTTATTTTTACATAAAAAGTTAATTTCTATGTAATATTTGGAAATAAAATGGATTGTAATTTTTTTTTGGTTTTTTACCGGGTAGTTTAATATTTGAAATAGTTTTTAATATTTTTTTATATATTAACAAATAAGACTTATTTATCTATTCAACGATGTATAAAATGTTTATAGAATTTATTCCATCGAGTCAAACTAATGCACTCAAAACAGACATCTCAGGTCAAAATTTAATATTCGATAATTTTTTTCAGGCTTAGTAGACTGGCCCTTATTTTTAACGTTGTTCCGAAGCCCGCTCCCCGAGGCTTATTTTGTGAGATTACTAGAAAAACTATTCCAGATAAAATTTCAGCTCAATCGAAGAATTTTTAAGCTATCCCTGGCCCTTCAAAGCTTTGAATGCGATTTACAAGGGGGGAAATAGCTTTTTTGCCTTATTTTGAAAATACTAGCTCTTAAATAACTGTATTCCTGAAAAATGTGAATAGAATCGTAATCTAGACTGAATTATTTTTTTTTAAAGGCATAAAAATCCAAAATGGCTTGGAAACTATTGAAGTAATTGTAATTCCCCCAGACTATTTTAGGGCTTAAATGGCATATATAATGAAAATCACAAAAAATAAAATATTTTTTCAAAAACTTAAAATGTTATACTCTAGTTTTATTTTTGAGATCTATAAGTATTCAGATATAAATTTTTGTCTCTCTTGAATTATGCTAACCTAGTCCCAGGTATGGCCAAAGATGGGATATTTTTTTGTAAATTTACCATACTCTAATTTTAAATTTTTTTAAATTTTGTTAAACCAAATATAAAACGAGTAAAAGGTTAAAGTCGGGCATGCCGACTATACAATACCCTACACCAGTCTGGTTAAAAGCCAACTAATGTTTGGATCCGAAATTCGAATGGGTTAAAATGGGACTTTTGTCAAAGTTTTCTATAATGTGAGTCAGCGAACCAAATTTCATTAAAATATCTTAATATTTGCGACCTGCAGTTTGTAACCAAACCAATTTTGGGGGGACCCTTATATGGGCACTAAGTCTAAACATGGACCGGTGTTAACCAAAATCAATAGATTCGTCCTTTGGTCTGTGTACCAAATTTCATCAAAATATGTTAATATTTGCGACCTGCAGCGTATAAACAGTATAATTTTGGGGGGACCCTTATATGGGCACTAGGTCTAAAAATGGACCGGTGTTAACCGAAATCAATAGGCTTCGTCCTTGGGCTGACATAGGTTGGTGTACCAAATTTCATCAAAATAGCTTAATATTTGCGACCTGCAGCGTATAAAAAATATACTTTTGGTAGGACCCTTATATGGGCACTAGGTCTAAACATGGACCGATGTTCACCAAAATCAAAAGGCTTCGTCCTTGGGCCAACATAGGCCTGCGTACCAAATTTTATCAAAATATATTAATATTTGCGACCTGCAGCGTATAAACAATATAATTTTGGGGGGACCCTGATATGGGCACTAGGTCTAAACATGGACCGATTTTTAGCAAAATCAATAGGCTTCGTTCTTGGGCCGACATAAGTCGGTGTACCATATTTCATCAAAATATCTTGATATTTGCGACCTGCAGCGTATAAACAATATAATTTTGGTAGGACCCTTATATGGGCACTAGGTCTAAACATGGACCGATGATCACCAAAATCAATAGGCGTCGTCCTTGGGCCGACATAAGTCGGTGTACCAAGTTTCATCAAAATATCTTAATATTTGCGACCTGTAGAGTGCGCACAAGAATGCATGGACAGACAGACGGACGGACGGACGGACATCGTTAAATCGAAATAAAAAAAATTCTGAGCCGATCGGTATACTAGAAGGTGGGTCTAGGACCAATATTTTTTGGTGTTACAAACATCAGCACAAACTTATAATACCCTGACCACATAGTGGTGTAGGATATAAAAAGTAGTTAACGCATAAGTTTTTTTAATACACCTAAGAGAATAATCCTACTGAAAATTACATATATTCCTCATTTAACTTAGTAGTGACGTCACACCCTATGATAGAACAGGGTGGCTACAATACTAATTTTCTAAAAGCCTAGGTCTTTTTCTTCAGTTCTTGTGAACATTTTTTTCCGATTGAATCAGTAGTTTAGAAGATCCATAATTATTACCATTTTTTTTTGGGTTTGCAACCACTGTGCGTTGAGAGTCTTCCTCTCATATTATCATTTAATACATTCCAAGGAGAGCGTTTTTTGCCTGAGTGTATTTAATGGGAATTTTCCCCATATTAAAAACTTATCCTGTCTAGAATTTTAATCCCACTTCATTAACTTGAGGTTGCAAAATATTTTTAATAAATCATTGTTAATAAATTTGTTTATTATAAAAATATACAGACAATCGATTTAGATCTAAAAGATGAAGATTTTGTAAAAGAATAATTTCTTAAGATTCTACATAATCTTCAATACATAAGTCACAAAAGAACTCATCTGAATCACATTATGTTTTAAAATCTAAAATTTCTTACAATCAGTGTGTTCGTTTACTCTAAATTCTAACTACTTTTACTACAATTGGAAAGTTTCGTTTACTTTTTGTATTGAATTTTTCCAGCTGTAGTAAAAGTAGTAACTTGTAGTAAGTAAACGAACACGCCTAATCTGTTACTGTTGGAGAGATTTTTTTTTTTAAGAATAAGATTGGGAAATTTTTTAAAAGAAAATTAATTTCAAAAACACATCGACATCTGAGAATTTTCGAAATGGGATAAGTAAAACAGTCATATTGGAATTTATCGGGAATCAAAAATTACCCGTTTTTTTTCAAGTTATTTGTCATTTCTTTCTAAGGAAGTACATTAAGGTGGACCTTATTTTTCAACTTGCAATTAAAGAAAGAATTAACGTTGTCGAAGTTTTACAAAATTTTCGGAAAACCATCTCTTGTGCCAGAATTTAAAAACAAATCGGAAGTGATTAATACTATTGTTTAAATTATTGGCCAAAGTCACAGTTTTCTCTAAATTTACAAATTTAAAACGCCGTTACTGCTAAGTTGAAAGAAAGATATGTGTAATTTTCAGTAAAATTATTCTCTGAAGTATCCCAGCAAAACCTTCTATTACCAGGTAAAGGGAAATGTAATAAGAAACCAAAAATTGTAACTACTTACACTTTGGTCGCATAACACATTATTTTAACATGGGGGTGTCATTGGGGGTAAATGGTTGCCTAAGTCGTACCGGTATAGGATAAAATAAGTGATTACGAAGGAAGTACTGAAATAAGTTGTTACTTGTAATATTAAATTCACTAGTTAGCTAAAATAAGTACATACTTTTTTAGAGTGAAGTAAGTCATTACACATTGGTACATATTTCATTGGTTACATATAGGGAATAAAATAAGACGTTACCAGTAATGACTTTGTTTAAAAGTACACCGATCCGAGAAATGTAATTAGATTCTAAATTTTTATTAAATCGTACTTTCGCATAATAAGTAGTTATATTATGCAATACCAATAACTTATTATTTTTACCCTTATTAATAAGTTATTATAAAACACAATATCGGTAATATATTATTTTAAAGGCTCCAAATAAGTAGTGATATATCTCCATATCGGTAGCTCATTATTTCATACCTCCCACATAAGTATTGATGTACCACAATATTAGTAACGTATTACTTTAGGTTACTAAGTAAAACCAAGGGTAAAGGGGTACCCATTGCCAGGCAATGCGTGGAAAAGGTCAAACCTATTACCAAGGTTTTGGTGGGATACTTAAAAACACAATATTTTAAAAAAACTCAAAATTAAAGTTTTGCAAATTTATAAAAGAAATCCTCTCTTTATATCTAAATATCTGTATCTGTGGATCTTGGAAATGAAACTAGAGTATAGCATTGTAAATTTTTTTTAAAAAAAATATTTTATTTTTTTACGATTCTCATAATTTAACCCTCCACTTTAACTCTATAATGGCCTAGGGTAATTGCAATTACTTAAATATTTTCCAACCGATTTTGGATTTTTATGCATTTCTATAGAGGTAATTCAGTATAGATTATGATTCTATTGATATTTTCTAGATAAACACACCCAGAAAAGAGTCTCAGTTGTGGTCACCGAATTTGTTGCCAATCGAATTCGTGCGTTTACGACAACTATCTTTATATTAAATTATATTTTTCATCCTGAAAGCCAATATTCGGTTGTCTAATTCAATTTTAAATTCCACATAAATATTATTATGTTCCACAAAATTTTATTTTAAAAAACTTTTTTTTAATTTTCTGGTATTGAACCCGGCTATTCAGGTTAATAGTTCACATTCTTACCCACTGCACCGCAACTACTTTTAATTTTCTTTGTCATATTTGCTCTTTATACATATGAATATATTTTTTTTTATTTAAAAAAACATTGAAATTTGTGTCTTTTCCGGGATTCGAGCTCGGAAATCCAGCGTGTTAGGCTACCTGTCTACATATTACACCATAAACACTTATTGATTTTAATGGCTAATGTTTAATTTATATGTTTTATTTGGAAAACAAGTACGGTAAAAAATTCGTTTACAGAATAAAATTTGGAGAATTCCAAATAATATTAATTTTTTTTTTATAAAATTGAGAAAATTGAGGATTTTCATTTCAAATTCAGTTAATCGCATAAGAAATTCAGATCCACCATTTTTAATTAAGAAGATTGTAAATAAAATTCAGACTATTTTTATTTAAAAAATTTTCAATGGAAATAGTGATTTTATATTTGAAATTACGAAACTTTAGAATGAAATTACAATTAGGAATGTCTGCCAGTAATTTTCTTTTTTAGCTCCAAGGTTATCCAGTGGTATGTCAGTGCTTAATTTTTTTTTTTTGTTTATACCGGTGACTATTTCTGACTGGGCATATTCTCATAAGAATTATCTTCATAACCTTGTGCCTTACATTTTACTCATTTAATATTTTCTTGACAAAACTTAATTTGAATTGTAAGCTCTTTAATTTTAATAACACTTATGCATATATTGCCTTCATTTATAATACACTCAAAAAATTTCGTCGGTAGAATCTACTGAAAAAAACAGTTAAAATAAAGGTATATGCAGTTAAAAAGCTTTAAAATAACTCAAAAAATGTAAGAAGTTTACTTCATGACAGTTGTTTTGTGTAGTAATCAGTAAATGTTGTGTTTAACTATAAATACAGTTATTTTTCTATGGAAAATCAAAAAAAATACGACAGTTATTTAAAAGAAACAACTAGTGAAAAGTACTGTAATTTGGTAATAATTGTTTAAAGCAGTTATTTTTAATATCATAATAAACAACTACCGAAACAGTATTTTTACATTAAACAGTTATTTTTGTTAGTTGCTTAAAAAATAAAAAATTTCGTTAATTTTTTTTTTAATTTTTATTTAGTTTGTATTTGTTATTACATATTGCATATATTCTTAGTTTGCAAATAAAAACTGTCATAACTGTCATTTTCAGTACATTCTGCCGACAAACTATTCTAAGTGTAGTTACTTTTAATTGTTAAAAAAAACCTTACAAGTATAGTAAAACAACTGATAGAAACTGACAAATTTTGTTGTTTTGTATTTTTCCATAGATGAAAAACAACTACTGATTACTACACTAACAACTGTGTTGTAGTAACTGACAAACTTTTTTGAGTGTACTTACTACATGTTTACGACCACAAATTTTCAACCATATCATTGCTAATTATCTTATATTTTAATTAATCATATAAATTTCACAATGTCCTCTTCAAACATTCGTAAAGGACTCTTTGTCATTTTAACAATGCTCATAACATTTGAGGAGAGGAATAATATAGAACATAATGTTTTTTTTTACGACAGATGTTTTAAAGTTGCTACTCCCACATACTATGATTTTCTTTAGATTCATAACAATAAGTAAATATAAATAAATATGAAACCTTAATTTTCCACCACAGCTAGATGATTCATTTAACAACAAACTACTGCTGCTGTTGTTTGTTTAATGAAAGAAATTTTGGCAAAAACGAAATTGTTAGTCTACGGTTTGTTTGTTTGTCTACTTAATCATATTTGTTAAGGTCTAAAGTATTTACTAAATTATATGAAATTTAACTTTGATGAAACACCAAACAACCACAGACCCCTCACATACAACCCTTAAAAGACGAACAACAACTAACAATAATTTTTAACCAAAAACATATTTTATTTGTTATTGGGATTTTTATTTAGCATTTTGTCTAATTAAATAAATGTCGGTGTGGTAAATCAATTATATTTTTTTAAGGTTATAAAATTTAGTTCTTGTTTTTCTCGATTCCATGATTACACCGATATTTATGTAGCTTGCACAAAAAATTCAATGTTAAAAAATAAAATGTTGATTTTACTATAAAAAGGCCCACTGTACTTTGTAATATATGTATGTCTATATAAATTGTTGTTTATGTGAGTGTAGTGTAGTCGTCTTTGTATAAAAATTCCTGGTATTTTTCGCTGTTTTGTTGTTATTTTAATATATAAATATGGGATATAGTACCTCAAGTTATGGTACTTAAAACGACCTTTTGGATTTTTTCTCTGTTCATAAGTTCTTTTGAAGAATTAATAACAATAACTACAACGAGAGAAAGAAAAAATGCTTTTTGCATTTCTCTGAAATAATATTACTTAAGTGTATTTAAAAACATCTGTGTCTGTGTTGTGTAAAGTTGGTTTTCATTTGTTAAACACTTTCATTATACTTTTCGGCATACGAATTTACGATTCAGGAATGGAAAAGTTAGAATAGTTTCAGTACCTTTTGACACTTGGGTTTCTGAATATCCTTGCTACCGATGTACAAGGGTTAGTTTTTGAGATGTTAACTTTATCTTGGTCTGCTTAATTTAACTAAACTTTTTGCTGATATACGTAAAGTTTTTTTGTATAATTTCGATTAAAATCTAGCTTTATAGAGTTACCGAATTTTTCTTTTTAAGTCCTAAACTCAAAATATTAAAAATATAATTAGTTTTATAGTAAAGTGTTGTTTTTTGAAACGCTATAGACCAAATACAATTAATATTGTAATTAATATGTAATTTTATTAATTCTAATTTAGTAACTTTTCTTCAAAAGTTATAAGCACATTAAATTTGCAAATCAGACTATATCCAGTTTCTGCCTTTTTTATGGACGGGCTTCATAAGTGAATTTCCATTAAATTGTATTATTGTTCATATTTTTATTGTAAGATTGTCTCTATATGAATACTTTCAGAAGTGATCAAACAGACATATACAAACATTCTATTTTAGATTTTTTTGTTTACCTTCTTATTTCCTCCGTGTCACCTTTTCGCAAATGTTGCCACATTGACGTATGGTTTTTACGTACAAGTGCAGGCAATTTGTGTATATTGGAGACGGACTACCAACAGGGCATTTTTTATTTTTTATAGTAAAGTGTTGTTTCTTCAAACGCGTCGTATAAACCAAATACAATTAATAATAGTTTTAATTGTTGAAAAATTACTAAAAAAACGCATTAAAATAACTAACAATGTAGTAAAAATAACTGATATATATTTTCAAAATAACTGACAAAATTATTAAAGCTACTGTTTTTTACAGTTAATTTGTTTTTTTATTACAAATAAGAAAAACATAAATAATAAGAAAAAAAACAATTTTTTTTCTTTCAATTAAAAAAATGTGTATCTATTTACGAAATACAGTACTTTTTATTAGTTGGTTTTTACTGGTTTTTTTTGAAGTTATTCTGAACAATTTCAAAAAAACACTTCTTTCATTGCTTTCAAAGTAACTGTTGGTATATTTTTACAGCTTTTTTAGAATTACTTCTGAACAACACCCAAAAAATTACTTAAGTATTGCTTCTAAAGAGTAATTGCTCTAAAAGTGATGCTAAAAAGTGATTTTGTTACCAGTTGGTATTTCCAAACAGAGGGTCGTGGGAATTCGTATACACTGTTTTCCAATCTACTATTTTAAAATTTTTTTATTAAGAACATATTGGAGATTAAAAGCTACAAAAATTGTAGGAATTCCTTTTTTCATTTGGCTGAGGCAGAGATTTTATTTCAGCGGAGTTCGAGAAAACACCTTAAGGGTTAATTTTCTAAACTTGACCTAGAAAAATAATACCAAGAAGTTTCATTAATATCCGCTCAGGAATAACTGTTAGATTAATATGTTTAAAAAAAATTAAAATCTCCCAAAATTTTACCTCTGACCTTATACAGGGGCAATTTAATGTATTTATATTTAGCCCTCATTTTCAGGATTGAAGTATTTAGTCTTGTGTTATATTCTGTCCAAAATTATTTGGAATTAGAAGAAGAAAAAAGAAAAACTTCCATAATAGCTAAATAAATGCCGAAAATCGCTGTTTTCTCGAAATCCGCTGAAATAAAATCTCTGCCTCAGCCAAATGAAAAAAGGAATTCCTACAATTTTTGTAGTTTTTAATCTCCAATATGTTCTTAATAAAACCCTATAGTCCAATCGTTGATTTTTTAAAATTCCTTTAAAAAAATTTAAAAAATTTTAAAATATTAGATTTGAAAACAGTGTTTAAGAATTTTTACGTTTTTGCCACTAATTTAAAGCGAGTTAGCAAAACAAAATAGAAAAACATACTTCTTTTTATTGCTTTAGTACAAAGAAAATTCACTTCAAATCTCGATTCTTTAATGCTTTTAATTCGAATTAGTTTTAAAATATCAATGTTTTCGAGAAAATGCACAAAAAGTCATATTTTCGCCTTGTAAGCCGCGTTCCAAATTTCAGGGCCGTTGCGGCACGCCTTCCCGATGACCGAATATCATAATTTTTTGGAGGACGCAGTTTTACATCCAAATAAATATTTTCAAAAACTGAAAAAAAAAATTTTTTTTCGAGACCCTAATATACATAAATACTAAGATGTCATAAATACTAAGATATCACTATATATATTGCTAGATCTTTCAAAACAACAGAGTAATATATTGGAAGATGACAGAGAAAATTGTGTTTAATTTTTTGTTGTTGTTTTTTCTTTGGTATTTTACATGTTGAACGACGCACCTGGACGAGAAAAAGAATTTTCATTGAGTTTGTAATTTGATCCTTAGGCAAAGATGAAATGCAGATAGGGATATGCCTTCAACAGATTATTTTTCCCAATTTGTTAAATAAATTTTGAAATTTTAGCATATCTAATTCCTTTAATGCAATTACTGGTTATCCCAATAAAAATAAATTTTAACTAAAACGAGTAAAAAGGTTAAAGTCGGGCATGCCGACTATACAATACCCTACACCAGTCTGGTTAAAAGCCAACTAATGTTTGGATCCGAAATTCGAATGGGTTAAAATGGGACTTGTGTCAAAATTTTCTATAATGTGAGTCAGCGAACTAAATTTCATTAAAATATCTTAATATTTGCGACCTGCAGTTTTTAACCAAGCCAATTTTGGGGGGGCTCTTATATGGGCACTAGGTCTAAACATGGACCGGTGTTAACCAAAATCAATAGGCTTCGTCCTTGGGCTGATATAAGTCGGTGTACCAAATTTCATCAAAATATCTTAATATTTGCGACCTGCAGCGTATAAACAATATAATTTTGGGGGACCTTTATATGGGCACTAGGTCTAAAAATGGACCGTTGTTAACAAAAATCAATAGGCTTCGTCCTTGGGCTGATATAGGTCGGTGTACCAAATTTCATTAAAATATCTTAATATTTGCGACCTGCAGCGAATAAACAATATAATTTTGGTAGGACCCTTATATGGGCACTAGGTCTAAACATGGACCGATGTACACCAAAATCAATAGGCTTCGTCCTTGGGCCAACATCGGTCTGTGTACCAAATTTCATCAAAATATCTTAATATTTGCGACCTGCAGCGTATAAACAATATAATTTTGGGGGGACCATTATATGGGCACTAGGTCTAAACATGGACCGATTTTAACCAAAATCAATAGGCCAACAGAAGTCGGTGTACCAAGGTTCATCAAAATATCTTAATATTTGCGACCTGTAGAGTGCGCACAAGAATGCATGGACAGACAGACAGACAGACAGACAGACAGACAGACGGACGGACAGACGGACATCGTTAAATCGAAATAAAAAAAAATTCTGAGCCGATCGGTATACTATAAGGTGGGTCTAGGACCAATATTTTTTGGTGTTACAAACATCAGCACAAATTTATAATACCCTGACCACGTAGTGGTGTAGGGTATAAAAAGTCAGTCCAAATTAAAAACAAAAATTTTTAGTAAAAATCAATTCCCAGCAACTCGAAACCCAATATTAAACAGAAACTATGAGTTTGAAACTACGAATGCTTGAATTTCCTATCCGTTTCAAAAGTCCGAATAAACCATTTTTGTATTTTTTAATACAAAAATAAAAATAATTTTTCATCATAACTTGTTTGATAGGAAAAACTCTTCATAATCGCAATATTTATGTGGGAAGCACATATCAATATGAAATTTGTTTAAGAGAAAAAGTTTTTAGGATTCAAAGAGCCACCAGTTCAATACAAATTAATTTGGCTTTTTAATAAAGTCTCTCTCTTTCTCTTTAAACACCCAGCCCTGGTATTGTTCGTTATAAATGCATGTGTGTACACTGCATCTTCTGTTGCTGTGTGTTAGTTGGTGTAAGTATGTTTGTCTTTTTTCCGGTTGAAGTCATGCCCGTAAGCTTTAATATTGTTATATTATATGTTGTTGTTGTTTTTGCTCTTGTTATTTTTTTCATACTCTTTTACATTTTATTTTATTTTTGTTTTTTTCAAAAATGTTTACACATATGTTTGTGTCTCTCTACAATTTTTGTAAGTTTGCATTTATATTTGTGTTTGACTGTATGTGTATGAGTGCATATCGTATTGTTCCGTTTCCTGTTCATACAACACAAATACATACTCACGTATGTTAACATCTGTATGGATTTTTGTGTGCGTTTCTGCTTGTTATCGTGTAGTTAATTAATTTATTTAGTGTGGTTATACTTTTTTTTTGTTTTCGCTTCTGGGAATTTATACTTTTTGTGTGTGTTTACGTATGTATGTATGAGTGGTTGTGTGAGTATGTAATATATTTTATAAATGGCCATTATTTTTGTGTATATTGTTTTTTTTTTTTTGTTCAACCAACTTTCCATGTATATATATAATTCTTTATAAAAAAAAACATTTTCAAGGATAATGTTTGATTCAAACAAAAAACAAAGTTAATTTAATTTGAGTAATTTATGGTTTATATGCATTTTAAAATAATTTATAGCATTTAAAATCTGTTAAAAGAGAAGTTAATAACAATTATAACAATAAAATTCAGGTAAATGTGTATATTGGTTTATAACATGTTATAATTCAAGTCACATGAAAAGTAATCATTAGTTTTAAATTTTTTAAAATCGTTTCCTGGAGAAAATCTATAAAGACTGTTTCATAGTTATAAATGGCAAAATATTTAATTAATTTTTATTTTTAATTTGTTCCATTTTAGGGTAAATTTACTTCAAAATCTGATGTTTGGTCATTTGCGGTAACATTATGGGAAATTTTAACATTTGCCCGTGAACAACCTTATGAACATTTAAATGATGCTAAAGTTATTGAAAATATTGGACATATCTATCAAGATGATAATCAATATGTAAGCTTGATATAAAATTTATAATCTAAAACACTTTTAAATATATATTTAAATTTTTGTTCTAGCAACTGTTACAAATGCCAATGAACTGTCCTCGAGAAATTTATGACTTAATGTGTGAATGTTGGCAACGTAATGAATCAAATCGTCCTAATTTTAGAGAGATTCATTTATTTCTGCAGAGAAAAAATTTAGGATTTAAACCCACTTTAATGACATATTAGGTTAAAAGAGCAATTAGAGACGAATTTATAAAAATATCACTGAATTAAAACTAAAAATATCAATTATGAATTGAATTTGAATTTTGTAACAAAAATAAAAACTAAAACCTAAGCAAATATTAACATAAGATACTAGTTTTTAAAATATTAGCATAACTAAGTAAAATAAATTTTTGAAATAGGCCTTTATTTAAAAAATTAAAGGATTATAACAAACATAAAATTTGTGTTGAGCAATAACCATTAATAGTTGTATTAATATTAAGGGTATAAAAATCGCTTAAACTTGTTTTGTTTTGTATATACTTTATGTTGGAAAATTATAACCCAATTAAAACAGATTTGAATTTTAGATGTGTGTTTTTTTTTATTTCTCTAGGTGTGTCATAAAATTAAGTACCTCTAAACTATATCCTACTATTGACCTGTCATTTCACTAAAAATATAAAATATATCCTAAAACATTAACCTCATATTGAAATTCTTTAACAAAAAAACTCACTTATTTTTTAAGTTTTATTCGAAACAAAAACTCATAAAATATCATATACATATTTTAAAACTTTTATCTATCATATATCTAAAACCTGCATATTCACGTTTTTGACAATAACTGTTTAAGAAAATAAAAATCAGTTCTAATAAAAAAAATTGGACAAGAAACACAAGAAATTTAAGCTTATAGTCATAAAAACCGTATAAATTTTGATTTTTTAACTAAACACTTTTTAATATTTTAAAAGCTTTTTTAAAAATTTCTTTTACATAAAACAGTAGATGCAAAAGGGAAAGAATATTAACGCAGACATCATTATAATCATGGTATAACACATTATGACATATTACATACATGGGCATTAAACCGTACGTTAAAAAAAAGTTCGCCGTACATCCTCCAATATGAAGTATTTTTTCAAGGCAATTTCAAAAAAAAAATTTTTTTTTTGGCAGTACGTAGGGGTCGCCTTTTTCAATTTTTTCTTATAGCTTCGGCATTTAAAATCGAATTTTAAAGTTTAATTTTTTTGCCTCGAGGAAACCAGTGTTTTGCTATAAAGGAAAAATTCAATGAAAAAAAATTTAAAAAGGCGACCCCTACGTTCGGCAACCAATATATAAAAAAAAATTCTACTGGGTTTATCGAAAAACTTCATTAGCAAAAGTTTAATGACTTTTTGCGAGCTTTAATTTTCTGAAATTAGGGTGGTACATTAGGGTCGTATCAACTGAGATCTAGTGGCTAACTAATAGAACAGGATACTTGAGGTCAATGGCCCTCGAGAGAAAAACACTGGTATCCTCGAGAGAAAAACATCGATGTATCATACTTTAAGATCCGACTGTAAATGCCAAAGATATAACGAAAAATGTAAAATGGCGACCCCTACGTTCGGCAAAAAAAAATAAAAAAATTTTTTTGAAACCTCCTTGCAAAAATACTTCATATTGGAGGGTGTACGGCGAACTTTTTTTTTTTGCCTGTAAGGTGGTACGCTTTAATGGGCATGCAGCCCGTCAACCAATTTCGTGCGGCCCTTAATAAATATTAAAACAATCAAAAAAAAAATTTTTTATTTTAAAAAAAATTTACAAAAAAAAAATTTTTTTTAATTAAAATCAGAATTTAAAAATATACATAATATAGAAAACAGCGATAACAACTTCCTCTAAAACTTTTTAAAGTATTTTCGCCTCCTAAATACAAATATTAAGTGAAAAGTTCCTTCTTCTGTATTTAAACATTAAGTCTGGGAAAAAATATTTTATGGCTCAATATGATGTACACAGAACGAATTTACAAAATTCCAATTAAATTTTTAAACACCTTTCTTATACCAAATCTGTAAATACAAAAGAAAAACCTTTTAAAAAGGCACCAACAAAGAAATTTGTAAATTCAAAAAAAAATTTTTTTTTTTTGTAACTTTGAATTTTTATTTTTAAACAATTTTAAAACAAAAAAATTTTTGGGAATAAAATTTCAATTTAAAAGAAAATGTGATTGCTTTTACAAATTCCCATTGTTGATGCCTACTGTTTTTTCTGTGTAGAAGTAGTTAAGAGTCTCATATTTTTTATAACTTTAAAAAAAATACCTTTCATTTTAGGAAATGTTTAAGGCTGTTCTACGTAAGTACTTCGTTAGGATCTCTAAAATCTACTTTTGAGAATTGTAATTGAAGCATTTAAATTCTCTAAAACAGTTAGACACAATAAAATGTTATTCATAAACTCAAAGAAATAAACCTGTGAAAATAGCAAAATAATTAGTAGCTTTTTCTGCTATTTTTCAGGTTTATTATTTAAAAGTGACTTTGCATAAATTTTTTTGTCGATTTTTCTAAATATTAGTAAGATTAGAAGAGCAATAATAAAATGTTAAATATTATAATATCCTGCTAAAACCAACAGAAATATATGACGATAGTAGAAGGCTGATTTCACAAAAATAGATTTTTATTCCCTTAAAATAAATTAAAACTTTTTTAGTAGGTTTGAGGTTAAGAAGAAGAATAAACATATTCTTCAAAAGTTATAAACACATTAAATTTTCAAATCAGACTAGATCCAGTTTCTGCCTTTTTCTATGGACAGGCTTCATCATTCATTCTATTTTAAATTTTTTGTTTATCTTCTTATTTCCTCCGTGTCTCCTTTTTGTATATTGGAGACGGACTGCCAACAGGGCATTTTAATTTTTTTAGTAAAGTGTTGTTTTTTCAAACGCGTCGTATAGACCAAATACAATTAATATTGTAATTACAATGTATTTTTATTAATTTTAATTTAGTAGGTTTGATGTTAAGAAAAAGAATATACATTAAACAATTTAAAATTTTAACAATTTCAAATTTTTTTGTGTTTTTTTATTCTACCAATATTCAGCAAAATTTGTTGGTGATTTTAGCAGGGTAAATTTTTATTTCAATTAACTATTATTTTTGCTATTCTTATCTTTCTGATATTTCAGCAGTTTTTTATGCAAGGTAATTTTTAATAAATTGTAGCAGCTTCAGCAAAACTTTTTACAGGCTTTTTTCTATTAATGAACTTAGCCTGACCAACCATCATGCTTTTGATGGGATTATGCAGTTTTTTAAAGGCTTGTGCCGTGCCGTCTTGAATATATATGCCGCTTTTAAAGCAAACAATTTCGCCTTATCCCAATTTCTTCTTCTGGATTATGTTCAACTTTTGAACAAAGTTTTCATAACTTATTTATTCTGGAGTTCCCAGCCAGCAAACGAGCGCAAAAATTAATCAGAAAAGTGCTCAAAATATATTATTAAACTTTCACTTGTATGAAAGTGGTGCATCGAAAAAAGCCCATTATTATCAGCTGTATTTTCGCTCATACCTATCATCGTTAAGTATTTAAGGCAAATCTAAGTTAAACCGATTAAGGCCCGTTAACTTATCTCAATTTATGCCCTGGTTAAGACCTCTACTAGCCTTAAGCACTAGTAAACACATTTTTTGAATAACTTATCTAAATTTTAACCAAGCATTTCTTCTAACCAATGCTAAAATTTAACCATAGAAATTTCTGTGGTTAATAAACTTAACCAAGGCTATTTTAGAACAATTCACCCTACATAAGATATTTTAATAAATTAAACTTTTATGATGATTAATAAAAAAAATCTAAAGCGCAGCTTTAACCAAACTTTGAATCGTTTATGATACATACACACAGGGAAAAAATATGTCGTTTTCCAACTGAAATTCGGTTACATCTACTAAAAATAGGTTGGTGCAACTAAATATTGGTTATCACAACAAAATTTGGTATATACAGCTGAATTTTAATTGCAATACCCAAAATATTTAGGAATCACATTCCAATATGGTTTCACCAACCGAATTTATTGGTTGCAGCAACCAAAATAGGCTTAGCTATCCGGTTGGCAATTTTTTTTCCTGTGTGTATAAGTATTTTCGATGTGCATTTTCTCACATCCAAAACTTACAAAAATTGCATCAGTACTTAAAATCATGCACAAATTTCTGCTATTTAGGATTTACTTTTAGGATTTTACTTGCTGATTCCAGATCACTATTCCGAATTCGTCTCTCACCTCTCAAATTTGAAAAAATCGTGATTGAAAACTCGGAAAATTGCTTTTTTTTATCTATTTTCAAATACTATATAAAGCGCATCCAAATAACTTAAGACTTTTTGTTACGATGGTAGTAAAGAATTCGTTCTCTAAAATACATAAGACACCATTTTTTTAATTTGTGTACCGTTATAGGAAGAAATTCTTTTGAAAACCACCCTCAGAAAAGCAATTATTCCAACAATTTTAGGTAACTTGCATTTAAGTATTTAGAATCAGCGTATCAAATTCAAAATGAATCACGTATCAAAGCTCTAACCGCTGAAAGTTTGTTGAGGTGTGTTATCAAGGATTTGCAGAATTTTCGTACACGTGAAGTACAAGACTATTTAATTTAATTCTTAAATATGAAAAGCGCATAGAAATCACTCACGAGTTAACGAAATGTGAACCAATCATATTTTATATATTACCCATGTGAAAATCGAAATATATATGAACATACATGATCATACATTGACTAGTATATTATCATACATGGGCTACATGAGCAAATACGCCAATACATGGTTCCATGTACGCCCATACATCATCTCATATATTTCCATATATATTCGGATCCGAAATTTGAGGGTATATGACCGTACATGTTCATATGTGACCATATATGCTCACATGTGATTAATGTATGCTCATATATGATCATATATGGCCATATACCTCCATATACCCTGAAATTTTGGATCCGAAGATATATGGAAATATATGAGATGATGTATAGTCATATATTGAACTATGTATGGACGTATATGATCATGTATGCCTATGCATGATCATATACTAGTCAATGTATACATACATGATCATACATTGACTAGTATATGATCATACATGGGCTACATGAGCAAATACGTCAATACATGGTTCAATGTATGCCCATACATCATCTCATATATTCGGATTCGAAATTTGAGGGTATATAGAGGTACATGTTCATATATGACCACATATGCTCATATATGATCATATATAGCCATATACCTCTATATACCCTGAAATTTTGGATCCGAAGATATATGGAAATATATGAGATGATGTATAGTCATACATTGAACTATGTATGGACGTATATGATCATGTATGCCCAAAGGCAATATATGATCATGTATGTTCATATATATTTCAAATATTACATGGGTAGATGTGTTTCTTTATTTTTTAGGTAAACTTATAATTAGAAAATTATTTTGTTTGTTTTTTCAGAAAATCTGAAATTTTCGTCGTGAAAGGTCGAAATTACTTCGACATGAAATAAAAAATATAAGAAAATTTAAATACAAAAAATTATATATATTTCCTACATTATTTCCACAGCTGTGTGTAATTATGATTGGCCTAATAAATCGCCATCACCAATGATACCCCAAAAAAAAAATTATAAACATCTTATAGAATTCAGGCCCTGGGTTTTCAATAAAAATCGATTATAGCGCCATCTTTTGGAAATACGGAGGAAAAAGTAATCGGCATACTCAAAAATATGTTCCTTTATTTTTCAGTCATTTGTGACCAGAAATTTGAAGATATTGATGAGTTATTGGCGAGAATTAATGAAAAAAGGGGAAAAAATTATAATTTTGGAAGTTTTCATTCGATCAAATTAGTCCAACTTGATTTTTTACATGGATACGAGTATATTAACAAAAATTATTTATTTAAGCCTTAGCTACAAGTATGAAATGAGAAGTCATCAATGATTCTTAACAGAAAAAACTGTTGAAATTAACAGGATTTTTTGCTTGATACTAGTAAAATAATAACAGCAAAAACAAAGCTTTTAAATTTACAGAATTTTAGTTATATTTGAGTTAAATGAAAATAAAAAATTATACTGTTAAATCTGCAGAAAATTTTTATAAATATTAGTAAACTAAAAATACCAAAATCAAACTGCTATATCTGCAACATTTTGGTTATTTTTAAGTAAAATTTTAATGAATGCAAATAGCAGTCTATCCTGCTAAAATTAACAAAAATATTTGCTAAGAAAATAGTAAACTGCTGATTCCAGAAGGCTTGAATATTAATATTATTATTTAGCGAACTTTTTTGGCTAAGTTTAGCATTTAAATTTAACTCAAAAATAACAAAAAAAATCTTAATATTTAACTGTTTTATTCTTGATATTCCTCCTTACAAATATCTAGCAAAAATAATCTGCTAATTTTAGCAATTTTCTTTGCAGTATTATTTTTAACTAATTGTTAGTAGTTTTAACTAAACTTTTTACAGACCTTTTTCTATTAGTATGATATTTCCACTCTTTTTAGCTCTACTGTTATTAAATTTATTTTTATGTCAATTCTTGTTTTAAACAAAAATTGTTAAGATAACTATTTCCCTGGTGCCTTTTTGCTGAAAAAAAATCTCTAAACTTTTTAAATTCTTTTCAAATTTCTATTCGTTAAATAAATTAAATTTCTATTTGAGTTTTTTCTCTTTTGTATATTAAAGCTTTATTATAAAAGGTTTCGCTAAAAAAAATTATACATAAAAAATATTAAGTCAAAACTATAATTTTGCTAAAATTATATCTACATAATATAGTAAGTACTTATACTTAAACATAACAACTAATTAAACACTGCTTAAAATTATATAAAAAAAAAGAATATTTTCTATACAATTAAAATTTTTTGTATAAATTTCGTATTGTTTTGCAAAAACAGATATTAAAAAACTAAAAAAATAACAATTAAAATTTGAATAATAAATTAAAGAAAAAAATTAAAAAATAAAAACATTAATTGAATTTTATATAAATTATAATATAACAGAAATTAATTGATTTATATTTAGGTCAATATTCATGGAAAACAGACATATAAATTAAAAAATTTCTTGTCATATAAAATAAATTAAATTCAAATAACATTTACTTTCATTAATTTATAGTATAAACAATGATGATTATAATATAGTTTCACTTACAACGAATATAAACTATTTAATTTATTTTTTTTTGTTTTTTGTTTAACATCTACTATAATGTGTAATTTATTGTATAATTGGCTTTAATTTTTTTTTTTTTTATATAACTGAAAAAAAATCATTATTATTAATTAAAATTAATCATCAATAAAATAAATTAATATTGAAATATAAAGCTTTAGCACAGTGGCAAAGATTAGGCATAATGTAGGAAAACAAATTTGTAAAAATAGCAGAAAAAGCTACAAAAATTAGTTTAAAATTACATTGCAGAAAAAACAGCTATAGTTAGGAGATTTTTTTGCTAAATACTAACAAATAAGAATAGCAAAACTAAAACTGTTAAATTTACAAAATTGTAGTTGTATTTCAATTAACTTTTGGTTAAAGCAAAATGACAAATTGTGCTGTAAAATCTGCAGAAAAATTTTCTTAAATATAAGTAGACTAAAAATAGCAAAAACAAACTCTTATTTCTAAAAATCTTTTGTTATTTTGAAGTCAAGTTTAGTTAAATGGAAACAGCAGTCTATTCTGCTAAAATCAACAGAAATATTTGCTAAAAAAAATAGTAAACTGCTGATTTTAGAGGGCTAGATTTTTATTTAAATTACAAAAAATTGACTTTGAAAATTTAAATTTTTTTGCAATTTTTTAGTTTACCAATCATTTTGCTAATTTTAGTAGGTTAAGCTGTTATTTTCTCTTAACAAATATTTAACTTAAATGCAACTAAAAAATGTATATTTAACAGTTTTATCTTCGCTGTTCCTATCTTAAAAAAAAATGTTTAAAAATAATGTGTTTATTTCAGCTGTTTTTTTCTACAAGGTAACTTTTAACTAATTTTTAGTACTTTTAGCTTAAATTTTTACAGACTTTTTTTATTACTATAATAAAAAATATTGTGAATTTTGTTTAGTAACCTTTTTTGTTGTTGTTCTTCTTCTTTAGTTTAATTTTAATTTAATTTTGAAATAAAGCATTTGGTTCGTTTTGATAATAATACAATTGATAATCTAGATCAGGGGTGGCAAGATTTTTTCGCTGCGTGCCAGAAACGGACAAATTTTTTTTGTAAAAATTTCTTGCGTGCCACCTTAATTTTAGTTGTCTTTTAAAAGTCCTTTTTTAAAAATTTTTAAAATTTAGAAAATTTCTCTTAAAAATATCATCGCAGATATACATATTAATCAGCGCTACGGATAAATAACCACCAAAGGGAAAAATTAAACAACATCCAAGAAATGACGTTAAAATGTTCGACGGTTATTTAATTTTTGGGGTTTTATTTAATCTTTAAATATTGAGATTATTTCATTATGAAAAAATCCACAATGAAATAAAATCAAAACAGTTTGAACATTATTGCCTTTTCATTTTGTTGGGGGGTTATTCCATATTTGGTGGATATTTCATATTGTTAAAAAAAAGTTAAATTATTGGGCGCCATTAATATTTAAGTACGTAAGAAACTATTTGAAAAATGTGCTTAGGGCAAAAATTTGATTTGATTTCATAATAATGAATAAAAAGCGAATATAATGGATTTGAGCAGAGAAATTTCTATTTCAGTTGAAATGGCTCTGCGAAACACGATCAAAACCCAATTTCAAAATCCAACAAAGGGGGTTATTTCATTATGAAACTTATTTTTAGCCTTTATTCAGCTTTAAAAAAAAAACTTTATTTTTTAGATCTAATTTTGTTACAAGTTGTTTTCCATTTTTTCAATTTTCTGGTACTTGTTATTTCTCCGATTACTTATGATTCATTTCCTCATTGAAACATTTAAACTTCTTTTAATCTAGAATTTTAGAAATTTTCCCAATACAGAGTTTTATTCATTTTAAAAGACGATTTAAAAGCTCTATGAAAAATTGCAACATTATGGAGTTAAATTACACATTTTTGTAGCGAAATTTAACAATTAACTGAATTTTTGCTAGTCTTCTAATAGTTTACATTTTTTGAAAAAATCCAACAAAACGTCGCGTGCCACCTCAAATCTACTTGCGTGCCACTACTGACATGCGTGTCATAGTTTTGCCAGCCCTGATCTAGATGTTCTTCTTTTTTAACATAAACACTAATGATTTTAACATTGAGTTGTCATTGGAAAGGAGTACTCCCACTTCATCATTTTTTCAGCACTTTTTGAACGAGTGCAAAGGAAGCTCTTTTTCACCAAAGGTTTAAAAGGCTTAATTCTTTCATTCACTTTTTAAAAATTAATGAAATTTGGGTTAAATTTCATTCCGTAATAGCATTCTTATGGAATTAATTCGATAGCTTAATTCCCAATAGCTTTAAATTATATGAATTCATTCTATTTTGTGTGAATTCTAACTGAATGAAACCCAATTTATCTGAATTCATTTAATAAAATTGTGAATGAAAAATGATTAGTTTTCATTCACTTAGTCAAATGGAAAATTTTAATTTACATGTAATTGCTGAAATATTAGCATAATACAATTGAAAAACGTTTAAAATTCATCTAACAGAAATAAAAAGTATCATATGCTTTGTTACAGCTTGTATGCTTTGGTTTTGATTATATGTTAGTTTCAAACTACACTACACTAAGTGAATGGTAATAAAATTTCTTCATTCAATTAGTAAAATGGTGAATGAACATGCGATTTGAATGATTCAAGTTGGGAATTCATTCAATTCTTATTAAAGCTTTGGGAATGAAGCTTATGAATGAATTCTTTACGAATGGTTTAAGGGAATGGTACATGAACATTTTTAAAATCTGAATTTAATTTTTCGTGATTTAAGCTTAAATTGAATTAAGTCTTTCGAAGCTATGTTTTTCACCAATCAAAAGTTAAAAAAAATTATATATTTTTTAATTTACAAAAGTTTTTTATTGCCGCCACCGGGTATCGAACTTGCGACCTCACGATTGCTAGTCTAGCGCTCTACCGCTATTCTTTGATATGACTGGCATAAAAACACCACTTTGTTAATGCCAGATATTGTTCATTATTCTTTTCAATAAAAGTACTTGCTCAACAAGTGTTAAAGGTGTACTCCAATTCAATATTGTTTTCAGTACTATTTTTACAGGTGCATAAAAAGCAATTTCTCATAATTTTTTTATATATACATATTTTTAAAAATTTTTAAATTAAAAAAATATAGAATTTAAATAAATTAATTATAAATGCTAAAAAAAATTAATAAAAAACAAAAATTAATTAAAAAAATTTTTTTTTTAAATAAAAGATTATTGGTCCCTGCGGGAATCGAACCCGCGACTTTCTGTTTGGAAATGCCAAATGATACCAAAATCACTTCTTACGATCACTTTTAGAGCAATTACTCCTTAGAAGCAATATTTAATTGTTTTTTGGATGTTGGAAGCAATGAAAGAAGTGATTTTTTGAAGTTGTTTAGAATAACTTCCAAAAAAGCAGTAAAAATACACTAACGGATACTTGTGGAGCAGTGAAAGAAGTAGTTTGTAAAGCATTACATCCAATTTTTTTTGCAGAATACTTTCGTCAAAACACATGGAAAACAAAAGAAAATTTTCGTTACTTTGCTTTCATGTAGATCATTTTCGTAATACATAAACCAAGACAAAATTTTTTTCTTTCAAATAATATAATTAGATCAGTCTTTTTTCCCCTCTTTAATGCCACTGTTCTATTTAATAAATTCATATTATATAATGATATATAAAACTTAATTCAAAAATATTATATTGCTTTGTTTTACAAAAAATAAGACTTATTTGCAAGTGCATTTTTATATAAACTGTTTTTTTTCAATAAGTTGATATATTTAATTCGAGTGTCATATTTCAAGTCAATATTTATATTTTATTATTGTTTGATTTTAATATAAATTATGAAGTATTTTTAGTATATTATATTTAAAATTAATACACATAGCTTATGTATTAATAATGAAAAAAAGAGACATTTGTATTTATTACACTCAACAATTCACACTGAAAAGCAGCATTTTGAAAACAAACTAGTGTATTAATTGTTAAGCACAATCATAAAAACATTGAAGTTAAATAATGCAAATACTAATAAAAATGGAAATTAATAATAAAAAAAACATAAAATAATAAATTAAAGGAAAATAATGGTTTTATTTATTTAAATACCAATTGAAACATTTCGTATGAGAAATATAGAATTGGTGAAATTGCAAATATTAATCATACCTAATAATAAACTCAATATGGAAGAAGATGGTGAGTTAAATTAATCGGAATACGAGGGTGGATTAAAAAATTCATGACTTTTTGAATGAAACACAGTTTTTTTTTTTGCAAAAAAATTTAGTTTTTCAACGTAGTCTGTTTTTAGATCAATACACTTAGTCCAACGTTTCTCCAAATTTTTTATTCCTTCCAAAAAAATAGGATTTCTCGAGGTCCTCAAAATATGCATTTGATTTGATAATAATTTCAGCGTTGGAGCTAAATCTCTTTCCACCCATCCATTTCTTTAGGTTTGGAAATAAAAAATTGTCAGTGGGGGCTAAATCCGCTTATCTAAATTGCGGATGAACAACGCCAAACACTTCTTTGAAGTTGTCACACGATTGCGTTTATAGTCAATTGTAAGCAAACGCGACACTCATCTTGCGGACGGCTTTTGGAACCCAACTGATCATTTAAAATAGTGCCATACGAAATGCCTATGGCATCAAAAATCTCACGCACTTTCACTCTCCTATCGGCCAACACCATATCGTGTATTTTTTCTACATTTTCGTGCATATTGACCTCAGTTGGCATTCCAGAACGTTCAGTGTCACGAAACTCAATAAACCACTTTTTTACCATTAAAGTTGATGGAGCAGAATCCCCATAGTACTTAACAAGCTTTTTCTTGGTTTGAGTGACGTTTTTTTTGCAAAAAATAATTTTTGAAGAGCACTCGAAATTCACTTTTTCCTATTTTTACAAAATTTTACGAGGTTTGATTGTAGTCTATTAACAGATGGTACTTGATCGGATCAGTGTTGCATTAAGTGTAACTACGAGGGAAGTTCGAAAAATCACGTACTTACTGAGCAGCCCTTGTATAAAGCATTAGTATGGTTGGGATGACCATATTCGCAGACCATCATATATTTTCTGGTTATACTTGCGACAATCATAAATATGAAATATCTTTTTTTTATTAATTTATCACATTTTGACTCCTATATTATTTCGATATTATCACTTTGTAGTCCTGCATATCATGCTATGATTCCTATAATAATTTCCCAGCATTCTTTTGCAGCTGATTTAAAAATATATGCAAGTTTTGTTTTAGTCTTAATTTGATATAGTACATATATTTAGTCACTCACTAATTTACACATTTAAATAATTTAAATTAATTTTAGTTATCACCTATCCCCTGTATATAAATAAAAATAAATTATTGAAATATTTAGTATCAGCGCGTTGAAAAATATTGCTAAAAAAACATGAATCCATCAGAAATGATGATAATATGTTTCTAATGACCACAATATTATCCTAAAGATCATACCCAGCAAAAATGTGGAAGCAGTAAAAACGATTACTGCTTCCTTACTGCTACTTTTACCGCTTCTAAAAATGTATAGCTTCGTCAACAGCACTAATGAAAGGCCTTAGTTGATTAATTGTTTACATCGCTTTTTGTTGTGCTTTTCAAAAAGGCATGAAATGAGCAATACATTTTGATTGCTTATTTATTTTTGCGGTTCTTTTATCAAAATTTTTTAAAATGCGGAAAAAAGTTATTTTAATGAAAATAAGAGGTTTTACTAAAAATAAGAGGCATTTTCTCTTCACGGAAAAATATGCAGGAATATTGTGCTTTTGAGAAGGCATGATTTTAAATAGTTGAAAAGCTTTATAATATGCACTTCCGAGAAGGCATGAATTATCGACATTTTAAAAGAAAAACAGGAGCACTAATTAAAAGCGGTGAATTCATGCCTTTTCGGATCTCGAAACAAGTGCTTTCACGCGAGCTATCTCGAACAAAAATCAGGCATGATATCATCAATAATGCAATCGCTTCACTGCTCAACTTTCCCTGACAAAACTGCTTCCAAGCAAGCAGTAATTTCTGCTGGGTAATATATTTCCAGTGATCATCTTATGGTAATGTAGAAAGTTTTCTGATCATTTGGGATCATATTATATTATCATGTAAACTGCTGTTTTCAAAAGGCTCGATTTTTATTTGCATTTAAAAAAAATCGAAAATAAACTTCGAAAATTTAAAATTTTATGGTGATTTTTTAGGCTACTAATTATTATGATTTTAGCAGGTTAATTTGCTATTCTCCATTTACAAAAATTTAGCTCAAATATAACTAAAATTCTGTATATTTAACAGTTTTATTTTTGCTGTTCCTATATTACTAATATATAGCAAAAATAATCTGCTAATTTAGCAGCTTTTTTCTGCACCATAATTTTTAACTAATTTTTAATAGTTTTAACTAAATTTTTTATTTCTATTAGTGTAGGTCTAAACATGGACCGATTTTAACCAAAATCAATAGACTTCGTCCTTCATCAAAATATCTTAATATTTTCGAACTTTAGAGTGCGCACAAAAATATATGGACAGACAGACAGACGGACATCATTAAATCAAAACAAAAATAATTAATTAAAAAATTTAATTAAATAGTTTGAAAAATAATTTAAACAGAAAGTGATATTAATTTATGATCTGAAATCTAACTAAAAACACTGAATTAATTAAATAATTAAAAATAATTAAATAAAATAGGTCCAATATTTTTTGATGTTATAAACATCAGCACAAACTTATAAAACCCTGTCCACATGATGGTGAAGGGACCAGTTATAATAGTTATATACTTTATATTATCTTAATTTACATTTTCATTTAAATCAGATCCCACGAATCCTTTAGGCTTGTCTGTAGGATATATCCTAACTGTCATTATAATATATTGGTACACACAGGAAAAAAAATTTCCAACCGAATTGCTAAGCCTATTTTGGTTGCTGCAACCAATAAATTCGGTTGGTGAAACCATATTGGAATGTGATTCCTAAATATTTTGGGTATTGCAACCTAAATTCAGTTGTATAAACCGAATTTAGTTGTGATAACCAATATTCAGTTGTACCAACTTATTTTAGTAGATGTAACCGAATTTCAGTTGGAAAATGGCATATATTTTCTCTGTGTGTACGAAATTGGATTAGCCTAGTATAGAACATTCTGGAATTTTAGAACAAAAAATATCTCGAGAATAGGAATTTACTAAACCTATCGATCTGGTGGCACTACATTTAAGTATGATGTTATTTAAGTGGTTTGAGTACTACTGGAATTGTCTGGGATGTTCTAAAACCACTGCACTGTGGGCCAGGATCGCCGTTTTTTGGCCAAAAGTACAATTCAGGTAAACGGGAAATATGTTTATATATTCATAAATAAACAATAACTTGTTCCAAAAACTATCTCAAATTATAAAACTGAAACTAGTTCTCAAAAAAAATAGAAACCTGATAAGTATTTACGAAAAAAGTAACAAAATTATTAATTTTACCTCAAAAATATGAGGTTTTTTGAAAATCCTAAATTTTCAAAAAAATCTCCAAAATGTTCCAAGAGATATTTGAAAAAATTTAATGCCAATGTGTTCCATAAGATGTCTTCTACTTAGGTTTTTGCGACCGTTTGCGACCGTTCATAAACTTTCGAGATTTTGCCCTTTAACTGAAAAAGTACCTTCAGATCTCGCTGATTTCCAGCATTCAAGAATTTTAGTAAAAACTAAAAAATAGCACTAAAAATTACCTTAAATGTATGTTCTGGTTTTCTCACACAGACTAGCCCCTAAAGTAAGAGGTTTGTGGGACATTTGAGTGCCAATTTTGAATAAGTACGAAATTAACCCTTAAACACATTTTAAGTTTTGACTTATTTCTGGCATTGAAGTTAAATTTTCAACTTTGATGTCTACAGAGACTTATAGTGGAATTTCATGACAAATATTTTTGCGGAACATTTTAACCCTCTAACTCTTCAACTTATGGGTTTTTTTGACACTTTTTAAAAAGGGCCAAAATAGACCCTTTAATTGCATAGTCAGAGGGTTAAAATGTTCCACAAAAATGTCTCCTGTAGTGTTTTACATAAGTTTGCTGAACATATCCTATACCTAATATGGAAGATTCACATGGTTTCCTATGCCGATTCACAATAAACATTTTCAAAAGGGGGGAAATTTTAACCCCCCAAAAACATAGGGCAGATGAAAACTTTTACAAAGCCGATAAACTTATATTTTCCTTTGGTCCCTCTGCCAGAATTAGTTGTCATTAGAACCTTTTTTTTTGTACAGTGTAATTTATTTTCCAACACATAACAATTTTAAATTTATGGCCGCCATATTGGATCCGCCATGTTGAATTTTTAAAATTTGATTTCAGATTCGTAATGTGCTACCCGAAAACTTCCCACGGTGGAAATTTGGAGTAAATCAGGCGAAATAAGAAATTTAATGAAAAAATTGTTTATCGCCATATTGGATCCGCCATTTTGAATTTCAAAATTTTAATTTCAGATTTTTCATCAGCGGATCCTAGACCTATATAATTGATTATTTTATGTCCAATATAATAAAAACTAAAAATTAATGGCCGCCATCTTGGATCCGCCATTTTTAATTTTATATTTTTTATTTCAGATTCGTGATCAGCAACAACCAAACCCCCCTTTGTGATATCTTTTAGTCTCATATAGTCAATATTCTAGTTTTGGCCACTGTGCACGACCGTTAACTATATAAGGCTGCCAATTGTTGTTAAGTTAGCAAAGTCGCACATTAGCATTTGAGGAGTTCAGTTGTACTCCAGCGTTTTTGCAGTCAATTGCGTATTAGCCTTGTATAGTGAGTTGCGCAATAGAGTTTGTATAGTTGTGTGTGATATACTGTTGTATGTAAAGTATTAATGTGTTAAATAAATAAGCTCAACATCAAACACAAGAGTGTGTGGTTATTTTGATTGAAATAAAAAAAAAAACACCCGGTTTATTTAAAGGAAATTGTAACCGTGTTCATTATATATTATAACCGCCACACACATTAAAAAGCTCTCGAAAATGGATAATAATGGAGACAATTAGTCCATTTCTGTCGCATGGTTAGAAACGTAACCCAAAACACAGAAATCTTCAAAAAAAATTTTCCCAAAGACAGGTGGAGAGGTATTGCAAATTGGTAGTTTTATGTACTTCCAAATACAAATATTTTCGTTCTACAACGTGTTTCCTTAAATCCTCAAACAATATTCCGAATATTTTATTTTCATTTCTAACCTTCAAATAAATTCAAATACTTAAAATTACTCCAACTGTTCATCTTGAACTCCATTATTTATTAGTACTTTTTACCATACAACATCAAACAAAAAAAAACTTCATTATAAAAACCACTTCATTTAAATTAAAAAAAGAAATCCTTTAATTCAATAAAAAAAAATGGGCAGCAAAAAAACCAGAACAAATAGTCTTTGTGTGGCAAGTAACTACACACAAAAAAGTGGGAAATACCCAATAAAACCAAAAAAAAATAAGCAAATTTTAGTTTCACAGAGCAGACAACATTTACTGCTACTGCTCTCCTTTTTGTTAAATTCCCATTTGACCGGCAATAAGCAGCAGCAATAGTGAGGAAAGTCCTGCTCATACACTGATATAAATAAACCTGTAAAAATAGCAGATAAAGCTACTAGAAATTAGTTACAAAGGCCCTGCAGAGAAAAAACCTGAAATTTGCAGAATCTACTTGCAAAATATTACAAAGATAAAAACAGCAAAAAACAAAATTGTTGAATATACAAAATTTAAAAGTTATATTTGAGTTAAATTTTAGTTCATTTGAAAATGATAATATACAATAGTAAAATCAACAAAAAAAATGTTGCAGAAAAATTGTTAAATCTGCAAAATGTTATACATACTACTATATATTTAAGTTAAATTTTTTTGGAATGCAAATAACAGTCTATCCTGCTAAAGTCAACAGAAATATTTGCTAAATAAAATATAATAGTAGACTGCTGATTACAGAAGGGTAAGTTATTATTCACATTAAGAAAATCTTAAAGAAACTTTGAAAATTAATTTTTTTTTCGATGTTTTTAGTCTACTAATATTAAGCAAATTTGTTTTCCTGATTTTAGCCCTGAAAATTGTTATTTTCGATTAACTTAAATGTAGCTTAAAATTTTTAAATTTAACACATTTTTTAACAGATTGTTTCCTGCAGGGCCCTTCTGAACTAATTCTTAGTAACTTTTGTAAAATGTTTTACAGACTTTTTTCTATTAGTGTAACAGTCAGTTAATGATAAACACCAAAAATATTCAAAAAAAAAAGTAAAGACACAATGATGCGTCACAGCTGTGCTTGATTAATTTTCTAATACCATCACAGGAATACAAGGTAAACACCTTTTTAATATACCAACTAATAGGTAGACAGACACATTGAAAGGCGAAAAGGAAATATAGAGGGATGGACGGACAGACAGACAAACAATTTTTAAATAGATGTACCCATAATGGTACTATAGAGCTTAGAAATATAATTATTTGCCACAACCAAATAAATACAGCAGCAGAAAAAAAGACATTTGAGGTTCCCAAATAACAAGACACGCAATTGTAGAAATAACGAAACAACCCAGCAAAACCTTATATTACCCGGTAATTAGTTTTGTAAAAAGAAATAAAGGTAAGTTACCACTTACTGTTATATTACAGAACCTATTATTTTAACAAGGGCAAATCCATCGAGGTAACTCCTTACTTAGTAACATGTTATTCTTAACTTACATACATATTACTATTACTTATTATATCTATGCCAAAAGTACCCTTAAAATAATGAGTTTTTTTTAATTTTTAGTTTCCATATTATTAAAATTTTGGAAATTAAATTTTTAATAAATTTTGGTTATAAAAATAAACTTTTTGTGATAAAGGAGTGTAAGCATTTGGAAGATATCTTCCAAGAAGGTATTGAAGCGATATCTTCTATTTTTCATTTGAATGAAAATTATAAAGTAGTATTTTGAAATTGTCTTCCTTTTATCATTTGGAAGATAATTCGGTGATATTTGGAAAAAATAATTCAAAAATTGAGTTTTTTGTCATATTTTTTTATGATAATATTGCGGCAATATTATTATTTTATCATCCGGAAGATAACCTAGTGTCTACAAATGCAATGAAATGTGCAAAGAAATTTGAAAATAACACACAAAACAACAACGAAAATAATTTTGTTGTTGCTTTGTGTGTAATTCGTAAATTTTATGTCATTTTTTATTGCATTTGAAGACACTAGGTAAAGAAAATTTGTTTGTAATTTTTTGTCACTTTCGAAAAAATGAAAACAAAATTTGTACAAAAACAACCAACAGATACATAGAAAACAAACTCCTCGAAAACACCAAGATTTAATGTGCGGAAAAAATCGGCTGCGACGAAATAAAGATAATTAATGTGTTGGTCAATGGATTATGTATGCAGATATTCTTTTTCGGGCTTAAATTTAATAATGAAAAAAAATAAATCGTTTATTTTGTACCGGGGAGTTTATTTGGCGATATCACGTTTTTATCTTCCAGGTGATAAATTAGCGACATCGCCGATTTATCTTCCTGGGGTATTGCTTTCGTATTGCCTGGAAGTATGCTTTCGGGTAACAGTTGTTCCCGACGGAGGAAACTTCCGCAATACGAAATTCATATTGCCGTCAATAAATGTTTTCTTCCTGGCAATATGATCGAGGAATCTTCTTCGTATTGCCATGCTTGCTGGGGTAAGTTTTTTACTAATACAAAACCATAAACGTAACTCCTTACCTACACACTCATAGAAATAAATCCATAAAAATAGCAAAAAAGCAACTAAAAATTAGTTAAAAATTATGTTGCAGAAAAAACTGTTGAAATTAGCTGATTTTTTGCTAAATACTAGTGAAATAAGAACAGCAAAAATAAAACTGTTAAATTTACAGAATTTTATTAAAGGAATTGAATGTGCTAAAATCCCAAAACTTATTTGACAAATTGTGAAAAATTATCTGTTGAAGGAATGTCCCTATCCGGATTTCATTCTTGTCTAAGGAAATCGTCATAAGACGACGTTTTTAGAATTTCAACTCCGCGCTTTATCACCTGAAGACGAACAGCGAATCTGTTCAAAATATTAAATGAAAATAAACCATTTTTTTTTTAAATAAAACCTAAAAGAAAAATTTGTTTTTATTTTTAAACTTATGACCTCAAGCCGAATAAAAAACCGCTATTACACAACAACAATAAAGGTCAACTATAAATTCTTAACGTTTATAAAGAATTTATGAATTTCCGCATAAATTTATAAAATTGTATAGAAAAACGATTTATACCAATAAAACTTTCAAAAGTCTGAATTTCGTATGCGAAGTAATGTAAGGTGTAATGTTCTGCAGTAATCCAAGGGTAAGAAGTTTAATATTTTACAATCTAATATGAATTGTACCCAAATATTACCAGGTTTTGCTGGGAACTACAAAATCTGTTCAAAAAGGATGAGTATTATTGTTGGCAGTGGGGGGCTTTCGTGAGTATAGAATGTCTGATGGGGGAGACATATAACAAATGAGCTCAATAAAACCTGAAATGAACGTTTACAAATGAAATGTAAGTAATTTCAAAATAATAATGAGCACAAACATGCACGCAAATTTTTACGGTTTTACTACTGATATTAGTGTTGCCAGAATTTGTTTCTAAAAAATGGTATACACGAAAAAAAAATACCTAAAGCTAAAGGTTATTTTTTTAATTTTTTAAAAATAAAAAACCAGGGAAGGAATTGGCTCCTTCGCTCCAGCTCTTGTTCATTAAAAAAAAAATGTGCGAATCCAAAAACTTGACTCGCTCATTCGAATAAGCTAGCAAAAAGGACTTAGCTCTCTCACGAATAAGCTCGCGAAGACTTTTGAGCTCACTCATTCTTTTAGATTAAGCAGGTGCCGTAAATTGCTCTTTCTCAGAGTAGATCAAATATGGAGATATTGATTTTCATTCCATTCTGGTTTGTAACTAAATAAAGTAGAACGAAGTGGATTAAAATAAGTGAAATAGGAATACCAAGCACAGGGAATGAAATGGAAAGAAACGGCGAACAAAATTGTTATTATTCGGGTGTGTTTAATTTGTATTATCACATAAATTGGTAAAAAAAATATACACTTTCGCTTAGTTTTCGAGATACAGGGCATTATGTAAGGTACCGTGAAAACTAAGCGTTTACAATTTTTTAGCAAACATTTCTCCTGATTTTAGCAGGATAGTCTGCTGTTTTCATTCCACGAAATTTAGCATAAGCTAATTGAAAATGCTATGAAAATCTAATTGAAAGCCAAAGTTGGCCTACGAGTAAATATTAAGAAAACCTAGCTAATGCGGATCGAAACCCCTAACCAGACACCGCTTAGTGTTGCAATAAGTGGAGTTCCATCGATAATAGAAGATGTAGAACAATTCTGTTATTTGGTAGCACAGTTTCAAAAGATGGTGGTGCAAATAACGACGTAATAGTATATACACCGATCTAAGAGAACATGGCAGCAGATGAAACTATTAGCGCAAGATAGGCAACGATGGACTGATTTTGTTTCCACCCTATGCTCCGACTAGGAGCTATAAATGTTTAGCATAAGTATTATATTTAATATTCTTTTTACATATAATTTCAAATGTTAAATATTTATTGAAGGAATAAAAAAAATGAATGAGGGGTATACATAGTTGATCTTTTAATTTGGTAAATGAATGTGTTTCATTCGATTTTTAGATCATAAATTAATATCACTTTTTGTTTAAATTATTTTTCAAATTAAAACTGTTAAATTTACAGAATTTTAGTAATATTTAGGCTAACTAACTAAATAGCAAATTGTACTGTAAAATCTCCAGAAAATTTTGCTAAATATTTGTAGCCAATAGAATAGCAAAAATAAACTGTTAAATCTACAAAATTTTTGCTATTTTTAAGCTAAATTTAGTTGAATGCAAATAGCAATCTATTCTGCTAAAATCAGCAGAAATATTTGCTAAAAAATTGTAAACTGCTGCTTTCAAAAGGCTTGATTTTTATTTGCATTTAAAAAAAATCGAAAAAAAACTTCGAAACTTTTAAATTTTTTGGTGATTTTTTAGGCTACTAATTATTTATCAAAAGTTTTTGCTGATTTTAGCAGGTTAATTTGCTATTCTCCATTTACAAAAATTTAGCTCAAATATAACTAAAATTCTGTATATTTAACAGTTTTATTATTGCTGTTCCTATATTACTAATATATAGCAAAAATAATCTGCTAATTTAACAGTTTTTTTCTGCAGCATCATTTTTAACTAATTTTTAGTAGTTCTAACAAAATTTTTTACGGACTTTTTTCTATTAGTGTATGTTAACAATTCAACCAGACCACTAATATTTAGCAAAGTTTTTTGCAGATTTTACAGTACAATTTGTAATTTTCAATTAACTAAAAATTAACTTAAATATAACTAAAATTCTGTAAATTTGACAGTTTAGTTTTTGCTGTTCTTATTTTACTAGTATTTAGCAAAAAAAATCGGCTAATTTCTAAAAACAAAAGTTATGTCCCAACCGAATAGGTCGGTTGCTGCAACCAAAATAGGGTTGGACAACCAAATTTTGGTTAAAGCCACCGAACGATTCGGTTAGTGCCAACCGAATTTGGTATTTTTATCTTTTTTCTGGTGGCGTGAGAAACTCAAGAGTAGTGATTTTTAAAATGATTGTTTGTTTTATTAATTTGCGACTAGTGTCTTAATCTGGAGCTCCCTTTATTAGAAATTGGCATTTTTAAAACCTTACATTTAGTTTGTTTATAAATTCAAGATTACCAAATTAAATTTGCCTCGATCGCTTCTATACTTAGTTGACTTTTCTTCTTCACCAATCTAAGTTGATCTTGAGCATTCTTTAAATTTTCTTCACCTGTCATTATTATTTAACCGAAAAATCCGGGTTTGCAACTTCTGTTAAAACCAGGTAATAACTGTTCTCAAGATTTTTTTATTTTAATAAAGCACAACGGTAAGTTTAGTACATTTTTCTACTTAAAGTCGATTGTAATAAAATTAAAAAATAAAATGAAACAAGAAAAATCCCTAACAAACATAAACATTAAAGCATAATTTCTACTACTGCTACTACCACACCACCATTAGCATATAGTAATTGAAAGTGTGTGAGTGAATGCGTATATATGGTGAACCTCATCTGTTTTGTCAAACATTGAGGATATAAAAAGGATCAAATACTCATTTTGGTTGTATACCACCTACAAGTACAACTACACCACCAGTAACAGCAACAATGGCAGCAACAACAACAACAACATAACAAAACAACAATACCATCAACATGGTTTTGTCATTTTGATCCTAAGCCAAGTTACTAACACAAACATACGCAATAGACAGCCAAACAAACATATAGAAAGATAACTCATACACATATTTTGAATACAGTATAAAATAAGGCAGCCAGCAAGCACTTCCGGCGGAAGTTAAATTACAATACATAAGCTCTTTTGTTGCTGTTACTGCTGCCACACTACTCCGCGTATTAACATAGACATATAGTAAACTTTTTTTAATTTTCGTTATTTCTATTAGTGTCATTGTTATTGTTATAGATGTTTCTTTAAATGAAAGTTTTTTCTTGTTCGCCGGGGGGGGGGGGGAGGGTTAAGAGCATGGGGGTCTTTAATGAGGGTTTGTGTTTTATAAACAGAGACATTTTCTTCCTCTTTTAAATGTCCCAAAAAACTGTTGCATACTTATCCTTGTTGTAAACTATGTTATATTTTAGGCTTATTTGTATTAATGTTATTGCTTTATTTTTTTATTTTTGTTGGTTTTGTGGATTTTGTTGGATTTTAATTTACTTCTCAATTTTTGAGGTTAAAATTGTATCATGCACCTGCTGTGTTTTGTTTTGTTTTGTAGTCAAATTTATCAAAAAAAAAATAAGGCATGTTCAACACAAACAAAATTTGATAATAAAATGAGAGGATTTTTAGGCGGCTTATTTTTGTTGGGTTGTTTGCATATATTTTTGTGGTCTCATTTGAAATTTGGTTTGCAAAAATCCCTACACCTCACTTTATTTTAATGTCATTTCTTATTTAATAAGTTTTTATTTAAATAAACTCAGCTGGCAATCAGTTGTTTTGTAATTGAAATGAGGTTTTTTATATAACACACTGACTTGCATCCAGCTCTTATTATAGTAAAAATTAGGCCTTTGACAGCTTAAACATATTTAGTATGAGGAAACTTATTCGATTTTCTAAAACAACGACCAAAAGCTCCTCTAGAGTTCTAGAGTTCTTAATAGAACCTTACCAGATATCGAATAAGCGTTTACACTGGATGTAATAAATAAATATTAAGGCTATAACCATAATAGACTAAGCGTTTGTTAATTTTTTATATAATATTTTTTTTTGTTTTTTATTTGTATTTTTTTATTCTTGAAACGTCTGAAACGTTTTTAATTTGATTAAGTTTCGTTTGAAAATTAACCAAATATCAGGCAGTGGTAAGTAGTTTGAGAAAAGAATCCGCAGAAGAGATGTCACTGCCCAGAATGCGCTGTCGGGTTCTACAGAAAGCGAGACAGTTACGGACAAAATGTTAAGAGATTAATCACAACTGGGTCGACTGTCGTCCGACAATATCAAAAGCCGTCGCGATTAATTGAAATTCAGCGACAATCGACCATCGACATTTTTTGACATTTAGGAAAAAAACACCAAAAAAAAAAAAAAAAATATGGTTGTATTAGATTTGCCATAATTCTTCACCAATTCAATTGGTTTTGCATTAATTATTGTTGTTTTTAATTTTGCCTGTTTGCGGTAAATTCTATATTTTTATTTTCAATTATATTTTTTCTGTCAAAAAAATAAATTTTTTGTAAACAAAGTAAAAAGTTTTGCAACCCTTATTTAGGTTAAAATATGGCAACAATTTTACAAATATTTTGAGTGTGTGTTATTGTATCGTCATGAAAATAGAAGAGGTTCTATTACGACGACAAATGATAGCTGAGAACGGAAGATTAAAAAGCTACAATTGTTTGAGATAGTTGAGATTGGATAGTTTGAAAGCCCACAGTTTTTTTAAGTTACACTCTCAGAACAATTCCGTTGTGGCAACGGAATTTTTTGCCAACCGAATTAATTCGGTTGCTGCAACCTCGTAATTTGGTTGCAGCAACCGAATTCAGTTGTGGCAACCGAATGCGATTTCAATTCGGTTGCTACAACCGAATTATCGGTTGCCACAACTAAATTCGGTTGGGGCAACCGAATTACGAGGTTGCAGCAACCGACCCAATTCGGTTGGAAAAAATTCAGTTGTCACAACGGAATTGTTTTGGGAGTGTAGGTTAGGTAAGGTGAGAAACATTCCGAAGAATGTCCCAGATTTCTGAGTTACCTTACCTTCAGTCAGGGACACTCACAAAGCAGATGATGCACCCTCTTCTCCGCCTCGGCCCCACAGCCCCTAATTTACTCGTAATCCACACGGCGCACATCCATTTGCGCAGTGGCCCGAGTTAATTCCTATAACCATACTGATTGTCCGCTTACCAAAACCAAGAAGTTTATGTTGTCATCGGATTCGGCAACGGCCGTATGTTCCAAGATATACTACGATCGGTCAAGGGCGTCCACCTCGCCCTCGTGTCTATATGTAGTATGTACTCTATTACACCGAGCAGCCCCACCTGAGGAATCAAAGACATCTATCTGTATCGGGCCCAGAGAACAAAGCCGATATTAAATTGGAAATTTTTCGGCTTTAATCGAAACTCGGCGACTACTGAAAGTCGAATCTATGAGTCGAATAACGCAGTTGATTTTTTAAATAAATCCTATTTGTCGAAATATAACTGAAGTTTTTTACAAACGGTATAGTTTTTTATGTTGCCACAATGATAAAAAATAATAATAGCTGTATTTTCGACTTAACTATATCCGTTAACTTTCAAAAAAGCACAAAGTGCATAAAAACGTTTTTTAGACGAAAACTAACATATTACTTTTCGTATGCACGTTAACTTACAACGTGGATAATTATCAACGTTGAAAACTCAACGTTTATACATTTTCACACCTAGCGTAACTTCTTCGCGTTTCTACCTAATAAGTTTTGCTGACGCACGTTCGATTATACCGGAACTATCATAAATACTCACTATTTTAAAAAATTTGATACTCCAATCAGTTTATCGTAGATTTGCTATAAATACTTAACGTTGATGGGTATGAACGAAAATACAGCTAATAAAAACTTAATGTTACCATATCAGTGAGGACTAAAGGTTCAATTAGACATGCCATATCGCCATAGCCGTAACCATAACGCCATAGCAGAAAAGCAAAATTCAATTGGTATCTACGGTTACGGTTATGGCGTTACATTGTAGCCCATAAGATTGGTTTGAACAGCTGTTTTATATGGTTATGGTTATGGCATGTCTAATTGAACCTTAAAAGTCGACTATAGCCAACGGATTCTTACAAAGTAAATTCAAATAATTTTTTTTATTTAAAATTAGTTAATTCATATATCAAAATCATATATTTACCGGCTAAGCTGATAGAGTCTGCTGGCATTTTGTAGCCGAAATTACCGTTATATGTCGGCAGTTTCTCGAGTACCTAAAAAATGGTCGACGGCGGCTTAGCCGCAGCTATTTTCCAACCGGTTTCGTTCCTTGATTAGGCCTTCAACCGACTCCTTGCGCATTCATCAGCCAACTTGTTCACCATGACCCCACATTGTTCTGGAACCGAACGAATCCGAACAAGCGATTAAGCTAGATCTGACCGTACAGGACCGTAAAGCAGCAAGACTGTCCACGAAGATGCTAATGAATGATGGATCCATATCCCGCTGTACTATTATCTGCGCGGCCCTGTCAATTGCGTTGCCTTCTAGCTGGAAACCACTATAATCTTTTGGAAGCCGCATGAAAGCCCGAATTCCATATTCGAACCTTGCACTTAGACCGAAATTTCACCATTACGAATAACAGAGACAGGGGCCCAGACCTTCCTGTTCGGTGCAATCACCTCAAAGCTACACTGGCAGTTCTCGATCTATTAAACGTAGCCCGAATTGCAATCCTGTTGGGCGCCGCCAATTTTACTTTAAATGGATGAGATTGTAAGTTTTTAAAATCCACAATAAGTTACTCTAAGAATCCAAAATTAGTTGCCTTAAAAACTTCGGATTGGTGGCCTTAGAAATTATTTGTTATCTTAGAAACCCAAAAACTATTCTGCTTAGCCTTATAGATCCGTGAGTAATTTCTTTATAAACATAAAACTTGTAACTATAAAAAACTACGATGGATCGCTTTAGACACTCGAGGTTTGAACCGTTAAAATCTCGAGAGGAGTAGCCTAAGTTATTGGTTGGTTTAACTTATTCACGATGAGATGCTTTGAAATCTACGATTAGTCAATTTAAACACATATGCACGGGCCATGTCTAGTTTCTATTGCAGGAACTACAACTTCTCTTATAAAATATGTACTGAAAGAAGCTTCTCAAACAAAGATGTTGAAAGTTATAAAATATCCGCTACACTTTTTGGTAGTTTCTATCAAAAGTTGGACTGACGTTTGCTTAAGAATATTAACTCGATCACGTTGATTATTATAAAAATTTAAATTAAAGCTGCGTTTTGAATTGGACTCCAATAGCGAACAGAGCTCCTTCATCCATCACCAAAGATAACGCAACACCCATTACATTACAACACAACACCCATTATGTCCATCAGATTTTAAATAGAATCGATAACACCTAACCTTAGCTCTTGATTGAATACACTCAGTCTTATTCTTAAGTTAAGATTTTTATTAAAAACCACGATTTGTGCTCAGCCATGAACCTGAAATTATATTAATGATTCAAGCTCGAATCTTATATAAAAAAAACTAAGAATCTTTTAAGATTTTTCGACTAATACTCATGTTAGAATCTTTAAAAATTTACGAGTTATAGACGATTAAGAACTATATCTTATTCTAGCATATTCGATTAAGAATCTAATGAAAATCCATTATGTATGTATATAAAATTAAGAATGCACGATTAAACTCGGGTGAGAAATACTACGAAAGTTTAACATTTGTACTCGATTTAGGAATATACTAAATTTAAGAGACTTCGATTTTCTCAAAAACCCCTTACCACAAGACCTATTGACTCCTTACTAGAAAGATACCAACATCCCCTTTACATTAGTTTTCAAATCTCTCGCACCCACCAATACTTCGTATAGTTTTACAATACTGTCAAAAACCAATAACATTACCAATAAATTGAAAAAAATATCCGAACTCAACTAAACCAGCCAAAATAAAAAGTATAAAAAATTTGTATATTTATTGAAAATGGTAGCTCCCAGGAGATTTATAAAAATGGTACATTATGGTATGACAAAAGTACCCAAAAAGTACGCACATAAAAAACTACAAAACGTGTTTTAATTTTAATAAAAACAAACGGTAATAATGTGACCAAGAGGATAAATACGAAAAAGAAACAAAAAAATAAGACAGCAACGGATTAAATGAATGAATTTTAGTGTTATTGATGACATGTTAAAAGTAAATCCTTCCCCAACTCCTTTTAACTCCTGACAACCAATATACATGAAAATGAAACTGGAAAATAAGGCTTAAGAATAAGAAAATATTCTGCATAAAATACACAAACTACCACTACCAACTCATTTACCTACTACAAATATTCAGAGACGTAGAAATAATTTGAGGCGTTCAACAAATAAATACTTCTAAATTAATAAGTATCTGAAATTTATAGGCTTTGCTAAACTCTTCACAAAATTATACTGGATTTTTAAAAAGAAAGAAAGTGGCCTCATGAAAATGTTTTCAAGCCAATTTCGGATATCCTGCTCTGAAGTGAAGCGTATTCCACTGAGAGCGTTCTGCATCGATCGAAATAAATGGTAGTTGGATGGGGCAAGGTCTGGACCAGAGAAACAAGCCGACCAAAATAATCGGCGGCGGCGGCGCATGCAAAAAATCGGCGGCGGCGGCGGCGATTGAGGTTGAGCCGGATAAAAATCGGCGGCGGCGGCGCAACCAAATAATCGGCGGCGGCGGCGGCTTGATCGGCTGAAAACAACATTTTGTAATGTGATTTGAAAACGTTTAAGTTTTTTTACGAAAGATAGCTATTTTACTATCACTCTATATGCCTTTACGTTTTTTGCCATTACTCTTACCTGACCATCTCTCAAAGATTTGTACGAATAATCTTCAAGGTTTACTATTTTTAAAAAGTTATTCATCATCGCTCTTATATCTGAAACATTTGGAATAATTATTGGAGGTGGTTTTTCTTCAGAAAGCTCTTTGTTAGCATTATCGTTAATATAATTATCATCATTATTGTCTACATCAAGTGCAGCAAACATGTTGTTGCTAGTAGGTACTTGGTATATCATCATTAGGGCAAGGAATTTCATGCACTTAATGAAAAATATGCGGTTAAAAAAAAAAAATATGCACTCACAATATAAGAAATATTCACTAAAAACTATAATTTTTGCAAAAATAATGCACTTTAAAACTTAAAAATATATTTAAGTTAGTTATTTTGCAAACAGACACAGAACTCGAAGATTTCCCATAGGTCAATAAAGTTTTAAAAATGTTTATTTTGATTGAATCAAAATATGAAAACGTATCAATTTTTTATATTTTTTTACAAAATAAAAAATGCTACTAAAAATGAAAAATATGAACAAATATGCATTAAAAAGCACAAAATATGCATTAAAAAGCCACCAAATATGCATTTAAAGTCGAAATATGCAAAAACATGCATTTATGTCAAAATATGCAACTACAAATCGATGCCAGTTTGTTCTAAATTTGATGAGTCGGATAAATGTTTAGTCCATATTAGTTTTGGACTATCGAGAAATAACATGCATTTGCATGGAATTCCTTGCCCTAATCATCATTGTTGGTAATTTTTGTTATTTTGATTGCATGCTTAACTAATTCTGGTGATCGATTTTGTCGTCGTTTCATTGTTTTGTTTTCAGCGACTGTCTACCAGACAATATCGCTTTCTTCAGTAGACTCGCTGCTACTATCCATTCTGCTGTAACAGCAGAGGATTAGTATAGCAGAATATTAATCCCTTTGTTTACTACTTAATAATAAGTAATGATTTGTTGTTGATTTCAATATAAAATGGAGTGTTGCCAACAAATTTTCAAAATAAATGGCTAGATCAGACCCAAAAATCGCTAGAAAATCTCTAGATTATAAACAGTGTAAATATTTAGCGATTTTATCGCTAGATTGTTGAAAAATGGTACTTAAAGCAGTTTTTACTCAAAAATTTCTTTAATATGTTAATAAGAAGTGTTATAAACTTTTAAATAATGAAAAATTTTACGATTAATCTTCAAATAATGAGTCCTGATTTTCATTGAATTAATCTTAGTATTGAGAATACACAATAAAGGGCGTTGTACGATGAAAAAGTGCATACGCATATTTTATCGAAATGTGTATTTTTAGAGATTTTTTTTTACTAAAATCGTTTAAGATGTTGTGTTATATATTTAAGGAATATCAATGTGCGAGTTTTATAATATTTTTCAACATAAAACCGAGTTTTAAAAATTATTACGGCTGATAAAAAAATCGCTAGATTTTTGGGTAATAGCTACAGGACAATTTTTCCCGCTAGGGGCGAAATAAAATCGCTAGATCTGACGAGAAAATAGATACAATGTATTAAAAAAAAAGTTTTTTCTTAAAACAACAAATTTTATTGCTTTTAATGTTAAATAGAATTATAGAAAAGAGATCACAATTAACGTCTGCACTTTATCACGGTCAGAAAATCACTCGCAAAAAAATATATATAAAATCAATTTATATAAGATTTGTTGTTGGTTCACGTGTGATTTGTTTCATGTTCGCACAGATCCATGGCTAGTCAAGACTATATCTAACAAATGGTCCTAAATATTTAATATAACATACAAGTTTTATTTAATAAATTATAAACATACCCTTTTAGGGCTACAAAGTAATCCCAACATTGGGAAAATATAACCCCATTGAAACTCAAAACAATTTTTGCCTCTTATAGACTTTTCAGACAATTAAAGCATACTGGGAATCAATTTTTTTTTTATTTATTCTTTTTAATTTTAACAAATTAAGTAATAAATAAATACCATAGAAAAAATACATATCGATTGATTTAAGAAATTAAACTTGTTTGAAGACTTTTGAATGGAGGCTTTGTTAGAAAGTTTGGGCAGGATGCACATATCTTGTAGGGACCCATTTGAATTAGATGCCCAATCAATAATGTCCTTAAATGATGAAATTATGTGATCAATTCGAACATTGGTTTGAGCATTTTATCCGTAAAAGTGTCCTTTTCTTAATATTATAGAATTTTACAATATCTTTTATCTTTACTTTTTCATTTATTTGTTACAAAATGTTTAATTTATCCAAAATATTCAACTGGACCATTTTTAAAAATGTATTTTAGAATTGAAAAAACATATATGGGTGATATCAAAAAATGTGATAAAAACCATGTAACCAGCTAATTTCAAATGCATGGATTATATTTGAGTTATATATTTCGATATATATCAGCGCATTGTCACATGTTTTACAAAATTAATAACAATCTGACCAATTTTTGTTTAATACATAAAATTTGTAACAAATTTTATAGGCCAAATGTAAACTCCATAACTAGTAACTCATAAGGTGTTTTAACTTTAATAGCTTATATTTTAATAACCAATGAAGCTAAACACTAACTGTAAGAATTTATATGAAGAGGAGAATTAACGCTTTTAACAAAAATTAATACATTTTACAAACTTTTTCGTATATCTATGCTAACACGACTTCAACTCTGTAACGATTTTTCGTCATAATTTTTGATAAAAATGCATACACCAAATACATATATTGAGTTTTAAATGCAAAGTTAAGCAGCTATGTTTTTTTATTAATTGATTTTTTACACATCTGCAAAGAGTTGCATTCTGAAGTATTATATTAACCCATTAAGAACTTTTTTTTTTAATTTTTTTCACAGTATAAATTTACATAAGCTTTTGTAGCTTAAAAAAATTATATTTATAAAAATTTAATATTTAGAAGATTTTAACTTTTTTCTTTTCATATAAAAAAATTTTTTTAGCTCTGGTTGTTCAAGTTTAATGAATTAGTAAATTCTTTTTAAAAAATATATTTATTTTTAAATTTTTTATATTTGAAAATTGATACTTCCAGCCGAAATGAGCCGAAAAAAATCGGCGGCGGCGGCTGAAGCAAAAATGACCGGCGGCGGCGGCTTAAACGGCTCACGGCGGCTGGCTTGTTTCTCTGGTCTGGACTATAAGGCGGATGAGACAAAACTTCCCAACCACTATTTTATAAATAGTTGTTAACCGGTCTTGCAACAAGCGGCCGAGCGTTGTTATGATGGAATATTGCGGCTTCATGTCTGGTCGCTTATTCCGTGCGTTTTGCGGCCAATGCTCGCTTTAAACGAATCAATTGCATTTCGTACAGGTCACTTGTGATCGTCTGGTCTGATTTTAGCAGCTCATAATAGATGGGACCCTTCTGGTCCCACCAAATATAGAGCATTATCTTGGCGCCATGAATATTCGGCTTTGGCGTTGATTTGGATGGTTCGATGGGCTTCAAATACGATTTCTTGCACTTCGGGTTGTCGTAATAGATCCAATTTTCATTGCCAGTAACGATTCGATGAAAAATTGCTTCTTTTTGTGGCATTCGAATATCATTTCGGATATGCAAAATTGTCTTTAAACGTCTCTGGGCTTCAACTCGTGTGGCACCAAATTTCCTTGGTTTTGGATGCATCGTGCTGCTTGTAAACGTTTTGAAATTGCTGCTTGAGTGACTCCCAATGATTTTGCAAGTTTTTCTTGAGATTGACAGAAATCTTAATCGAGTAATGCCTCCAATTCTTGAGATTGACAACAATCTTAATAGAGTAATGCCTCCGATGTGTTTCGGCTCTACTTTTTTTTCAAATAGAAGAAGTAAAGCAAAACTTTCTTTTTTACACTATTTCTTTCAATTACTATTTGAGATAAAATGACAGATGTTTACCCTCCAAAATGGCATATAAGTTATTAAAGACACAAACCATGTGTAAAAGATACGCCATCCAAGGCCGCTAAAAAGCGGTCTTCAGATCTTAAATAGTTTTTGGCTAAATATAAATTTTTTATTAAACAACTTATATTATGTACTGGGTGCGGCTAAACCCAGGAAAATTTTCTGTTCCAAAGAATCGGTTGTACAATAGCTGCTTTTCATTCACAACCCCTTCTACTGTCGATTCTAACACCGATTCTTTTTGTTTGAAATTGTCCCAAAAGCAACACCTTCTATAGCTCCAAAGTGGAACCGGTTGCCCTGGAATCAGTTCTGGAACTAGTTCTAGAACTGATTCTACGTCAGTCATACCTTCCATATTGGATCCCTGGAACTGGTTCCGGAACCAGTTCCATGGCATCGGTTGCATTGGAACCAGTTGCGGAACTAGCATGGTTGGCAACCGATTGTAACCATTTTTCCTGGGAAGTAACTACCCAGGAAAATTTTCTGTTCCAAAGAATCGGTTGTACAATAGCTACTTTTCATTCACAACCCCTTCTACTGTCGATTCTAACACCGATTCTTTTCGTTTGAAATTGTCTCAAAAGCAACCCCTTCTATGGCTCCAAAGTGGAACCGGTTGCTCTAGAATCAGTTCTGGAACTAGTTATGGAACTGATTCTACGCCACCCACACCTTCCATATAGGATCCCAGGAACTGGTTCCGGAACCAGTTCCATGGAATCGGTTGCAGTGGAACCAGTTGTAGAATGGGTGTGGTTGGCTACCGATTGTAAAAAATTTTCCTGGGTACACTCAAACCTCCCCAGGAAAAATTTTTAGAATCGGTAGCCAACCACACCCATTCTACAACTGGTTCCACTGCAACCGATTCCATGGAACTGGTTCCGGAACCAGTTCCTGGGATCCTATATGGAAGGTGTGGGTGACGTAGAATCAATTCCAGAACTAGTTCCAGAACTGATTCTAGAGCAACCGGTTCCACTTTGGAGCCATAGAAGGGGTTGCTTTTGGGACAATTTCAAACAAAAAGAATCGGTGTTAGAATCGACAGTAGAAGGGGTTGTGAATGAAAAGTAGCTATTGTACAACCGATTCTTTGGAACAGAAAATTTTCTTGGGTCGTTTTATGCGTATTCAAATTTATTTAATTTTCATTAATTTTTTTTTGCATTATAATTGCACATTTAAATTAAAGTTAGCAACACTGTCTCAGGTTAAAACTGTACGTGTGCGCCATTTAGGGGAAATCCCTTAAAAAAAAGAAGAGAAGCAACACTCAGGAAATTCTTTCTATTAACTAACGTGTTGCTTTCTTTAGAAAGGGGATAAAGAAGAAATAAAAGGTGGTGAAAGATGAAGGGCTTCAAATATGGCAACACTGTAATTGTGCGAGATGTTGAATTTTTTAGAAGGAAATAATTCAATCGATCATTGGATTTGGTATCACTTAGGGAATTTTACTTTATTTTCTTCATTCGATTTAAAAACAAATTTTAAACTTAACAATTACGTTATTTCGTTACATTAAAATTAACGATTTCTTACAAGTAAAGGAAGAAAACAAAAAACAATTATTATATTCACTTGTATTCGCAGTTAAAGTACAAATTTGTATGATTTTTTAGTTTAAACAATTCCTAAACTTACGCAAAAAGCTGAAAAGTTATGCAAAATGTTGATTACTTGAATAAGTTCGAACTATGAGTGTCATCAATAAGTTATTGTCTAAAAGCATACCCTTTATTGAAACTGGAATGTTGAAATAGTTGAAATACTATTTATTATTCTATTTTGTATATGTTAATTCCAATATTACATTCTTAGTTTACTTGTACTTGTAAAAAAATTATAAATTCAAAATTTTAAAATCGAATGAAGAAAATCTAATGTCATTCCGAAATTACTCAATCGAATGAACTAGAAATCGGTTGAATTCCTTTTAAACTTTTAAAGCGATTGAGAAAAAATCTACTGAATTCCTAACTATTGAATTCTTAACGATTGAATTCAGTGATTTAAGAAATCGAATGATGGAAATGATTGAATTATTTAAAATCAAATCGAGTGAGAACAATTTAGACTTCATTCGATGTATAAAATTGAAGTTTGAAAATTTAATTATTTCAAAGTCACTGAGAATTGAAAATAGAATGATTATTTGAAGTTTTTAGGAGCTCTGATTTGAAATTGTTTCAGTTTATGTATTTTTTTGTTTGTTTTTTGTCTACAACAATTTTAATTTATAAAAACTGTAACGGAAACAAATAAACCACAAATTTCCGTTTTATGGGTATTAAAACTTAAAAAATCGGTAAATGACGGTAAATTATTTTGAACAAATGGAGTTGAAATAAATATTTCTTTGAAAAATAAATATAAATATGTTCCTTTGTTTTTAATTTAAACGAAACGAAATCAGATTGCAGTAATCTGGCATCTCTGTATTTCTAAAAGTAATTTTATTTTGGGAAATTTATTAGTTGCCCTTGTTAAAATAACTTTTTGCGCTCCTGCTTACAATATTTATAGTTAATTCATTACAATATGTATGAAGGGATATAAAATGGAAGGATATTGGTTAAGTCTACTTCACCGGAAAAAAATAACAAACAGAAAAAACTGAGGGGTGGTTAACAAACATAACCTCAAACAGAAAAACAACACACATTACTATTGCGAAAAAAAAACATCAGATGACAGTTATTTTTGTCTCTTAAGCTCCGTTTTTTATACACTCGTAAAAACTTGTTGGAATATGTTTTGCTTTTTAAAGCAAAGGGGAGGCGACTATTCCCAAAGGTGTGTAAAATTATGCGATTTATGTCTGTTGCATTTTACTTATTGTCGTCATCATCTTCGTTAAGACACTTCAGGGGTTAGTAGCCTTAAGATAGGCTTGCCTTTTTTTTTTGTTCTCTTATTTTTATAGTATGATTTTCGACTTTATGTTTGTTTGTTTTGTGTTAAAGCATTAAATACGTCTCTTCTTAAAAGTTTTCTCAATATTATGATTTTTGTTCATTACTGGTGTGTTTATTTACACAAAAAATTCTAGCATATGGGGAAAAAACAAATAATAATTCTTCAAGGGGGAGGATGGTAGTTAAGTCAAATTTATTCTTATACTTAAAAATATAACAAGAAAAATTTAATTAAATTTTATTACTTGTTACTTTGGTTGTTTTTTTAACATTGTTAGCTTAAAATAATTGAAGAAATATAATGTACTTAAATTAAGTATTAAATAAACATTAATGTAATGTACACATTTTTATACATAGTTGTCCTGGTAAATTAAATTGGTGAATTTAAATTTGATACTCTTTCTGGATTAAGTCTTTATGATACTAGCTTTTTCTAAGCTTCTCTTGAAATTTTTAGGTTTTAAATTTTTGGTTTATTATGAAAAAATTCAAATAAAAATTCTAAAGCGGCGAATACATTAAGGAAGATTGAGTAGGGAACAAAAAATATTAAAAAATTTTGTAAACACGAATTACACGCATGTCAACACGAACATTAACATACACAAATCAATATTCGTAAAAAAATGCCCATTTTTTCACGAATGTTCCTTAGTGTATTCCCCGATTAAAGGCCCAACTATTTACAGCGAAGTTAAATTAATGAAAAGAGCGATGTCATGCAAATACATTGAAGTGCCCATATTTAAATTAAATTAAGTCAACTTTTAAAAATTTCCATTTCAATTAGGTTTGTTAATTTGTAATCGAAACTCATCGTACCAAACTTATGTTCATATTCTATACCTTTTGCAACTGTAATTCAGAAAATATCAACTAAAATTCAGAATTTCCATTTGAAATTCAGAAAATATCAATTGAAATTCAGAATTTCCATTTGAAATTCAGAAAAGATCAATTGAAATTCAGAATTTCCATTTGAAATTCAGAAAATATCATTTGAAATTCAGAAAATATCAATTGAAATTCAGAAAATATCATTTGAAATTCAGAAAATATCACTTGAAATTCAGAAAATATCAATTGAAATTCAGAAAATATAAATTTAAATTCAGAAAATGGCAATTGAAATTCAGAAATTGTCATTTGAAATTCAGAAAATATCAATTGAAATTCAGAAAATATCAATTGAAATTCAAAAATCGTCATTTGAAATTCAGAAAATATCATTTGAAATTCAGAAACCGTCATTTGAAATTCAGAAAATATCAATTGAAATTCAGAAAATATCAATTGAAATTCAGAAAATGTCAATTGAAATTCAGAAATTATCATTTGAAATTCAGAAAATATCATTTGAAATTCAGAAAATAACAATTGATATTCAGAAAACATCAATTGAAATTCAGAAAATATCAATTGAAATTCTATTGATATTTTCTGAATTTCAAATGACGATTTCTGAATTTCAATTGATATTTTCTGAATTTCAATTGATGTTTTCTGAACATCAATTGATATTTTTTGAATTTCAAATGATATTTTCTGAATTTCAAATGATATTTTCTGAATTTCAATTGACATTTTCTGAATTTCAAATGATATTTTCTGAATTTCAATTGATATTTTCTGAATTTCAAATGACGGTTTCTGAATTTCAATTGATATTTTCTGAATTTCAAATGACGATTTCTGAATTTCAATTGATATTTTCTGAATTTCAATTGATATTTTCTGAATTTCAATTGATGTTTTCTGAATAATAATTGATATTTTCTGAATTTCAAATGATATTTTCTGAATTTCAATTGATATTTTCTGAATTTCAAATGATATTTTCTGAATTTCAATTGATATTTTCTGAATTTCAAATGGAAAATCTGAATTTCAATTGATGTTTTCTGAATTTCAAATGGAAATTCTGAATTTCAATTGATATTTTCTGAATTTCAAATGGAAATTCTGAATTTTAATTGATATTTTCTGAATTTCAATTGATATTTTCTGAATTACAATTGCAAAAGGTGTAGAACATTAACATTAACGATAACAGGGAAATAATATAAATTTTTTTTTCAAGTTAGGTTTACGGAATTTGCTATGTTATATGACTGTTACACGAAATGAACTGTCAATTTCTACTAATTTTGTCGTGACAATCCAAAATATTTTATTTTGCAGCATAGTCCTGTTTAATATTTTTTTTTTTTTCTTATTTTGTCGAACAAATTATTTAAAGTCTCATAGGCCGTTTAAATTTTTTAAATTTAAAAGTTTTACCCAGTAAACTCCACAAATGCTGTGTTTGTTTGACTACTTATCAGTGTTATCCAGAACGATTTTGACTTATTGCAGCTTTCTACTGTCAAAATTTTTCGAGAGAGCATTGATAGGCATGCCACACAAACACAGCTAAAAATTCACGTGAAATCAAATTGAATTCCACACTCTTACCCCCCGTTTCCACATGCAAGTGCAAGTTCGAAAAACTCAATACACTCACACTTTTTCACTAATACTATCACACTTATACGACTTGCGGCTCAACTTGGAAGTTCATTTTGAAGACAGTGGATTTTTGATACATGCGGCAAGTGAAATGACAGAATAAAGAAAACAGTGTTACCTAGTATTGTTTTCTATTAATTTACTAGTATTTGGTAAAGTAAAAGTTGTAATGCAACTGATTTTGTATTTATTTGTAAAAAAAGTAAAAAAGAGCAATAGCATACTTTTTTCCTTAAATAAGTATGCTATTGCGATTGTATAAAAAAGTTTTTAATCAATTTCCTTTGTTTAAAGGGAATAATTGTTCTTAAAATATCTGCTGGTACTGTATTCAACACAGTGCTTTTTCCATAGTTATTTCGATATTTTTGTTCTTTATATCTTAGTTAAATTCAGTTAAATGAAAACGATATACTATCCTGCTGAAATTAACATAAATTTTTGCTGAGAAATTGTTCACTCTTCATTTCAGAAGGTAAGACTTTACTTACACAAAATAAATTTTAAAAAATAACCCCTTAATTCATAAATGCTTTGTAAAGTTATACATTGGCGGACTTAGGCCGGTATGGGGTGGGCTTTGCCCACCCTAGACTCCTTTTTGCCCACCCCAGAATTTAAAGAAATCTACCTATAATTCTTTTAGCTATGATTTGATGGCAAAAAGTATCATAACATTATTTTTTTTAAATATCAATTAATCCTGTATTTTTAATTGGGAAAATGTCTACTGGTTTCCTAGGAAGATAATTTGTTTGAAAAATTCTTACACAAGAAATATTTAAGAAACAAATCGATCTTAGTTCTGATTATAAAACTTGACCTAAGAGTTTTCCTTTAAGAAAAATTATTACAATAGAATCACAGAGTTGTTCAATAAGCATCTGAAGGCATTTGCTACGAAAATGAAAAAGGATTTTTAATAGGAAAATATCGCAGAATCTTTTTTGGTGAGAAAATATCTTAGATTTAATAGTTTTCTAAACCAATAATTACCCAGCAAAAATATTAAGGACTACTTCAAAAAGAATGACTATTTTAACTACACTCTAATTAAATTCTGTTGAAATTTACCCAACTTATAGTAGGAAACTGAACTCCTACTATAAATTGGGTAAATTTACTCTTGTGCGTAATTGAAAAAAAATACGCACATTGTGTTTAAGTTGGTGCACAAATAATTTGTAATTTTACATTGAAAGTGCGTAAAAATTAAATGAAATTTTTAAATTAGTGTGTTAATTTACTAAATTTGTGTGTAAAAAAGCACGTTTCACGTGTAAATGTACGCATAAAATGAGTAAAATTCCACAAAAAATGCGCAAAAATCCACAGAAAGTGCGTAAAAATCAAATATAATGCGTACATTTACAACAGTTGTGCTAACTTTAAGCACCACCCTAAAATTTTTATTAAATAAAATAACAAATTAATTTTTAGTACGTATTTTATTAATAATAATATCCGAGTCATTCTCTCATAATCGTTTATGTCCAAATTGGTCGTTTAGGGATCTTAAGGCATTTGTATAAAATTCATATAAAAATTTGTTATAACTATTGGATGGATGCGAAGACTCCTGCTCAACAAAATGCCTTCTTTGAAAGGGAGGCAGTAACCGTCAACAATAATGGGAGAAAATGCCTTAAGAGAGATATGGCCTACGCAGGAACAACTGAGTGCAATGACTCCTGCTCAACAAAGTCAGTATTCATTGAGTACTGCCTAACTTGCAAAGAAAGCATTTTGTTGAGCAGGAGTCATTGCACTCAGTTGTTCCTGCGTAGGCCATATCTCTCTTAAGCCGTTTTCTCCCGTTATTGTTGATGGTTACTGCCTGCCTCCCTTTCAAAGAAGGCATTTTGTTGAGCAGGAGTCATCGCACCCAGTTGTTTTACCTAGGCCGTATCTCTCTTACGGCGTTTTCTCCCGTTATTGTTGAAGGTTGTTGGTTGACTGCCTCCCTTGCAAAGAAGGCATTTTGTTGAGCAGGAGTTATTGCACACAGTAGTTCCTACGTAGGCCGTGTCTCTCTTACGGCGTTTTTAATTTTGAAATGAGGTTTAGACTACCACATGCGTTAATAGTAATTACCAAAAACAATTTCATGCCTATGTTGCTATTTCCAGACTCTAATGTGTTTGTGGAAATGTTGTAATTCACAAAAAATAATCCGTTTTCGCTTTTTCTTTTTATTATTTATAATTTTTTTTTAATTTTTTCCAATTTGAAATGTCAGAGTATTTATTACTATTATTGGATAGTATATTTACCAACTTTGTGCGTAAAAATTTTATTTAACAAAACAATAGTAATTTTAGGCATAATGTGTTTATTTATAAGCACATAATGTCTAAAAATACTTTGTGTGTGTATTATTGCATATGAAAGTGTGTACAAAAAAAGTTTACGCATTTTTTGTTTATATTTACCGAATTTTCGTAAAATTAAACAAAATTTTACCCATTTTATAGTAGCAAATTTACAAACATTTTTTAGAGTGTACATCCAACAAAATCATGTGCAAAAATAAAATAAAGCAAATACAACAACACATAGCGACATGACGCACAAGCATAGTTTTCTAGTGAAAATTTGTTAAATTTACAGCAGTATCGGTTCTTTCTAGTAAGTTTTTTAACTGATTTTAGCAAATCGATTTTAAATTCTATTTTAAATAAATTTAAAAATTTTAAAAATTAGTTAAAAATTAGTTAAGTTGAAGTACTAACAGTTTTACTAACTTTTCTGCAAACTTTTTTCTATGAGTGTACCGTTAAAATACTGCTAAAATATTGAAACACAGATTTATAACGTTATTTTGCAGATACAACAAAATGTAACAGGTAATATTATGAAATAAAACCTGTGATGTTAGGAGACACATGCCACTATTGTACTCGCAGTCCTAAAATTTTAATATCGGTTTGATGTGGACGTGGTAGGCAACTACCGTTATATCGAAAAGGTAGTGCTTGCCAACCATGCTGGAAACACAACCTTAGACGAAAAGCTAGTGCCATACAATATTTTACTGAACACAGTAATAATTTGTAATTCTGTCTTTTCTAGATCTTGTATTATGATAAATTATGTATTTAAAAATTCAATTAGCCAACAAATAATCCTCAACAAAATAATTTAGTTTGATGCCTTTTCAACAAAAGAAATGTGTACTATACACCATCAAGAAAACCATCAACATCAAAGACACAAACCATTATAGAATCTAATACCACAATGCCTGTACGCTAGGGCGGGTCGATTTAATAATCGCCCATGCCTCAGTGAAAATCGTATTCTAGGGATCAAAATAAGAAACTTTGCCGAAGGAACCATACCTCTAAAACGAATTCTACTACCCCCAACTGTTGACTTTTGTCCCGTAGGGTCAAGTTTTGAAAAATCCCACTTTGACCCATTTAGAGTGCCCCAATCGAGTCCAAATGTATGACCGACCCCCACTAACTTTGGAGGGCCGATCCACCCATGCCAGTGGTACACCCCCTGGAACTCCCCTGGGGGGTTCCCCATACAAACATTTTAAAAAATCACCATTTTTGTAACTTTATTTTATTATTTTTTATTTATTTTATTTATTTTTATTATTTTATTTATTTTTTCTCTTTAGAAATTTATTTAGTCAGAACATATGTAAATGAAAAAATTAATTTAACTTAGTAATAGAAAAGAAAAAATGCCCAGACTTGAAAGCAAAAAAGACTTCAAACAGTAATTTTTTTTATTTTCTTTTCTATTACTAAGTTAAATTAATTTTTTCATTTACATATGTTCTGACTAAATAAATTTCTAAAGAGAAAAAATAAATAAAATAATAAAAATAAATAAAATAAATAAAAAATAATAAAATAAAGTGCCAAAAATGGTGATTTTTTAAAATGTTTGTATGGGGAACCCCCCAGGGGAGTTCCAGGGGGTGTACCACTGGCATGGGTGGATCGGCCCTCCAAAGTTAGTGGGGGTCGGTCATACATTTGGACTCGATTGGGGCACTCTAAATGGGTCAAAGTGGGATTTTTCAAAACTTGACCCTACGGGACAAAAGTCAACAGTTGGGGGTAGTAGAATTCGTTTTAGAGGTATGGTTCCTTCGGCAAAGTTTCTTATTTTGATCCCTAGAATACGATTTTCCCTGAGGCATGGGCGATTTTTTTGCCTCCCCACAAATCGACCCAGCCTACTGTACGCACTATGACTAAGACCAGACAGCACGTGACAACTCCATGGGGTGTCCAAGAACGCTAGAAGAAAGGCAACATATTAAATATGCTAACAGCAAATATGTATTTCCACAGGGATATTAAAAAAACTAAAAAATAACAAACAATAACAGCTAATAATAAAATTTACACCAGTCAAGAGTGTTAGAACAAAAAGAAACGAAGGAGAAAATAAAAATTACTCAGACTTATTTACACATTTTTTTAGTTTAACCTAAAGTTTTTTGGGTAAGTAGTATAAGAAGACACAGCTGTGCCAATGATGGTTTAAGGATTTTATTAATAATGATTGGACTTTGGCTAATAAGGGATTGCGGCCAGGGATTTTCAGCGAAATTAAAATATATGAGAGTATTATGATAAAAATTATTAAAACTTACCTTTTTTGAGGCAGAAACTTTAGAGATATTTTTTCTTTTTTCTTTTTATTTACGATTTACTTTAATTTTATACTAGGGAAACTCATTATAAATCGTTAATTGCTTGTAAACCTTCTATAAATACAAGCCATATTTTTTATATATGGAGTTTGCAATTAAACTCATAAACATAACAGGTTTACACCGTTTAAGAGTTGAATCCGAGTTTATATGAAAACCCCTATTATTTAAATTGCATATTTTTTAAATTTACTGAAAAAAAACTACTACACTGGTCGAATTTTCGTTCGTACTAATAATGAATCGATTCCATTAAACTTGTTTCATTGATTGAATGGAAAGTTTCATTAAAACATTATAATGAACGTTTTCATTAGGTTTTGTTCAGTTTTTCGCTCTAGTGGGTATTACTGGAACATTTATGTTCTACTAACGCCCACTAGCATTTTCGTTCATGGTATAAATGAATTAATTTTATTGAAATAGATTCATTCAGTGTTGGATTTTACAAACCTCTTACGGTGGGTCTCATACTGCAGGTTTAAACTTAATTTAATAGTTAACCCAAAAATTTTTTGTTGTTTTGTGTATATTTTTTTGACATTTTCTTTTGTTTATAGTTAAGTTAAATCTACAGTATGAGACCCACCGTTAGAATATAAATAAAAAATATAAATTTTCTGTTTTTGATAATACAATAAGTGCGTTTCCGTACGTTGCCAAAAGTTTCCCAGACATTTTCTTAATAAACATAAACTGAAAATGTTAACGAAATAAAGAAATATGCAAAATAAATGTCGTTTTTATAAGAATTAATTGAACAAAATCAACAAGAACATTTAAACGCAAATAAATAAACTAACAAATGCATTAAAAATAACTACCAATGTCATAAAATTACCTGATAAATTTTTACTACAAAAATTTTAAAACAACTGACAAAATCGGTAAAATTTACCATTTTTTACAGTCAATTCTTTTTATTAATAAAAGTATATTTTAACAAAAAAAAATATTTTTTTTTCTTTCGATTACAAAAAATGCTGTTATTACTTCAGCCAATTTAAAATTCTAAGTAAAAATTCCAAACCGTCTCCAGTTATTATGCTTTTATGCTTTGGAGATACAATACCAGCAGGGATGCCAACTTAGTGCTTTTCGCGCTAAATCTGGTGCTTTTTGATGTGCCAAAACGCGAAAAATTTTATTGAAACGCGTAACTGAAAAAAGCGCTAAATTGGTGCTTTTCCGAAATTTCTTTAGCAAGTTTTGCGCTTTTTACACATTTTTTGTGTTTTATTGTTGTTATGGCAATTTCAGGAAATCTATCAATATTTGTTGTTATTTCAATAACGATAAATTAAAATATCAAGGAAAAGTTTTAAATGGCATGCTATTCGAGCTAAATGTAGTTTTGTTTGATGTGTCAAAACGTGAAAATTTTCAATTTTGAATATTTAAAAAGAAACTTAGTTATGGTCATATATAATCTTCTTAGTTCTGACTATAAAACTGGCACTTAAATTTTAAAAAATCTAATAATTTTTTTTGGATTATTTTATAATCACAAAACATGGAATAAAATTCAAAAATTTTGCGAAAATTATTCGCTTTTATTTTTGTTTTACCCCCGGTCGACGTATTTACTGATGTAGACCGTACACTCATAAAAAAAGTTAGTACAAACGTCTGTTAAACACGTTCTGATTAAATTTAACTAATTTCTCTGTTATTTTCTCTAAAAAAGTCGGTACAAATAGGTCAAAATTCTGCTAAAATAACAGGAAATAGTACATGTACTTGCGCCAGCACAATTTTGACCTATTTGTACGGACTTTTTTATGAGTGTACGCTTATATTACAATTTTATTTGTTTTTAATTAAACTACGTATGTGAAGCACGACAAATTTTTTTAAAAGTCGTAAAAAATGTTTAGTGCTTTTTTACCCGTTTTCAAGTAGAAATTTGCGCGTTTTTACCCTTTTTTGTATATTGTTTGCGCTTTTTGCTATGAAAAAGTTGGCATCTATGAATACCAATTTCTGTAAAATTACTGTTTTGTTAGTTGTTTATTATGATATTAAAAATAACTGATTTAAACAACTCTTACAAAATTACAACACTTTTCCTTAGTTGTTTTCTTTAATAACCGTCACAAAAGTTGTTTTGCATTTTTCTATAGAAAAACAACTGTAGTTTCTGTTAAAAACAACAACTGCTGATTACTACACAAACAACTGTCATGTAGTAACCTTCAAACTTTTTTGAGTTTAGTTTTGGGTTCAGTATGAATGAGGTATTACTCTTATTTTACCGAAGTTAACCTAAAAAGTAAAAGAACACACTTAATATAAATGTGACCTTCTCCGAGAAAAGGGACCTAGTGTGTCAAAAAACGGTTTTGGACTTAAGAGTGGATTCTGGTACCTAAAAGGGTGTAGAATAAGATGAAATGAGTTAGTCGGCACCCAATCATAACTAACCATATCAAATAGCATCTCCCAACTGAAGGTGTGTTCAAAGTGTAAATAATGCGTTATGAAACTTTAAATGCGTTCTTCTCAAAACTTCATTTTCACACACTAGGTCCCTTTTCTCGGAGAAGGTCACAAATGTTAATTTTATGAACACTTATGTATAATTTTTAAAAATTATCCTTAAAATAGAGTAATTTTTTTTAATTTTTTTTAATATTGCGATTAATATTTCTATTACGATTACTTAATTTGTCACCGCTTTAGTTTTTCACATGGATGGTAATCGAAACGATGCGGTTATCGGTAAGGGTAACGCTATTTTAGATTAGTTCGGTAACGGTATTTTAAGGGTAACGCTATTTCATTTGTTTCGGTATCGGTATTTTAAGGATAACAGTTTTTTAGTTATTTCGGTAACGGTATTTTAAGGATAACGGTTTTTTTATTATTTCGGTAACGGTATTTTAAGGTTAGCGGTATTTCGGTTATTTCGGTAACGGTATTTTAAGGATATCGGTAGTCACTTTTTTCGATGCATCCCTCAATTTTTTTTACGAAAAATAAACGAGATTAAAAACAGAACCAATTTACCAACTTAATGTACGAAAAATATTCAATAATCCAGTGCAATTGCCAAAAACAGAAAATTAAAAATATCGGTAACGGTATTTTAGGTGTAAAGGTATTTCATTTATATCGGTAAGGGTATGTTAAGGGTATCGATATTTAATTTATTTCGGTATCGGTATTTTAAGGGTAACGGTATTTCGGTTATTTCGGTAGCGATATTTTAGGGGTAACGGTAATCAGTTGAAAGGGTTTTGAATCGATAACGGTATTTTAGCGGTATTGCCTGCCAACCCGGGTTTTTCATAATTCAGTACAACGTTCCTAAAATTCACGTCAGTGACTAGTATGTTAAAATCGGTTTGATGTCATGAGATAAGTTCTATGACACGTTCCTTTGCGTTAGTTCTTTGGCAGCTTCTTTCTCGTCCATTCTGTGAGAGGTTCTTTTGCATCAGTTCTGTGACTTGTAATTTTATGTCAGTTCCGCAAAAGGTACTTCTGCATTAGTCCTCTGACAGTTTTTTTTTTGTTTCACATGAAGTATCCTATGCCCGGTCCCATTTCGCTAATTGTTATTCTTAGACCTATGAAAAATCATTAAACAATTTTATTTTATTTTAAATATTTATGGAAATATTTCATTTAAAAAAATTTTTTTTGCCGAACGTAGGGGTCGCCTTTTTTTAATTTTTCGTTATAGCTTCGGCATTTAAAATCGGATTTTAAAGTGTGATATATCGATTTGCCTCGAGGAGACCAGTGTTTTGCTATAAAGGAAAAATCCAATAAAAAACGAGTAAAAAGTTTAAAGTCGGCCATGCCGACTATACAATACCCTGGTTAAAAGCCAACTAATGTTTGGATCCGAAATTCGAATGGGTTAAAATGAGGCTTGTGTCAAAATTTTCTATAATGTGAGTCAGCGCACCAAATTTCATTAAAATATCTTAATATTTGCGACCTGCAGTTTGTAACCAAGCCAATTTTGGGGGGACCATGATATCGGCACTAGTTCTAAACATGTACCGATGTTCACCAAAATCAATAGGCTGCGTTATTGGGCCAACATAGGTCTGTGTACCAAATTTCATCACAATATCTTAATATTTGCGACCTGCGGCGTATAAACAGTATAATTTTGGTAGGACCCTTATATGGGCACTAGTTCTAAACATGGACCGATGTTCACCAAAATCAATAGGCTGCGTTATTGGGCCAACATAGGTCTGTGTACCAAATTTCATCAAAATATCTTAATATTTGCGACCTGCAGCGTATAAACAGTATAATTTTGATAGGACCCTTATATGGGTACTAGGCCTAAACATGGACCGATGTTCACCAAAATCAATAGGCTGCGTTATTGGGCCAATATAGGTCTGTGTACCAAATTTCATCAAAATATCTTAATATTTACGACCTGCAGCGTATAAACAGTATAATTTTGGTAGGACCCTTATATGGGCACTAGGTCTAAACATGGACCGATGTTCACCAAAATCAATAGGCTGCGTTATTGGGCTAACATAAGTCTGTGTACCAAATTTCGTCAAAATATCTTAATATTTACGACCTGCAGCGTATAAACAATATAATTTTGGTAGGACCCTTATATGGGCACTAGGTCTAAACATGGACCGATGTTCACCAAAATCAAACTTGTTCGTACTTGGGCCAACATATAGGTCTGTGTACTAAATTTCATCAAAATATCTTAATATTTGCGACCTGTAGAGTGCGCACAAGATTGCATGGACAGACAGACAGACAGACGGACATCGTTAAATCGAAATAAAAAAAAATTCTGAGCCGATCGGTATACTATAAGGTGGGTCTACGACCAATATTTTTTGGTGTTACAAACATCAGCACAAACTTATAATACCCTGACCACATAGTGGTGTAGGGTATAAAAATTTAAAAAGGCGACCCCTACTTTCGGCAACGAATATATAAAAAAAAATGTCTACTGGGTTTATCGAAAAACTTCCTTAGAAAAAGTTTAATGATTTTTTGCGAGCTTTAATTTGCTGACATTAGGGTTGTACATTAGGGTGGTAGCAACTGAGATCTGTTGGGTAACTACTAGAGCGGGATACTTGAAGTCAATGGCCCTTAGAGCAAAACACTGGTCTTCTCGAGAGAAAAACATCGATGTATCATACTTTAAGATCCGAATGTAAATTCCAAAGATATAACGAAAAATGTAAAATGGCGACCCCTACGTTCGACAAAAAAAATTATTGAAACCTCCTTCCGAAAATACTTCATATTGGAGGGTGTACGGCGCACTTTTTTTTTGCCTGTAAGGTGGTACGCTCTAAGGTACATCCTTTTATTGAAACAAGAAGAAAAATCTTTAAAAACCATTTAATAATTAATCTGATTGTGGTTTGTTATAAAAAATCAGCAAGCATTTTATTTTTGTAAACCGCAAGCACTTAAAAATTAAAACTGAATTCTTTTTTTTTCATTTCCCCTCGACAATTTTTCCTATAAAAAAAACTCCATCCATAATACACTCATAAAAAACCCGAACAAATAGTTGAAAACTCTGCTGAAATAACTGAAAATAATCCCTATATTTGCGCCAGCAGAATTTTCAATGAAGTTGAAAATCATGGCAGCTAAATTTAGGGAAACTTAGTTTTACATACTGCTAAATATAGAGAAAATTTAAGTTAAATTAGCTAGGAAATTTAAGCTGAATTCAGCAGAAAGTTTACCTGATTTAACTACAAATTTCTGTTAAAATGTCGCTTAAAATTTCGACTCCCCGGATCTGACCCTATACAGTCCCATATTTATTATTGGGAGTATAAGTGGTTTATAAGGATTAAGTTGCAGGTACAGAGTAACGATTTTTTTGTCCATTTTGCTCTATCTCGCTTAGTTTCCGAGATACAAGCTATTTTACGATTATATAATGAAAAACATTAAAATATAGCGCCATTTCTATGTGATATTGATAGCAGAGACACAAAAATATAATAATTTGGAAATAATTGTGGATTAAATTAACTTGAAAAATTTGTAAAGTTAAGAAATTTAAATTACTAGAAATTAGCATGCAAAGTTAGTTCAAATATGGATGAAAGTAATTGTAGTGCTAAATTGGATTTACAAAAAATATTAGTTTATCCTAAATTTTAGGACAAAATAACAGAAAAATTAGTTCAATTGAAGTAGAATGCGTTTAACACACTTTTCTACTAACTTCTTTTTATGAGTATAATCTATTGCAAGCAAAAGAGACGTGGCATTTTCTTATCAATTTCTTAAAGTCAAAATCCATTAGGCTTATAAAATAAAGTAAAATATACCCTTTTTGTACAACTTCTCATTCAAACTAAATCGTTATGGGCAATCAAAATCAATGATATTGGTTTTTGCTAAATACCCATCTCCTTTCAACTTCATACCCCAATCATACAGCTGCAGGCTTTCGAAATAAAACAAAAATAAGCAAACCTCTTCATGTTGTCTTTCTAATCTCTAAACAATCTTTGATTTGTTTTCTTTTAAACAAAAGAAGAAGAAGAAAAAAATCCTGATTCCAGTATCATAAGGGTGATAAATGAAAATATGTATAAGAAAAACAAAGAAAATGTTTCTTTTTAAGGAGGCAATTATTTTAAATATCTATTAAGCCTCATTCATACTGAACCCAAAACTAGAAGTTTTTTTTAAGTTTTCGATTCGAAATTTGTATGTGATTTGACAATCGAAAACAAAATTAATTTGAAAACTACTAGTTTTGGGTTCAGTATGAATGAGGTATAAATGCGGAAAAATTCACCGAAAGAATTTAAAAAATTCTAATTAAATTTTTAGACATTTTTCTCATACAGTTTTTGTAAATACAAAAAAAAAATCTTTTTAAAAAGGCACCAACAATGGAAATTGTGAATCAAATTGTTTATTTTTTTTTTTTGTAACTTAAAATTTTTTGTGTAAATTCATAAATGCTTTATAATATTACAGGAGGGTTATGAAACAAATTTCGTATGAAAAATTGGTTTTGTAAGCCTCTTATAACTTTATAAAGCATTTATGAAATTACACATTTATTTTTAAACAATTTTTATATGAGCAATAACAATTTACAAACACTTTAAACAAAAAAATTGTTTTACATAAAATTTCAATTAAAAAAAATGTGTTTGTTTTTAGAAATTCCATTCTTATTGCTTTTCTGTGTATTTTTTATTTAAAGCATATTATTGTATTTAAGTTCTGGATGGCTGCCTACAAGTGTCACCCTAATATTTACCCTCAGTACACTGGCCTAGTAACGTAATACCCCAGAGTAATTGCAATAAATAGAAACAAATAAGTAGAGAAACTGAACAAAAAATTAAAACAATAACACACGAGTTAATTCCAGGATATGGATTTTTTTTAGCAAAAGAAAACATTATACACAAATCTTAGGACAAATAACATAAAAAGCAAACTTTAAGAATCTTTTTATAAGTTGCATTAACCAATTCCCTTAAGTGTAAATAGAAATAAATAGAAAAATGAATTGAAAACAAAACGAAATGTTAAGAATAATGTTAAGTGACTAAAAATATGACGTTGAATTTGTCCAAGTTAACTTAGAGTTAAGATTAATTTTGATAAATGTACGTCGGGTTTCACCTAAGAATACCACCTCTCATAATAATATTTAGGACTATACATTAGGTGCTTTTATTAATGTCAAATCGACTGCAATTTGAAAGGCACACATATGGACCGAAAACCTGGTTAACGAAAATGTTACCTAATCATACACCCAGAAAACAGATTCGGTACTAACAATCCCATTTGTTGCCCATCGAATGGTTCAGTTGCATCAAATGAATTTTTCGGTTGCAGCTACCGAATTATTCTTGATACAACTGAAATTCTATTGCCAAAGTCAAATTAGTCCTGTCTCAATTGGTTTTCTGTTCACGCAACTGAAAAATTCGGTATACCACAACCGAACCATGCGATTGGCTACAAATGCGGTTATCAGAACTGAATCTGTTTTCTGGGTGTACATATTTCTTCCGAACTGGAAAACATCTTGTAACAAAAATCATAGGGGATTACTAAGGAAAGATACTCGCTGTGTTTTGTTGTTGTTTAGCTGATTTTTTGACAAATCGGAACAATAATATTATGCTTCGAAAAAAACCGGAATACCTTTACAATGTATTTTCCAGTGTTGCCATTTCAGTGTTTTTCGGGTATTTTTTGGTGCTGTAAATACCCGTTTAAAAAAAACGGGTATTTACAGTGCTTTTTCGGATTTTTAGTATTTGTTCTCCTTTTTTAAAATTTCCTGAATTTTCTGTCAAAGTTGAAAAAATAATACGAACTATACAAGAAATAAATTTTTTTACAATGTTTGTAGTTCAATTTTAAATAGCAACTTCGTTATATTTAAACTTAAAATTTTTAAATATTAGTTTGGTGCTTTTTTACCCCTTTTTTGGTTATTTTTGTAACTTTTTTTACACGATTTTACAAAGCTAAAATGTGTTTTTAAATTCTTTATTAAAATTTAAAAAAATTAAATTTCAATTTACGGATAAAATCAATGTATTCGTAAAGTTTTTAAAAGATTTAAACATCTTCGAACGACTCAAAACTTGTACTGATAATTAAAGTCATTTTTGCCGTCTTTCATTGGAGATTAGGGTTTATGTCCCGGGAATTCCCGGGACGGGATTCCCGGGAATCCCGCCCTTTTTTCAATCTCGCATTCCCGTGAATTTTGTGCGGGATTTCCCGGGATTTTTTTTTATATTTTTACACAAGTTTTAGCAGAATATTACAATTTTTAAAACTTTATTTAAATTTAAAGCATTGATTTTTTTGAAATTAATTTAAATAAAATATTTTTAAAATTGAAACATGCGATTTCAAATTCAATAAAATATTAAAAAAATACTATTTAGGCCGAGTGTTTTTTTTATAAGTTGATTTTGGTTTAGTTAAACCGAAACCATTACCAAGTTTACCAACAAAATTTGCCGTACCTTGGAAAAACTCTGTGTACCAAATTTCATCAAAATATCTTAATATTTGCGACCTGCAGCGTATAAACAGTATAATTTTGGTAGGACCCTTATATGGGCACTAGGCCTAAACATGGACCGATGTTCACCAAAATCAATAGGCTGCGTTATTGGGCCAATATAGGTCTGTGTACCAAATTTCATCAAAATATCTTAATATTTACGACCTGCAGCGTATAAACAGTATAATTTTGGTAGGACCCTTATATGGGCACTAGGTCTAAACATGGACCGATGTTCACCAAAATCAATAGGCTGCGTTATTGGGCTAACATAAGTCTGTGTACCAAATTTCGTCAAAATATCTTAATATTTACGACCTGCAGCGTATAAACAATATAATTTTGGTAGGACCCTTATATGGGCACTAGGTCTAAACATGGACCGATGTTCACCAAAATCAAACTTGTTCGTACTTCGGCCAACATATAGGTCTGTGTACCAAATTTCATCAAAATATCTTAATATTTGCGACCTGTAGAGTGCGCACAAGATTGCATGGACAGACAGACAGACAGACAGACAGACAGACAGACGGACATCGTTAAATCGAAATAAAAAAAAATTCTGAGCCGATCGGTATACTATAAGGTGGGTCTACGACCAATATTTTTTGGTGTTACAAACATCAGCACAAACTTATAATACCCTGACCACATAGTGGTGTAGGGTATAAAAATTTAAAAAGGCGACCCCTACTTTCGGCAACCAATATATAAAAAAAAATGTCTACTGGGTTTATCGAAAAACTTCCTTAGAAAAAGTTTAATGATTTTTTGCGAGCTTTAATTTGCTGACATTAGGGTCGTACATTAGGGTGTTAGCAACTGAGATCTGTTGGGTAACTACTAGAGCGGGATACTTGAAGTCAATGGCCCTTAGAGCAAAACACTGGTCTTCTCGAGAGAAAAACATCGATGTATCATACTTTATGATCCGAATGTAAATTCCAAAGATATAACGAAAAATGTAAAATGGCGACCCCTACGTTCGACAAAAAAAATTATTGAAACCTCCTTCCGAAAATACTTCATATTGGAGGGTGTACGGCGCACTTTTTTTTTTTGCCTGTAAGGTGGTACGCTCTAAGGTACATCCTTTTATTGAAACAAGAAGAAAAATCTTTAAAAACCATTTAATAATTAATCTGATTGTGGTTTGTTATAAAAAATCAGCAAGCATTTTATTTTTGTAAACCGCAAGCACTTAAAAATTAAAACTGAATTCTTTTTTTTCATTTCCCCTCGACAATTTTTCCTATAAAAAAAACTCCATCCATAATACACTCATAAAAAACCCGAACAAATAGTTGAAAACTCTGCTGAAATAACTGAAAATAATCCCTATATTTGCGCCAGCAGAATTTTCAATGAAGTTGAAAATCATGGCAGCTAAATTTAGGGAAACTTAGTTTTACATACTGCTAAATATAAAGAAAATTTAAGTTAAATTAGCTAGGAAATTTAAGCTGAATTCAGCAGAAAGTTTACCTGATTTAACTACAAATTTCTGTTAAAATGTCGCTTAAAATTTCGACTCCCCGGATCTGACCCTATACAGTCCCATATTTATTATTGGGAGTATTTTGATTTTGGTTTAGTTAAACCGAAACCATTACCAAGTTTACCAACAAAATTTGCCGTAACTTGGAAAAACTTTGTTCTTTAAAGCAATTAAGCAATATTTCATCACCAGTATTTCAGTTATAAATACTTCCAAAATTAGTAATATTTTCATATTTTTAATGGATATATGTATTTTTCTAATTTTAAATAATTTAAATTGATATTCCTTTATTTCAATTGTATTTTTTTAATTTTATTTATTTTTAAAATAATGCATTAATGCTTTTTAAATTATTTCGGATTTATTTTATATGTTAACTTAAAATTCAACTATGAAAATTAAACAATTTCTTTTTAAGTAGTCGTGGCATAAAAAATTTCTATTCAAAAATAGCAGTTGAAGTTTAATAATCTAATTCTATTTAATAATATTTTAGTGTCTATTTTTATAAAAATATTTAGGCGAATTTTCCTAAGATATTATGTGAAAAATACTCACTTTTCAACTTTTTTGTAAAAATAATTATAGACGAATGCTTCTGAAAATCTGCATAGAAACAAATTACATATCTAGAAATATAAATTTTTTGATTCCATATTTATGAAATATTTAATAAAATTATCGATATTAGTTCGTTAGATATCATTTTATATCGTAATTCACAAACCACGGCTCAAATTTAAAATTTGTGTAAGATGCAAAATGAAAAAATAAAGAACACGGACCACAATTTTATATAAGAAACATCTAAAAATATTTTTTAAATTCCTCGAAAACTTCAGTTTAATAAATTTATTATTTCACCGTCCGACACATGTTTGCGCTTCGAGCTTCGAAAACTTAATTCAATTTAAGCTTAATTCACGAAAAATTAAATTCAGATTTTAAAAATATTCATGTACCATTCCCTTAAACCATTCGTAAAGAATTCATTCAGAAGCTTCATTCCCAAAGCTTTAATATGAATTGAATGAATTCCTAACTTGAATCATTCAAATCGCATGTTCATTCACCATTTTACTAATTGAATGAAGAAATTTTATTACCATTCACTTAGTGCAGTGTAGTTTGAAACTAACATATAATCAAAACCAAAGCATACAAGCTGTAACAAAGCATACGATACTATTTATTTCTGTTAGATGAATTTTAAACATTTTTCATTGTATTATGCTAATATTTCAGCAATTACATGCAAATTTAAATTTTTCATTTGATTAAGTGAATGAAAACAAGTCATTTTTCATTCACCTTTTTATTAAATGAATTCAAGTAAATTGGGTTTCATTCAGTTAGAATTCAATCAAAATAGAATGAATTCATATAATTTAAAGCTATAGGGAATTAAGCTATCGAATTAATTCCATAAGAATGATATAAAGGAATGAAATTTAACCCAAATGTAATGGTTAGCGCGTTGGACTGTTACACGTGAGGTTGCGGGTTCGAGCCCCAACCAAGGCAACATCAATTCATGAAAAATAGTAATATGTATGAGTTTTTTCTATCCCTCATACATATCGCAGAGTCCTCCTTCGGTGTTCCCATAGCACTTAACCCCACCGAAGTAAAATAATATAACAGGGCTATGAATTAAAAAAGCTTCAACAAAGTTCGCCAACTTACCATCAGATGGCGCGGAACAACTGTTCTAAAATTCAACATCTCGCGCAATTACAGTGTTGCCATATTTGAAGCCCTTCATCTTTCACAACCTTTCACTTCTTCTCTATCCCCTTTCCAAAGGAAGCAACACGTTAATTAATAGGAAGAATTTCCTGAGTGTTGCTTCTCTTTATAAAAAAAAAAAAAAAAAAAAAAGAGAATGAAAGAATTAAGCCTTTTAAACCTTTGTAAACAAGCCTTCTCATATAAACTTGTATTCTACCCGTAAACTGTGTAAACCTGGTATGTTTATGAGTTTAATATCAAATTCCATACATAAAAATATGGCTTGTATTTATACAAGGTTTACAAGGAATTTAGGAGTTATAATGAGTACGCCTTTTATATTTTGAAATCATACATAAATATATCTCAAAAAAACATAGAATTTTTTTTACATTGCGCTATACTTAAACATATCTAAAACAACTTAGAAATAAAAATGAACATTGAGCTATATAAAACTTTATATATTTTCCGATAAAGCCATTTTTAATTATATATGACGATGTATTAAAATTGTCATAGCATATGTAAATAGATATGGCACATATAAATATATATGGGGACATGTATATTTATACTGATCTATATATGACATCATATAAGAAATTTTTGAAAAACTCAAAGCTATACATAATTATATCCGCAAAGATATAGTGTTACACTTGACTATATATAAACATATTAATTCATATTAAATTATATAATTTCCTATATAACTATTTTTACTCGGGATTCATTTTTGTTTAAAATATTAAATTTGGAAAACTGTTTAATTACAATATAAAAACTAATTTTTTAATTTGTTACCATTCCAAACAAAGCATTGTCAGCCTGTGCTAATGTAATACTAATTCCTTTTCCAGTCTCAATCGTTGGGCCATATAAATAATATCCTTCAAGTCTAAAACATGTTGATCACCCCTAGCTTCTGACTGCAACCATGAAAAAGACAATCAGCATATTCTGGATAATCAGCCACTTGTTGAAAACTTACCCCTAAATTCATAAATGCTTTGTAAAATTATAGGAGGTTTATTGAACGAATTTTGTATGAAAATGACGTTTTGTAAACCTGCTATAACTTTACAAAGCATTTATGAATTGAGGGGTTAAACTGGAATGCAAATAAAAAGGAAAGTTATTAACTATTTTATTTTGATTATATAATAGTTTTACTAACCGAAAAGTTTTAGGTGACCCATTGATGAAAATGTGGACGATAAATTTGTAAACGCACCGATAGTTGTGTCTCATGTGAATATAAAGCCATATCCGTTTGAGATTGTCCTTTAGCCTTACCCACCGACAAATCCATATGACATTTAGCATAAAATTTTATATTATTTTATATGTTTTTCTAACTTTTTTCACTTTTGCCATCTACTTTTCGCCATATTGTTTTATCTTCGTTATTTTTTTTTTAACAATTTTCAACTTTGGCAATTTTAATGCTATTTTTAGGAATTATACACATTTTACAAACATCTGGCAACAAATAAATGAATTGTAAAACTACCTAAAGATTATTTTGGGTCGCGCAAATGAAATTTTTTATCATTTTCCCATAATGTAACTAAATATTGACAGTTTTTTAAATAGATAAGAAAAGAAAGTGATAATGTGCAAAAGAATTTATAATGTACCAATAAAAAGTTATATTTTTAGGTGATTTTTATAAAAATTTAAGGGTTTGATTTAAACTAAGCTAATGAATTTTTTTTTTCTATAGGAAATCGTTTTTACCAAGCATGTTTGTATAATATAACATACGCTAAATTTTTGCGTGTATAATTTCATATTATGTAATATATGATCATTTATAATTATATATGACAATAGAACTGTCACATCTCATAATGTAGAGCATATCTAATTTTATAAAAGACAAAATATAAAAATATCTGGTTATATAAGGTACCATGCTTTGAAACAGGTTAATTTTGATTTTTTTTTTAGGTAATTCTTAATTTAAGCTTTTTATGACGATTTTCATGCCAAAGAGCACTTTTTTACATTTTAAAAATTTGGGATAATTTTGACTCCATGTGCCCGTAAGGGCTAATTTTTTATTACTATATATAAAATTTGTTGTTAGTAGGGTTATTTGGACCACTTTGACCAAATTCCGTATGAAACAACAGAATGTTTTAATATACTTTCAGGAAAAATTTAAAATTTTCAAAAATTTCACTTTTGACCTTGGTAAAGAAAGGGTTAACGTTTTTCCCCACAAAATTTTTGGGGAAAAATCTCTTTTATCTGAGATAAAAAAAAATCTGAAGTGTTACATCTAGCTAAAAAACAAAATTTATTACTATTAAAAGAGGGATATGTGTAATTTTCAGTAGAATTATTCTCTGAGGTGTATTAAAAAAAACAAATCCCATCTTTGCCCATAACTGGGACTAGGTTAGTATAATCCAAGAGAGACAAAAATTTATATCTGAATATTTATAGATCTTTAAAAACAAAATAGGGTATAACGTAAGTTTTTCGAAAAATTATTTACGATTTTCATAATTTATACCATTATAACTCTAGGAGGATTGCAATTATTTTCCAACCGATTTCAGATTTTTATGTTTTTGTAAAAACGTAATTTAGTCTATATTACGATTACATTTTCAGAAATACGGTTATTTAAGAGCCAGTATTTTCCAAAACGCCCAAAAAAGTAATTTTTTCCCTTGTAAATCGTACTACAAACATTTTAAGGGCCAGGGATAGCTCAAAAATTCTTCGATTGAATTGAAATTTTTGCTGGATTGTATTTTCCAGTAACCTCACAAAATAAACTCCGTGGAGCGGGTTTCGGAGCAACTTTAAAATCGCCCATACAACGAAGGCCGGTCTAATGGCTATATATATTTTTTTACTCGGTGTCTTTAATACTTACTCAATATCAACAGTAGCGTGTGCGACGTGAAATCAGAACGTTGTACGTTCAATAAATTTAATCACATCATATTTTACTAATTTATATCCAATTTGGTCGAGACAAAACTCGGATATAAGTGGATCATTTATATCCGCATTGATATAATTTAATATAACCATTTTTTGGATGAAATTATATCCAGTTACATATTGGGATATATCATTTCCATTTCACACTCAAAAAAGTTTGTCGGTAGAATCTACTGAAAATGACAGTTAAAACAAAGGTATATACAAAAAAGTTTGACCGCTACATGACATGACATTTGTTTGTGTAGTAACCAGTAGCTGTTGTTTTTAACATTAATTACAGATGTTTTTCTATGGAAAAATATAAAACTTTTATGACAGTTATTTAAGAAAACAACTAACGAAAAGTACTGTAATTTCGAAACAGTTGTTTAAATCAGTTTTTGACCGCTACTATTGTACATGACATTTGTTTGTGTAGTAACCAGTAGCTGTTGTTTTGAACATTAATTACAGATGTTTTTCTATGGAAAAATATAAAACTTTTATGACAGTTATTTAAGAAAACAATTAACGAAAAGTACTGTAATTTCGTATCAGTTGTTTAAATCAGTTTTTTTATATCATAATAAACAACTACCAAACAGCATTTTTACTGTAAACAGTTGTTTTTTTTTAGTTATTTAAAAAATAAAATATTTCGTTGAATTTTAAAATTTCGTGTTTAGTTTATATTTGTTATTATTGATATATTCCAAGTTTGCAAATAAAACTCAGAAACTTGTATCTTCAATGCATAGAAGCATAAATGAAGAAAGGTTTGGAATTTTTACTTCAAGTTTTTTTTACACATATTTTTGTAAACGAAAGAAAAAAAATGTTTTTTTATTAAAATATACTTTTATAATACCAAAACAATTAACTGTAAAAAAAACTAGTTTATACCGATTGTTAGTTGTTTTAAAATGTTTGTAGTAAAAATTTGTCAGTTAATTTTGCAAAATTGGTAGTTATTTTTAATGCATTTGTTAGTTATTATTCAACAGTTAAAAATAACAAGAGTTTTAGTTAACTGTCCTTAACCTTTGTTTTAACTGTCATTTTCAGTAGATTCTACCGACAAACTTTTTTGAGTGCATCATATACGAATTAACATTGCATTTTTTTTTTTTAATTGCACTTTATCGAGTACGCCTCGAAAATAAAAGCCCCTAGGGAATAAAAAAAAGGATTTTTTCTATTTAGAATTAACAGTTAGAGTCTCCTGGAAATGACAGTTAAAACGAAGGTATATGCAGTTAAAAAGGCGACAAAGGCATTTACCTTTGAAATAACTCAAAATGTAGTTATTTTTAACTGTTGAAACATAACTAACAAATGCATTAAAAATACCTAACAATGTCGTAAAATTAACTGACAAATTTTAAATACAAAATTTTTAAAACAACATACATATAAAGTAAAAACTACTGTTTTATTATAATTAATTTTTTTTTTCATATAATAAAAGTATACTTTTATATTTTTATCAAAATCTAATACTTATTCGCTAATATAATGTGAAAGAAAATCAATTAATTTGTTAAAAATGTGAACGCAGGAATTGAATTAATCTAAATCCAAAATGAATTTGTAAAATAAATAAATCCGTTTTGGATTTAGCTTAAGTTAATTCAAAAAATTGCATTTCGCAAAATTTTAAATTTTTCTTTAACTTTATAGTACCGAATAAGTATTAGCTTTGAATAAAAATATTAAATTTGGAAAATTAAAGAACAAAATGTGGATTTTTTAACAAAATAAAATAAATCCAAAAATAAATCTAATGACTAAAAAAGTCTTAAATATAATTTTCTGATTTTTATTTGCAACCTTAAGGCACATCTACACGAGAGAGAAAATTACTAGAGGTAGAACAAAAAACACCTCTAAATAGCTTAAATCATTCACAATAGAGCTAATTAGAGGTGTTTTTTGCTCTATCTCTAGAAGTTTTCTCTCTCGTGTAGATGTGCCTTTAGACCGTATTAATAATAACAAATATAAACTAACCAGGCATTTAAAAATTCAGCAAAGTGTTTTATTTTTAAATAACTAACTAAAATAACAGTTAATTGTAAATATACTGTTTTGGTAGTTGTTTATCATCAGAGCTTTGAATAATTAATTCCTTAATTCAATTTTAATTCATATTTGTTTTCGTTCGATTTATTTTGTTACGAATTAATTGAATTGCTATAGTTCTTTTTATTAAATCAAATGAATTAATTCACTGGTGAACACGTTCAATTTTATAAATCGTTCAAAAATAACAATAAATCTTTTAATTCAGTGAACGTATTTTTTTCAATTCAGTGAACGTAATTTTTTCTTTTTTAATTAACTGAAAGGGGTTTTTTTTAATTCACTGAACGTAATTTTATTTTTTAATTCACTGAACGAAAATAAAATTGAACGAATTCAGTGGTGAATTAATTCAGTAAGGATTTAATTCACTCTTTCCCGTGCGATTTATAAAATTTAACGCGTTCGCCAGTCAATTAATTCATTTGAATAAAAAGAACTTTTGCAATTGAATTAATTCTTTGAATTTGTTGTTTGATGAACGCGTTCAGTTGAACGAATTCAATGAATTATTTAAGAAAAGGAATTCATTCAATTCTAGAGAAAATTGAAGTCCATTGGTAGTGAATTCATTCAAAAAGGAATTAATTCTTCAAAGCTCTGTTTATCATGACATGAAAAACAACTGCTGCAAAAGCCGGATTCATGATTCCATATGCATCGGGAAGTCCGCAAAAATGTTTCTTGGGTATATTCACTTAATACAAAAACATTTCTTGCTGTTCAATAGTGTTTGCCAAGCATCATTGTTATTACACTCTTTAGTTTTTTGAGTCTATTCAAAGATACAGTAAAATTCAAAAACAATAGTATGATTATAATTTTTTTTAATTTGGAAATTCTTTCAGAATTTATTAAAATTTGTAGTACCCTGTGTTGTTAACAGTATGGCATCTCTTTGTTTATTTATAAAATACAACTCTGTTTGTTAATATCAAAAGAGAAAATCAAATTAGAGTTATATAATTTCGATACTTTTTGGGTACTCAGTCCAACGATATTCTTAAATGGGTACTCAATATTTGTTACGCGGCCTATAGACGACCAAGCATGGTTCACGGTATGCTAGGGCGGCTTTATTAATTTGAATATGTAATATCTAATTTGACGGCTGGGCAATCATGTTGGAAGACAACGAAATTTTTTTTCTGCAGGTTTGACAAACACGCTTTACCGTGTATTGAAAAATCATCCATCATCATCAAGCATTGGAGAATTTTACAATTTTAATTAGTTTTTTTGTAACAAAAAAGGGATAATGTTAATAAATAAACTAAGTGCGAAAACAGAAATTTAACAATTGAATACAAAGAAATAAATAAATAAGAATAATTTCATTATCATCCGCTGTATAGATTTTAAATTTTTGAAGGTAAATTTTTCAGCATGATTGACCGTGTTTTCAAAAAAAAAACATTTTTGTTTATCAAACAAGCTGGATAGCATGCTTAATCGTATATATACCGCTTTATCGTATATATTTATTATAAATTCAAATTTATTACGAAAATAATAACGAGTCATATACATGTATTAAATAACTATTGATAATTAAAGTTAAATTATTTCATAAATTAATTAAATATTTTCTCCCAAAAATTCGTAAAAATTTCTTTTTCTCACAAACATTGTTTTATTTTCAGAATTGCGTTTATAGGTATGTAAAATAGATCTTTTAAATAATAGCATTGAGTACTCAAAAAAATTTTGTATTGGGTACCCAATAACCGTATACTGAATACTTTTACAAATCTAAATAAAACGAAAAACGGAATAAAAGAAAACAAAACGTCGACGCGTCGATAAAGAAAAATTTTGTATTGCTTTTTCTTCAAATATATAAGCTTTTAAGTGCATTTTATAGTAAAAAAAATATATAAAACATATGTAGTAAAGTGCAATATATAATAAATAACCAAAATATTGTATAATTGAAAACAACTAAAAGAAAAACAAATTTTTAAATATAAAGAAATTTGACTAATTTTTTTTTGGTTGCATGAATTTTTCTTTAGTGCTTAGCATAGAGTTTTTACTTCATTATTATGTTGGTATTAGTGTAGATGAATTAAAACCCCGTATTGATGTGTGTGTAGTTTTTATTGTTGTTTAATATAAAAAACAATAGTTTCTTTCGAATTGTGCAAATGTGGTGTAAAGAAAAAAGGGAAAGAAAAAAGTGAACGCAGCGATAAATGTACATTACAAAAAAATAAAACCAACTACGAAAATATGTAACAAATACAAGGAAAAAAATATAGAGAAATTCCTTTGATTACAATAAAAAATGGAAAATATCAAAGAAATTTATAAAAATAATAAACAAAAATATATCGTTTATCGTAATAAAAATATGTGAATTACTTAAACTTTAACAAAAAGTGAGTAATTTTTTAATGTGTAAAGAAAACAGAAACGCTATTATTATTAAAACTTAAAACCCCCGCACAACGCCCTAGTTTTTTTAATCAAGCTACGTTTTTGGTTTTAAAAAGTCTAGTAGTAAAGCAAAAAAACGCCCACCTTTTTTTTTTTGCTTTATATAGTCTTTTTTTTTTTAATAACAAATTCCCACAATTGTTAAACAATATATGCTTGCATTTAATTATACTCAATCATAAAAAAATTTTTTTAGTGATGTGTCTTTTAACCTTTTAGGTGGTATACTTTTAGTGTAGGTACTTATTTTTATTAAGGTATCGATAACTTACTAAACCCCTTCGGGTATTAAAAAAAGAATACAGTGAGTGAGTGGAAAAATCAAACAAGTGTTAATAATTTTACTCTATTCCGATTGTGATATTATTCTATCCCTCTCAGCGAACGACCAAAATAAGTACATCGGCGTTAGGAGTATGGGTATAGAAAAAGAATAGTCAAAACAAAATATATCACAAACAACCAAGGTTGGTTACCGTTATCGTTATAATAAAGTTATCGCTAAAATACCGTTTCAAATTGAATATCGTTACCAATACCTCTAAAACGAATTCCAAATATCGTAATCGTTACCGATACCGTTATTTTTATGGTTACGTTAAATTACATTTTTTTACTTATTTATTGAGGTTTTTTTCAAAAAAATTTACAGATAATAATTTTACTTATTAAAACTACCAACATCGGATTATAACTTATAAACAGTGTTTTTAACACTAAAAATTAAAAATAGTCTTTTTTTTTTATTATTAATACTAGTATTATTAATACTTTTTAAATAGCAATTTAAAAAATTATCAAATACATTATCATTAAGCTCTATTTATATTATGGTTTTTTATAAAAGTTACAATAATTCTTCTGAAAATATTTTGGTTTCTTTCATTTTTAATGTTATTTGGCCTCATGTTGTATATTAGCAGTCCTTTGTAAAATAGTGATCGTTGTATAGCACTCGTGTTTGCACGTTGTATTCTGAAGTCCTGAGCATTTCTTAGACTATATGGTTGAACATCCCCAACATATGTTAAATGTTCTATCAGGTAATCTGGTGCATCTCCCATTTTCATTTTCTGTATAAAATTAATCGTATTGAATTCTAATCTTTGGTGTATGTTCATCCATTGTAGCGTATCCAGCATAAGCTTTATTGAGGTAAATCGATTGTATTGTAGTATTGACCGCATCGCTTTATTTTGCAATTTTTGTAGTCTCATTATTTGTTGATCTGAGCAGCATGTGTATAGCACTCTTTATCCATATTCAAAATGTGGTTTTAAGATTGTGTTATATATATTTATTGCTGTGATAAGTGATAATTTATTTCTTATTCGTTTATAAAACCCGATTTTCTTTCCAATTTTTTTACAAATGTATTCTATATGTTCTTTGAAATTTAAGTCTTTATCTATTATAAAACCCAGATATTTTATATTATTAACTTTCTCTATTATTACATTATTTATTTTAAATGTTATGTTATTGTCCATATTTATTTCCATTAGTTTTGTTTTCTTTTCATTTAATTTTAATTTGTTCATTTTTAACCATTTATTGATATTATCCATATCTATTATTAAATTCGCATAGCACATTTCATCCGTTGATGCTTCTGTGAATATTAGAGTATCATCTGCATACATTACTATTTCACATTTTTCTAACACCTTTTCCATATCATTGATGTATATAATGAATAGAAGGGCGCCCAAAATTGATCCTTGTGGTACTCCAAAGTCATTTTCTATCGCTTTTGATTTTACATTATTAACTTTTGTTTTTATAAATTTTTGTTTTTATATGTTTTTAACGTAATTTATTATAGCGGTACGTACCAGTATTACTGTTTCGATAACGATATACCGTTACCGAAACAGTCTTAAATACCGTTACCGAAACAAACAAAATTCAATACCGTCACCCTTACCGTTATTCGTTTCGGTAACCAACCTTGCAAACAACTGTAAAACAAAATTATAATTGGAGTAATAAAACAGCACATTTATAATGTAATATTAAGGGTGTTCACGATGGTACATGTGCATATTTGCAATTTGCTAATTTGCTATGCAAATTGTAACATATCGTGAACGTCTTTTTTAAGATCAATTGCATATTTGCTTTATGAGCTATTTTGTTCACTGCTGCTAACTTTTTTCCTAAAAATATCGCTAAATCAAACTAAAAAATCACTAAAAAATAGCTGAAAATGTTACAATATCGCTAGATTTGACGAGAAAATAGCTAAATTGGCAACAGTGATTTTGTTTACGTCAAAAATAAAAATAAATCGTATTTTTGAGAAAATTTGTGAATCATAAAAATAATAATAAATAAAAAAAATTTTATGTTAATAAAAAATCACAAACAATTTTTTTATTTATTATCTTATTTTATAAATGGCGGATGATATGTTAAAAACAGATGTTTTGTTTTATTTGCAACTGAGCTTATATGCAAAGTGATTTTTGCTAAAGGTTTTTTTTATTGCAAATGAAGAAAAATAAAGCAAATTGCAAATACATACATTTTGTTGTTGTGTTGATGCAATCGATGTTTTTTTGCAATCATTTGCAACGTTTGAATCAGGAGAGCCATTTTAAAGATTTAAATACGTGTATCTTTGGTGTACCATCAAAAAAAAAAATTGATTTTTTACCCCTAGGTCCCTTTCTCTATGCGCTGTCACATATGTGTCGTTAGCTCAGTCGCCTGCCAATCTGACGGCCTGGGTTCAAATCACGGCAGGACCAAAAAAATGCATATGAACTTTTTTTAAATTTTATTTTGGAAAATATATTTCCAGACCACTATTTATTGGTTTTGCCAGCGTTCAAAAATTTTGTTCCTCCAGTGCTTTTCCGGCGCTTTTTGAACAGCCGGTCCTTTTGTCTTTGATGAAATCATTTTGGGAATGAGAAAGCACTTTTTGCCAGTACTTGTACCACCTGTTAAAGTGATTTGCCACCGCTTTCCCGTTTGTATTTTTCTGACTGGGTGGTTTTAAGTAATAAGTGCGTTCCCGTTCGTACCCAAAGTTACCGAAATTTACCCAAAAACGTTGAGAGCGCTAATGAGAATGTATTTGTTTTTTATTTTTACTAAAACTTACCCAGACTTTTCTTCTGGTAAACTTTGGTAACTTATAAAACGAACAGCTGCTGCAAAGATAGACAAAAAACAATTGTGAAAATAAATTCAAAATTTTTATTAAATAAAGAAATAGGCCAAGGAACTTATTTTGTTATGAGAATTGAATAAAATCCAAACAAACTGTTTAAGCCCCGTTCACATTATCACACAAGTGCTTATACTTTTCTTCACACAAGTATGACAAAAAGTATGCTGAAATTGTCTGGTTGTCAAAAAAGCATAAAAGAAAATCTTTTCAGTGTTCAGACTTTTATCGACACACACAACAAATAAATTAAAACAGTAATTTTTTCTTGTATTATTACTTTTTTTCACCACTAGTTTTTTAATCTTTGTTTAACATTTATTTGTGAATAACACTTGTGTTGAGACAAGTGGTAACTTTATGAAATATTTCAAAAAATAAAAAAGTGGTAACTTTATGAAATATTTCAAAAAAGTGTGACCGTATTTTAAAATGTGTGCACCCATTTTGACATGTGTGTAACGAACAGTGTTCACACTATTATACATTTTCTTTATACAACACATTTCTGACATGTATAACACACTTGTGTGATAATCTAAACGGGACTTTAATGTAAATAAATATGAGTATTTGTGCAATTTTGCGAACTGAAATTATACGCATTTTCACATTATTCTTTGAAATAAATTTTTCAACTTTTTTATTTACAATAACCTAGCCGAAACTCCTAGAAAATTGGTCTTTTGCTTTCCCGTACTATTGGGTAATTTTGTCATTTGGTGACAAATACCCGCTTTACTCGGGTATGAACAAATCTTTGTTTGAAGTTCTATTTCAAGCCAATAAAAACTTAATAATGACTGCAATCATTTATACTAAAACACGAATTTGAATTTGTTTATGCAATTTGTTAACCAGCTTATGCATTTTATAAAATTAAGTTATTAAAATCTAAAAGAAAAAACAAATCCACAAATACATATACTTTTATAAAAACAACTTTCAATATTTTTATTACAATTAAATGCGGTGTTTATGTCATGAATAAACAGATGTCATATAAGACGGCTATTACTTGTTTTTCTAATACACATACTACTTAGAAAAGTCTCTGAAGTTAATTTTCATTTATCCATCCTATATGACGTTTATTGGGATTTTTTGATTAATGTTTCTACCAAGTACCATTTAAGCCCATTTTTGACTAAGATAAGTGTTATTTACCGACAACATATTATCAGGGGACAGATTTTTTAAAATAGTTTTCTTTGTATCGATGTAGATATCGTGATGAATGTGCATAAAAATAATATACACAGTTGTTTTGTAATTTTTCAGTTGCTTTTTAGTGTTTGTTTACTACTATCTCTGTAAATTTTGAAAACTTTTGATTATAAATAAACTAAAAAAATCCATATATGTTTAATACACAAAAATCCTTTCATATATTGTACGAATTACTTTGTTGTTCAGCATCAATAAAATGTTTCCTAAAAAAAGCGAAACCTACGATTTTATTATTTAATTTTAAAATGACTGTAATAAATTCAATTATTAAAGGTACTCAAATGGGGGCTCGTGATCCCCTGGGATTCCGGAGTTATATCCTAGGGGATCCGCAGATGCAACTACTTCAAAAATAATAATTTTTTTAATAATTAGAAGATTTTAATTAAAATATTAGAATATATTATTATTATTGGCATGAAAATAACATGATTTTCTAAACTTTTGTAGGAAATGAAAACTTTGTGTAGTTTAATGACCAAATGAATATTTGTTGTTGTTTTCCATGCTAACTTGATTCATAAGACTGTTATAAAAACTAACAAAATGTTTATGCATTTGGATGTAAATACTCAAACAGAAATGGATGATGGTGCCAAAAACGAAGTACTCTCAAAGCATAGGCTACCAAAAATAAAATGTTTTGAGAACGTTTGAAAATTACAATCTTTAAATTTGTTTGATAGCAATTTCCAATACAAATTTTTCAACTCTTTATTAAAAGAAAAATTATATGTGTGGATTTTAGAGTTCGTTATGAAAATTTTATTTTGGAATATCACAATCTTTTAAAATGTTTTTGCATCAAAAAAGTTGTTTAATCCCAACTCCTTCCACTGTTATTCGGCGTCTAAAAACGCTGATTTTGATCCCACTGCCCTACAGAGGAAAAAAGCTGAATTTGCATGGCATCTGAATTTACCATTCGATTCTGTAGGAAAAATCCATAAAAAAAAGTTTAAGGCTTTCAAAATGCGTTTTAATCGAACTCTTAATTTTTAACGTTTTATTACAATTATACAGTTATGCCGAATTTTTGGGATTTCAGTCAAACTTGCTTTAGTTAAACCGTAAACGAATTTTGTCCGGCATTTCCAAGTTTATTAAACAAAAATTGTCGGAAAAACTTCTTCTCATAAAAAATTTTATAACTTTTCAAAATTAAGCAAAATAAACCACACTTTAAAAACAATATTTCGGTTACAAACTGCGTTAAATTAAGTTTGAAGATAAATAAAATATATCCTAAAAACTGGGCCTTAGTGTTTATGATAGTTGCTGTATAATCGAACGTACGTCCTCAAAACTTTTTAGGTAGTAATACGAAAAAGCTACATTATATGTGGAAATGTATAATCGTTGTTTCCAAAAGAATATTTCGAGGGCTTATATTCTATAAGGGCTATCTACAAATACCTATTACAAAAATATAAAACTCGTTATTCAATATTTCTGTATTGTTGGGATATACAGCTATGGACATGGAAATAGGACACTTTTATTTGTTAAGAAACATATAGGTTGTTCATAAGGGGTGTGCTATCTGTTGTATCGTTGTATCGTCGTAACAAAAAACAGAGTTGTTAAAATTTTTATTTGTGTTTAACAACGATTTCCTATTCAGTTTTCTATCTGTTAGCACACTCAAACATAGGACACTAACATACGTAAAAATTTTGTATCGTGCTATTCTCAAATGTTGTATTTTTTCAATTTAATTTTTAACAACTCTGTTTTTTGTTAGGACGATACAACGATACAACAAATAGCACACCCCTTGTGAAAACCCTTATAATTATTTATTTTGAAAAATAAAACAAAAATAAAATTTTTTATTTCATATACGGGAAGTGTTATTATTGATGATTGTAATTCATTCTTTATTTAAATAAAAATCCTTCAACTATTTTATATATATTGGTAAATATGTATAAACTAATAAAAATACCTGGACTTCTAAATAGGACACATTTTATATTTTTACAAAAAACCGTAAATTTTTTGGGTTTTTAAAACAATTATTATTTTTTTAGCGTTAATATTACACTAATATTTTGTGCTGTATCCATTATTATCAATAACCGCTTCGTATCTTCTTTGCATACTCTCAACTAATCTCTGGCATCTTTTTACGATTTACGATTTACCTTCGTTTCATCGCTCCAAAGCACATTTTTCCAAAAGGACAACTCATTTCCTTTGTGGGTTTTGTCAAAATCAATACGTTTCTTAATATTTTTCTTGAAAGAAGAGGCTTCTTTCTACTTATTCGTCCAAATAAGTTTGCTTCATTCAGTCTTCTTCTTACTAACCTGTCTGACACTTTAACTTTGAATTTTTCCCTGATTTCATTATTTATTTGACGGGAGGACATAAAAGGGTTTAGTTTGCTTTTGCGTACTAAAGTCCTGTCCATATAAGTTGTAGTTTTACGACGGATTGGCTTACGTTCTTTATTTTGCGTATGATATTTCTTGTCGGCAGCATATAGACGAATAGCATTGTATACCATATTTCGCGAACACTTTAGTATTTTAGCAATTTCAGTTGGAGATTTCATCTCGTTGTGGAATTGAGATATAAGTCTTCGTTTTTCTGGATTACAATGTTTTCCACGTCCCATATTGGTACAATTAGAAAAGAATTTACTTATTTCAAACGCAAATTATGAAAAGAAAATTATTACTAAGTGCATCGAGTAAAATTTTGACAAATATTGCAAGTGTCCTATTTTTATGTCCAAGTCAAATATGAACAAAGTAAAGTAAATTTGTTGTAAATATTTGCATGTTTTAAATATTGCAAAGTTTTATATATAATCTGAGACTACTTGATTACAGTTTACTATAATAGAAAAGAAATATAATTATTGCTTTATAATTATTAAGAGAAATGCATGAAGATAATTTTGTATGAAGTATCCTATTTCTATGTCCATAGCTGTAGGTACCTCGAAAATTTGGATTCGCCAAAAATTTAAAAATTTGCAAAATTTTAGAAAAAAAATTTTTTTTGAATTATAATAAATTTATTTAATTAGAATATTGTTCTACCACAAGTCCCAATTTTTATATGATAGAGCCTGTTCGGAAATGCATCACTGCTCTGCATCCGATGCGCATTTGTGATTAGTTTGCGATGCGGATGCACATCAGTTGATGCTTTTGCATCACATATTTTTTTTTATAAAATATATGAAAATATAGAAAGTCCAAAAAAACAATTTTTGTATTTTTTAATGCAAAAATTAATATAATTGTTGAACAAAAGCATACCACGACTAAGTCTCATCCAAGAAATTCTATAAAATTTTCTTAAATCTTTCGTTATTTTTATCCGCAAAGGGTCTCCAGACTTACCATGACAGTGCCTTAGACATGGACAAATTTTTCTTTGTTTTTCCCGATTTTAAAATAGGATTATTGTATACTTACCTCGAAATAACAAATAAGTGAGGTTTTTTTCTACGTAAAGCTCCGTAAGTTGTTTTTCACGTGTAAAAATTTTACTCAAACTTTAAATGCCCCAAATTGCAATTAAAGTTATAAAAATTAACAATTCTTTAATTTTATAACAAAGCCACAATCACAATAAACACAAAATAGCACTTTTTCTCCAGAAAAATAATAGTCTTTTACATTAAATTTGCGTGATAACCAAAGTATACACAATTTTCACGTTAAACTCATTGTCGTGAAAAATTATTTTTTTTATATAGAGTATAACAGTTTTTTCACGTGAAATTCAAACAACTTACGGTGCTTTAAGTATAAAGCATTTCGTATTAAAATTTTAACTTTATTTTAAAATCGCTAAAAACAAGAAAAATGTGTTGATGTCTAAGGCACTCTGATGGAAAGTATTGGGACCCTTTGTGGATAAAAATAACGCAAGATTTAGGAAAATTTTATAGGATTTCCAAAAATATACACCTTGTATATTTCCGATCAGCGCTCGCTAAATTTTGCTATGTAATTTGTTAGAAGGTCGACATCGCTTATTTTTTATTAAAAACCACGCCCACTTAAAACAAGTGACAAAATAAAAAATAGGCATCACGCTAAAATTCTGCACAATTTTCTAAACCATCTTCTCGCATTTCGGGCGAATTTCGCCACTATTGTGATATTTAAAAATAAAGGCAGCGAGAATAAAATTAGAAAAAACTTGAATGTCCCTATTATATTTTCCACCACTGTATATAAAAAATTAAAAACTAAAATTTAACTATTGAAATTTCATTTTCCATCCATATAATCCAAAAAGTTTACGTGCACCTAAAAGTTAAGTTCGAATATTTGTACTATTTTCCTATATAACGGCTAAAACCAAACATAATTCAATTGAGAGTAATTCGTCAATCGAAAAAAACATAGGCCCTTACTATAAAAGAGTATTTTAAATTTAAAGTCGACTTTATTTTTAATCATACGTTTTTGTTCATTTTGTGTATGAAAACCCTACAAAAATATTTTTATTTTCAAACATTTTGATTGGTTGAAAATATATTAACCAATCAGACCAGTCATATATTAACCAATCTGACACCCAATATTTTAACTAAAGTCGACTTTAACTAAATAGGTCTAAAATTTAAAAATGGCTCTAATTCGATTCAGATTGGAAAAAATCTCATTTTTGAAATCGTGAGAAAATTTCCGTTCATTTTAGTAAAATTTTCGCGTATATTAATTTTTCACTTTTTTCGACCCCCCTAGTGGTCGAAAAGTGGCTCTAGGTAGGGCAACAATTTATGGATAAAAGAAAAAATACATTTCTTTTAATTTGAGTACCCACACTTACATGTTACTATCTTTCCCCGCTTTTTGGCCCTAACGCGCCTCCCGAGCCGAGGCCCTACCAAAATTAATTTTCGTTTGTTTCTTTTTTAATTTCAGAGGGGGTCATATTTTTTTTACGAAAACCCATAAACTGCACTTTTGGCAATTTTTCTTTTCTACAGCATATCCGAAGTTCATTAAGATCTGCTGGTCCGTCTTTCCTTTTTAGTTTAGAAAAACAACAGAGTAGTGGTTTGGAAGATAACAAGGCAAATTGTGATAATTTTTGTTGATTTTTCTTTGACATTTGACGGGAACAAGAAATTCTTATGGAGTTTGACCTAACAATTATTGAAATTCAAAAGACTTCCCCTCATGATTTCCTAAGGAACGAATGAAATCCGGATAGGGACAAGCGCGCAACTAATTATTATTTATAGCATTTTTTTTAAAATATGTCTTGGGAGTTTAGCACATTTAATTATTTTAACGCAAAGTAAAAAATTTCGTTTTAATAGGATTTATTTGTTTTTTGTTTTATTTGAATATTAATTTTAATATTTGTTGGTTTATTTCAGATATCGCTTAAATTAAAATATCTTTTAACAATAAAAATATAAAAAACCATTCAAGTCATTTCGAATTTAAAGAACTCTCAAAGAAAATAAACGTACAAATAACAAAAACAAAATAAAAAATTTTAAATTTCATACATATCACAAAAATTAACTTTTAAGGAAAACAAAACTCTAACTAAATGTATTTCAAATGCAAGTAAAAACAAAACTCAACCTTTACTAACTTTTAGAAATAACCTCAACAACAATAAAATTACAAAGATATAACAACAAAACATTTTTAAAAAGTTTTGGCCTCTATACAACTAATGGATCCATATCATCATATACGACAACATGTAAGTAGTAATTGTCATCACAAAAAAAAAGAGGGATCTACGATATAACACAAAAAAATAATATTTATTAATTGAATTTTCTTTTTTATATTCTTTTATATTTATTATAATCATAGTATCAACCACCCTCTAGACCAGAACTGCATCAAAAATGCAATCGTGGTTCTCATTCAAGTGATACAAGTTCAGCATACAGTGGCAGTGATACAATGGCATCCGTTTATGGTTCATCACTGGATGGTGAGGAGATTGATTTCTCTGGTTTAGTTGAATCGACAGTAGATTCTGATGAAGAAGATTTGGCAGAGTCAATGGACGTAAGTACATGTTTGTTTTCGGTTGTTTATTTTATTATATTATATATTGGGTATTGGGAAAGCTACTCCATATTTAATTGGTAAATTATTTTCAACAAACAAATTTCCAACTATAAGCCAGCTGTTAAGGGTATTCATGCCAGAAATTTAGGTCTTGTAAAATTATGAAAATTTAAAATTTACCCAAACACAACAACAAACAATGTTAATATTTTTCCATAAACCTGACAATTTCGCAATACCCACTACCAAGTGTAAAATTTTGGTCTTGTAAAAGTGGAAAGTCTAACTATTAATAGTGTTGCCATTATTTAACCACCCAGGTAGAAACATACAAAGGGGCCAGCACTGGCAAAGCACCGAAATTTGTGGTATAAATGCTTGTTAACAGTGCTTTCCCAACGCCCAAATGATAACACCGTTCGACGGTGGTGCCAATGCTTTAAAAAGCACTGGGAAAGCACCCAGAAATATAAAAATCAAATGCTTTCCCAACGCCCAAATAAAAATATTAAAGTGCTTTCCTGGCACCCAAATGATATCACCGATCTATTTAATGCTTTGCAAAGAATTGAGATAGCACCAAGAAACACAAAAATCAAACGTTTCCCAGGCACCAAATTATGAGTCCTCATCTCTGAAGAATATTAATCTCAAAATATATGATTCTTGGAGTTATTATATTTTGGGGTCAAAAATTATTGAAATGTCTACTCTTTTTTTGAAAACAAAGCCTGGGAAGTCACCCTTTTCAAGCATTGGTAAAGCGTCCAAATTTAGTGGTTCGCCAGTACTTATTTTGGTAAGAACGCGGTCTACTTGTGCTTTGCCAGTGCTTCTTTTTTGTTACCACACATAATTTCTACCTGGGCAGGCAAGAAAATGAAAGTAAAAAATACTGAAAGTAAATGCAAGGTACTAAAATTAGCAACATCTAAAATGTAACAGATGAAAGCAAAAAAAATATTTTATAGAAAAGTGAATTTTTTCTTGAAAGTAAAAAAAAATCTTTTAAGTAAAAGGAGTTTTTAAAGATCTCAAAAATTGGCTTTATTTTGAAATGGTTCTTCTAAAATATGAAATTGCTAAGTAATTTGGCACACAAAAACTGTATTCATACTAGACCCTTCAATAAGTAATTCGCAACGGTAAAATTCATATGTAGGGGAAAGTCGTGTACCTTGGATCGCGTGTACCTTGGAACTTTGCATTTTTCTCCTATTTGTTAATGTTTTACTGTAAAGCCTTCTTATATGAAGTTTTTTATTTTGCCTAATGATCATTTTAAACTACTCAGAGTTTCAGATTGGATCGACAAAAGTAAATTTTTGAAAAAAATTTAAACTCATTTTTTTTTTTAAATAATCAAGATATTTCAAGTTACGGGCTTAAATTAATATAAATTTTGTCGTTTTCTAAATGTAGTAACCAGTAAATTTCTTAACTATATTATACAAATAAGAAAAAACTTATCTTTTTTGCAAAAATTAAAATGCGTGTACCTTGGAACTTTTTGATTATTTCCTCTTCTGTGTATCCAACCAATTTCAATACATGATTAATTGAAGCTCCACAGGCTAAATGTACTTTTTGAATATAATTCGCTTCAAAATAACCTTTGATTTAAGATTTTCGCCATTTTTTAAAAATGATGTTTTCATGCAAATATTAAAATGCATTGTCTCATTTCAAGTAGATATTAACTCTACTGCAAATAATGCAATCAATTTCAGTATGGGGCAGTATTTTATTTAAGAAATTACATTAATTTTTACGAGTTCCAAGGTACACGCCAATTTGTAATTTGGAATACTTTTTCGCTTTTCTAAAAAAATTGTAATTTCTTAAAATGCATAAGAATTATTAAAGTTTTTATTATTTGCAATCTATAAGAACACCAACACTAATATTTCTGCATTAAAGAATTTTTCGCATATATCTTAATCTTAGAGATATTGACACAGGATTTTCAAAAGTACCAAGGTACCGACTCTCCCCTACATTAGGGTTATGACTTTTAGATTTTTTTTTTGCAAATATCAAATTTTACATACCCTAGCCAAAAAGGCCATACAAAATATTAAGAAACGCAATCTTCTTCGCTGCTGTCAAAAAAGTTCCCGCACCAAAAGGGTTGAATTTTGGTCTATATTTATTAAGTTTAATTAAAATATTTCTCCGAAGTTTTAAACAAATGAGACTCAAATGATGCATATTAAAATCCATTTACCGTAAAAACTACGAAACCTTTTTGGAGGGACTTTTGGATACATTTTTTGCCGTTTACAATAATTCTTGTAATAATTCGTTATGTAAATTAACCCTTTCACTACCGACGTTTTGTTTGCGAATGTATCGTTATTTTGACTTCAGATTCTTGTTAAGAGTCCTCAAATTAGAAAAAAATGTTAACATATTTTGCCCCCTCCCCTCCTACCCACAAAAAATGTCGTTCGAAAATCGATTTGTTCAGACTTCTGAGCCCCGTTTTACCCCTTAAACGTTGGTTTTCTTCTCGTGATAAAACGAAGCTCTATGCCAAATTTCAATTATCTATCTTCATTAGTTTAGGAGAAACGCCAAAACCCCCTTTTCACGGAGATTATGATGTATTCAAAAAATTTTACTTCATTAACAAATATCGCGACCATATTGCCATGTTAAACTGCTTATACATATAATGATTTTTATTTGAAGTCCAACGTCCTATTAAACTTATAAAAAGTATAAAGTTTTTGTTGCACTATTAAATTTTATATAAATTTTTAAAGATGTGCACACTGTAGTGTACAAGGGTAGAGAAAGAGTTAAGCAAAATCCCTGAGCAAAAAATTATTTTTAGAAATTGCATTTAGTGCGGAAAGTTTTTTGCCAAAATGATCCGCAAACCAGAGAAACAAGCCAACCGCCGTGAGCCGTTTAAGCCGCCGCCGATTTTTTGGGCTCATTTCGGCTGGAAGTATCAATTTTCCAAATTAAAAAAAATTAAAAACAAATGTCATTTTAAAACAAATTTTCTACTTCCTCATTTCCTGAACCTGAGTAAACCTGAAGAGTAAAATGTTTTTTTTTATTTGAAAAGAAAGTTGGAAATTTTGATTGAAAACCTAGTATAGATTGTAGGCAGAGTTTCGACAGAATTTAGAAATTGAACACATATCATTCCATCAAACCATTCCTTTTGAATTAATTTATAGGTTTCATTTCCAAAGTTTAATATTAAATAGAATGCATTCTTATGTTGAATACATTCCTTAAAGAATTAGAAAATTTTAATACTTTTTTTTCATTAATTCTAATATTTTACAAAATGGCTTATCAAAATTGTCGTTTTATTCAATTCGTAATAGATCTAATCCAGCAAAAATATGGAAGCAGTATAAACGATTACTGCTTCCTTAATGCTACTTTTACCGCTTCTAAAAATGTATAGCTTCGTAAAAAAGGCCTAAGTTGATTAATTGTTTATCACTTTTTGCTGTGCTTTTCAAAAAGGCATGAAATGAGCAATACATTTTGATTGCTCATTTCATTTTCGCGGTTCTTTTATCAAAAATTTTTAAAATGCGGAAAAAAGTTATTTTAATGAAAATAAGACGGTTTACTAAAAATAAGAGGCATTTTCTCTTCACGGAAAAATATGCAGGAATATTGTGCTTTTGAGAAGCCATGATATTAAATAGTTGAAAAGCATGAATTATCGACATTTTAAAAGAAAAACAGGAGCACTAATTAAAGGCGGTGAATTCATGCCTTTTCGGATCTCGAAACAAGTGCTTTTACCCGAGCTATCTCGAACAAAAATCAGGCATGATATCATCAATAATGCAATCGCTTCACTGCTCAACTTTCCCTGACAAAACTGCTTCCAAGCAAGCAGTAATTTCTGCTGGGAAGGTATGAATATACTAATGATTCTGACAACACTTTATTAGTTTATAATTACAAATTAAATAAAAATGTTAAAATAATTTTTTAGTTAAAAATAATTTTTAAAACGGCAAATCAACTGGAATGTTTTTGCAAGATATAAAAGCTGCGTTTGACTCCGTTTGGCATAATAGACTTATTTTTAACTGAAAAAATTCAACTTTCCAATTGAACTCGTAGCGGCTTGATGTGTTACTTGCTTTCGAACTATAAAAAATCAAATATTTAATTTTTCCATTTTATTTTCCATTGCCATTTTTCTGCAATTTTTATCATTATTTTACATAATAATATCTATTATGTTTTCAAAACCCTAAATTATGTGGTAAATTAACATATATAAATTGCACCTAAAATGAGTGATGATATGTTGATGTTGGTGCTGTCTTTTCTCATACATAACGCTTGGAACAACAATGTACAATTAATAAAAGCAAAAAATACAATAACAACAACGACAAACAACACCAATGACAATATAAAGTAGCTTTAATAAAAATAAAAAATAAAAAAAATGTATAAAAACATACATAAGATTAACCAAAAGTGGGACAGTAAACGTAGAAAATATAGCAAAATTCATAAAAAATAGTAACAGTACTAAATGTACTAGGTATTAAAGAAACCCAAGATATACTCATACAAAAACACAAAGTCATAGACCTACAGATTTTATATTCCACTCCATCATACCATTTACTATTATAGTGCTGATACTGCATGAGAAAATTAAAAATGTTTTGTTAATTTAGTTAAATTAGTTAACAAAAAGCTGTGAAATGGCACGAAAAAAAATGAAACCAAGTATGTCTTGAGTATTGACGACAAAGCTGAAGTTTTTTTCTTTACTAAGAAAATTAAAATGTTTAAACTAATTTAAATATCTTTACAAAAAAATAAAAGAAAGTTTAAGTATTGGTTGAGGGAAAATATAATTTCCTGGGCTAATGTTTAATTTCGCAAGAACTAATATCATAAACTTTGCAAAATTTCCAGGTTTTTAAATAAATATCGCAGCATTTTTAGAAAATACCTTTAAACATACAACCTGATATTCTAAAAAATACTTTGTTCGTTTCGTATATAAATCTGTAAAAAGAGCAGAAAAAGCAACTAAAAGTTAGTTAAAAATGATGCTGCAGAAAAAAATGTTAAATTAGCAGATTTTTTGCTAAATAAATAAAATACCGTTAACCTTAAAATAAGCAGACAAAATAGCGTGAAATTCTATTAACCCTAAGATAACGAAGTAAATTAAAATACCGATTATTTTAAAATACCATAACGAAATAAATTTGAAATAACGTTATCCGTTATCACTAACCTTATGAATCGGTTGCCAACCCTGGTTATACTAATAAAGGAGACACTTTTGAGAAAATGTGAAACAATCCTTTCGGCGTTAGCATTTTCCTATTTCGTAGTCCTTAACGGGAACCTATAGTAAGATTTTATATTTATTATATTTTATGTTTTCTTTGGTACATAAAACTAGAAAAAATTACAAAACTTCTTTGAAGAAAAAGGTATTTTTATTTTGCAAATTGCAATTCACAAATTTCAAATAGCAGTTCCCAGTATTATGGGGTCATTTTGTAATTCGAATGAAAACGTTTTTTTCGTTTTCGTTTGAAACGTAAACGAAAATATTTTGTATTCTATAAAACGAGTAGTAGTTTGCGTTTGTTGTCAGTTGGAAGTTATTATTGCCAGATAAAAAAAATATTATTTGTGACATAGGATTACAAGTTATTTAAATAAAAATTTGTTCATAAAGCTTTTCAAGACTGTTTAGACTGATAATGAGTTATTTTTTGTTTTAATATTTTGAGGGTCCAGATATCGAATCCTGTGTGGGGCGATTTTTTTTATTATTTTTTTTTTCTTTTTTTTATGATATGTTTTTCGAAATTTTTTCCTAATAATATGAAACAAATATATTTAATAAAAATTTTAAATTATACAGAAAATCAACCTTAATAAAAAGAATCTTCCATTAGCGGACAGCAAAGGAGTACAATATATGTTTTGTTAAGATGGCCCTTAAGTTTCGGATTATCAATTTTTAGTTTTAAAACACCTCAGTTTATTTTATTTGGTCTCAAACGTAGAAGTTTATATACACATAAAAATTTTTTTTAAACGTAAATCATGTCTTAGAGCATCTAAATTCAGATATTTTTAAAATTGCCCAAATTTTCACTAATTGGCATAAAGTGCTTATGCATTATAATTTGAAAACCTTATAACGAATTTTTGTGAAAAATTTGTTTTATAAGCCGTTTATAAATTTAAAAAGTGATTATGCATATGACCCTAAAAGAATTATTTTTTATTGAGAATAAAAAAATATAGGAGTATCACATTTAACTACTTCATATTTTTAAACCCATAATTATGCAATGTTTATTCCAAAAATTGCAATTACTTAACTTTTTAATAGGAAACGACAACTATTTCTGTTCGTTTGAATATGACATAATATTTGTTTGCAAACGTTTACTTACTTCTTCTAAAATACCGTTTTATTAAGGAGTTTGTCTTCGATTGTAATATTGCCAGATTGAAAAAATAAGAAAATATTCATATTTTTCCAAACACGATTTTGAGTTTTACAAAATTTAAAACGAAAAATCGTTCAAACGAAAGCAAAGTTTCGTTTCACAAAATGACTCCATTAATTTGTATTTCTAAAATTGTTTCATTATTTCTTTTTTTAAAATAAATACAGCATGCATTTACTTCAAATTACATAACCAAAGCCCTGAGGGCCATAAATGATTAAATAAATGCTAATAAAAAAAATAATAAAATAATAAATAAAAATAATAATAAAAATAAATAAAAAAAAAGACAGTAAAACTATCATATAAAAAATAGTGAAAACATTATCTTGAATAATAAAATTAGATACCCAGCAAACAAAGATGATCATTAATAGCTGTGTTCGGGTACTCAACATTGGGATCCCGCGGGATCCCAATTTTACCAAAAAGCGTTTTCTTACTACACAATTGGGTAAATGAGAGCTGTCATGAGAGAGTAATATTCTTGTTCTTCTTGCACGAGAAAGCCCAGACTTTTTTTCGTGTAAATTTGGGTAAATTGTTTTAATCAGATGTTATATCATAAGTTGGGTGCAACTAGTTCAATTGAACTCTTCACTGATTTGAACCAAAGACCTAGTTCACAACTAATAGCTCTTTTAGTTCAATCGATCATTTCATTCATTCAGAAAATATGTTTATCATTTACAAAAATTATTATAATAGTTGCAAAAGCATATCGGTGATTTTACAACTCCATAAAATTACCGACAATTTTGTGAAGACGCTTGTATAAATGTGTTAAAGAGTTAAATATGTAAATAAATCGAAGCTTTTGTTTAATATTAAAATCTTTTCCAAATTTAATAAACTATGTATTTCTTTTTGTAAATAGAAATGCCTAAAAAAGAAATTTTTATTAAATTTTTGATTTAAAAAGGGGTTTAACTAGAAAAGCTATCTAGATTTTTACAACAAATTGAACAAGAACTAGAAAGAGCGCTCACCAAAACGAACTTTAATGCACAAATCTATTGACATTTGTTTTTCGGGCTTCAAATGTGGTTTTTCGCGTTCGTTTACTTTTGTGCATTTTTGTTATTTCGGGAGAGTATGTCTTGTTAACTCTAATTTTACCGAACTTTACCCAAAAATAAAGAAACAGAGCTAATGACTCAGAAATGAGCTCCAAAAACATAAACATTTTTCCACTTTTTCCTATGAAAGTGGTCCGTCTAAAAGAACCCCCTGTGTACTCAGAAACGACTCAGAAAAAAGAACGTATAAAATCGAAATTTTCTTCATAAATTTAAATAATTTTGGAATCTTCTTTGAGTCCGAAAAATTAACCCTCGTTTTGAGACAGCTTTTTATATTGTAGAGACAACTTTTTGGATTGTTTTCTGAGGGTTCATATTTTCTACCAAAAAAGAGTGTTTTTAACAGAAGACAAGGAGAGGCCTGGTCAGCCGAAAAAGTTTGAAGATGAGGAATTGGAAGCATTACTTCACGAAGATTGTTGTCAAACGCAAGAAGAACTTGCATTATCATTGGGGGTCACACAACAAGCCATTTCCCTACGTTTAAAAGCATTGGGATTCATTCAAAAGCAAGGAAATTGGGTCCCATATGAATTGAAGCCGAGAGACGTTGAAAGGCGATTTTGCGTGTCGGAAACGCTGCTTGAACGCTACAAAAAGAAGTAATTTTTGCATCGTATTGTTACTGGTGATGAAAAATGGATACATTACCATAACCCCAAGCGCAAAAAGTCATATGTAAAGCCCGGCCAACCAAAATCAACGCCGAAGCTCCATGGCGCCAAGGTAATGCTCTGTATTTGGTGGGATCAGAAGGGTGTTTTGTATTATGAGCTGTTGAAATCGGGTCAGACGATCACAGGGGACCTGTGCCGAACACAATTGATTCGATTGAAGAGAGCAATCAACGAAAAACGTCCTGAATATGCGACTAAACATGAGTCAATAATCTTCCATCATGACAACGCTCGGCCACAAGTTGCAAAACCGGTCAAAACCTATTTGGAAAACAGTGGATGGGAAGTTTTTTCTCACCCGCCTTATAGCCCAGACCTTGCCCCTTCTGACTACCATTTGTTTCGATCGATGCAGAACGCCCTTACTGGAATACGCTTCACTTCAGAAGAGGGTATCAGAAATTGACTTGATTCGTTCTTTACCTCAAAACCGGAGCAGTTCTTTTGGCACGGAATCCATATGCTACCACCAAGATGGGAAAAAGTAGTGGCTAAAGAAGGACAATACTTTGAATAATGTATCAATTCATTTTGTTATAATAATAAATGCATTTTTCAAGCAAAAAATCGACATTATTAACTTGTATACCATACATAATTAACAAAAGAGCACCCAAGAAATTGGGTTACGTAAGGAGTCACATGAGACCGAAGTCTTAGGCCAAAAACATATATAATAATTCTGTTGAAAACCTTGGTAAACCTATTAAATTCCCCGCCTGTGGTACCGGAAAATACTTCGACACAATACAATATAAGAGGCATCAACACTCATCCTAATTGAGAGAGGCAGATACAAGTCAAGAGAGTACAACCTTCTCAACAAGAATGATATTTTCGAAGAAACGTTATTAATATGCGATGAGAAATTTAAATTATCGTCAATTAACACTCCAAGACACTTAATATTATCCACAAATTCTACTCTCATGCCATCGAGAGTAACCATTATAGTATCAGTATCGAAACCGAGACCCATTAACTTCGTCTTTCTTGGATTGACAACAAAACCATTGCCAGAAGACCAGGCTATAACTTCATGTATGATGAAATTTACACCCTCTTCGAAGACGTCTACAAATTGCGCATCCGCATAGCAAAGAAACTGAACATCATCCGCACCACTACTATACCCTCGTCGAAAGCCTGACTGAGATTTGTTTATTAAAGAGTTACCATCAAGGTGTAGGATCATTTGATACTTTATAATATGCTCAACCACCTTCGAGAGAATCGGAAGGACAGATATTGGACGCAAATTATCCAGAGTTGGAAGGACCTTCCTTTTTTATAGGTATTACCCTAGCTTTCTTCCAATCGTTAGGAAAGACTGAAGTAGTAATAATTAACCAAATGAAGAATATGGGAAGACACAAATGGAAAAACTAAATTAATGAATTTTAATGGTAAAAAATCCTTACCTGCAGCAAGATTGAATAGGCACGCCTCTTAGCTACTCTAATAACTCTCTTTGCACGAGTTATGTGCTCGCAATAAACAGCCCAATTCAGTGAACTTCTGTTCAGAAGATAATATTTGTAGGCTAAGTCTCGTAAAGATATATGATAGACAATATTAGGGGAGTTAAACCAGTAGACATAACAATCTCCAATTGAATATTTACATTATCAGTTGCGTACATTCCACTAAAATCAAGCGAATGAACAGTACACGTATAAAAAAAGTTGGTACAAAAATCTGTTGAATGCATTCTGATTCAATTGAACTAATTTTTATGTTATTTTGTCTAATCTTGCATGCTAATTTTTAGTAAGTTGTGTCTCTTAATTTTGAAAGTTTGCCATCTAATTTACACCACAATTATATTAAAATGGTTATATTTTTGTGTCTCCGCTATCAATATCACATATGTAGGTGGCTCTATTTCCCCATAGTTTTTATTGTATAATCATAAACTAGCCTATATCTCGACAACTAAGCGAGAGATTTCGTTACTCCGGACCTATAAATTAGTCCTTATAAACCATATGGAATTTGAGCTTGTCTCAACACAGATTTTAATCGAAATTTTAGCTGAAAATGTTCGTTAAATCAGAAAAATTTATATTTAATTTAGCTTAAATTTTTTATCTAATGTAACAAAAAGTGTTTATATTTAGCAGTGTTTTAAAATTAAGTAGACCATGATTCTCCACTTCACTTTTTTTTTATGAGTGTATATTGAATTCATTTTATTTCTTAAATATATTTTCAGAGTCTTAATGTCCGTGATGCAGTACGTGATTGTTTGGAAAAGGACCCATCAGAACGTACCGAAGAAGATGTGGAAATTTTACTGGAATTCACACAAGGCCTTAAGGCCTTCACAAATATCACACTGGCCGTACGGCGAGCCCTATGTTCGGTTATGGTTTTTGCCGTAGTCGATAAAGCGGGCACTGTCGTTATGTCTGACGGTGAAGAGTTAGATTCTTGGTCAGTTTTAATTAATGGTGTAGTGGAAATCGAACATGCAAATGGTGAGCGAGAAGAGCTGCAAGTGGGTGATTCATTTGGTATATTACCCACTATGGATAAACTATATCACAAGGGTGTAATGCGTACTAAATGCGATGATTGTCAATTTGTATGCATAACCCAAACGGACTATTATCGAATACAGCATCAGGGAGAAGAAAATATACGAAGACATGAAGATGAGGAGGGACGAGTAGTTATGGTAACCGAATTACGCCAAATTGGTACAAATGATTCACCAGGAACAAATACCATTAATACAGCTACTGCTGGTTCCAATGCTAAACGAGGTCACGTTGTTATACGTGGTACTCCTGAGAGATTATTGCAGCAATTGGTGGAAGAAAATTCTATGACAGATCCATTTTATGTAGAAGATTTTCTATTGACTCATCGTATATTTATTAAAAATTCCCAGGAAGTTACAGACAAGCTATTATCTTGGTTTGAAGCTGACTCCAATGCTGGTGAAACAATACCCAGATTTTCCTGCCATGCTACGGCTCAGGAAATAAGAGATCGTGTTACTCGCGTTGTGTTACTATGGGTTAATAATCATTTTACCGATTTTGAGGCTGATTATGAAATGATGGAATTTTTGGAAATTTTCGAGGCCGGTCTGGAAAGAAAAAAATTATTAAGTCAGTTGAGATTGCTACATATTGCCTGTGCTGCCAAAGCACGCATGAGATCATGTACTTTAGCTAGAAGTTCAAGAGATGAATCTTTGAATTTTAAAATTATTGGAGGCTATGAAATGAGAGGTGCCTGTGTAGCTGCTACAGGTGGTTGTGGTATTTATATATCTCATGTTGAGAGAGGCTCTAAAGCTCAAGAAGCTGGTTTAAAGAGAGGAGATCAAATTCATGAAGTTAATGGCCAAAGTTTTGAACATGTTACTAGTAAAAGAGCTTTGGAAATTTTAATGGGTAGTACCCATTTAAGCATTACTGTAAAAAGTAATCTTTTGGGCTTTAAAGAAATGATGCAGGCGGTTGAATTAACCGCGAATGGTGGTTTAAATTCCGCTAATGGTAATGCTACTGGTTTGGGTTCCAAATCTTTAAGAAGTCCCCGTAGGATATGTGCCAATGATGTGGCTAGATTACATGGCCGAGCAGATTCAACTAATGATGAACTGTCTGCAGCTGCTGCTAATCGTGCCCATATTGTTCGATTAAGTTCGGTAGACATGCTTTTACATACCACCCCTGGAGAAGATCAAACAGATAGATGTACACCGGGCACACCAATACAACAAACATCTTCAGGTAATATGGCTTCCAATTTTATGAATAATCTTTTACAAAGTGTTAATGCCTCGGGCAAAAAGGATGCAAACTGTTTGCAAGGAGATTCATCCAAAGGAGGAGGCTTTATGACTTTGGCTCCTAAGAGACGTTTAAAGTTAGCTTTGGCTAAAATGAATTTATTGCATAAAAATGTTACCGGGTTACAATCAACCAATCTAAATGACTCTAGTGACACTTTACTTAATATGGCGTGCAATGAAAAACATAAATCAGGTTTTTTATCTGGAGCCACTTCATCAACTCTGGGTCAGGGAAGACTTTATCAATCTCAATCAAATCCCGACTTAACTTCTCTACAATATGAAGAATGTTCATCAAATACGGCGAATTTAAATATATGTAATCCTGGTAATTATTTAACGGCCTCGATTCATAGACCTTCAGCAGTTTCAACTACCGGTAGTTTGGTACCCGATTATCCGGAACATGTTTTAAAAGTCTTTAAGGCGGATCAAACTTGTAAATATTTGCTTATTAATAAGGAAACCACGGCCCATGAAGTAGTAATGTTAGCTTTACAAGAATTTGGCATACACGATCCTAGTTCCAATTTTTCTTTGTGTGAAGTTAGTGTAGGAGAAGGTGGCATGGTAAAGCAACGTCGGCTGCCAGATCAATTGCAAAATTTAGCTGAACGTATTGGTTTTGCTTCCAGATATTATTTGAAAACTAATGGCATTTCAGAGACTCTAGTACCCGATGAATTAGCTTTGGAATTGGTACGGGAATCTAATGTTCATTTTCTACAGCTTAATGCCTATGAATTGGCTATACAATTAACTTTGCAAGATTTTAGCATTTTTAGACAAATAGAATCTACCGAATATGTAGATGATCTATTTAATTTGCAAACTAAATATGGCGTACCGATGTTAAGTAAATTCTCCGAATTGGTTAATCGTGAAATGTTTTGGGTAGTCACCGAAATCTGTGGAGAACATAATATTGTTAGGCGTATGAAAATTGTTAAACAATTTATCAAAATTGCTCGACATTGCAAAGAATGTCGTAATTTCAATTCTATGTTTGCCATTATCTCGGGATTAGGCCATGCAGCTGTATCCCGCCTAAGGCAGACATGGGAAAAGTTGCCCTCGAAATATCAAAGGCTATTCACAGATCTACAAGATCTTATGGATCCTTCACGTAATATGTCTAAATACCGGCAGTTAGTTTCTTCCGAATTATTGCAACAACATCCAATATTACCATTTTATCCTATAGTTAGAAAAGATTTAACTTTCATACATCTTGGAAATGATACGCGAGTTGAGGATTTAATAAATTTTGAAAAATTACGCATGATAGCCAAGGAGGTAAGATTACTATCACACATGTGTTCCTCTCCATACGATTTATTAGCCATACTGGAATTAAAAGGACAATCTCCCTCAAATGCTATGTTTTCGCTCAATCAAATGTCCACCTCCCATGGTGGTTCCAATCAAGGACCAACAATAATAGCCGCCAATGCTGGTAATGCGACCATTAAGAGAAGGAAAAAGTCGACGGCCGCTCCTAATCCTAAGAAAATGTTTGAAGAGGCTCAAATGGTACGACGAGTCAAAGCATATCTTAATAATTTGAAAATAATCAACGATGAAGATATTTTACATAAATTCTCCTTGGAATGTGAACCGGCCCATACTTCCTCTAATTCCACATCATCACAACATGGTGGTAATTCTTCTCGCTTAGGCGGAGACCAATTAAGCATTTATTCTCAACAATCTAACTCATCATCAGCACCAAATTCTTCTCTATCGCTAAGAAGAAGACATCCTTCATCGCCTACCCTTTCCACCACCTCCTCCACATCATCGACTAGCGATAATCGTCGTAATAATATAAATCCAAATTGTCCAAAATTTGGTACCGCCTCTCCACAGGCCGTTCGTAAGATATTGTCACTATCAGAATCGACTAAAATAAGGCCACACCAACCCTTTCCCAGGCCAGCAGCTACTTTGCCCGGTAATATACCCTTACTAGCCCAGCCTCATCATTTACATACTCATGTCTTAAATCCAGCAGCCACAGCGGTTTTGGCATCAGCCTCTACGCCCACTCCTAGTCCATGTTCGCATCGACGTTTGGCGTCCGGTAGTAACTCTATGCCAGGTTAGTTTAGTTATATATAAACAAAACTGGAATTGGGATGGGATTTTGAGGGAATTACCAAAGCACATCCACTTTTCATAAACGTTTTTAAATATTCTATTGAAAATAGTTTACAATTCCATTCTCAATCTGCAGTGATTTCATTAACAGCTTTTCAATCAAATATTAACTAATATGTATTCTTCATTACAGCTTCTATGATCCCTCCTCCTGTACGCTCAATACATGAACGTTCTCATTCTGATACACCCGCACCGCCACCTCCTTTGCCTTCGGTGGATTTGAATTTAGAAAGTAGTAGTGTTACCACATTTCGTGATTTACCTTTAAGGAAATCTGTTACCTCTGGTAAGTTGTTTAACTTTTATATGATTAACTTATTTATTAAGTAGTTTGTTTTTAGGCTTACTAACCATTATAAATTTACTAAACGTATCAGCTGAATATCTTTTGTAGTTTTGTTATAATTATGCTTTTGGTTAAGGTTAAAGTATTTTTTTTTTTTAATTTAAAGAATTTTAGAATTCTTGATTAAGAGACTATTAGTTTTTTTCACGCGAAGATTAAAATTAGTTCTTTTCGCAGAAATCAAGTGTTGTGCATGCACTCTCAACTAGAAGTTGTAGATAATAAAAACCAACTTGTACTCAATCTTTCAAATAATAGTTAAGGTGAAAAATATGGGATTTTTTTAATTGTCTGCACTTTTAGCTATAAATTAAAAAAAAACAGTTTTTAATAAATATCTTATTTATACTTTTATGCCGTAACATTTTTCGTTATTAAAACCACTATTGAATTTATTTCGGTCATAAATGAATATTTACATTTTTCTCTCAACACCCAGAGAAAATGGAAATAATGCTCATAAAAACTCAAAATAAAATCAAATATTTTCTATTCTGGAGAAATACATAGGCTTCGCATAGGAAAGACTTTAATGTTGCCAACTTTCGAATTCTTTACGTTAAGCTTTCATATGTTTTACAAAAAATTATAGGATAAAATCTCAACAACAATTGATCTTAACGCACCTGGGAATTATAAACATTTTGCGATCGGTTAAAATATTCATTTGAAGGTTGAACATCGCAACTAATGGGAAGATTTAAATAACTTCAAAGGATTGAGCTTAAAACATAATATATCCCATTAAAAAAGGAGATGCCGAAGCAGTAGAAAAAGCACTACAATTGTTATTCTATATGTACTTCTTTTTTAACATAAACACTAATGATTTTAACATTGAGTTGTTATAGGAGAGGGGTACTCCCACTTCAACATTTTTTCAGTACTTTTTGAACGAGTGCAAAGGAAGCTCTTTTTCATATATTAAAATTAAAAAAAAAATTATTCGCAAAAAAAATTATATTTTTTTCTTTCTTTGATATGAAAGTTGATACTGCGAGATATTTTTCCTTATTCTCTTTAATAAAAGTACTTATTAAACAAGTGTAAAAGGTGCACTCCAATTCAATATTGTTTTCAGTACTATTTTTACAGGTGCATAAAAAGCAATTTCTCACCATTTTTTATATAATACATATTTTTAAAAATTAAAAAAATATTGAATTTAAACAAATTCATTATAAATATAAAAAAAATAATAGAACAAAAAAAATATAAAAAAAATATTGGTCCCGCCGGGAATCGAACCCGCGACCCTCTGTTTGGAAACGCCAAATGATACCAAAATCACTTATTACGATCACATTTAGAGCAATTACTCTTGAGATGTTTACTTAAGTGATTTTTTGGATGTTGTTCAGAAGTAATTCTAAGAAAGCTGTAAAAATATACTTTGGAAACAATGAAAGAAGTGGTTTTATGAAGTTGTTCCGAATAACTTCTAAAAAAGTAGTAAAAATATACTAACGGCTACTTGTAAAGCATTGAAAGAAGTAGTTTGTAAAGCATTACTTCCAATTTTTTTTTTTTTTTTTTTGCTGGGATTAGTTTAAATAATTAAATATTTGAGCATACCTTGCTAGGTACAAACGATTTAACTTTTTAACAGACTTTTTGAAGGGTTTAAGATTGGAACTAATGGGTCTCTCAACCGACCTTGGGAATGTAGTATTATGGATGTAATAAGGAGAAAAGACAAAGAAAATGCAAAATCTGATGTGTTTAAAGAAACAAAAAATATTGTAAAAAAGCAAAAAAAAAAGCTAAAATAGAAAACTTATGGGGAAATTTTTTAAAACAAAACCTTGCTTTCGTTTAAACGTTTTAAAATTTTTAAAATTTTTTTAGTTAGAATATTCTTCTTCCTCAAGTCAAAATTATATTCAAATTTTGTAAAACTCAAAACGAATGTTATTAAAATGGAATTTTGTAAAACGTTTAAAAATATTTTTATATTACATCTTTAAATATTAAAGTATCTTGAAAAATTTAACATATTTCGGAAAAAATTAATCATAATAAAAATAAATAATATAAATATTATAAATTGAGTAATAAAGAAAAACAATTGTTTGATGTCCTGCAGAATTGGAACCTGCTGCCTTACAAAACTACAAAAATAAAAATACCCACCTATTCACCCTTTCGGCCATAGTAGCATGGGTTATCACTACCCTCAAATAATTTTAAAATAATAGACGGAAATTAGCAAGAATACTAGAATGAGTTTAACAACAGTATTATGAATAAAACTCATGTTAACTCTATGCTAAATTTTCATTTTGAATACCGCTGCTAATATTCAGTTTTTTTCAATAAATGTACAATAATAACTCCGAAATATTAGAATTGTTATAGTTTATTGAAACCACAAAACTCTTAATTATCGCAAACTTAGGCTTTTTTAATTTTTTTTTAGTTGGCAACAGGCAGACAAAAAAATAGTACATATATGTGACGCGCAAAATAGAAAGGGACCTAAGGATAGAAAGGGACCTAAGGTCAGGAGAGCATGGGATCGGTCTCATTCGATGCTCAGATGTTGTCCACAAATAAAAATGTTTTTTTTACTCTTAGGTCCCTTTTGTTATGCGCTGTCACATATACTAATAATAAGATTTTTGTTTGTTTGTTGGAGGTAATCTCCGTAACTACCCATCTGATTTCCAGTATTTAAAATAGTCCTTTAGGATGGACATAGGCTTTATATCATTCCATTAAAATAATTAATAAAAAAGTTATGAGCAATAATGTAAAAATATCCCAAAAACTAGGCCTAAGGCATGCAAACAACGTAGCGGGCTTTGCCCGCTAGATTTTTATAAAATCAGTGTTAAAACACCAAAAATACATATAAAGCAACAACAATTTTTTTGTCTTGTTTTTATTGTTTTGCATGTATTTTTCGTGTTTTAACATTAAGGCACATTTATACACTCATAGAAATAAAACTCTAAAAATAGCAGAAAAAGCTACTTAAAAATTACCTTACTGAAATTAGCATTTTTTTTTAGATATTAGTAAGATAAAAAAATAAAACAAAATTTTAGTTATATTTTAGGTAAGTTAAAGTTAATTGAAAATGACAAATTACCCTGTTATAAAATCTTAAAAAAAATTTGCTGAATATTAGTAGACAAAAAATAGCAATAACAAACAGTTAAATTTACAAAAATATTGTTGTATTTAAGTTAAATTTAGTTGAATGCAAATAACAGCTTATCCTGCTAAAATCAACAGAAACATTTGCTAAAAAAAATAGTATTATTTTTTCGCATTAAAAATTTGTAAAAAACTGAAAAAAATTTAAATTTTTTAGTCTATTAATAATTTAGCATAAAATTAGTGTAATATTCTATAATTCTGCATGATATTTTGACAGATCTTACCACTGAATATGTAGAACGGCCTTTATTGACATAAAAGTACAGTCCTGATACCATAAGATTAACGATTTTTAAAACATTTAAAAATGGAGAAGTCCAACTGTATGGAAATCCATCCGCGCCAAAATTACAGTTAGATATTTTTTCAGAATCATATTATTTTATATTCACACTTTAATATTCTACAACTCCATATGATTTTTTTTTATAGATTTACTACTAAATATTACAGTGCAGAAAGGTCTTAAATAATACCCATTGATAAATATTTAAATATTTTTTATTTTATATTTGTACGTGAGCGAAAACTCGGGGGTTTTTGTAAACAAAATACAATATATTCTCACAACTAGAGAAAGTAAACAAATTAAATTCCAATTGAATATTTGCTATAGACTAAAAACAACTTGAAGTAAATCTCATTAAAATCTTGATTTTTAATCTTAATATCCCCTTATCATTTTCTTAAAAAAATACATACGAAATAATACTCCATCCTTAAAAAAAGTAGATTTAGCCTCATTTTTGCATTTGTTGTTTCCCATCTAAAATTTGATTGGGCATTCAGTAATCGGGCCTTAATTACTAATAAAAATAAAAAAAAATAATCATAGCATAACAAATTATGCATATTGGAATGACTTTGTTTGGTATTAGAATATAAAATATGCTGCTTTATAATAATGTACTGCTAATTGCTATCAAAACAAATGTATTAGTATATAATGGTGTGGTGGTAACGTTTTCACAACTATATATTCAATATTTCTCCTTTTTACTCTACTGTACTGTTCTCACTCTTGCACAATATATTTCTCCAACACTTACTTCACTTTTTTCAAAATACTAAAACATTAAACAATCGTTAGTTTTGGAAATAAAACTAAAAGATGTTGAAGATAAAGAATACCAACAATATTATGATTGTTCAAATTTACGAATTTTCGAATTTTTTCCCAAATGTGTACGTGTAGGATCTGTATCATCAAATGATAGTGGGCATGGTTCATATGCTCAACATGACACAAGCTCTTCATCATCTGTGTATACAGCAGCTGATTGTCGTTTGTTGCAACAGATTTCCAATACGGCAGCAAATCGTAACTTAAATACTCAATGCAATACTCGAGCTCTATCACCACATACATTACACCCAGCTTCAACTAATTCAACTATGAATGCACCACTACCATCATTGCCTTTGGCGCCAACACAAAACAACACTACACCACAACCATCATTGACACCTACACCACCACCTTATTTAATCAGGGGACAAAATTTACAAATGTTTACGCGAAATGGTGGTGGAACAACACCACCTCTACCCCAACTACAAAACAGACCATTATCTCCACCATTATTACAACAGGCAAATATGCCACCACCATATGCCACAGCAGCAGCTATGTTACATCATAATCATAGACATTCCAATATGCATGGTAAGTTTGTGGGGAGTTTTTATTGGAAATGAGGTGGATTTTGAAAGAAAAAAAGGTATTAGTGGAGTATAATTTAACTTAGAAATTAAGAAAATTTTTATACCCGACCGAACTGACTTTTTATGACGAACTTTGGCCAAATTTATAATGTTCGCCCAATGCCATACTTAAATATAAAGTAAATCAAAAAAAACGATTTTATTTTAAAAAATAATGCTGTACTTTATAACAATTAAATTGTTTAAGTAAACAACGCCTCCTAATTTTGTAGGCTTTACAATAATTTCGGATTCTAGACAAATAAATTCCCATGTCGAATTTTTTTGAAGAAAAAAACACGTTTTTCTTATTGAGAAAAATTCTCCGATAAGAGTTTTTAATGTGAAAATTAGAATCTGAAAGTTTAGCAGGGCTTTTCTATAAAAAATTAACAAATATGGGAAAATACACATAACAAAAAGGTCTGTTAAAAAAATTTAGGCCATTACCGAGTAATTAAGCGAGTAAGTAGCACACAAAGGGTTGCACTACTTACCAGGCTATATACTCGCAACATTACTTTTGTTCGCGATGTCCAAAAATTCATGGGTAGTCATTACCCTCTCGCTTACAAAAAAAGTGCGAATAACGAGTTACCCATAGTGAAAGAATAAGTAGTTACTCAAAAAGATAGAATAAGTGGTTACTCAAAAGTTAGGAAGTAAGTGGTTACCCTACATTGTGCATTAGTTGGTCATATTGGAAATATAAATTTTTACATCGGAAAATTTTCTATTCAGTTGGAAAAATGTTCGAAACAATTTAATAAATAAAATAGTAATATAAAAAGACTAAATCAGTACATATTTAATTAATTACCAGTAAATGACTACTTTGCAAGAACTTCTATAGTTATACTTCTATAACATATTATCAGTAAGTCATTATTTTGTATTTTAAAGTAATGCAAAAGGTAATGACATATCATTACTTGGTAATCCGTAGGGAAATGACCTGTCATTACCATGTTTTTGCTGGGATGATATGGGGTCACCTCTAAAAACTGCCCAGCCAGAAATTAACAAACATAAAAGCTTTCTGAAAGCACTTTGTATGGTGGTTGAAGCGTTTTTAAAGCAACATATTTTTGGGTTTTATAGTGTTCTCAGAACACTAAAATGATAACCATGATTTACGGTCTCATGTTTGTATTTAGAGTATTTTAGAAACGTTGCAAAAGCAAAAAATAAAGTCATTTTAAAGCCTTATAGAACGTTTTCAAAACATTAGAAAAACTAAAAATAAAGTGATTTTAAAGTGTATTAATACAAAAGTGGTATCCCGTTTCTGTATCCAATGCGAGAAGTTTTGTCATCGAGAAATGCATGGTCATCCTGCATTAAACAGGGTGATTTAAGCGATGATAAAATGGACTGGAGTTTTAGTCATAAATTTTGCAGATATTGTAACTTTTATAACTGAGTACACATGTAATTTTTTAAAATACCTAATTAAATTAGAAATACTTACATGCACCGCATTATTAGCTGAGTTGGTTTCATATATATTTTATTGTTTGCGACTCATCCTATATCAAGCAGAGCAGGGTTGCATTTAACATTTTTTTTGCGAAAACTTTTTCGATGTGAGAAATACAGAACAGGGTGCAGTACTCTAAATACCAAGGTTGGTTACCGTTATCGTTATAATACCGTTATCGCTAAAATACCGTTTCAAAGTGAATACCGTTACCGTTATCGATACCTCTAAAAAAATTCCAAATACCGTTATCGTTACCGATACCGTTATGTTTATGGGTAGTTACCGGTATTTTACCGGTATTTATTATTTTATATAAAAATTACAATTTTTTTATTTTTAATTTTATAATGTTGAGTTTTTTTTACAAAAAAAATTTATAGATAATAATATTACTTATTAAAACTACCAGTATTGAATTTATAGCTTAGAATCTGTATTTTCAGTACTTAAAATTAAAAATATGCCATGTTTTTACTTGTTTCTACATGTTTTTAACATAATTTTTAATACCGGTACGTACCGGTATTGCTGTTTCGATAACGGTATACCGTTACCGAAACAGTCTTAAATACCGTTATCTTTACCGTTACCTAAACAAACGAAATCCGATACCGTTACCCTTACCGTTATTCGTTTCGGTAACCAACCTTGCTAAATACAAAAAATTAAATAATTTCTTAGTACTTAAAAAACATGTATTTTTTATATATTTTATTAGAACTTAAATTAGTTTTAAATGATTATGTTAAAAAATTTAGGATATTAAGAGAAATGTAGATGTGTTCAAAACTGAAAAATTGGGTTGTAGGGAAAATCACAAACCTCTATAGACGAAATATTAATGGTACTGAGATTTGAAGGTTATACATACATCTCTTCCGAAATGTTCTAAAACTTTATTAGGAACTTCTACTTTTAGCGGCGATTCTAAAGTGATGCTAGGTTTAGACGATACTTTGGGAAATTTTCAATATTTTGGAGTAAAGTCTAATCTTGATATCACTTTTGATTCCAATCTTTATTATAATGAAAAGAAATGGGAAATGGGTTTTCAACCGCACACATTACCAAGCCATTTTTAATTGGTCTCTATTATGGAAATTCAAAACCGCATTCGGCTAAAAAAATTTCTGGAAGAACTTGTTTTGGGAGCCAAGTTTTTAACTAATAAAGGTATAAATATTTTTTTTAGTCTCAAACTTCATTAACTGCCTGTTTTTATAAAAGAATCAGAGGAATTCGTTAAAACATTTGTGTGAAAAAAACAAACTTGAAAAGGTTTATCTTTAAAATTTTTTAGCCGCATTTGTTCTACATAGCAGTCCTAACAAACTTGTGCAAAAATTTTGAAAGAAAAATGTTTTTAAATTATTGTTTTTCACACAAATTTGTTAACGAATTGGTCTGATTCTTTTTATAAAAACACCCACTAAATAATCAAATTTTTATTAATTTAAGATTTTAAGAAAATTTGTGGAACATATGCCACATTTTTATGGCTCAAACTCAGTGACAATGAATATTTATAATCTAATACATATTTCAAATGACGTAAATAATAGCTGTGTTCGGGTACTCAACATTGGGATCCCGCTGGATCCCAATTTTACCAAAAAGCGTTTTCTTACTACACAATTGGGTAAATGAGAGCTGTCATGAGAGAGTAATATTCTTGTTCTTCTTGCACGAAAAACCCCAGACTTTTTTTCGTGTGTATTTTGGATAAATTGTTTTTATCAACTGTTATATCATCAGTTGGGTGCAACTAGTTCAATTGAACTATTCACTAATTTGAACCAAAGACCTAGTTCACAACTAATAGCTCTTAGTTCAATCGCTCATTTCATTCATTCAGAAAATATGTTTATCATTTACAAAAATTAGTATAATAGTTGCAAAAGCCCATCGGTGATTTTCCAACTCCATAAAATTACCGACAATTTTTTGAAGACGCTTGTTTAAATGTGTTAGATAAATATGTAAATAAATCGAAGCTTTTGTTTAATATTAAAATCTTTTCCAAATTTAATAAACTATGTATTCCTTTTTGTAAATAGAAATGCCTAAAAAGGAATTAAAAAAGGGTTTAACTAGAAAAGCTATCTAGATTTTTACAACAAATTGAACAAGAACTAGAGCGCTCACCAAAACGAACTATAATGCACAAATCTATTGACGTTTGTTTTTCGGGCTTCAAATATGGTTTTTCGCGTTCGTTTACTTTTGTGCATTTTTGTCATTTCGTGAGAGTATTTCTTGTTAACTCTCATTTTACCGAACTTTACCCAAAAAGTAAAGAAACTGACCTATTATGGGGGCGCATATATCACAATTTTCAGCATTTGATTTTGAAAATAGCTTAGGTTTTGCTAAATCTATTGTAAAATCGCCAACTAATCCCATTTGCCATATACAAAGGAAATTGCATGTTTTTAATACCAATTCCCCAAATAATATTCCGTTAGTATATCCTTTTACACACTTCTGAATCTAGAGTTTTTTCTTTCGTAAACATTTATGGATTTCGAATTACATCTATTCATCCTGATAATATATGTATGTTTATTACACAATGGGAACATTATGATTGTGAAAGAAATTTTTAGTACAAAACATACGAAACACAAATACAGTGATATGCATTTGTAAGGCAACTTTTTCAAGGAAACTAAAAATTTTTTTGACTACCCGATCTAATCAAAGGAGATCGGATTATATAATGTAACAAATTTAGATGAAAACAACACTGAAATAGGTATACATATGGTGGAAGCTAAATGCATACTTACAACATTTTATAACGAATCAATTGCTATTTCCCTTTTACATAAATAACACTATGCGACAGTCAAAATCGGGATGGGATGAAACCAACGGGAAATGTTATATCGGTCAAAAACAAGTTATACGTGTCCCGGCGTTTCGCTGGGTCACCCCTAGGAATCGAGATATATCTTTTTTACATAACTCGAGAACCACTAGTCCGATTTTGCTCAAACAATTTGAAAAAAATTAAAAATTACAATTCCTTTAATCTGTTCATATAACGTTTTTCTATATACTCAACAGTTATGTCGGTAAAAATAAATGTTTGTTACCGCTACCATAAAAATCAATAACCTTTTGTTTATTACTTTTTTTTAATATTTTAGGCAAAAAATATTTTTTTCTTCATACATTTATTTTTACCGGCAAAACTTTTGAGTATATAGAAAAACGTTATATGAACAGATTAAAGGAATTGTAATTTTTAATTTTTTTAAAATTGTTTGAGCAAAATCGGACTAGTGGTTCTCGATTTATGTCAAAAAAAAGACCACCAAAGGTCAAATCGATATATCTCGATTCCTAGGGGTGACCCAGCGAAACGCCGGGACACGTATAACTTCTTTTTTAACGATATAACTTTCGCCGGTAGTTTGAACCCTTCCCGATCACTGACCCCTACCAATCGGCTCACAGTGTAATTGCAAAAAAATATTACAAAAGTAGTAAAAATAATTTTTAGTACTAAAACACATACAATCTTTCTTTTAATCAACAGTTGTAAAATTTGTTAAAAATCGTTATCAAAGCAATTTAAAGATGGTATTTTCCAAACGTTCTCAAAACGTTTTAATTTTGGTATAAACAATGTTTTGAGAGTACTTAATTTTTTGTACCATCATCAATTTCTGGCTGGGTGTTCTTGAAAATTTCAAGCAAAACAGTTTCCATTTGCAAAAGTTATCGCAATAAATACATTTTAATATACATACTTTTTAAAAATATGGCGGCAGAAATATTGTAATTATAGGTTCGGGATGAGTGCCTCAAAAAGCGTCTTCTGCCATTTATTAAGAGTCACATCACCAAACTACTGTTTTGGCAGGACCTGGTAAGCTGCCACTATGCCAAGGACACATTGCAGTGGTACAATGCAAATAAAATCGATTTTATACCTCGCGACTGCAATCCACCCAATACCCCAGACCTACACCCTATTGAGGAATATTGGTGAATAGTGAACAGAATATTGAAGAAGACAGGTGAACTGGTAAAATATAGTGCAGAATTCAAAACCAAGTGGTTGTCGGCGTCGCGAAAAGTCGATGATGCACTCATGCAAAAGATGATTTCGCGTGTGCGACGAAAAGTCCGATCAGTTGCATATGAAACAAATAATAACTAATATTTTAATATTTTTATTACCTTTAAACTTCAAAGTATTCGAATAAAAAAAATTTATTTCAAAGACATCTAGTTTTTTTCTGGTCTTAGTTTCTAAGTGTCGCAATTTTGGTATGTTCACCCTTTAATCCAATTTAAGTTTTTACTGAAAGAAAAATTGACCACGCCCACTTTTTTCGATATATCTAAAATCGCAGAACGCCTGGACCGCTTTGGCTAATTTTTTTTAAATGTTCGTAATTTTCCACAAAAGTTTTTTGCAGAAAGAAAAATTTTCCACGCACACTAATACGCCCACTTTTATTAAATCGTCGGGTAATTTTATGTACAAGTTTAACTGTATACAGTCACGAATAAGGTTTTTAGGGAAAGAAAAATAGTTATGCTATTGAAGAAGTTTTTATTTTCAACAGTTTGCAAAAATATTAATTTTTGTATGCACTCTCTCCATGATAACTGAGAATATGAACTAGAGATGGGCACGTGAGCAGAATTTTGCGTGATTCACGTGCATCTCGCGTGATCACGCGTGAGTGTGAGTAAAACCTTAATGTACTCACGTGAACGTGAGTGAGCGTGAGTCGAATTTTACCGACTCACGCTTTTGTTTTTGCTTTTTATTCATATTTTCAGTAGTTGTTTTAGGCGACTTTATATTTTTGGGTATTTTTAATACAAAATAAATGGCAAAATGGAAACGGGAATGAAAATCGAAAATTATCAGTTTTTTGGTAACATTTCTTTAATTTGATTAAGCCTAAATTTTGGGGTCTGAAGCTGTCGAATGCCACATTAGTGCTTTCAATATGAAAATTAAATGGAAGAAAATGATTTCGGCCTATCGCTATCCTCCTTCCCCACACTTAAAATAATACGTCAGTATAAAACTCTGTTAAATGGGTTTGAAATCGATTTGATTAATTTTTAACAAATTTTTAATTGAAACACTGATTTATACAAGGATTTAAATTATCTTCATTTAACACAATACTTGCATTCTATTAAATCGAATGCTGCAGGTTGTGATGGGCTTTCCTTGAAATTTTTGAAATTGATTTTACCTTATGATGGTAATTATATTCTGCATCTTATCAACAGCGTAATTACCACATCAATCTTTCCATCTGCTTGGAAAACTGGTAGAATATTGCCTAGTAAGAAAGTAGGTGAAACAATTATTCACAAAATCACAAATCGAACACAAAAATTTTTTCGAAGTTGGACAGGACAACGTCTGTCGGGTCAGCTAGTCATATAATATTATGTCTGTTCCCGTACTTTACCGAAGTTACCCAAATACAATTACATGCAATTTTGTAATTGCATGTGTAATTAATTACAAAATGTAATTTAAATTCTCCAAGTCTGGTTTTAATTTTATATGTATATGAAAGAATTTCAAATATATACTTTTTGAATTTTAATATATGTATGTATAAATAAATCTGATTTACTGTAATTTTTCGTCTATTTTCAAGGTGCCCCTGGTTGTCCCATGTGTCCTATGCCACAAATGAACCAATAAAAAAATCATTTTATAAAATGGTAAGTTTCGTAGTCTTATTATACATTTTAAAATTTGTTTTATTAACACTTTTTTTAACTTTTTAAAACGCCAGTTTATGAAAAAATTATATGCCAAATTTATGTTTTTATTGAAAATATATATAAAAACAAGGTTGTGGAGTTAAATGTTTATATACGCATAAATGTATGATTATGAAGTAAGAATTTTTTTAATGAAAGTTTTTTTCGTTAAAAATTCAGATATTCTGCAGGCAGGCCCTCACCTGAGGTCAACCTCGGACAAAAAATATATAATTATAAACTATTTAAAATATGATCTTTCATTTTCTTTTTATAGTTATATGTTTTATTTTTGCTTTTTTGGGCTATTATGCAAAATATATATTATTTTTAATTAGAATTAAGTTTTACAAAACAAAAAAATATCCGCCAAATTACACAAAACAAAAAAAAACTACTAAAAATTTTATTTAAAACTACTTTGAAAAGACTTACGAAATGTACAATTTTTTTTATAATAAATTCCATATATTTTCAAAGCTTAACAAAATTAATATGAACTTGAATTTTTAGGTATTTTCTTTTATACATTTTCTAAGCTACAAAAAAAACTCGAATCAGGCTATTATTGATATAAAACAAGTATTAATTTAAGTTCCCATTATAAAAAAGCAATTTCCAAATATTCACACAAAATATATAGAGTATTTATTAAACTATTTATCCTTAAGTGTTTTAAAACGTCATTAAAAGTGAAATATTTTAATTTTCTAGAGAGAAAACATATCAAAACATAACGAAAAAATGCAATTTTAGGGAACACCATCTTCGATTTCAATGAAATATACCATACATGTTCCATATTAATAGCATTCAACAAAACTTGAACTTTCAGATCCCAGAGCCTTTCCGTCTCCGAAATATGAAGTCATGACAATTGGCAAAAACGTTAAAAATTCTCTAAAGTGTCTTTATAAAATCGGTTATAACTTTTAATCTGAGCAAAATATAATTTTGTTTTTAGTTTGGATTTTAAAGGTGAAAGTGTATCCTTTAAATGCATATCGATTTTTTCGAATAAAAAGTCAAATGTAATTTTTTGTGGTCTTGACTTCGAAATAAATTGTATCTTGCAAAGTTCAAAAGTTATAACCGCTTTTGTAACGACACTTTAGTGAAATCTTAACGTTTTGCCCTATTATGGTGACGTCATATTTGAGAAACCGCAAACATTTGGGGTGGGAAAGGTTATGTTTTCTTAAAGTCTGGTAATATAAAACATTTGTGATGACTTTCGTTGAAATCGGAGGCGGTAAACTGAATTGATTGATGGTTTGATGTGGATTCTCCCTCTATGCTTGTTGATTACATGAAGAAAATTCCAAAGAATTTAAAATATGTATTTGAATTCGTTATTGTTTAGAATATTCTATTGAAAATATTTTACATTTTTATGTGTTTGATTTTATTTAAAGCGAATAACCATCTTTTAAATCAAATAAACTTTTTTAGTCATATGCGTAATAATTATGTGAATTTGTAAAAAGTTTAATAAATCGAAGTAAAATGTGAAACATCAACAAAAATCCTACATTAGTTCTAGATACTGCTTGGATTCATTTTTGTGCATAAGAGTTCATATATACATGCAAATAATGCAACAAATTGGAATATTATTTCTGAATTTCAAAGAGCCCTGTTAAAAAAAAACATAAAACTGGTGTTATCATTTCGGAATGTCCACGTTTACTTTATATAACGCTTCATTTAAAATCTTTGATTGCCTTGTATATTTATAAAGTTCTCAAAAGACAGTTTCCTTTTAGTAAAAATAATTCCTATTATATCTTTTCTCAACATATTCACCGATTTATCAATTTTTTGAATTATTTTGTGTTTATATTTAATCTTAAAATTATTCCCTAATGACATATTTTTGAAATATTTTATAATAATTTTTAGGTAGTTTTAAGATTCTTCTTAATTTTTCATCCTTGTATAAACAATATTATGAATTAAATAATTGAAATGTTTGCATTAAAAAAATATAAGTAATCCACTCAACATACTATAAAGAATTCTTTTATGTAGTCTTTTGCTTAGAAAAATTACAAGTTTTAAAAATTTGCATTTAAAATTTATTGAAACATCCTACAGAAAGCTCTAAAATATAGCTATTAAAATAAAAGTCGTAATTGTAACAGATGTTTATTAAAGAATAAATACTAAAGTGCTTAAGCATGATAATTTGAAAACCTTATAAGACGTTTATAAAATAAATTATGTACGGAAAATTTGTTTTTTAAGCCATTTATAAATTTAAAAATTGAATATGCACCTAACAAAAAACAATTCGAGGTAACTATCCCTGGCGAATAAGGTGAGTGATGAAGTAATTCGAACTTAAATTCATTGACTTTAGCAATCGGAATAGTGGATGTGTGAACTGCTGCATTGTCTTGAAGAAACAACACTTTCTTTTTCGCTGAGATCGTTTACTATTTTTCACTGAGATCGTTTACTATTGATGGCTCCAAAAAATACTAAATTACGTGCCGCCTTCAAACTTTAAATATATATGTTTTATATAAGGTTACCACTTTTTACTAATTCTGAATTTAGACTGAGCAAAAACTACCTAGTTTTTATTCAAAACTACTTCTTGATTCTTTTTTATATATGCCTTTTGACAATTAAAAACTAGCAAGAGCCAAAGACTAGGTAGTTTTTGCTCAGTCTAAATTTCCTGTAAAGTATTTTTTTATTTAACTACTGCCGCCATCTTTACGCCATATCGGGTACTTCTTAGACCGCCTCGTAATCCCCCTGATGTTGGGCGCTGGCGTATTTACTAAAAACGCTTCCATACAAATCGAATTTTTCAAAATCAAAATTAACAAAAACTTAAATAATCGTGGCGAATATAACACAATTTTAATAAAATACAAGCATTACTTGACTGTTAAATGTTGCAAAAATAGTTGTTATAAAGATTTTACTGCAAAAACGCATAAAAACGCCTTCGCATACGCCTACATAATCAGGAGGAATATAACGCGAACAATTCTAATTTTTTTTTATAAAACTAACAAAATTAACAAAAAAATCAACCATATTTAAGGTTGTTTTTTTCTTAATTTTAATTTTTTTTTTTTTTTATTTAAAATATTTTAAAAATGTTTGAACAAATTAAACTCTTAAATACTTTTTTCTTGTAACATAGGTAAAAACTTTATTTGAACGTTTAATCAATTAAAAAAATTGGCTTTAAAAATCGTTTTTTTTTTTTTTATTATAAAAGAATTTTTTTTAGATCTCAATTTTTTTTAACTTACATATTTTTTTAACTTACGAATTGTTATGTTCACAACACTATTTTCTAAAATTGAAATCATAACTTTCTACACAAAACAAATACATACGAGTAATTCATAAAATTGGTGGGATACCATTATATATATTTTTTTGTAAGTTTAAGTGTTTATTCCTGCGAAAAGTCTGTGACTCATACCCCGGTCACAGGCAAGTTTTGTGGGCGATTTAGCAATTAGGTTTGCAAACTAATTTAAACTGTTCACGAGGTTGAATGAGTTTTCATTATCTCGTTAACAGCTGTTTCGTTATTTTTGTAAACAAAAATTTAACTAAATATTTCAAAACGCATATTCTTTATGGCCGGAACACAATATATTATTAACTTTTGCTATGACAAAACGGTATTATTGATGTGGAAAACCTTTTTTTAATAGGGACATACAGTTTAAAGATGAAGTTTTTAATTTTTTGGTGAAGGCAAGACTGCAAACAAAGCTTTGAAGAATTAATTCGTTTTTGAATGAATTCACTACCAATCGAATTCAATTTTATTTAGAATTGAATGAATTAATTTTCTTAACTCTTTCACTACCCTTGTACACTACAGTGTACACATCTTTAAAAGAATATATAAAATTTTATAATGTAAAAAAAACTTTATACTTTTTTTAAATGAGTTTATTAGGATCTTGGACTTCAAAATAAAAATCATTATATGTATAAGCAGTTCAACATGGCAATATGGTCGCGATATTTGTTAATGAAGTCAAATTTTTTTGAATATATCATATCTCTATGAAAAGGGGGTTTTGGTGTTTCTGCCAAACTAATGAAGATAGATGATTAAAATTTCGCATATAGCTTTGTTTTATGACGAGAAGAAAACCAACCAAAGGATTTTCGGCTACTCAAATGTTTAAGGGGTAAAACGGGGCTGAGAAGTTTCAAAAAATCGATTTTCGAACGTCATTTTTGGTGGATAGGAGGGGGAGGAGGCAAAATACGTTAAATGTTTTTTCTAAATTAAGGACTCTTAACAAGAATCTTAAGTGAAAATAACGATACATCCGCAAACAAAAAGTCGTTAGTGAAAGGGTTAAGAATTCACTGAATTCGTTCAACTGATCGCGTTCAACAAAAAACAAATTCAAAGAATTAATTCAATTGTTATAGTTATTTTTCAAATCAATTAATTCCAATGAATTCTTTCAATTTCGTTTTCGTTCAGTGAATTAAAAAGGAATACGTTCGCTGAATTAAAAAACAAAAAATTACGTTCACTGAATTGAAAAACGGAAAATTACGTTCACTGAATTCAAAAGGTGTTTTCTGTTGTTCAGTACACAGTGGAATGTCTTCAAAATATTTTAGAAATAATTCAGCCTAATTCAATAATTTTGGCATTTGGTAAAAAACAGTGCTCTTCCAGTACAATTTTTGTTGTAACGTCGGCAATTTCTACCTGGGTACTTGCGTTACTGCAATACAAATTATTTTTGTTACAAAAAGAGTACTTTGTATGAAAAGTTTACTTCAACCAATTGATTTACAAATCAGAGACGTTGGTGTTTTTTTTTTAAATTTTAATTATTTGATACATAGTATCTGCTAAAAACTCATAATTATTTGACGTAAAGTCGACACATGTGCTCAATTCTGTCTTGCGAAGTTAATGAAAATTAATTTGAAAAATAAACTTACAGTTATTCACTTGATTATTTACTAGAAACAACTGAGCTTTTAAAAATTTTAAATTTATGTAAGAGTTTAATACACACAAATTATAAATGTAAATTTATTAATACAAACGTATAAAACATACTTTATTAAGTGTGTTTTCATATTTATTAAATATAAATTAAACTAATGAGAAAAATCAAATATAAATATTAAATCTATCGTAAAAATAATTCGAGAAACATTTTTTTCAAAAATAAAGTTAAAAAATAAACTATGGTTTTCAATCATGTTCTTAATATTAATATATTTAATTTATTTTATAAATATTTAAAATAAGAAAAAAAAATAATTATTAAGGGAATTGAATTCTTTATTGTTTATAATGAATAATATTAAATTATCAAAAAACATACATATATATTCTACTATATTCATTTTAAATTATCATGTTTTCTATAATATCATTTTTCATAACAGTATTTTGTTTCCTTATTTATCCCGCTACTTAGAGTCATCAATTATCATTATTTAAAATACTAGGCGTTTTCATATAAAGTCGTATTCGACCCGTAAACGGTGTAAACCGGCGGGTATGTTTATGAGTTTGATGTCAAACTCCATACATAAAAAATATGGTTTGTATTTATAAAAGGTTTACAAGGAATTTACCGAGTTTATATGAAAATCCCTACTATTTTTGTAACTTAAAGAAATATTTAATAAATATATTATTACAAATTAAATAGACATTGGGTGCGTTCGGCAGATACAATTTGACAGTCAACAGTTCTACAACAGTTGTGCAACTATCTGTTGAACGACCTGATCACTAAGCGCTCAGTCTGAGCGCTGTCATATTTTGGTAGCGTAAAAAATGTTTGCTACTTTTGATCAAATAGTGATACATTTGTTGTTGTTGATTTTAAAAAATTTTTGTTTTATATGATTGACAAATAAAAACATACAAATATAATTCAAAAACAAAAAATTTATAAAATCAAAGGAAAATATAGAAAAAAAGTATTTAAAAACAAAACAAAGAAAACATCGTTCAGCAGAGTAAGTAATCACAAAGCGCTACAAGTCACCGGTATCTTTTTAAGGTTTCTCTGCCGAATGCTACCATTTTCTCTATCAACATTCATTATATGTCAAATGGTCTACGGAAACGGGGCTTATGTGTCAAAAAATCATTTTCCACTTTTTTGCCGATTTGGATACAGTTTGGTACGCTCTTGGTGAAAACCAGAAAGTCATAATTTGTTGTAAAGTTTACTAAAAATTTAGGTTGTTCATAAGGGGTGTGCTATCTGTTGTATCGTTGTATCGTCGTAACAAAAAACAGAGTTGTTAAAATTTTTATTTGTGTTTAACAACGATTTTCTATTCAGTTTTCTATCGGTTAGCACACTCAAACATAGGACACTAAACATACGTAAAAATGTTGTATCGTGCTATTCTCAAATGTTGTATTTTTTCAATTTAATTTTTAACAACTCTGTTTTTTGTTAGGACGATACAACGATACAACAAATAGCACACCCCTTGTGAAAACCCTTATTAAGATAAAGAAGAGTACAAGAATTGCACAAAAAAAAACTGAGTTTGTTTACCCTTATCGACTGTTTTATTGATATAAATTGTTTTCACATGTAAGCCCCCTTTTCATAGACCAGGCTAGGGATTCTATAAAAAATTTACGATTATTGTCCACTTTTCGAAGTAATATTTCTAACATTTTAAAGATGTTGGTTACAAAAATCTTGAAATATATTGTGCAAAGTTGCAGTGTTAATAAATTTGTTCAATGTTTTAAAATTTTTATGCAATATGTTAGATATTAAACTTCGAAAAGTGGACGATAATCGTCTTATAGAATCTTGGCACAGGTCATATATGTATAAAAATATCAAGTTTCTTATTTGCTGATATTATTAGAACAGTTTTTTTTTTTTTATTAAATTAATAAAAATGATGAATTTTTCGAAAAAAGCTGCCAAAATCTCCACAATAAAAAAAATAAAAATATTTAAATGTTATTTATGAATGTTTAATGTAATAAATGCAACAAAAAAATACGAAAAGCAGTAAAAAATATGTGCGTTCCCGTACGTTACCGCGGGTACCCGCGGGAACCCAAAACAGCCCAAACAACAACAATTTACACGCAATTTTGGGTACGGGAACGCCTTTGGGCTAGTTTGAGTAACTTCGGTAAAGTACGGGAACAGACATATTGTATGATGTTTATTATGAGTATGAAGTATAATAATACTTAAACTGGTATTTATATTTAAAAATAATCTTATATTTTTAATAAAATTATATTTAAAAACAAGAAACAACAGAAATTGATGGTCAAAGAAAAAGAAATAAAATGTAGTGAAAATTATAAAATATTTATAAAAAAAAATCTAAATGTGTTTTATTTAATAAACGAACAATATGGGCTTTTTTAAAAATTCTCTTGTTGGTTGTTCACAAGGGGTGTGCTATTTGTTGTACCGTTGTATCGTCCTAACAAAAAAACAGAGTTGTTAGAATTTAAATTGAAAAAATACAACATTTGAGAATAGCACTATACAACATTTTTACGTATGTTTAATGTCCTATGTTTGAGTATGCTAACAGGTGGAAAACCCAATAGAAAATCGTTGTTAAAGCGGCCTATATACGACCAAGCATGCTGGATGGCTGCATGAATTTGACCATGTAATGTCTAATTTGACGGTTTGTCAAGCATGTTGGACGAAAAACAAAATTTTTTGATTTTTCGCCAAAATTGACAAACACGCTTTACCGTCACGCAAAAAATAAAACATGTATAATTGCCGAAGTACTTCGGTAAAATACAACTTCAAAAGTTTTCTGCTAAGTTACACAATTCTTTAATTAAAATATAATATTTTTTAAGATAAGTTACAAAAGCAAAAACTTAGGTAATTTAACATATTTTGAAGTGCATACAAATGGAATGAGCCAAAAACTACCCAGTCAGAAAAATACAAAGCACTTTAACAGGTGGTACAAGTATTGGCAAAAAGTGCTTTCCCATTCCCAAAATGCTGTTCAAAAAGCGCCGGAAAAGCACTGGAGGAACAAAATTTTTAAACGTTGGCAAAACCAATAAATAGGTGGTCTGCAAATATATTTTCCAAAATAAAATTTAAAAAAAGTTCATATGTATTTTTTTTTTGGTCCTGCCGTGATTTGAACCCAAGCCGTCAGATTGGCAGACGATTGCTCTACCCACTGAGCTAACGAGACATATAATATTTGAGGGCTAAACACATAAATGAGTGATAATAGCTGGACAACTTCTGGCTGTACCAAAATGCTAGTACTGGCAAACAATTTTTTGTAACTAGTATGCCAGTGTTGGGAGGACAAAAAAAAGTTGGTCTTAAAGGAGCTTTCCCACAAACAAAAAAATTTATTTTGTAAAACAAAAAAAATTTTAAAATAAAAAAAATCTAAAAAAAATTTTTTGCTTGCAACCGGAATTGAACTCGGAAACTCCTGACTACAAACATTTTTTAACGAAGCGTCAGCACATTTATAAAATCGTTGGTCTACCAGTGAATTGATTTTTGTACGCCTGGTAGCATTGGCTAGGTAGCACTGGATAACCACTGGTTGCAAACCTTGGCATATCACTCTAAGCCAATTCTTTGCCAGTGGTTTTTTTATAAACCACCGAAATTTTTGTAAAACAAATACTGGTAAAACGATTTTTGCAAACGCTGGCAAAGCGTCCCAAATGAGTGTTCTGCCAGTCATTTATTTTTAACACCGTGGTTAACCAGTGATATGCCAGTGCTTGATTTTTTGTACCACTGGCGATTTCTGACTGGGTAAGGCAAGTTGACAAAAACTAAAAATTGCTAAATCTATATGTATTTTTTTATTAACTTACAAAAATACTTTTGAAGTTGTATTTTACCTAAGTACTTCGATAATAATACACTTTATTTTTCCGTGGTATAATGAAAAAAATCATCAAACAGGAGAATTTTACATTTTTACAAAGTTATTTTGTGACAAGAAAGGGATAACGTTAATAAATAAACTAAAAAAATGCAAAAAAAGAAATCCAACGAGTAAAAAGGTTAAAGTCGGGCATGTCGACTATACAATACCCTATACCAGTCTGGGTAAAAGCCAACTAATGTCACCAAAATCAATAGGCTGCGTTATTGGGCCAATATAGGTCTGTGTACCAAATTTCATCAAAATATCTTCATATTTGCGACCTGCAGCATATAAACAGTATAATTTTGGTAGGACCCTTATATGGGCAGTAGGTCTAAACATGGACCGATGTTCACCAAAATCAATAGGCTTCGTCCTTGGGCCAAAATAGGTCTGTGTACCAAATTTCATCAAAATATCTTCATATTTGCGGCCTGTAGCGTATAAACAATATAATTTTGGGGGGACCCTTATATGGGCACTAGGTCTAAACATAGACCGATGTTCACCAAAATCAATAGGCTTCGTCCTTGGGTCGGTGTACCAAATTTCATCAAAATATCTTAATATTTGCGACCTGCATCGTATAAACAATATACCCAAGAAACATTTTTACGGACTCTTCGGCACGTACGGAATCATGAATCCTGCTTTTACGGCACATTAACGGCCCGTAATATACGTATCCGTCAAAGCTTGTACGTATACGGAACATTAACGGACCGTGTAATCGGATTTTCGAACACAATACGTTTTAACTCCGTTTCCGTACCGTAAAATACGGACTGAGTTGATTTTAATTTGTATTCAAAATAAAAACAATTAAATTTTAAAAAAATGAATCTTAACCCTTCAGTCGGTAAAAAAGTAGTAATCGTCAAAATTATGCGTAAATTGTTGCTGTTTCGAGTAAATTGGGAACCCGCGGTAACGACGTGGAACAAGCCTAAAGTGTGCGAATTTGAATCGTATGCAAAATACCATTGTAAATACAATCAGTTAAACCTAGTGTTTCCAATTCGGTTAATCGATTAACCGATTCCTCGATTAATCGCTTCTATTTCGGTTAATGTCGAAACAAATAATTTAAAACTCAAATAATTATTCGACCCGAATAATCGGTTAAAATTGGTCGATTAACCGGTTACATTTTTAATATGGAATTTTTCCTTAATTTTTTTCCCAAAACTTCACAATTTTCTTAATCTGGGCTACAAAATTACCAGAAAAGCTTAGAAAAAACAAATACTAACTAAAATAGCATCAAATTCTTTAAAAATTGTGTGAAATAGGTCCTTAAGCCTTTAAATACCTTTTTCGAGCAACCGCAATATAATTTTGCGCAAATGTTTTAAAAAAAATATGTATCAAAGTTTCTATTTGTAAAAAAGCCTTAAGAACATAGCAAAAGGCCAAAATGAAAGTGTTTTTTAAAACTTCAGAAAACACACGAAATACACGACTGGTTGGAGGATGCTTTATGAAATAAAATAGACAATTTTGCATTACTGTTTCAATTCTTTTAAAAATTTAAACTAATATAAATTATATCTCCATGTCCTTTAAGACAAGTCTGCATTTGTTTTAAAACTGTTACACAATTAACATGTTAATTCTGTAAGAAATTTAACTTTTCTTATTTTTCCTAAGAAAGTGTGCATACACATCGGTTCAAAACCACATCAATTTTAAAACATGTTCCACTAGAGCAACATTGAACCCGAACCCGTTTCAATGAATTTAAATTCGAATTAAAACAAATAACCTACAGTTAAAAAATTTTAATTTATATAGAATTTGACTTCTGTAACTGCACACTCAGTGAATTGTCTATATGCTATTGATGAATTTATACACTGATTCAATTAAGTTTCGCTGGAATTCGTCTATTGAAACTTTTAATTGAATTGATGCAAATTTTCATAAAATTTAATGAAAAATTTCAATATATGCAATATAATTTTGCGCAAATGTTTTAAAAAAAATATGTATCAAAGTTTCTATTTGTAAAAAAGCCTTAAGAACATAGCAAAAGGCCAAAATGAAAGTGTTTTTTAAAACTTCAGAAAACACACGAAATACACGACTGGTTGGAGGATGCTTTATGAAATAAAATAGACAATTTTGCATTACTGTTTCAATTCTTTTAAAAATTTAAACTAATATAAATTATATCTCCATGTCCTTTAAGACAAGTCTGCATTTGTTTTAAAACTGTTACACAATTAACATGTTAATTCTGTAAGAAATTTAACTTTTCTTATTTTTCCTAAGAAAGTGTGCATACACATCGGTTCAAAACCACATCAATTTTAAAACATGTTCCACTAGAGCAACATTGAACCCGAACCCGTTTCAATGAATTTAAATTCGAATTAAAACAAATAACCTACAGTTAAAAAATTTTAATTTATATAGAATTTGACTTCTGTAACTGCACATTCAGTGAATTGTCTATATGCTATTGATGAATTTATACACTGATTCAATTAAGTTTCGCTGGAATTCGTCTATTGAAACTTTTAATTGAATTGATGCAAATTTTCATAAAATTTAATGAAAAATTTCAATATATGCAATATAATTTTGCGCAAATGTTTTAAAAAAAATATGTATCAAAGTTTCTATTTGTAAAAAAGCCTTAAGAACATAGCAAAAGGCCAAAATGAAAGTGTTTTTTAAAACTTCAGAAAACACACGAAATACACGACTGGTTGGAGGATGCTTTATGAAATAAAATAGACAATTTTGCATTACTGTTTCAATTCTTTTAAAAATTTAAACTAATATAAATTATATCTCCATGTCCTTTAAGACAAGTCTGCATTTGTTTTAAAACTGTTACACAATTAACATGTTAATTCTGTAAGAAATTTAACTTTTCTTATTTTTCCTAAGAAAGTGTGCATACACATCGGTTCAAAACCACATCAATTTTAAAACATGTTCCACTAGAGCAACATTGAACCCGAACCCGTTTCAATGAATTTAAATTCGAATTAAAACAAATAACCTACAGTTAAAAAATTTTAATTTATATAGAATTTGACTTCTGTAACTGCACACTCAGTGAATTGTCTATATGCTATTGATGAATTTATACACTGATTCAATTAAGTTTCGCTGGAATTCGTCTATTGAAACTTTTAATTGAATTGATGCAAATTTTCATAAAATTTAATGAAAAATTTCATATTATTTATTAAAAATGTCATACACCCAAAAAAGTTTTTTTATAAAGAGATTCATAAAAATTGTGAAGCTTTTTCATAAAATTTAATAAATTTGGCTTTTACTTTTTGAAAAAAACTTCATTAGCTTATTGAAAATTTTGTTTACAGCTCGTCCGATAAAATTCTCTCAGAGTAAGTACGCTCAAACTTTAGGTTATTTTTTTACTGTTAATGGCATTTAGTAACGAAAAAGATACTGAGAAACAAAGTACATTGTTATTCTCAATTAACTGAAATTAATCTCAAAGAGAACTCAAATTTTTTTATCGATGCCTTTAACGAAAATTTCGAGCTGTAGGAAGAATCTTATTAAAATTTGAAAAACTTTAGGTATAGCATTTCTTTAACCCTTTCAGACCCAGCATACACGATTGTGAGATGCGATGTTTTCTCTTAAAATTACAAATATTTTCAATTCTATAGGTTTATTTAGATAAAAAATTTCAGTTGTACTTTTAGCTAAATTATATTTCATAAAATATGAATTGACACCAGGAAATTTTAATAGTTTTAGTACCATTTTACCTTAAAGTTATAAAATGAATACATTTTTGCCAGCTAGTTGGGTCTGAAAAAGTTAAATGCAATATTAAATTTTATAATGTCAGTTTTGATTAAAAATCACATTCAAAGAAATTTTGTATCTAAGCTTTTCAGATTTTTAAATTTTTTTTCCAAATAAAAAATCTACGTTAAGTAATCGATATGTAACAGTTTTAGGCTTGCTGTTCTTAACTTACTAATATTTTGTTAGTTTCAGCAGTTCTTTCTGCCATCTTCAACGAAATTTTAGTAAATTTAGCAACATTTTTACAGACCTTTTTTTAAAAAAATCTCAGATCCCGAAACTTTTCAACCTTCGAATATGAAAAATTTTTTATTAAATACATCGTATTCATATATGACGTTAATATTTAATGAAAAGACTCAGCTTTTTGTGTTTTAATTAATAAAAAGTTAATGAAATACATTAATTTAGCAATAAACGATTAATCGATTAACCGCCAATTTTCTCGAATAACCGACCCGAATAACCGGTTAATCCATTTTGGTGATTTTTCGAATAATGCATTAACCGGTTAACCGCCTATGTCGAATAATTGGAAACACTAGTTAAACCATAGCTAATTTATTTTTCCCTTTGCATGTAGATGATCGATTTTATTATGGGTCCCTATTGCGTATTGATTCGCTGGATAGAACTAAACTGAGCGGGATGTACTAATATATATTGTAAATAAATAATATCGTTATCAATAAATTTATAAAAAAGCATAAAAATTACTACTCAACATTAGTAAACATATGGTCAATTTAGGTAGATATCGGAATCACTCCGTTTATACATGACATAACGGTCCGTAAACGGTCCGTCATTGACGGATTTTCAACGGATTCGAATCAGTTTCGATGTCCCTTAAGTTCCGTTTTCTGGTCCGTATACGGATATAGAAAACGGTACGTAAACGGAGTTGGATTCCGTTTATGAGGGACCGAAAACGGTGCGTAAACGGAACGAATTGTTTGTTGGGTATTCCCTATATATGCATTTAAATTTGAAATTTCTCTATTTTGGCGTTTTCGTTAATAATTAATCTGCGATGAAAGGAATATCAATTTTTTTAATTTACACCATTAGTAAGCATCTCGTGTTACTTAATTTATCAAAAATATTTCACCCCTTGTATTTCAATTTTAAGTAAAAATTGACTGAAAATGATTGATTTTTTTAATACTTAAAAATTAGGGAGTCTGTGAAGAATCTAAAATTGAAAATTCAGATAATACCATTGAAATATGTAATACACATACATATATTTTCTAATCAATTCCAATAAAATTTCAGATAATTAAAGTTCAAATTTATATACTATAAAAGAGCATTTTAAATTTAGTCAACTTTATTTTTAAACATACGGTTTTGTTCATTTTGTGTATGAAAACCCTACAAAAATATTTATACATATGTATTTTCAAACATTTTGATGATTTGGTTGAAAATAAATTTACAAATAGGAATGCTCCAAAAATAAACCAAGTGAAGCATACTGCCATTTGGAAAATTGAGATAGTAAGGGCGATAAAATTTGTGTTTCAGATTGAATTTTCTGTTGGTATGTGGTTTTAGCAAATAAACAATTAAGGAGAGTTCCTCTCGTAGGATTTTTGACGCTACCTAATAATTGAAGTCCTTTTCTGCCGCTACCTGATAATTCCAGTATAGCATTGGAATTTCTATTCTTATAATTTTCTGTGCCTTTGGATGATTATACTAGGAGATATGCAAAACGAGAGTAATGCTTACTCTAGATTTACTTACACTAGTCTTTTTCCAAAATCACTTCCATTCAAATGAATTGCAAATTAATTTTTCTAATGCATTTGAATTAATTCAAAATCAATTCAAATGAATTAGCAAAATGAATTGCAATTCATCTCCAATTGCAATTCATTTTGCAAATTTATTTGAATTGCAAATTAATTGCAATTCATTTTTGCCAAATTCATGTGAATTGATTCAAATTTCATTCAATTCGTGATTTTTGTGAAAAGAATTAATTCAAAATTTTGCTAATTCAATGCATGAATGATTCGCGAATTGATTCAAAAATGAGTGATTCATTTACAGCTCTGCTATAGTTAACACAAACTGAAAGTTAAAAAATTTTAATATGGTAGTATGGAATTAAAATCTGTAACTCTAACCCCCATTAACACAATGTCCTGTTAGCTACTAACTGGGACTTCAACTGACACATTTGTTGTTGTTTAGCATATAAATTTTAAAACTTTAGGTTAAATTTTAACAGGACATTTTGTTATCCGCCCCTACACACAAAAAAGTAAAAACCAGGTTTAATATCCAATTGTTCCACACAATTACTATTTTCTCTGTTTTTGCACCCACCACGCAAATGATATATCAAATACTAAAAATTGTGTACGATTAATTGAATCAATTAAAGAATGCACAAGATTTAATTAATTCAATTAAATATTTATTTAAAAGCAAATTTTATTTTAAACAAATCTTTAATTAGATGATTTAAGCTAATATTTATTTGTGTGTTGTGTGTAATCCGTAAATTTTATGGCTCAGTGTTGCCATTTTAGCATAGTTTCTGCTAGATTTAGCAGATTGTGTTCGAAAATTGCACATTTTTTTAGACTTCCAGAAAAAAGTCAGCGGCGGCGCATCGACTTGTATCTCTATTTCCCCTAAAATCATTGAAAATTTCTCTAGATTTAGGCTTTCAAAAATATCTCACTTTTTCTTACAAAATTATATGAAATAAAAGTTGCTAATTTGCTAGTAACAAAATTAAAAAAAAAGATAACTGTAGAAAGCAGAATTATAAAAAAAATTATTTTCACAATTTTAGATTTTGATATAAACTAACCCCTCAATTCATAATTGCTTTGTAAAGTTACAGCAGGTTTACAAAACATCATTTTCATACAAAATTTGTTCATTAAACGTCCTATAATTTTACAAAGCGTTTATGAATTTAGGTGTAAATTTTTACGTGCTTTTTAGTGAAAAAAGAATTAGTTATTTAAAAAATTTATGAAATTTGTAACTTATTCATTTTTCATATAATTTTGGAAAAATAAATACCTACATGGTTATTCACAAAAAACTCTTTGTCTTATTAGAAGCTAATTGAACGATTTTTTGTTTGTTGTTTTGCATGTTGGGCTGCATTCACACCTAATTCTTAAACACGTGTTTAGCTAAAACACGTATTTTAGCTCTTTATTCTATTACAACATTTCTTTATTCTTTTACACTCGTTTTAGCTAAGCACGTGTTTAAGATTTAGGTGTGAATGCCGTTTTAATATGTTTTATTAAACTGTAATAAAATTCAAAACATTTTTTGGAATACAAGCCCTACTAACCCTAAAAAAATTTTTTCCGCTAATAATAACCCTACAAAATTTCTGACCCAAAAATTACCCTGGATCTATTGTAAAATATCGTAAATTGGCAACACTTTATCGAAGAAAACAAAGAAAAGTACGCGCTGAAATAGAGTTTCAATTTTACAAAGAGGGAAAAATTTAAAATAAAATTTATCTATAAATCAGATTAATATTATCCTTTTATAAATATGGGTGATGTTCACGAAATAATAATGGATGATGACTCTGACGATGAAGGCGTTGACGAAATGGACCCTCAGCATCAGCCAAATGAGAGCTTGGAAAAAATTGCAAATAAGCTGGAAACATTTTGTGATCTAAAACGAAAACAACTGGAGGAGGAGAAACGTCATCACTCTGTTATAGAAAAGTATTTGGAAGAGAAAATGGATATTAAACGCCAAAGACTCGAAATCGAAAAAAAGAAGTTGGCTATTATGGAAAATAACTACAAATAAAATGACTGATGTTAATCGTTTCGCTGCAAGTTGAGTTTAGGTTGAAATTCTCCGATCGAGTCAAAATTTTTACCACAGTTAAAACTTTATTCCAAAGCAATATTTTTTGTTGGTTGGATCTATCTCTGGAGTTATTTCGGTTCGAAGTTTGAATTTGGATCTTCGTCGATAATTATTGGATTTTGATAACATAGGTACACAGCTTTGAAAAGGTATATATTATTCATATGCAACCACAGAATTTCATATGCATTAGCCCCTTATGGACTATTTTGTATTAGGGTACAGACGGTTCACCAAAAAACGGTTGCAATGAAGTGAATTTTTGAGGAATATGCTGCATATTTATACCACATGAAAATAATTTCACTGTCCAATGGCGCCATATTGTCCACATCCGACTACATATGGCGGAGATATAAATTCTATGTTTCACTTTGAACCGAAATAGGGGTCATTCAGCCCAAAAAGTACTATCTTGGGCAAAAAATAAATCGGAGAATTCCTCCTAAACTCAACTTGTTCCATCATTTTTATTGTTTTATAATAATTAGTTTGAGTGTTCACTTTCTTTAATTTATAATTTCTGTATATATACATTTTTGAATAAAACAATGAATTTTTTTGATCTGTAATTTTTTTTGTCAAGTATTTACTGACATTACTAACATAGGAACTCTTCCAATTGAAAATTCAGATTTATCCAAATTTTAGTTGCGTGGTCAACGACTATATAGACAAGACAAACCACCAGCCTCAACTGCTGTTAAAGTCTCTTTAATTTTATATGCAAACTGGTTTTTTTATGAGAAACAGTTTTTAGTGTTTTTTTTTAAAGGCGTATTTTTTAATATTAATAAACAAAACTTTGTGCTAATTATGCAAAACTAATGCAGAGAACATATCAAACAACACAAGTGTACTTTACAATTTAATTAAAATTGCTTAAAAACAATAAAAATAAGTAATTAGAAATACCACTTTTTCACGTTTTTTGTTATTTTACATTGAAACTCTCTTAAAACCAGTTCAGTTTTTCAGATGAGAGCCGTGGATAGTGCCTGGCGTGGTACACGATTTAAAATTGTTTGGCAATCTTTTATTTTTTTTACCCTGATTGTGTAAGCTTTGGCGTATTTAGTAAAAACGACTCCCACCGACGTAACTAGACGATATTTCTCGGGGACTATAGCCCTCTTAACCTAGTGTCTTCTAATGCAGTAAAATATGGCATAAAATTTACGAATTACACATAAAGCAACAAAATTATTTTTGTTATACTATGTAATGAAATTTGAAATGTCAGAGAATTTACAATTTATATCCAAAATAGTGGGTAATAGGGATGTCGACGGGTAAATTGCCCTTTATTCAAAGAATCAATTATTTTTCATAGAATCAAACGAACTGATTCAATTTTAACAAACCAATTTGAACAAAAATGCTTGCCTTGATCTAAAGTTCGCGAATCAAATCTTCAATCGAATAAATTTATTGATTTCAATGAATACTACTGTGAAAGTTGTTAGTTAATTTTTATATTGAGTACTCAGTACCCAATACTTTTGCAACTCTACAAAAAAAAGTTGGCAACAGCGACGAAAAGTACGCGCTGAGGAAAATTTGATTTTCTTGGAAAAAACAGATTTGTGTAAAATTAGTTTATTTAATACACTAGCTATTTCTGCAGATATGGAAGATTTCATGCGAGACAGTGATGAATCGGGCGATGAAGGTGTCGATGAAATTGGCCCGATGCGCCAATCAAGTAAAAGTTTGGAAAGATTAGCTAAAAATCTGGATATTTATTGCGATCTTAAAATAAAAGAACTGGAAGAAATAAAACGCCACAATAAGATTGTAGAAAACTATAATGAGAAGACATTGATTCTTAAACGCAAAATACTTGAAATTGAGAAAAAGAAGTTGGTTATCATGCAAAATAACCAGGAGTGATCATGGGCTTGATGGCCGAAAGATTTGAATAGTTTTTATTTACGTTCAGCTTTTGTTAATTCTCTCTTATTTTTTTTTTAATAAAACTAATTGTATCAAATCTTTATTTACACCTATTTGGTACTTTAGGTTTATTTCGAAGATACATGAAGCCGAACATCTGGGTTAAGAATTCCAAATATCGAAAAGTACAAGAGTATGTCAATGGCTTCATACGGAAAGGCCATAATTAAATTTTTAGTTTTTTAAAGGAGGGGAAAACGGAGTCTGAAATACTGTTTTTTGAAATTTCTGTTGAGGTGGAACCTTTCTATAGGGATTTCACAAGTAAAATGTTTATTGGCGCCTTTACGTTTTGGGTAAAGTTCGGTAAAATGAGATTAAGCTAAAAATCTTCTCGGGTAACTTTGTTAAAACCAAGAACACAAATACACTCTCTTCAGCACTCTGATTTACCCAAATTTTCGATTACGAAAACGCTTTTTGTTAAGATTTGGATCCCACGGTATCGTAAAGGAGCGTACCTAATATTTTGTATTGCTCTCATTGTGATTAATTGACGAATGTAATGCTTAAATGTTGCTTGAATTATAAGTATGACGAAAGCTATAGGAATATACTAACAGCAAAAAAAATTAATTGCGACCGTATTAATTTTTTAATGGGGAATAACGGTTAAAGAGAAATTGACTTCTTCATTAGAGCGGCTATAATTACCTTATGCAAATGTTAGTCTGTCGGGATTCTGACGTTTTCAGGCGTATTGGGAACTCATCACGCTGAGAATCTATTGTGATGGCAATGGTTGTGACGTGTTGCTTCCTGTCTTTAATTTGAAATAGAAGTATTGCGTATACATAGACGGCATTTTATATTGGAACCAAAGCTCCATTTGTAGTGGCCTTCAAAGGGCAAAAAATATTAATGGAACCTTTATAATTGGCTTACTGATAATGTATCTGAGTCTGATAATTTTCTTGAATAAATTCATTTAAAATTTTTATTAAAAGTAAACAAAAATTAAAGTATGTAACAGAGCTTCGAAGAATTAATTCCCTTTTTTTTTGAACTGAATTTATATTTTGGGAATGCATTCCCTGACCAAACTTAAGAATTGGATGAATTACTTTTTTTCATTCGATTTATCTTAAAGGAATTCATTAATTCCTTCATAAAATTTAATGCACTCATTAACCAAGGAATTCATTTAATTCTAGTTAATTCAACTTTTGGTCAAGGAATTCATTCCCTAGGGCATGAATTCTTTCAAGTGTGCACTTAATTCCCTGAAGAAATTAATTTTTTCGTTTAATTCCATAAAGAATCAATTTTTCCGTTTAATTCACTAAGGAATTAACTTTTTCGTTTAATTCCCTAAGGAATTAACTTTTTCGTTTCATTCCCTAAGGAATTAACTTTTCGTTCAATTCCCTAAGGAATTAACTTTTTCGTTTAATTTCCAAAGGCAATAACTTTTTTGTTTAATTCCCCGATTTTAAGTTTTTCATTAAATGCCCAAAAGGACGTCTTTTCACCTAAGAATATAAAGTGAAAAATAACCCCTAAATTCATAAACGCTTTGTAAAATTATAGGAGGTTTATTGAACAAATTTTGTATGAAAATGGCGTTTTGTAAACCTGCTATAACTTCACAAAGCATTTATGAATTTAGGGGTAAATATTTATACATTTTGACGATATAACAAAAAATTGTAAGTTGAACTGTGATATAGTATTTAAGCTATTTTACGAAAATTATAAATAAATTTAATTTGTATTTGTCGCCAGATTTTAAGCAAATTTACGATCCTGAAGAAGTTTGAATAAAGCAAACATGAATATGAAAAAATTGATTTTTATTTACAAATAAACACAATTATTGACCAAAAATACCTTATAAATCTAATATATTTAATTTAACTAATATGTCGTTGTTGCTATTAAAGGAGTTATATACATACTGGCATGTGATGGAAAACGATCGTTTTTGATTTTGATCGATTTGGATTGAAATTTCAAAAACGATCGATTTGAATCCGATCGATTTTCATCACATGCCAGATAGACTTATTTAAAATCCGTTTTAGTGAAACAAATTATACAAATTATCGGAAGAGCTGAAAAAAAGAAAAATTGTTAACTCTTTAAGGTCTTAAATGAAAACTTGAATTCAGGGAATTAAATGAAAAAGTTAATTCTTTAGGGAATTGAACGAAAAAGTTAATTCCTTAGGGAATTAAGCTAAAAAGTTAATTTCCTTTGGGAATTAAAAGAAAAAGTAAAAACTTAAGTTCAGGGAGTTAAACGAAAAAGTTAATTCTCTAGGGAATTGAACGATAGAGTTAATTCCTTAGAGAACTGAACGAAAAAGTTAATTCCTTAGGGAATTGAAAAAGTGAATTCCTTTGGGAATTGAACGAAGAAATGAATTCCTTCAGGGAATTAAATGTACAAGTGAATGAATTTCTTGACTTAAAATTGAATTAATTCGTGTTCAATGAATTCGTTAGTGAATGCTTTGGTCAGGGAATTCATTCTCTAAATTTGAATTCTTCGAATCAGTATTGGCAGGCAGTACCACTAAAAAATACTTTTATGAATTCAAAACCCTTTCATACCGTTACCCTTAAAATACCGTTACCTAAATAATTGAAATACCGTTACCGAAATAACTGAGATGCCGTTATCCTTAAAATACCGAAATGTATAAAATATCGACACCTATAAAATACCGTTACCGATATAAATGAAATAACGTTATCCTTATACCGCCCATACTCTGTCGTCAGAGCCTCGTCACTGTTAACAGGGGACACTATGTCCAAGGTGGACTGTGGGTGAGGTTGGCATTTGGAAATAATTTCCCTTGACCACCTCTGCTATTGGTAATTGTACGTGGTTATTTTGTATTTCACATAAGTTAATTAATTTATTTCAATTAAATTTATTTCTTATAATATTTATATTATTTACATTTGACTTAGAAGCAAAGAGTTTAGGAACTTCGTTGCTTTTCTACTTAGATATATAAATATATTTTTTTAATTTATGAAATTTATGTACATTATTAAACGGAAGGAAAAAATTTACAAAAACCTTTATGAAGTATTAATTTATTTTGTTTTTTGCAATAAAAAATGCGGTATGCACCGAAATAACTGACTACCGTTACCCTTAAAACACCGTTACCGATACAACTAAAATACCGTTACCGAAAAATCGTTATCCCTAAAATACCGTTACCGAAATAACTCAAATACCGGTATCCGTAAAATAGCGATACCGAAATAAATGAAATAGCGTTACCTTTAAAATACCGTTAACCTAACGATAACCGCATTCGTTTCGGTTGCCATCCATGCTTTAAATTCATTCACAGGAATTCCTGATTATTTCTTATTAATGAATTTATTCCTTGGATTAAAAAAATAGTTCAATTTTTTTTTTTAGGGAATTCATGAATTCTTTAAAGCTCTGGTATGTAATTTATGGTTTATTACTCAAAAGTTTAACAATTCATTTACAAACAAAAAAAAAACTATCATAAAAATACGATTAAGACCCAGGTGTTATGGAATGAGCACATCTGGTACTTCATGCATCATTGCTAATCTCTTCTTTTCTATGTTGAGGCTCAAGACTTCAACATCCATTACCCTCGCCTCATATTTTTCTACAAGTTCGTGGTAGCATTTTATTTTTTCGAGTTGGTCCACTTTCAGATCACAAAGATGCTGTAATTTTTCTGCCATTCTTTCCAAAATTCTACTTGTTTGACGGAATGGGCCCATTTCATCCATGACGCCTTCATCATCGGAATCTTCACTGCCGCCCAAGAATTCTGGATAATGTCGAATGTAATTAATTAATTCATCCATATTTATATTAAATTTAATTAATAATAAGTATCCTTTTAAAAATAACTTCGTTTTTTTCTTATTAAATTATAGCCTATTTACCGCCTAATAGAGTTGTAAAAGTATTGAGTATTCCGGTACTGAGTACTCAACACGGACTGTTTTTTAGAACTCAATACTAAAACGGTACTACTCAATTCCAGTGTTGCCAACTCTTGAAGACAGGAAAGCACCAGAGCTTCGAAAAACTTAATTCAATTTAGGCTTAATTCACTAAAAATTAAATTCAGATTTTAAAAATATTTATGTACCATTCCCTTAAACCATTCGTAAAGAATTCATTCATAAGCTTCATTCCCAAAGCTTTAATATGAATTGAATGAATTCCTAACTTGAATCATTCAAATCGCATTTTCATTCACCATTTTACTAATTGAATGAAGAAATTTTATTACCATTCACTTAGTGCAGTGTAGTTTGAAACTAACATATAATCAAAACCAAAGCATACAAGCTGTAACAAAGCATACGATACTATTTATTTCTGTTAGATGAATTTTAAACGTTTTTCATTGTATTATGCTAATATTTCAGCAATTACATGCAAATTTAAATTTTTCATTTAATTAAGTGAATGAAAACAAATCATTTTTCATTCACTTTTTATTAAATGAATTCAGGTAAATTGGGTTTCATTCAGTTAGAATTCAATCAAAATAGAATGAATTCATATAATTTTAAGCTATAGGGAATTAAGCTATCGAATTAATTCCATAAGAATGCTATTAGGGAATGAAATTTAACCCAAATTTCATTAATTTTTAAAAAGTGAATGAAAGAATTAAGCCTTTTAAACCTTTGGAAAGCACCGTGAGCATTATGAAAACGGGTAAAAAGGGTAAAAATTTACCGAAAATGGGGTAAAAAGCACGATATCAATTTTTTGAAAAATGTAAATCAAGAATTTAAAAACAAATTTTAACTTTGAAAAATCGTGTAAAAATGGTTCAAAAAATAACCAAAAAAGGGGTAAAAAAGCACCAAACTAATATTTCAAAATTTTGAAGTTTAAATGTAACGAAGTTACTATTTAAAATTGTACTACAAACATTGTGCAATAATGTATTTCTTGTATAGTTCGTTTTATTTTTTAAATTTTGACAGAAAATTCAAGAAAAATTTTAAAAAACGAGAACAAATACCAAAAATATAAACTGTACAAAAATCACTAAAAGCATTGCTTGAAATATGAAAAAGCACCGTAAATACCCGCTTTTTTAAAACGGGTATTTGTAAAAAATCACCAAAAAATACCCGAAAAGCACTGAAATGGCAACACTGCTCAATTCTTTTAAAGATGCAATTTTCCGTAGTAAAATATTATGTCTGTTCCCGTACTTTACCGCAGTTAACCAAACTAGCCCAAAGGCGTACCCGTACTCAAAATTGCGTGTAAATTGTTGTTGTTTGGACTGTTCGTTTACTCAGTGTGTTCGTTTACTCGAAATTCTTACTACTTTTACTAGAATTGGAAAGTTTTGTTTACTTTTTGTATTGAATTTTTCCAGCTGTAGTAAAAGTAGTAAGTTGTAGTAGTTAAACGAACACGCTTATTATAAACAACAAATGCTAACAAATGAATTATGTGGTTATTAGTCAGAGCTTTGAAGAATTAATTCCTTAATTCAATTTTTCAATTTTGAATTAAAAATTCGATGAATTAATTCACAAAGCACCATATGTGACCTTCTCCGAGAAAAGGGACTTAGTGTGTCAAAAAACCGGTTTGGACTTAAGAGTGGATTCTGGTACACCGATAAAATTCCGTAGTTACATAGTTAACGAAATCCGTAGTTAAATTGGACAAAACTTGAAATAACTATTATAATTCTAGCCAACTATATGAAAAAACGATTTACAAGTTACCCTGTGAATAACATTTCAAATTATGTATTTAAAATTGACAACTATATTTTTTAATTATTTATGAAGAAAAACAAATGAAAATTTTTGTATTTCATAAATATTTGTTAATTACCAAATAAATGTAAACTGAAATTTTTTAAAATGTTTTTGGAGGTGGTAAGTTGATATTAGTGTATTTTAATCTTATTTATAATTAACGAAATGGTTTTTTTTTTAATTTTCAGTAAGGACAGATTCAGCAATAAGGAACTGCAACAAATGACAGGGCAAATTATAATGATAATCCGCGATGCCAACCCTTGGAAGACCTAGTTGTAAATCCTTTTACACTTCCAACGGCCGTGTACGCAGAAAAATATTTTAAAATTTTTTAATAGAGAAAATTGTGAATTTGAAAATTACATGGCAAATGCATGCATTTTTTTTATAAATTAAATGTATTTTTTGTTTTTATTAATAAAAATATTAATGCAAAATATGTGGCTTCTATTCGCCAATTATAAATTGGAAGCAGTTAGTAGATACTATCGTTAATGAATATCGGTGCTATTAACCAAATTCATAGTTGAATTATTGATATTTAAAAAAACTTAGTTGACATCAACTAAACCAATTCAACTATATATTAGTTAGGGATATTTCACCTATAATATAGTTGAAATATTCGTTATAAACATCTAAGATCTTTTTTGGGTGTACCTAAAAGGGTGTAGAATAAGATCAAATGAGTTAGATTTCTGATAAAAATTTATTTACCCCATAAAATCGTACACCCAAAAAATTCCTTAGTTGATTATAACGAATATTTCAACTATCTTATAGGTGAAATACCCCTAACTAATATATAGTTGAATTGATTTAGTTGGTGTCAACTAAGTTTTATAAAAATCAGCAATTTAACCAGGAATACAGCTAATTACAACGATAAGAAAAAAAGAAATAAAGTTAGTGGATATTAACTATATCTAATCTAAAAATGGTTAATATAAACCATACATTTTGAGCTTTGCTTCCTTTTTATAACACAGAAAATTTAACAATTATTTTTGATCTCTTTATTTGCATTCTTTTGTAGATATTTAATTTACATACATTGTTTTAAATTTTATTTACATTTCCCGTCTGTCTTTTTTACGGTTTTATTCCATTTTGCTTCCAGATTTGATAAATTATTTATATATGTAGAAATATTGACCTATTCAAATTCATAGCATACAACTTGAAGGCTTTTGATTTTTAAATTATCTCTTGATGGGCAATTTGGGATCGTTTCAATCTCTTTTTTACGATTTCTGGAAAATAAACGCATTACAAAATGGCCAAATTCAAAGACTAAAACAATTACATCAATAATAACTTACCATACAAAATTTCAAAATAATTGAAAAAATTTGCAAAATATGTAATGATATTTTCGTTTTAAAATAAAATTTTTATTGTTTGATATTTTTTTATGAACTGTTGTTTATTTAAAATAGTTTGAAATTTTCACAGGGTTACCAGAATTTGTGTTTTTTAATTAAACGCATAGTTGTTGATGAATATAATAGTTGTTTCAAATTTATTTTAAATCAACTACTGATTTTGTTAACTACGTAACTATGGAATTTTATCGGTGTACAAAACGAACTTGGGAAAATCGATAAAAATGCGAAAAACATTAAAATTTTATTTTTTAAATGCGTTCTTCTCAAAACTTCATTTTCACACACTAGGTCCCTTTTCTCGGAGAAGGTCACATATATTGAATGGAATTAATTCATATTTGTTTTCGTTTCGATTTATTTTGTTACGAATTAATTCAATTGCTATAGTTTTTTTTATTAAATCAAATGAATTAATTCACTGGTGAACGCGTTCAATTTTATAAATCGAACGGAAAAAAGTGAATTAATTCCTTACTGAATTAATTCCTTACTGAATTAATTCACCACTGAATTCGTTCAATTTCATTTTCGTTCAGTGAATTAAAAAAATAAAATTACGTTCAGTGAATTAAAAAAAAAATAAAATTACGTTCAGTGAATTAAAAAAAATTCGTTCATTGAACTCAAGGCCTCTTTTCTGCCGTTCAGTAAAAATAAACAAATTACATATATATATATATATATATATATATATATATATATTAAGTGTTAGAGAAATCCGATGCACTTTATCAACCTACATGATTAAAAAATAAAGCCTTTTACTATTAAAAATAAAAACTTTACAGATATAGATGAATTTGGAAAAAATATAACTATTAATTTTAAAAACATGCTTCCCAGTAAAATGTAGATGCTTGACTATGACGTATTTCATTTATACGTTTTTACTAGTGTTGGGCTTAATCGTTCTTTTTGGTGACTCGGTCATATCGTTCAATAAAATTCATTGAACTAGTTCGTTCAAATCGTTCTTTTTTGATATCGTTCTTTTTTGTCATGAGCTGTGTCTGAACAATGATTCGTGAACGGTGTCGTTCGTTCGACAATTTATTGGCGCACTACATGTTACATGTTTATATTATTTTATTGTGCATAGACTAATACTGTCAGAAAATTACAATTTTATTAAAAATTTGAAATTATTAAGAAAAATATTTAATTCTGTAATAAAATTAATAAGAAAGGGATGTAAATTTTATATAACTAAAAAAAAAGAACGATTGAACGAAAAGAACGAATGGTGGTGAACGATGTCATATCGTTCAAAGTACTGAACCGTTCAAATGAACTAGTTCGTTCATTAACGACACAACTCTAGTTTTTACAATACAATGTTTTCTTCTACTGAACGGCAGAAAACAGGCTTTGAATTCAGCGTAGGGTTATATAGTTGCAACAAAAAGTCGACTTTTCGACTTTTTTCAAATTTTGAAAAGTCGACTTTTCGACTTTTTATAGGTAAAATTCGATTAATCGACTTTTCGACTTTTTATAGGTAAAAGTCGATTAATCGACTTTTTATATGAAAATTTCTAAATAGCACAAAATCATATTTTTTTTAGCTTATTTGGGAGTCAGTTAACTAGATTCGGAACGTAGAATTGGCACCTTGTTTATAATGACCATAAATTCGACTTATATGCATATAAATAAAAATTTGCCTTGTTTTTTTATCATCGCACAAAACTTATAGACATTAAGGCTTATTTTATTCTTATACATTAACCCTTAAATGCATGGTATATCTATATGGCAACATACCAGTTTTTTTAATAAAAAAAACCCCACTTGATGCACAAAACTGCATTTTTGGGCATTGGAGCCCCTTCTATAGACAGTGTTCTTATAGTTTCGCGCAAATTTTTTAAACAGTTATAGGAAAAATCTTGGTTTTGCTTCGTATATTTGTGAAAAATCTAACACACGCATTTTTTTTTACAAAAAGTGTAATATTCAAAAATGTTTGTTTAAATATTTAAAGTGATATTCTCGCAATAAAATTAATTTTGGCGACAATAAATGTATAGTTCATAGTTTAAATATTTTTTTTTTGTTTTTCATTCTCGTTAAAAAAATCACTTTTTAGCTATAATATATTTGGGAAAAATCCATAATTTTCAATAAAAGTCACCTTGTTTCTAAAATAATTTTTTTTTTTAGTATTTTTCTGGAAATATACACGCCTCTAGAAATCATATATAAAAAAATGGTTCAAATTGAAGACATCATGCATTTAAGGGTTAAGGCTTTTACAAAACTAATTTTGTAACCACCGCATTTTATTACAGCGTGAGCGTCATCTTGGTATTTTAAACTGGCAGAGTTAAACTTTTAACTGATAAAAAATGGATGTTTAAACGATGCAGGTTAAAAGGTTGGATTAATTTTAAACAAGTACAATAATTTCCCTGTCTAAAACAATTGGGGAGCTACATTTTACGCACCAGTGAAAACTTAAAATTAAGTTCAAAAATTTTCTCGCTTTCGACAAATGCTGAGCGTAGATTGCATACACCGGCGTAGCTAGACCATTTTTAAAGGGGGGGGGGGGCAATAGGCTTTTAAATTTTTGGGTCCTCTGTTTTGATTAGGATCATATGTGCTATCGGCAGATACCTATTCTGACAAGTTATGATTTAAGCTTTACCCAATAAGCGCTACAAAAATTTAAGTGAAATCAAAGTCAAGGCTTAAATTTTCTTTAAATTTCACTTTGATTTTATGACTTACTCCAGCAATATTAATATACTGATAGAAATAAATCTGTACAAATAGCAGCAAAAGATGCTAAAAATTAGTTAAAAATGGCCCTGCAGAAAAAACTGCCGAATCAGTTTAGTAAATTTTTGTAAGATAATACAGAAAAAATAAAACTGTAAACTCTACAAAATTTCACCTGTATTTGGGTTATATTTTAGTTCGTTTTAAATGACAACTACCCTTCTCATATTAGCAAAACAATTATCTCAATATTAGTAGACAAAACAGAGAACGAAAAAAATATTATTTCTGTAAACTTTTTGTTATAAGTTAAACTTAGTAAAATGCCAATAATATTCTATCCTGCTGAAATTAACGAAAAGTTTTGTTGAAAAATTGTTAATTAAGACCTGTTAACTTATACCAAAATAAACATAGTTTTGACTCTCAAATTTATATGAAAATATCTGGGGTTAACGTTTAACCATGGTTACATTGGAAAAAAGTTACTCGCCCTAACTATAATTCAAAAAGTCTAAAGCCATTGAAATCGGCCGACAATTTAAGAAGCCAAAGGTTCCGAAAACTTGTTTACACTCCAGGTTGTCTACTTTGCTCGCTGGTGCTAAATAGGTGTCCTATTAATAAACCAGTGTGACTACAAATTTTTCCAAAAGCCTTATTCCTACTCTACAATATTCTATAAACTTTGTCCAAATCGGACGATTAGTTTAGAAGTTGTGTATGTATTACCGCTTCTCTCAGTTTAAAACCACTGTGTGTCGTAGACATTTTAGAGTTTTTTATGTCATATTTCACTATTTTGTTTTCCAATAGATTAGCATTAATTTTTTCTATTTTGTTATATCAGCAAAAACAAAATTTACTTCTTAAGCGGGCCATACATTTCCAATATTATGGTACAACTTTCCAAATGGTGCAAGTATATTGACCGTGTATGAAATAAATTGAAGGTTGAGCAATATTATGTAGTGAATCAAAACACTTTTGATTTTTATTGGACAACTTGAAATATTGCAGAATCTATTGGCAACACTGTGCAATTTTAATTTTGCGCTGTTTATGTTTGTGTGCATTTTGAGGTTATGTTGAATTCATATATTGCATAAAATATTGTGGCGATCTTTTGTTACATATATGTTGCAATTTATTGTATGGTGTGTGGCAAAACGAGAAAAATACTGTGCCATTATATTGGACATAATATTGGAAATGTATGGGGGGCTTTAGCCATATGGTAATAAGTACACTCTCAGAACAATTCCGTTGTGGCAACGGAATTTTTTGCCAACCGAATTAATTCGGTTGCTGCAACTTCGTAATTCGGTTGCAGCAACCGAATTCAGTTGTGGCAACCGAATGCGATTTCAATTCGGTTGCGGCAACCGAATTATCGGCTGTCACAACTGATTTCGGTTGAGGCAACCGAATTACGAGGTTGCAGCAACCGAGCGAATTCGGTTGGAAAAAGTTCGGTTGTCACAACGGAATTGTTTTGAGAGTGTAAAAAAGTCGAAAGCAAAAGTCGACTTTTGCATCACAAGAAAGTCGACTTTCAAAAAGTCGAAAATTTTCGCAAAAAGTCGATTAATCGATTAGTCGAAAGTCGATTTATAGAACCCTAATTCAGCGAACGTAATTTTTGTTTTTCGATTAAATGAACGTAATTTTTTTTTTCAATTCAGTGAACGTATTTTTTTGCTTTTTTAATTCACTGAACGTAATTTAATTTTTTTTAATTCACTGAACGTAATTTTATTTTTTTTTTATTCACTGAACGTAATTTTATTTTTTTTAATTCACTGAACGAAAATGAAATTGAACGAATCCTGTGGTGAATTAATTCAGTTAGGAATTAATTCACTTTTTTTTCCGTTCGATTTATAAAATTGAACGCGTTCACCAGTGAATTAAATCATTTGATTTAATAAAGAGATCTATTGCAATGGAATTAATTCTTTGAATTTATTGTTTGATGAACGCGTTCAGTTCAACGAATTCAGTGAATTTCTTAAGAAAAGGAATTCATTCAATTCTAGAGAAAATTGAATTCGATTAGTAGTGAATTCATTCAAAAAAGAATTAATTCTTCATAGCTCTGTTATTAGTTAAGGGAGAGCATACCACTCAAGGTAATTGCTCTATTTCGAGTTCCGGATCAGTTCCGGATTTCGTACAAAGGCGGCCCCAAATGTTTGAATTATAATTTCCCAGTCAGAAATCGCCAGTGGTACAAAAAATCAAGCACTGGCATACCACTGGGTAACCATGGTATTAAAAATAAATGACTGGCAGAACACTCATTTGGGACGCTTTGCCAGCGTTTGCGAAAAGCGTTTTACCAGTATTTTTTTTACAAAAATTTCGGTGGTTTATAAAAAAAACACTGGCAAAGAATTGGCTTAGAGTGATATGCCAAGGTTTGCAACCAGTGGTTATCCAGTGCTACCAAGCCAATGCTACCAGGCGTACAAAAATCAATTCACTGGAAAACCAATGATTTTATAAAAATGCTGACGCTTCGTTAAAAAATGTTTGTAGTCGGAAGGTTCCGAGTTCAAATCCGGTTGCAAGCAAAAAAATTTTTTGGGATTTTTTTTAATTTAAAATTTTTTTTGTTTTATAAAATCAATTTGTTTGTTTGTGGGAAAGCTCCTTCAAGACCAACTTTTTTTTTGCCCTCCAAACACTGGCATACTAGTTACTAAAAATTGTTTGCCAGTACTAGCATTTTGGCACAGCCAGTAGTTGTCCAGCTATTATCACTCATTTATGTATTTAGCCATTAAATATTATATGTCTCGTTAGCTCAGTGGGTAGAGCAATCGTCTGCCAATCTGACGGCCTGGGTTCAAATCACGCCAGGGTCAAAAAAATACATATGAACTTTTTTTTAATTTTATTTTGGAAAATATATTTCCAGACCACCTATTTATTGGTTTTGCCAGCGTTTTGCCAACGTTTAAAAATTTTGTTCCTCCAGTGCTTTTCCGGCGCTGATGATGTTATCATTTTGGGAATGGGAAAGCACTTTTTGCAAATACTTGTACCACCTGTTAAAGTGCTTTGCAACCGCTTTCCCGTTTGTATTTTTCTGACTGGGTTGTTTACAAAAAATAAAAACAAGTCACGTAGTACGGATAGTCGTTTTTTTTACAAAGTAGTTATCACTGTTGGTAAAAGTGGCACAAAAGTGCCATTGTGGCACTATTGAATGTTCAATGGCACTTTGGCACTCTCCATAGAATTTTCGCACTTTTTAAGAAAATTTCTATATAATTTGATAAAAGGTCAATTAGCTGGTTTTTCATTAAAAGACACGCCTAAAATTAAAAAACAAACGCTACACTAAAAATATCTACAATTTTCTGGACCACCTCCCAGTTCTTCGGGGACAATTTAATCATTATTTTGGTCTTTAAAAATAAAATCAACGGGGATAAAATTAGAAAAACTTTAATTGATTCTATTGTATTGTCCGTCACTGTATATTTATTTATTTTATTTATTGAAATATACTTTATAAATAAATTTACAAAATATATAAAAATTATTTATTGAAATATACTTTATAAATAAATTTACAAAATATATATAAAAAAGCGCGGGGTGACTGGACCATAGTGCGGGTAAATTATAATAACTTATAGATAACAGACGTGCTGGAACAACAGCAACCATTGCCTTCACAATGGAGGTTCAGCGAGATGAGGCCCCAACACGCCACAAAAAGAACAAATGCCGATGGACTTAACACGCGCACAAACGACCATTGCCATTGCAATAGAAGCGTTCACGATGTCTCCAAGAGAATTCGCCCGGTTTGCATGTGGTCAGTTTACACAGTCTAACGGCATGCTGAGACACGCTTTAGAGTATCGCAAAACAAAAACAATTAACCGTACACAGGTCACGAGATAACCTTCTTCCACGGCGACTCACGGCGAACTGACTGTATATTTATATTTAGCCAATATTTTGATCTTTAAAAATAAAGGCAACGAGAATAAAATTAAAAAAAACTTGAATGGTTTCTAATTTATTGGCCACCACTGTATATACAGCTATGGACATATAATTGGCACAAATTTAAATTGCGCATAAATTTAAGTATTTTCCAACTAAATATATTTTAAAATGCAAGTTTTATCTCTTCTGATTATTGTTGAAATAAATGTTTGTCTTATACTACGTTCACAGTACGATAGTTAAACATGTTTATGTAAAAGTTAAACATGTCAGTTCACACTTAAAAATGAAGTGTTCAAGTTAAACATCTCGAACAGCTGTTCCTTAACAATTTGAAAAAAAAATACAAAAATTTGATAAAATTTCCCAAAAAGTTATTTTTTCTTCGGCCGGAGGCAATAATTAATAATTTTCGGCATTATCCAATGTTATAATTGCTATAAAAAGTGAAATAACACTATCCGCCCCAGTCGGAAATAAGGTTTTTCCATTTTTAGTTAAGGGACAACTTCATGGCTGTTTTTGGATTTTTCGTTCACCGGACGCAAATTTTAATTAATTGTTTGTTTCATCTATCACTTTAATAAGAAAAAAGCACATTTTAATTGGTTTTTATTTAAATTTAGTTTCTTTTATTCAATTTTATTTTTTTTATTTTTTTGTTTTGTCTTTTTCTGCTTCAAACTTGTCATTCAACACCAATTGATATCAATTTTATCGTGTTTAACAACGTGTTTAAAAATTAAACACGATAATTTAGCGTGTTTAAGGGTAGGAAAAATGTACTGTAAAACATCTCACTTAAACATGTTTAACGCTTAAACACGTCAAATCGAGTTAAACACGTATATGTAAACGCCGTATTAATAGCGCTCAAATGTTCCGTTATGTTTTGCTTATTGTTTACCGTTAACATTTTTGCGTTAAAAATGCTGATTTAAAGTGGACATATAAATGGCACAATTTACTTAAAATAGGCAGTAGTCGTGTAGATTTAATTCAAAGCAATAAATATTTTTCGTAGTTCAGAAATAAATATAAAAAGTTAAAAAATTTATAAAATGGGATCAGGAAAACATACCACAGGTGAGGAAAGGCGGATCATATGGAAAATGTATGAAGATGAAAAAAAGTAGCGGAAATTGCTGAGATAATGCAAATTTCTCGCAAAAAAGTCTACAATGCAATTAATTCTTGTGTTGAGGATCCCGATATATTGACTAAGGGTAAAAGTCGGAAGCCAAGGCCACGAAAAACAGATGAGCGTACGGATGCAGCTATAGTACGAATGGTGAAAATTGATCCATTCAAGTCATCAAGGCAGATAGCATCGGATATTAATGAAAATTTTAACATGGAAATATCAAGCAGACTTGCCTGAAGAAGACTAGTTTTTGGAAAAACGTGTTATGGAGTGACGAAACAAAAATTAACAGGATAGGACCAGATGGCAGAATCTTTGTTCGTCGTCCTGAAGGCCAAGAGTTTAATCCTCGGTTCACTCAGAAGACGGTAAAACATGGAGGTGGCAGTATTATGGTTTGGGGTGCATTTTCTTGGCATGGCGCATTGGCGGACTTAGGCCGGTCTGGAGTGGGCAAAGCCCACCCTAGACTGCTTTTTGCCCACCCCAGAATTTAAAAAGATCTGTCTATAATTCTTGTTCTATGATTATTTTTTTTTTAATATCAGTTAATCCTGTGTTTTTTATTGGGAAAATGTCTTCTAGTTTCCTAGGCAGATAATTTGTTGGAATCTAAGGGTCAATTTTACAGCCAGAACTAATATCGATTTTTGTCTTGAATATTTCTTAAATATGAAATGTTTAAAAATTCTTACTTAAGAAATATTTAAGAAACAAATCGATCTTAGTTCTGGCTATAAGAGAAAAATTTCTTGGATTTAATAGTTTTTTAAAGGAATAATTAGTTAATAATATACTCATAGAAATAAATCCGTTAAAATAGCAGAAAAAGCTACTAAAAATTAGTTAAAAACGATGCTCCAGAAAGAATTGTGTTTTTTTTGCTAAATACTAGTAAAATAAGAACAGATAAAATAAAGCTGTTAAATTTGCAGAATTTTAATTAAGTTAACTTATAGTTAACAAATTGTATTGTAAAATCTACAGAAAATTTAAACATTAGTAGACTAAAAATAGCAAAAACAAACTGTTATATCTATAATTTTTTGTTATTTTTAAGCTAAATTTAGTTTAATGCAAATAGCAGTCTATAATGTTAATTTAGCAGAAATATTTACTAAAAAAATTGTAGAACTGTAAATTTAACAGGTTTGTTTTTGCTGTTCTTATTTTACTTGCATTTAGCAACAAAAAAAAATCTGCTAATTTAACAGTTTCTTCTGCAGCATAATTTTTAATTAATTTTGAGTTACTTTTTCTGCTATTTTTACAGATTTATTTCTATGAGTGTGCCATTTTGAGGCAATTTCAATATGTTGTAGAAGCAATAATTCTACGATGAAAATGTCAGTTTTTGATCACCTCGGTAATTTAAGTGGTCAAAATAAGGGGTAAGAATGGGTTCGTCAGAGGTGGAAGAAAATATGAGACAGGTTGATCTTAGATTTCTTTTCTCCATCAAATATAAAAATCTTATACTATTCTGAGCGTATAGCATTCCCTGCACGAGGTTTTTTTCAGAAAAACGGATGCATTTTTCAGAGTTTTCTATTAAAAACATTTGAAAATTTTGAAAATTTCATCAGAAGGGAGGGAGTTATTTTTAAGTCTTTTTTTGTATGAAAAAATCGCAAACATAATGTCGAAAGTGTTTTTTAAGATTAAGGTTCCGAGAATGGGCAAATAAACAGCTAAACACAAATGGGGCCGTTGCCCACCCCAGAAAAATGGTCTAGGTACGCCTATGGCATGGCGTAGGTCCGCTTATAAAAATCAATGGAAAAATGGACAAGTTTCAGTATATAGATATTTTAAAAAACAATATGGAGCCATATGCATTCAACTCTATGCCAATAAAATGGAAATTCATGCAAGATAATGACCCCAAACTAGTAAAAAATGGTTTTGTGCGGAGAAGATTGATGTTTTGGATTGGCCAGCCCAAAGCCCTGATTTAAATCCAGTAGAGAACCTGTGGAATGAAGTCAAGGTTGAAATCGCCAAGAAAAATTACAAAAATATGGACGAACTGTGGTCGGCCGCACAGGAAGCTTGGTAAGCCATCCCCAAAACAAAATGCCAAAAACTAGTGGAAAGTATGGGTCGCAGGTGCGAAGCTGTCATCAGAAACAAAGGCCACAGCACTAAATACACAGTACAACAGCCAATCTGGGGGGTGAGAAATTCCAAGTCAGGGTGATGGTACTAGGTCAGTATAGTAAAACCCTCAAAGGGTTTGGCGTTCGTATGTGTCATGTTTTATGACCTTTTAAATTTTTTCCTTATCTTGATGTTTTTTCGCTTAGTTGTAACATTTTGGCAAAAACGTAGTTTAACATAACTCGAGAACCACTTGTCCGATTTTGATGAAACAAATTTAGAAAAATTTAGAATTACAATTTCTTTAATCCGTTCATATAACATTTTTCTTTATAATCAACAGTTTTGCCGGTAAAAATAAATTTGTGGAGAAAAAAAAATATTTTTTTGCCTAAAAATTAAAATTTTTTTTTTAAATTCATAAAAAATCCAAAACGGAAAAAAGGATCAAGTGTTATTAATTTCATGTAAAGTCACATAACCTATAAACAAAATTTAACGCGTTCTGCTTTTATTTACAATTAAGTGAAGGTGTCCCATTTTGACAAGAATATTGATATTTGTTTTTATTTAAAAAAGTGTCATTTATCGCCTTTTTCATAAATTTTCCCCAATAACTCCAGACTTCTGGCCATAAACTACTAAAAAAATTAAGTAAACATTTTTATAATTTTTTATTTTTATTTTATTTATTTATTTTTATTTATTTTAATAAATATTGCCTAGACTTTTTCGATGGTGGTTGTTCGGGACTAGTGGCATCGCATTCATCGCTATCATCAGTTTCTGAACTACACATAATGTCAATGTGTGACTCCACTGTTGGCCCTTCTGCATCTCCTGAAAATTCTTTATCATCAAGATCATCCTTGTCTTGCCACACTAACTTACTCCACCAGCAAATTTCTGCAATTATTGCACTCGGCGACTTTTTGCCTCTATATCTGTAAGTTTTTGTTTTATTAAAATGAGTTTGAAAAAATAAAAAATCAGTATTACCTCATTTCAAATGGCATAGCAACTTGATGATAGCGTTCACCTTGTTCATCAGATTCGGTAGCCAATTGTTTGCTGAAGTAGTCCAGATGATGATGTAAATAATGGATTTTCAAGGACATGTGGACACCAATTTCCGAGAATGCTCTTAACATCCTTGCGACAGAAACATCGTAGTTGTTAGAACGATGCTTTCCCAACAAGCCTTCTATTACTTCTTTGATTGCCTGCCATGCATTCAATTCAGCGTCAATCAAAATATTGTTGAATGCGTCACTTTTAATCAGCTCTCGTATATCTGGACCATTTAGTACGCCTGATTGGAAAAAATTAATTTGTTAAGATGGAAAATCATGGGAAATGAATGTGATATTATAACTTACCTTCTTTAATTTTACTTTCGCTGAGTCTCGGGTAAATTAGTTTCAAACACAAGAAAACTTCATCTCTTTTGGCGACAGTTTTGATAAAATTCTTAACAATTCCAAGTTTAATATGCAGTGGAGGCAGCAATATCTTCTCCTTCGGCACTAGAGGCTCACGAATAATATTGGCCGTTTGTAACCTGCTGTGCTCTCTGAGTTTCCATCCGTGGCATGCATATTGGTCACCGGAAAATCGTGTGTCCCAATCGCACAAAAAGCACATATATTTTATACAGCCGCTTTGAAGACCGCAAAGCATTGCTACAACTTTTAAATCGCAGCATATGCGCCACATATGTTTGGCGTAGTTAACCATTTTTTCATCAAAATCGGACAAGTGGTTCTCGAGTTATGTTAAACTACGTTTTTGCCAAAATGTTACAACTAAGCGAAAAAACATCAAGATAAGGAAAAAATTTAAAAGGTCATAAAAAAAAATGACACATACGAACGCCAAACCCTTTGAGGGTTTTACTATACTGACCTAGTACCATCACCCTGACTTGGAATTTCTCACCCTCCCAAAAATGTTCCACAGTGATATTAACGGTAAAATATTTGTACATACCAAAAAATTTAACTAATGCAATATTAAAACCATTTCTTTTCTTTTTTTAAGATTGTGCCATTTATGTGACCAGCTTATTTTAATGGGTTTTTTCTTTTCATAATGATAAGTTTTTATTTATTTATTTTTTATTTCCTGCACAACAAGACCAAGTCTTATAATTACAGAATGTATTTGTAAAACGGTTATAATTGTTATATATAATTTGAATAAAAATAACAAGAAGTATTAAAAAAAAAAAAAAAAAATATATATATATATATATTAAATAAAATATGTAGAATATAAGTAATAAATTAATATAATTAAACATTGAAAATTTAAACAAAAAATTTAAACAAATTTGAAATTGATTGCGTTGCTGTTAAGTTGTTGGTAATGAGGAAGTTTAGTCCAAAGACGAGCGGCGTTTATGAAGAACTGCCATTCTGAAACTAAAGTTCGGTGCATTGGTATTACTAGGTTTCTACCTCTGGGAGATATAGCAAAGTTTAGGTGATCAAATAGGTATTGAGGTTGCTTAGTGTATATAATTTTGTGTAAGAATAGGAGTACTCTTATTTTTAAAAGATTATTGAAGGATACTCCGTAGAGTTGTTTCGAGTAAGACGATATTCTTTCACGTTTACGTATTCCATATACATACCTTATTATGTTGTTATATAGAACACTGATTTTTCGATTACTACTTGAATCACATTCTCCAAAAACTTCACAGCCATAAATAAGACCAGGAATTAAATAAGCCTTTGCAAGTAAAATTCTTATATGTAACGGTGTAAAAAATTGCGTGGCTCAAAGTGTTCTTAATTTTAAATACGTTTGCGCAACAAGAGAATGTACATGATCTGACCAAGTTAGATGTTCGTTGAAGATCAGACCAAGGTTTTTTGCAGACTGCACGATATCAATTTTCTGAGAGTTGATTAAAATTTCATGCTCAATTATTGGATTTAAAGTTCTTTTGTGGATTAACAAACATTTCGATTTTAGAGTGTTAAGGCAAAGACCAGTTCTTAAAGCCCATTGATATATATTATCAAGATCCTGGTTTAATTTATCCACGGCTTCCTTGATTGAATTCACTGGACTGCTAAGACACAGTTGTACGTCATCAGCATACATGTGAATCTTGCAGTACGACAGTTGCTGGGGTAAATCATTTGCGTACAGCGAGAAAAGCAGTGGTCCCAGTATTGATCCTTGCGGAACACCCTTCGTAACTCTTAGTGGTTTAGAGTTTCTTCCATTCACATAGACCGACTGAATGCGGTTAGATAGGTAATTTGAGATTAGTTGCGTTGAAGTCAATGAGAAGTTGAAAAAGCGTCTGAGCTTAGAACATAGTGTAGAATGGTTAACAGTATCAAACGCCTTGGAATGGTCAAGACGGATTAAGAAATTTATTTTATCGTCATCAAGCTCACGGCGTATGTTTTCAGAAACATCAATTAATGCAGAAACACAACTATGTTTAGCACGAAAACCAGATTGCTTGTCCGTCATTAGTTCCTTCTCCTGGATGTATTTATTTATCTGAGAATATAATGTCTTTTCTAAAACTTTCGACAGGAAACTCAAAATTGCAATCGGATGATACTCCGTGTTTGTTTTGGGAACTGGTATTATCTTTCCATGCTTCCAATTAAATGGGAAACAGCTCTTGGTGATGATCGTGTTGAAAAGGTGTGTGATGAAAGGTAACAGTATTGGCAAAAGGATTTTAATAAATTTAGGGTGTAGGTTATCATATCCAACAGCATTCGCTTTCACTGATTTAAAACTAAATATTACATCACACGGGGTGATACACGAGAACTCAAAATCATTAAATTCAAAAGAATTAATGTAATTATGGTGTTGTATATTGGGGTTATTTGTTTGTATTATGGGAATATTAGTGACAACTTTATTTAGCTCATCAGCATCAACCGAAAGAATCTTCCGTTTGTCGTCCTTACCACTACCAATTTCCCGTATCGTACTCCAAGTTTGTTTGGATTCAAGGGCTGAATTAAAACGTTTGGAGTAATAATTAGATTTCGCTCTTCTAATTTGCTTATTAACTTCCTTTCTAGCAGATCGAAATTCAGATTTAAGTTCAATTGTTTTAAACCGTTTCCATTGTGAATATCCAAGTCTCTACGTTGTATTGATTGTTTGATGGTGGTAGAAAACCATGGTTTCTTCTTCACTGCAACTGTTCTCCTAATCAAAGGCACAGTTTCATCAAAAAGTTTAAGTATATTATCCTCTAAAAAGGCCAGTTGATCATCTACAGAAGTCATAAAATATATGCTGTACCAATCGATTTGATTTACATTAATGAATTTCAATTAAAGTTTATAGCAATATTAAATTTGCATAATAAACATTTGGAAAAAACAAAAACTTGTTGGTTGTTAATAGTATTTGCAATATAGTAGCATAAGAAAGAATTCATGGTAAAATGTGCCATTTATATGTCCATAGCTGTATATAAAATACCCTACGGGGAATGAGGAGTCAATTGCCCTCCAAGGACCTATCCAGTGACCGGTCAACCGAAGGCATATTATTAAATTAGTACAAATATGAACCAAAGAGAATGAATTAATTTTCTAAGTATTTTCTGATTCGTTACTTTCAGTTGCTTTTAAAAAACTTGACCGATACCGAAATAAAAAACAAAGTTCGCGGCATATTTTTTAAAATATTTTTTTATTTATTTTACTCTTTTATTTATTTTGAACTTTACGATTTGCTTATTTTACCTCTTATTTTAAATTTTTATAATTTTTTGCTAAAAAATTTTAAGTTTTGTGTTTTCAACGTTTTTTAATGTTAAAGGTGTTTTATTTTTAACAATTGGTATTTCATTTAATTTTCTAATTTTTAATTGATTTTTTAATTTAATTATGGCCAACGCAAAAAACGAGTCAACTGCCATTAAAGGACCTATCCCGTGACCTTTTAATCGGGGGCATACTGGAGGCACTTCCACTATATTTGTGTGTGTTAGTGTTGTTTTCTTTTCAATTTTTTTTCTTTTCCATTTTTTTTATTTGCTTGTAGTGTTTGTTTTTTCTTTTTCTTTTTTATTTGAACAAAAACGAAAAATATATAACTTTACCATCAGCCAGCCATCACGCATAAGCAACATTAGCTCAGACTGTAGAGCGTTTGCCTTACAAGCAGGAGGTTGTGTTATCGAGCCCTACTCCGACGCCAAGTAGATTATTTTTAATTCTTAATTTTTTATTAGTTTATTTGAAAAGCTATTTTTAGACACACCACCTTACTGTCACAAGGTGTCTAAACTGTGGCAATTGGTCATTTCCAATGACAACGCCATGTTAAAGTGATATGTCTCTTTCAAACAAAAAGACCGATCAACGACCGGTCTCCACCCCCTTGGGACCTATCCTGCGTGTCATCTGGGACCGGTCCCTTTCCCCGTAGGATATGTATGTAAAATTTTTTGAAAGACTTGGACCTGCAAACTTATCTTAAAATAACGTAATATACCGCTGGACGCGCCACCAAAAAACCTTTCCTATGATACCCATATTGAGTATGTTGTCTTCAGCTAAGATGCAAATTTCTTCCAAAAACTAAAAAAAAATACATTTTTTAAAAATGGTCCAGCTCGTGAGATCTCATTGCTAGACCCGAAATATTTTGGGAATCATCATAAAACAAGCCAAGGTTTATTTTGGGTGGGGGGGGGACTTTTTTTCGTGATAACAATATAAAATCTCCATACATTTTGTACTGCGCATTTTTTATATATATCTGTCTCTTTTTAGATTATTGTGCTTTATCTTTTGTGTTTTTCTTAAATTTTTGCGTTTTGTTTTGCTCATTTTCTGTCGGCCATATTGCCCAAATCAGCTGAATTATATCTGGTATATGATTCGCGAACTATAAATCAAGGCAAACATTTTTTAAAAATTGATTTGTTAAAATTGAATCAATTAGCTTCAATAAAAATCAAACTGATTCTTTGAATCAGATATTGACTAATTGAAGTAGGAAATAATTCAATAACTCTGTTTTTTGTTAGGACGATCAACGATACAACAAAAACCACACAATAAATTTACTGCTGCCGTTATTATAATTAGGTGGTTCACAAGGGGTGTGCTGTCTGTTGTATCGTCCTAACAAAAAACAGAGTTGTTAAAATTTTTATTTGACTTTAAAGCCCGGTATTTTGTTCGCACTTTTGCGAAAAAGCTGTCAAACTCCATATAAAAAAAAATGATTTTTCACTTGTGTGGAATTGTTGCGAAATTGCGGTGGAATTTTTTTTGCATCAATTTAATAGACATGACCATTCGAAAATGTAGCGAAAAAGTGACATTTGGGTTAATTACGATTGTAACTTTTTATAGACCATAAAAATTTGTGCATTTTAATGTTTTTATTATAGTTTTTGAGCTCCAAACATAGAGCGAAATTTTTTCGCTCTTTTGAACAAAATACTGGGCTTAACAACGATGTTGTATGGTGCTATTCTCAAATATTGCATTTTTTCAATTTAAATTTTAACAACTCTGTTTTTTGTTAGCACGATACAGCGATACAAAAAATAGCACACCTCTTGTGGACCACCTTAATATTAAGGAAGTTCACAAGGAAAACCCAATAGTCAAATCGTTGTTAAAGTCAAATAAAAATTTTAACTCTGCTTTTTGTTAGGACAATACAAGATAGCACACCTCTTGTGAACTTCCTAATTATAATAACGGCAGCAGTAAATTTTTTGTGCGGTTCAAATTATAGCATATAACGGAAAACTAAAACCACTCATAAAATTGAATCTTTTAGAATAACTGAAAATTACTCAATGACTTCTGCTGAAACTCATTAACATAAATAGCCACTGGACCCAGAATATTTCTCCATAATTGAGAACTATGACAAGTTGTTGTAATAGAAGGTGGTGTAGGTGGCAGATATTGTGTTGGCTGTGAACTACAACTTCCAGAATAAGCCGTACTTGTAAAACAATCTGTACTTAAATACGTTAAGTTAAAGTAGAATTGATGCTGTGCGAATTTATTGCTTGTAGTTGTGATGACATGGAAGGTAAAGTTTCAATAGCCAAGTTTAAATTAGACATCGATCTAGTATTCTTTGAAGTTGATGTTTGTCACCAGCTTGTTGTTGAGTTTGTATTCCTCACATTATTAATTGATATTATTGAACTTGTGGTTGTCAAAGTTTGATTTGATTGTCTAGCAGAAGACTTTGGCCTACTACTTTGAATTCGATTTTGTGTAGTTGTTGTTGTAGCGGGTTTAAAAAGAGAATTTATAGTTAATAATTCTTGTTTAAAGCCGAAGTCATACACATAGTCCGTTCGCTGTGGTGCTATGTCATCAGAACCTCATCAGCGTTAACAGAGGACACCATGTACAAGGTGGACTGTGAGTGAGGTTGGCATTTGGAAGTAATTTCCCTTCACCCCCGGATTTTGTGAAGTTGGTGTTGCTGGTGATGATGTGAAATTCCATGTTGAAGTTGAATTATTTTCTTGAAATTTTATTATCTCATCCTTCTCGCCAATTTATTGTGTCACTCTTATAAGCAAATAACTTTTTTAACGGCACGCGTTATTTATTTCATATCTTTATTAACTAAAAGCACACTTAAGAACTACGTTTAAAACAAATATGTATATCACAATCAGTCAGTGTGTTCGTTATGCTAATTTTTTAGCTTTTTGCGGATTTTCAAGCTAAGATAAATGGTTCTTTCAGTGTTTTTCTTTAATTACCCGGAAACATAAGGAAATTTTCCGGAATCGAGAAGTGAGAAATAGGCAAAATTCCTGGGCCAAAACCACTAATCATCACATTGTGTTTTTGAGAAAACAACTTAAATTGGCGAGACTACTCCCTTTGCACGAATTTGTTTTAAGATCATTGAAGTTTATTATAACATATACATATAAACTCTAAAAAATAAAACAACGAATATAAGTTTCTGTGTGAAATTGTGAACATGTCGTTAATTTCTTATATTGTATAAATTTTTTTATTGTAAACTTTAAGTTTTTTTGTTTTCAATACAAGGCACAAATAATTATTTTTGTCTTAAGCTTAAATACTATCAACAGGAAGTCTTAATGAATAATGAAAAATTTTCAACAAATAATGATATGGGAGTATATATTTAATAAAATATTAAAAATATATATATATATATTTTTAATAAAAATAAAAAAATTAATAATTTTATATACAAGAATAGAAAAAATATATAAGATTAAATATAAAGCTCAACGCACACAATACGACTTTTGACGCCTCGAATGCAGAAAAACGGGGTTTCTGTCGTGAATTGTGAATTTTTTGTCATACATATTTGAAGCATTCTTTATACAAAAATGTAAAAAATAAAAAAATAAATCTTTGTTGACAAAACAATTTACCACTGTAAGAATTACAAATAAAAGTCGAAAACGACTGAAACCTTTTTCTTCAATCGAGTCGAAAACATTTTTTTCTTTGCTTAGGATCTCAAGAAAAAATAGTAGTTAAAATAAAATAATAGTAGTTAAAAAGAGAAAAGCACCCTGTATATAAAAAATGTAGAAAATATATCGTTGGCTTAGTCGGCAAACCTGTCAAGTCCGTTTTTTTTAATTTTTTAATAGAGACAAAAAACTGTCTAACTGGGCTAACTTTTTTTAAATCTGTAAACGCAGTTTTCTTCTTTAGTTCATCTTGTTTAACCACAAAAAATCATAGAATTCCAAAATAAAAGTTTGCAGACTTATAGGCTCTTTTTGGACTTAGCACATTTGCTCTTTATAATTTTCTATTTTAAATGTGGACTTACCAGATTTTCTTTCAACTTTATGGACTTAGCAGATTTTCTTTTTTTTATTTTATTTTTATTTATGTCAGCAGAATCCATGAAAATCGCCTTATAAAATTTATAAATTAACAATGTTTTTCCTGAAAAAATTTATAAGTAATAGTTACCCAGCCAACATTTGTCTGAGCGCTCAGAAATTATGACTCATAAAAGACTCTGAAATACGAACATTTTCAGAGTGCTCAAATCTTAGAGTCATAAATGAAACATAATAGACTCTTATTTATGAGTGTATTCAAAATTTTTTCAACGCCCATAAATTACTCAAAAATTTGTCACAAGTGACTCATAAATGGCCCAGAAAATTAAAAATTTTCCAGCAATGCTCATAATTTGGAGTCTTTTATGAGTCATAAAAGTGCACTCAAAAGAGGCTTCAGAAGGTTTAAGGGCTCTTTTATGAGTCTTTTCGGACTCCAATTGTACACTAGGTACCTTAAAAGTTAAAATAACTAAATAATTATTTCGTTAACCCAGCCAGCAAATTCGGAGCGCTCATATATAAGATTCTTAAATAGCTCATAGAAATGATTATTGTTTTTTTGAAAACACTCTTTTTTTGGCAGAAAATATGAACCCTCAAAAAACAATCCAAAAAGTTGTCTCTACAATCTAAAAAGCTGTCTCAAAATGAGGGTTCATTTTTCGGACTCAAAAAAGATTCCAAAATTATTTAAATTTATGAGGAAAATTTCGATTTTATACGTTCTTTTTTCTGAGTCATTTCTGATTACACAGGGGGCTCTTTTGGACGGACCACTTTCATAGGAAAAATGTTTATGTTTTTGGAGCTCATTTCTGAGTCATTAATGATCATCTTTGTTTGCTGGGAATCTTTAATAATGTTTTGTCTTTTTAAATAAACAAAATCGCATTTAATTCTATTGAAGAAATTTGTTGAAACAAAATGTGTGTTGTTTTTACCTGGACTTAGCATGTGGTTTTCGATGTTTTGTTTTTTTTTTTTTGGACTTGGCAGAATTGCTTACCACTGCATAACAACAAGAAAAAACAACATAACGGCATTTTTTTCTTTGTAAATAATGTGTTTTGAGTTACACTAGCATACTACATCAAAAGCTCAATTTGCATAAAAATTGGACTTGACAGGTTTGCCGACTAAGCCAACGATATGTAGTTGTTCGTTTTGTTTAGAATAAATTAAACTAAATTAAAGCAATGGGTGAGTTCCAAAACGTCATTTGCAATGCAACTGAACAAAGGCATGCATTTCTAAACGCAATTGATGCGCATAGAAAAAGAAAACTGTGCATCACAAATTTTGTTGATGCTTTGTTGACATGTTTTTATTACAAAGTAAACAACACACTTATTAACTTGGTATCGAAACAGTAGTAAAACCGCATCACTGCAATGTATTTTGACGTTTAGGAACTCACGCAATATGTAAATGGTAGGTAGGGAAGAAAAAAAATACTAGTCAAGAAGGAGGGAGAAGTAGAAAGGTAAAAAAGTTATATGGACGTTTGTTTAATCTGGTTTAAAGGAATATAACGGGAGGAGAGAAACGAATATTGATTTAAATCAATCTCGTTCTTTTTAAATACGTCATTAAAAGACTATAAATAAATTTGTATTGTGCCAAAGAAGGTATAATGCTATCTCTTTGATGGCGTAAATTACCAATTACTCTAGGTATATCCAAATCCTAAAAAGAAAGAATATGAAAAATATTCAACCAGATGAAAAACCAAAATAAAACTAACCTCATTGTGATCTAAGGTGTATAATAGTAAGTCTGCTGTTAATGTGACACCAGATCTACCACCGCCTTCAAGACAGTGTAGAAGAACGGGGGGATTTGTATTATGACCTGGCGGAACTTCATTAATGGAAGCCATACGCACTGAATTGAGCTCCTCTAAAAAGTCTAAAAAGTGGTTTACTTCACGTGGGCAATTTTGTTCACCCCAATCGGTGTAGTTTAGATGCCAAACAGAACGATAACGTCTTGATTGTATGTGATAAAGACGTAGTTTGCTGGTTATACAACGATCGGTAGTTTCTGAAAATTCCTGATAAATTTGGAACTGTAAAGAAAGAAATAATGCATTTATTGATAATTTTTGAATTTGTCCTACGAAAGAATTTTTTTACATAACTTTCGTGATTTAAAAAAAGAGCTCACTAAGATAAATTTCGTAAGTCATGCGTAGGGTATTCAATCGATTAATCGAACAATTTTGCTCAAAAATCGTTCGAATAATTTAAAATGACCAATTAATTCGAACAATTTAATACGATTATTCGAAATTGGTAAAAAAATTACAAAAATATTTAAAATAGATTTGTTTTTATTAAAGTAAATATGCTAAAATCCCAAAACTTATTTAACAAATTGTGAAAAATAATTTGATGTACCTATCCGGATTTCATTCTGGCCTAAAGCCCAAAGCAGATATTAAAAATGTCAGCGAAACTATTCAATATTTAAAAAAAAATATTATTAAATTTTCTTCGAAGACGGCAGTGACAAATAAAGAAAATACAAAAACCTGCTTTATCGATAAAACGTCGCACTGCGATAAAACACTGTCGACACTGCGTTTATCTGGTTTTGGTCTAAGGAAACCATCAGGGGACGGGACTTTTAGAATTTTTAGAAATATTCGTTAGCTTTGACTCAATGAGAATTTTTTATTTTCGTCTATGATCACAGTTTTCTTTTTCATCTTCTAAAATATTTACTACTCTGTTGTTTCGAGAGATCTAGCAATGTAGTTTTAACTATTTACGTATAGCCAAATTTGTAATTATTTTCCTACGATTTCTTAAAAATTGAAACGAAAGCATTAATAATTATTATTAATTAATTATAATTAATGCTCAGTGTAGTAAAGCTTGTTTAGTGAGTACTCTGCATTCATATCTTTTAGCAAATAAAATAAAGTGACGGAGGGACGTAAACGTAGAGTGAAAATCAATTCTCAACAGAATTTCTGTCTACGTTTTCTATGTGTTCACAAATGAATGTACGAGTTCTACAAATGAATGTACGAGTTCTATTCTTAACTCATTGAACATATTATATACGTTTACGTCTGGCTAATTCAGGCTTGGATAAAATTTGAATATGCGACAGTGGGAGCAGAAAAAATATGATTTCGGTCATTAATTTTTTTCTTTTTATGATTTTTAGAAGAGTTACTGAAACTACCCAGTCAGAAAAATACAAAAGAAAGCGGTGGCAAAGCACTTTAACAGGTGGTACACGTACTGGCAAAAAGTGCTTTCCCATTCCAAAAATGATAACATCATTAGACAAAAGGACCGGATATTCAAAAAGCGCCGGAAAAGCACTGGAGAAACAAAATTTTTAAACGTTGGCAAAACGCTGGCAAAACCAATAAATAGGTGGTCTGGAAATATATTTTCCAAAATAAAATTTTAAAAAAGTTCATATGTATTTTTTTGGTCCTGCCGTGATTTGAACCCAGGCCGTCAGATTGGCAGACGATTGCTCTACCCACTGAGCTAACGAGACATATAATATTTGATGGCTAAACACATAAATGAGTGATAATAGCTGGACAACTACTGGCTGTGCCAAAATGCTAGTATTGGCAAACAATTTTTTGTAACTAGTATGCCAGTGCTGGGAGGGCAAAAAAAAGTGGGTTCTGAAGGAGCTTTCCCACAAACAAACAAAATTGGTTTTATAAAACAAAAAAATTTTTAACTAAAAAAAATCCAAAAAAAATTTTTTGCTTGCAACCGGATTTAAACTCGGAACCTTCTGACTACAAATATTTTTTAACGAAGCGTCAGCATTTTTATAAAATCACTGGTCTACCAGTGAATTGATTTTTGTACGCCTGGTAGCATTTGCTAGGTAGCACTGGATAGGTAGCACTGGTTGCAAACCTTGGCATATCACTCTAAGCCAATTCTTTGCCAGTGGTTTTTTTTTATAAACCACTGAAATTTTTGTAAAACAAATACTGCCCAGGTAGAAATTGCCGACGGTGCAACAAAAATTGTACTGGGAGAGCACTTTTTTCTACGAAATGCCGGTACTACTTAAAACGTGCTTCGCCAGTACTGTTTTCTGAAAATTAACCTTCTTTTTTTAATTTATTAAAATTAATAATTTTATAAGTTTTATGTGTTTTTGCACCTATTACAAAATTATTTATGTAAAAGAGACATAGCCATTCTTTTCTTGTGAAGTTTCGACAGAATGCATTAAAAATCTGTGATGTACACTAAAAGGACAGTAAAGTACGAGCAAACTACTAAATTTGTTATTAAATGTACTGGGATAATACCAAAAAAATAAAATCCCAAGCATGCGCCAACGTTGAGAAATAGCTACGGCCAAGTGTTTATTGGTGTTATCATTTCGACAACATGCCAATACAGTGAAAGTTGAAAATCCGACGCATTGCCAGTACATGTACTACCGTCTCCAATACCGGGCCGACATTGTGCCGTTTGTATTTTTCTACCTGGGTGGTAAACGCTTTTTGCAAACGCTGGCAAAGCGTCCGAAATGAGTGTTCTGCCAGTCTTTTATTTTTAATAACGTGGTTACGTATGCCAGTGCTTGATAAAATATTTAAATAAATAAAATTATTAAAACTACGTTAATTTTTAAATTTTATTTGATTAATCGGTTAAGAAAATCAATTAAAATAAAAAGTCTATTAATTGAATACCCTAGTCAAGAGAATATTTTTTTAGAAAAGCTGTAATTGCAAGAAACTTGTTTTTTACAACTTTGATCGAAACAAATTTTTATATTCGTAAATCTTGCACATGTTGTAAAAAGAGCCTATAAAAACTCTACTTTTTCTATTTTTGATGCTTGCACTTTATTTCTAAATCAGTACAAAAACCAGAAAAAGCTACTAAAAATTAGTTAAAAAATTCCCTGTTGAAAAAACTGATAAACTCAGCATTGTTTGCTAAATATTAGTAAAGTAAAAACAGAAAAGAAAAATCTGTTAAGTTTACAAATTGCAAATAAAAGTTAAGGTAAGGTAAATAAGGTAAAAAAATAAATAAGGTAAGGTAAAAACAGTAAGTAAAAATCTGTTAAGTTTACAAATTTTAGATATATTTTAGTTAATTGCTAATAACAAATTACCATGTAGAAATGAAAACTGTAAAATCCACAAAATTTAAGCTGTATTAAAAAAAAAAAAAAATCAACGAAATCACTTGCTGAAAAAAAAATATATCTTAAAAAATTTTAAATATCAAATTATTTGGTAATCGTTTTAGTCTACTACTTTTCAAGAAATTTCTCTTGCTGAGTTTAGCAGAGAAAATTGTCATTTGCAATTAACTGTACGACGAACATTTTTTTGTGGTACGGTCTAATACAAACATATCGTCAGCTTATTATTGGTTGATTCATAAACCAAAAAGTCGTTATCGAGAAAAACGATAAAGGTTTACATTAAATTTCTCCCCCTTTTGCAAATGTTTACTGTGAATTCCATTTTAGGTACAGGATGTGTTCAGCAAATTTATGGAAAACACTACCGGGGACATTTTTATGGAACATTTTAATCCTCTAACTTTGCAATTAAAGGGTATTTTTTGGCCCTTTTTCAAAAAGTGCCAAAAAAGACCAATAAGTTGAAGTGCTAGAGGCTTAAAATGTTCCACAAAAATATTTGTCATGAAATTCTACTATAACTCTGAAGACATCAAAGTTGAAAATTTAACTTTAATGCCAGAAATAAGTCAAAACTTAAAATGTGTTTAAGGGTTAATTTCGCACTTATTCAGAATTGGAGCTCAAATGTTCCACAAACCTGTATGAAAAAAACCAGAACATTCCAGGTAATTTTAGTCCTATTTTTTTAGTTTTTACTAAAACTCTGGAATGTTGGAAATCAGCAAAATCTCGAAAGTCTATGAACGGTCGCAAAAACCTAGGTAGAGGACATCTTAGGGAACACAGTCTCATTCAAGTTTTTCAAATATCTCTTGGAACATTTTGGAGCTTTTTTTTAAATTTGGGATTTAAAAAAAAAACCCATATTTTATACCCTACACCACTATGTGGTCAGGGTATTATAAGTTTGTGCTGATGTTTGTAACACCAAAAAATATTGGTCGTAGACCCACCTTATAGTATACCGATCGGTTCAGAATTTTTTTTTATTTCGATTTAACGATGTCCGTCTGTCTGTCCGTCCGTCTGTCTGTCCATGCAATCTTGTGCGCACTCTACAGGTCGCAAATATTAAGATATTTTGATGAAATTTGGTACGCAGACCTATGTTGGCCCAAGGACGAACAAGTTTGATTTGGTGAACATCGGTCCATGTTTAGACCTAGTGCCCATATAAGGGTCCTACCAAAATTATATTGTTTATACGCTGCAGGTCGTAAATATTAAGATATTTTGACGAAATTTGGTACACAGACCTATGTTAGCCCAATAACGTAGCCTATTGATTTTGGTGAATATCGGTCCATGTTTAGACCTAGTGCCCATATAAGGGTCCTACCAAAATTATACTCTTTATACGCTGCAGGTCGTAAATATTAAGATATTTTGATGAAATTTGGTACACAGACCTATATTGGCCCAATAACGCAGCCTATTGATTTTGGTGAACATCGGTCCATGTTTAGACCTAGTGCCCATATAAGGGTCCTACCAAAATTATACTGTTTAAACGCTGCAGGTCGTAAATATTAAGATATTTTGATGAAATTTGGTACACAGACCTATGTTGGCCCAATAACGCAGCCTATTGATTTTGGTGAACATCGGTCCATGTTTAGACCTAGTGCCCATATAAGGGTCCCACCAAAATTATATTGTTTATACGGTGCAGGTCGCAAATATTAAGATATTTTGATGAACATAGACCTATGTTGGCCCAAGGACGAAGCCTATTGATTTTGGTGAACATCGGTCCATGTTTAGAACTAGTGCCCATATAAGGGTCCCCCCCAAAATTGGCTTGGTTACAAACTGCAGGTCGCAAATATTAAGATATTTTAATGAAATTTGGTGCGCTGACTCACATTATAGAAAATTTTGACACAAGCCCCATTTTAACCCATTCGAATTTCGGATCCAAACAATACACCAGACTGGTGTAGGGTATTGTATAGTCGGCATGCACGACTTTAACCTTTTTACTCGTTTTGAGGTAACATTAATAATTTTGTTACTTTTTTCGTAAATATTTAACAGGTTTCTATTTTTTTATAACTACACGCAAAAAATTAGCGTATGTTATATTATACAAACAATCTTGGTAAAAACGATTTCATACAGAAAAAAATAGTTTACATTAGCTTAGTTTAAATCAAACCCTTAAATTTTTATATAAATTACCTAAAAATATAATTTTTTATTGATACATTATAAATTCTTTTGTACATTATGTTAAATCACTTTCCTTTTTTTATCTATTTAAAAAATTATCAATATTTAGTTACATTATGGAAAAATTATAAAAAATTGCATGCACGAGACCCAAAATAAACTTAGGAATTTTTACAATTCATTTATTTGTTGCCAGATGTTTGTACAATGTGTATAATTCCTAAAAATAGCATTAAAATTGCCAAAGTTGAAAATTGTAAAAAAAAAAAAAAAATAAAGAAGATAAAACAATATGGCGAAAAGTAGATGCCAAAAGTGAAAAAAGTTAGAAACATGTAAAATAATATAAAATTTTATTTTAAATGTCATATGGAATTGTATGTGGGTAAGGCTAATAGACAATCTCAAACGGATATGGCTTTATCTTCACATAAGTCACAACTATCGGTGCGTTTACAAATTTATCGTCAACATTTTCATCGACTTTTCGGTTAGTAAAACTATTATATAATAGTATAATAATAAAATAGTTAATAACTTTTATTATTATTATTTTCATTGCAGTTCAAGTTTTTAACAAGTTGATGTCATCTATTAATGGTTGGCCGATTATATAGAATGTGCTGATTGTTATTTTTCATGGTTGCTGCCACAAGCTAGGTGTGATCAACATGTTTTAGGCTTGAAGGCTATTATTTATATGGCCCAACGATTGAGACTGGAAAAGGAATTAGTATTAAAAACAGGACAGGCTGCCAATGCTTTGTGTGGAATGGTAACAAATTAAAAAAAATAGTTTTTATGTTGTAATTAAATAGTTTTCCAAATTTATGATATTAAAGCAAAAATGAAGATTTACTGCTTTATTTGCATCCAACTATTAATAAAAATGATTATTATAAAATAATAAAATAAATTAATCGAATTGTTTTAATAAGGGAGAAGGAAAGAGCTAAATAATTTAACATAAATTGAAAAATAAAATATGGCTTAAGTTTAATAAATTAGTGCTAACAATTCCAAAAACAGAATAACAAATATTTACCAAGTTTTTTTGTATAATTATTGTTAGTTTTTGTTTTCTTATTTTATACCGAGCATATTATATAAGTTATACCCAAAACTTGGGTAGAGCTATAATACATACTAAAACTAGGTAACTTATACCCTTATTTTATGTGATTTCCCCCTTTTTATTTTTTGCGTGTAGTTTCAGTTTTATAATTTGAGATTATTTTTGGAACAAATTATTGTTTATTTATGATTTTTTTATTGTATCATTACAAAATAAAAAAAAAAAGTGTCACAAAATTATAAAACTTTGACTTCAAACTCTCGCCAACTAACAACGAGTAACCATAATGATACAATATGTGCGTTCCCGTACGTTACCGCGGGTACCCGCGGGACCCCAAAACAGCCCAAACAACAATTTATACGCAATTTTGAGTACGAGAACGCCTTTGGGCTAGTTTGTGTAACTTCGGTAAAGTACGGGAACAGACATAATATGTTTGTTATACGTACATTACCGCGGGTACCCGCGGGAACCCAATATTACCAAAAAGAATATTTGTTTCTCTTTTTACCAGAAGTTTCCCGTACTTTTTCTCGGGTAAAATGGTAAAACTGTCAAATCACTAACTGTTTATAAATCAGCTGTTTGTAAAAATAATTAAAATATTAACAAAACTTGTAAACAATAATTAATATCGTTAACAAATACCACGTTCTAACACTTTTTCATTATTCACTTCGATATTTTATTTTTAAAAATAGCTTTTGTTTATATGAATAGCTTTGACGTTAATTTTTGGGCTTGAAATGTGGTTTTGTGCGTTCCCGGTATTCTGAGAAATTTACCATTTTTTGAGATAATTATTTGTTTACTCTCATTTTACCAGACTTTGCCCAGAACTACGTGGAACAAACCTAATATTTCACTCAAAAAATATTTAAGAATTCTGCATTTTGAATATATGTATACTAGAGTGGTCCAAAAAAAAAAAGTTGGAATTTTCACGCTCCACAACCCTACAAATATGCCACTTTGAAAAAAAAATGCAGTCTGATCAAAAAAATCACCAAAAAAGTTTTGTTTAGAGGTAGCACATCGCAACTGAAGTTTCGAGGTTGTACTTGTTCTATTATTTTTAATTAATTAAAAATAATGGAAAAAATGAGAAAAATTAAATATAATTATTATGATCGCGGCATATCAAATCTAATATATTTTTAGGTGTACATTACGAATATGAAATCAAAATTGAAATCGGAGTCGCGGATTTCGCGAAATTTTAAAATTTCATACAAAAAAGGATCAACTTCGATCAGGATGTTTTCTTATATTTACCAATATGAAAATTTCATTTTTGCATTAACATATATCTGCTAAATGTCCTATATAGGGATTTTGGTAGCAATAAAATTATAGCAATCTAAATAATAGCAAGGATATCTGTTATCCTTTTTAAAATTAAAATCAGTGTTATATATAATGAAGGTCCTTGGTAAGTAAATTGCAAAAGTATAACAAATTGCATTTTTCGATAACACCGTTTACAGGTAATTAGGAAAATATCTCAAAAAACTTGAGTTTTTTTGAATTTTCAAAAACCGCGAATAATTCATAAACCACAAATTTTTTTTAAGTTTCGATTGCTGATTCATAATCTCCGTTAAAATAAAGATCAGATTTGAGAAATTTGTGCATACAAGGCAAAAACAAGTTGAATTTTTAATTACATCTTTTCGGATAATTTCGAAAATTTGACTAAAATATGTATTTTTTTGTATAAATTTAAAAAAAACAGCGAATTACTTAAAAGTTACTTAATTTTTTTAAGTTTTGATTTCAAATTCGTTATATTCACATTAATTAAGACCAGATTTAAAAAAATTGTTAAATAATAGCGTACAGGTTAAGAAATAATTAAATTTAAAGTCAACCCTACTTTTTGTATAAATTACTCTAGAGATAAATTACTAATTCTTAAAAGACAACTTTTTGTGCTACCTCTAAATAACAGCGGATTTAGCTGAAACTTGGCACAGAGAGTTTTTAGACATTAAGGAATAGGGGCAACATTGTGGAGATCGCGAATTCCAACTTTCATGTTTTTTTGGACCACTCTAATGTATACACATATTTTCCCTTTACCTGAATTGTACTTTTGGCCATAAAACGGCGATCTTGGCCCAATGCAGTGCAATGTTAGATTGTTGCATTAAAGTAATTTTGCATTTTTACAATTTTATATCTGAAAATGAAAAAGTATAAAAATCAATTAAAAACCAACCTGGCCAAACTCCATACGCTGATTTGTATTTGGAGGTATATAATTTAAATCCTCCGACAACTGGACAATTAAATAAACATCAGCTTCCCAAACGCATTGCCAAAAAATGCGTGTTGTCAATTCATCATGAGGAGATTGAGCAACTATATAGAAACGTTGTTTATTGCCAACAGTAGCCTAAAAAAGAAAATATTAACAACTATTTCTAAGTAACCTTTAAATAATGTCCTTATTACCGATATGTGTGAAGCATTGACGTAACCATGTCTATTTTCCATTGTGGGCGTTAAACGTACACGATTATCATCATAGGGTAGAAAATTAGGATCTGAATTTTTTATAGCATTTTCTTCCTTTAAAGCACAATCATAACGGGCCAGTTCTCTTCGTTTAGGTATAGCCTCAAATTCCATAAATAATTGAGTGTCGGTTAATTTATGTGTGAGTGCTTGACACTAAAAAGAAAGAAAAATAATAATAATTTTAAGTATTTTATTTAAAAATTTTAAACCTTACCAATTCATCTTTGGAAAATTGTCCCGAAATTGGTTGTAGTTTTGCTACACCTGTAGACCATCTATGATGTAGATTTAAATCATCTTGTGCTAGTTTAATTTTTTGAAATTTTGTGGTATTTGCTGCCTTTTCTCGACCGAGTGTAGCAGATTTTTGTTTATCAGGAGTTTTACTTCTTCCCAAGAAATTCCATCGCTTCTTACGTTTTTCTTTTGAAGATGAATTGGCGGTGCTCGAACTTTGTATTGTGTTATCTAGAGTTGTGTTATACACGGAAGATGAAGTGGAAGACAAATTTATGGCTGAAAAATTATGATTTAAAGAGTCATCATGTGAGGAGGACGATGTTATTCTTGTAGAATTCAAAGTTAATGTAGGTGAAGTTGGTGAGGCGGAGGATGTCGCTTGTATAACATCTACTGCCGATATTGAGGAGATATTTTTTATATTTTTATGATGCCTGGGTGGTGGAGTTACTTTAACCTGTGTTTGTTCTTGCGCTGAACATGTCATTTGACCTATAGCTGGTGCTGCTGATGCTGCTCTGACGGCTCTTTGCGGTGGTGTTGGATCTAGTAGTTGCATATCTGTACTGGCAGCTCTATCGGGTTGTGTTTGATGATTGAATTTCTTAATATTCATGGAAATTTCATCAGGTTCATCTTGAGCTTGTAAATATTGATGAATTTGTTGCTGTTGTAGTTGTTGGGAAGTTTGATGTGGTGTCTGTTCTCTTTGCTGTATATGATGATGTCTTATAGCTGGCACTGGTGGTTGATGATGCTTAACTCCCGCAGACGACTGTGCAGATGATGTTCGAGTATCCAATAGATGTTGAGAGACATAATCATGTGAGTATTCCTAAAGACAAAAAATATATATTTTTTTTAATTTAACGAGCTCAAGGAAATTAGAAAACTGTAAAATTCATTTCATGAGAAATCGCAGTATAAGGTCTTAATTTTTTAGAAGTTTTCAAACAAAAATTTTAATAAATATAATTTATTGTGACTTTGCAACAACAAACACAAGGGAAATAGAGTCATAACTAACAGTCACAGACTTTTCGTAGGAGTAGACAGGTTAGATTGTAAAAATTAAAAGGTTTCCGAATTCGAAAAAAATTCGAAGCAAATTACGTAGCAACTATATTTTTGCGTAATCTCTTGTCAGTTTTCAAATAAGGTTTTTTTTACGACTCCTTTTAGAGGAATACTTCATTTAGAAGCGCACTCTAAATACAAAAGGGACACAACACAAACTATTCCAAAATTGACTTTTTCACAGTATTTTTAAAGATCAAAATAGTGGCTAAATTCGCCCCGAAAGGAGAAGAGATGGTTCAGAAAAATGTGCAGAATTTTGGCGTAGCGTTTTTTTTTGTCACTTGTTTTAAGTGGGCTTCGCTTTTAACGAAATATTAGCGATATCGACCTTTTATCAAATTACATAGTCAAATTTAGGGAGTAGGTACTGATCGGTTCTGTACAAACAGTATATTTTTGGAAATCCTATAAAATTTCCTTAAGGCTTGCATTATTTTTATAGTGGCCAGATTTCAAATGGCAGTATTTTAAACATGACCAATTTTTTCTTTGTTTTTACCGATTTTAAAAGAAAGTTAACAACACTGAAATTTTAACATGAAATGCTTGTTACCACAGATTAATACCAGATGTGAAACCAATGACAGGTGTCAAAAAAGTATTCTCGAACCGTATGGTTTTGTTTACATGGAAGTGAAGTCAAGAGGGAGATAACTAGCGTGTTTTTTAATCACCTGGATTTAGAATTTTTCATACAAAAAATGGATTTATTAAATCCAAAAAAAAAGCTGGATTTAATAAATCCACAATAAAAGCACAAATATATGAAACAGCCTATTAATTTAATGTCAGAAAAAAATACGAATGAAAATTAAAAGAGAAACAAAAAAATTGAAAAACTAACAAATAAAAGGTTTTTATTAAATTTTTTTATGAAATATGTTTAGAAAAAAAAAAACTACACCTCACCAAATACATATTTTTCATCTTGGACATGGAGAAATAGCTCAAATAGAAATGGCAATTTTTCACTCTACAGTAAGTAATTTAATTAAATCCAATTAGTGAATATTAAATATTGCAATGGAATTTTTCAATTGTGTAAATATATAAATTGAAGTGATAAAACTGAAAAGTCAGACTGTTTATCGCTGTTTTATGTAAAATATAATTATAAATTAAAAGTTAAAGTAAAATCCTTCATCATCGAATTCGGTATTAAAAATTAGGGTGAAAGAAGTGTCGGACAGAAATTTTTTTTAAAATAGGAAGAATCTAACCCCAACTGTTGAGCACTTTTAGAAATACTTTTTGGATTTATTAAATCCAAGTGATTAGAAAAAACGGCTAACAATATAAAATCTCCATACATTTTGTATTGCGCATTTTTTGTATATATCTGTCTCTTTTTAGATTATTGTGCTTTATCTTTTGTGTTTTTCTTAAATTTTTGAATTTTGTTTTGCTCATTTTCTGTCTGCCATATTGCGCAAATCAGCTGATTGATATCTGGTACAACCTGTGCTTTTTACTATAAAGCACCAAGTTGTTTTTCACGTGGAAAATTTTCACTAAAACTTTAAAAGCTTTAAATAGTGATTTAAATTCTGAAAATGAATTTTTTTTATGTAATTAAAAAGCAACAATCACATTAATCACAAAATTCTACTTTTTCACAAGAAAAATAATAGTCTTGTATATTAAATTTGCGTGAAAATAAAGTCTACTCAATTTTCACGTGAAACTCATTGTCGTGAAAAATTAGCACCGTTTTTCAAATTAAAGAAATATGATAAAATTTACTAGTAAATTAAAGAGAATCTGATAATTATAAATCTGAGCTTCATAATATAAGTTGCCAACCAGAGTTGAATTTCATAAAAACCAGCTGCGATACTTTAAGAATTAAAGTTCAAAGCTAAAATTGTAACAACAGAGGATAAAAATAGCATTGTTAGAATTTCGTTGATGTTAGTCTAATTGAGTTGTTTAAATTTGTTTATTTCACATTCAATATAAATAGACCATCATCATTTATTAACCCATAATGGCATGGATACTGATGATAGGTTTGCAGCGAGAACCGAAAATACGTATTCTAGCCTGTTGGCCTTATCGAATTTTTTAAATTTTTATTCTCTTTAATTTACTTGCAAATTTTATCATCTTTCTTTAATTTGAAAACAATTTATATGAAAATGTGATGTAACCTCAAATCGAACGAAAATAATTCCTTAAGCAACTAAAAGATCAACTATACCAACGACTATATAGACTAAAGACAAACCACCAGCCTCAACTGCTGTTAGAAAGTCTCTTTAATTTTATATGCAAACTGGTTTTAAGAGAAACAGTTTTTAGTGTTTTTTTTAACGCGTATTTTTTAATATTAATAAGCAAAATTTTGTGCTAATTATACAAAACTAATGCAGAGAACATATCAAACGACACAAGTGCACTTTACAATTTAATTAAAATTGCTTAAAAACAATAAAAATAATTAATTAAATATACCACTTTTTCGCGTTTTTTGTTATTTTACATTGAAACTCTCTTAAAATTAGTTCAGTTTTTCAGATGAGAGCCGTGGATAGTGCCTGACTATACACAAACTTCATTCCATTAATAAAGCTTTTTAATACATATGTACATATATGTATTATATAAAAAAGTAAGTAACAATTTTTTCTAAACTTTCGTATTTCTTACCGCTGGTACTGCTTGTGGTTGATTATGCATTCCTCCTGGAGCCGATTGTATGGAAGATGTTCGATTTCTTATTTCTGTATTATGATTAGAAGATCCCGAAGATCTTTGTTCGGTATTACGTTGTGGTGTCACTGACGTGGCTGGCTGATATTGAGGCATTGGTACATTTTCATAAATAGGTTCTATTGACCCATTTATGGCATTGCGTTGCAGGGCAGCTGGTTGTGTATTGGAAGATGTACGATAACCAGAGGGGGGTAAGGTAGGAGAATTTTGTTCATAGCTTTGGGTGTTGTTGGTATTAACAGCATGTGATCCTGTCTGACTTAGGGCCGATTGTCTTAGTTGGGACATTATGGAAGGCTGTTCTTCAATCATGTTAAGATTTTCAAAAGTACCATGAGGTGGTAGGTAAGATTGTGATTGTCCTATATGACCCATATACGGATATTGATGGAGCATAGTAGCACCCGAGGAGGTGGTAATTTGTCCAGGATTACCTAAACCACCAGGGTGTCCGGTATAAGGATACTGAGCATTTAATAGATTTCTATTTGATACCAAATCAGGTGAAGAACCAGACACATAGGCTCTATAACCCAACAACGGACGATGAGAAGCTACTGCTAAATCGGGTGTGGAAGATGAACTTAATCTATTTACTGGATACGGAGGAGGTGGTTTAGTTCGTATCATTTGTAAACGTTGAGGTAAATCCACATAAACGTTATTGCCACCTTGAGTAGAAGAGCCTAAAACAGAGGCTGCATTGGCTGCACTTAAATTATATTGCGCATGCATAGCTTGAGCCGGTTGTGCTACATCGGGATAACGATGTGTAGACATATGGCTCATTATTATACCCTCTCCGGTTTGATGAACATCTGGTTGTGACCCGGCATAATAAGCAGCTGCATTACTATGAGCTGCCAAAGCAGCTGCTTGATACTGTAATTGGTTTAAATTATAAAGTTCATTTGAGTGTGTTCTATATTTAAGTTGTACTGCTGTCTCGTAATCAGGAGCTGGTCGATAGGTAGGTAACATGGCTTTAAGGCGTTCTCTTTCATGAGCATCGGCTGCCAAAATGTGATTATTGTTATTGTGACCCAAAAAACTAGAACTACTATGTAAATTATTATTGCTTAAATCTTGACAGGAGCTGCTTTGTAAACGAGTATCCAACATATTATTGGAAAGCTGTTGAGAGGATGCTCCATAATCATGAGAGTATTCCTAATAAATATTAAACATTTATATTATTAAACAATCAAAAATTTTTTATTTCTACTTACTTTACTTAACCAACTCTGGCCCATTTGTCCTCCGGCACTATGATGAGCCATATGTAAAGCACTACCATTTATGCCATTACCATCTGTACGACCACTTCCGGACTGATGGCTAGCTGCCAATGATATATTGGAAGACATTAAGGCTGAGGAGGAATTAGCCGAAGTTATAAGACCATGTGGCGGTAACTGTGACGAAGATTGGTGATGCATCGATTGGGCTGATGATAAATATTCCTGCGACTGTTGTGTGGGCTGTTGATAATGACTGCCAATAGTGACTGTGTTACCAGCTCCTGGCACATAAATGGCACGATGTTCTAGCAATAAATCCTCTCGTGAATCGCTTAAATCATAACCACTAAAGGCTGAAGAATTAATGGCGTCTGCCCCTCCACCTATAGATATACCATTACCGCTTTCTACATCTCCCACACTTGACGAGGAATCTTCATCTATATAACGTTTAAAGAATTTATGTTGTGTTATACATAATTTCCAAAAATATCGTGCTGTATCCGCTTCAGGAAATATAAATGAGCCGACAAATAAAGAACCATCTGCTTTATTTTGTTCTATACGTATCGTACGCTTATCGATGGTGACCGTATGAAAATCTTTCCATGGAAAATATTGACGTCCATTTTCTGCCGTCACTACCATACCATTAATAGCCAAACCTAAATTAATGTCATTGCCTAAATTATCTTTAGCTTGAAAACGTTCCTCTCCGTAACCTTCTAATTGTTGACAACATTGTATATACATTTCTTCGGCCTGTGACGTGGTTAGATGTTGAATACCAGAATGTTGTTGTAATACCTCTAAAATGAGGCTATCCAGAAGATTATCATCGTTGGATAAACCTGAATGATGGTAAAAAAGATTGAAATAAAGCTTAGTAGACCAAAATAAATACAAAATCTCCTCGAACTAATATTTTTTCAACATTTTAAATAAAAAAATGAATATGAAATATAAAAAACACCAATGATAGAAAAATAATGATTTGCGATGTTTTCATAAATTTTAATTGATACTTCTGGTATTTTCTGAATTTCTAATGATATTATCTGAATTTCAAATTATATTTTCTGAATTTCAAATAATATTTTCTGAATTTAAACTAAAAAACCATTAACTGCATTTCAAATTTCAAATGAAATTCTGATTTTCAAATGGAAATCCTGAATATTAATTGATATTTTCTGAATTTCAAATGGAAAATCTGAGTTTCAATTCATATTTTCTGAATAATATTTGCAAACGGTGTAGTTTTTTTTTAAACATTTTGGAAAATTATAAAATATAAAAATAAGTTTTTATTTTTAAATAAAACAATAAAATGTAATAAAATATTTCAATTGTGGTAAAAGCAGCAAAATTTGCAAATAAACAGACTGGAAGTTTTCTTCTCTTATACAGTTGGTCAATAAATTATTTTCAAATCTAATATAATATTTTGTTAATTTTGTAATTTTTGTGTTCAACACATCATCTACCCTCACACCAACGCGGATACTGTAAAATGTTATTTTGTAAATCCCCATGTCTCCGTGATAGATTTTTATGTTATCACCTGAGTTATCAAATATTTAAATTTTAGGCTTGTCTTGTTTTCGGGAAAATGTTAAAATTTCAATGTTTTTTCTTTTTATAAGGAATCCTTAATCGACAATCCAAATTTAAATAAAGAAAACAAAATAAAATTTAAATTTTTTTCTGAAAATTCTAAAAAAATAAATTTAGTTGAATGTGGTTTTATTCTGCAGGACATTTTTTTTAATTATTTATTATAATTATCGTTAAAAAAATTAGTAAATAATGTTTCTAGAATTATTTTGTTTGTTTAAATGCATAATTTTTTATGCAACGCCTAAAAAATTTGAGTGATTTATTTGACATGGCAAGTGATGAAAGTATTTTTCTCGTGATTTACAAAATACGCTTTTTGAAGAAAAAAAATTAGGCGAAGTGATTGCGTTTTATAAAATTTAGCCATAAACGTGTTTTGTGATATTTTAGTGTAATAAATTTAGCAAAATTTTTTGGTGATTTTAGCAGGTTAAGTTATTTTCTATTAACTAAAATTTAACTCAATAATAACTAAAATTCTGTATATTTAACAATTTTATTTTTGCTGTTCCTATCTTATACCCAATTGACATGAACGAGATAACTAAAGGCTCAACTATATTTAGCGAAGTTGAATTAAGGAAAAGAGCGATACCACGGAAATACATTGAAGCACCCATATTTAGCTTAAGTCAACTTTCGTAACTTTAGGATCTTAAAATGTCTTTAGTACGATACTAACCTCAGTAAAAAATGTATTTATTGCCATAACTTTTGCAAATGGAAACTGATTTGTTTGAAATTTTGCAAGAACAGTTTTTAGAGGTGACCCCATATTATACTAAAAATTGCACTGTGGGGACATCTTGGAAAGCTATGCTGCCATACAAAATTTTTGAAAAATCGCGATTTTAACGTATAGGCCGCTATAGATGAATACATTTTTATACCCTACACCACTACGTGGAGAGGGTATTATAAGTTTGTGCTGATGTTTGTAACACCAAAAAATATTGGTCCTAGACCCACCTTATAGTATACCGATCGGCTCAGAATTTTTTTTTATTTCGATTTAACGATGTCCGTCTGTCCGTCCGTCCCTCCGTCCGTCCGTCCCTCCGTCCGTCTGTCCATGCATTCTTGTGCGCACTCTACAGGTTGCAAATATTAAGATATTTTGACGAAATTTGATACACCGACTTAAGTCGGCCCAAGGACGATTGATTGATTTTGGTTGAGATCGGTCCATTTTTAGACCTAGTGCCTATATAAGGGTATTCCCCAAAATTTTCTTTTTTACAAGCTGCAGGTCGCAAATACGAAGATATTTCAACAGACCTATGTCGGCCAAAGAACGGAGCCTATTGATTTTATTTCAAATCGGTTCATGTTTAGACCTAGTGCCCATATAAGGGTACCCCCCAAAATTGTCTTTTTTACACGCTGCAGGTCGCAAATACGCAGATATTTCAATGAAATTTGGTACACAGACCTATGTCGGCCCAAGGACGAAGCCTATTGATTTTGATTAAAATCGGTCCAGTTTAGACCTAGTGCTAATATAAGGGTCCCCCCAAAATTGGCTTCGTTACACGGTGCAGATCGCAAATACGAAGATATTTCAATGAAATTTGGTTCGCTGATTTACATGGTCCCAAGGAAAAAGCCTATTGATTCTAGATAGGATCGGTCCATATTTGGACCTATCGCCCATATGGGCTATATTTTCGATTTTCTCTTCTTTTATGATTTTATAGAAAATTTTGACACAAGTCCGTTTTAACCCATTCAAATTTCGGATCCAAACATTAGTTGGCTTTAAGTCAGACTGGTGTAGGGTATTATATAGTCGGCATGCCCGACTTTAACCTTTTTACTCCTTTTTATTGAAATATTTTCCTTTTAATTGCTTCCTTACTAAGGCTATGGACATATAAATGGCACATTTTACCATGAATTCTTTCTTATGCTACTATATTGCAAATACTATTAACAACAAACAAGTTTTTGTTTTTTCAAAAGGTTTATTAGCACATTTAATATTGCTGTAAACTTTAGTTGAAATTCATTAATATAAATAAAAACTTATCATTATGAAAAAAAAACTATTGAAATGAGCTGGACACATAAATGGCACAATCTTAAAAAAATAGAAGAAATGGTTTTAATATTGCATTTGTTAAATTTTTTGGTATGTACAAATATTTTACCTTTAATATTTAGTGCTGTGGCCTTTTTTCTGGTGACAGCTTTACACCTGCGACTCATACTTTCCACTAGTTTTTGGCATTTTGGCATACCAAGCTTCCTGTGCGGCCGACCACAGTTCGTCCATATTTTTGTAATTTTTCTTGGCGATTTTAACATTGACTTCGTTCCACAGGTTCTCTATTGGATTTAAGTCAGGACTCTGGGCTAGCCAATCCAAAACATCAATCTTCTCCGCACAAAACCATTTTTTTACTAGTTTGGAGGAGTGTTTGGGGTCATTATCTTGCATGAATTTCCATTTTATTGGCATGGAGTTGAAGGCATATGGCCCCATATGGTTTTTTAAAATATCTAAATACTGAAACTTGTCCATTTTTCCATTGATTTTTATAAGCGGACCTACGCCATGCCAAGAAAATTCACCCCAAACAATAATACTGCCACCTCCATGTTTTACCGTCTTCTGAGTGAACCGAGGATTAAACTCTTGGCATTTAGGACGACGATTTTCCTTATGGGTTCTGGCGAAGGTTAGTCGTTTTGAAATATTTTTTTTTTTTTTGGGAAAAGGGGCTTTTTTCAGGAAATGCGCCCAAACAAATTTGCCTCGTTTAGTCTTCTTCTGACAAGTCTGCTAGATATTTCCATGTCAAAATTTTCATTAATATCCGATGCTATCTGCCTTGATGACTTGAATGGATCAATTTTCACCATTCGTACTATAGCTGCATCAGCACGCTCATCTGTTTTTCGTGGCCTTGGCTTCCGAATTTTACCCTAAGTCAATATATTGGGATCCTCAACACAAGAATTAATTGCATTGTAGACTTTTTTGCGAGGAATTTGCATTATGTCAGCAATTTCCGCTACTTTTTTCCATTTTCATACATTTTCCATATGATCCGCCTTTCCTCATCTGTGGTATGTTTTCCTGATCCCATTTTAAAAATTTTTTAACTTTTTATATTTATTTTTGAACTACGAAAAATATTTATTGCTTTGAATTAAATCTACACGACTACTGCCAATTTTAAGTAAATTGTGCCATTTATATGTCCACTTTAAATCAGCATTGTTAACGCAAAAATGATAACGGTAAATAATAAGCAAATCGTAATGTAACATTTGAGCACTATTAAGACAAACATTTTTTTCAACAACAATCAGAAGATATAAAATTTGCATTTTTAAATATGTTTAGTTGGAAAATACTTAAATTTATGCGCAATTTCAATTTGTGCCATTTATGTGTCCATAGCTGTATATAAAACGCTAAGTAGTGGTTTAAATATCAAGATTAGCACATCGCAGTTATACCGTAAATATGGCCACAGGTCCTTTGCTTACATTTTAACCCAAAAAAAAATCATATTATGTAATTGAATTTGAAAAATTTTTTATATAAAAAACTGTATGGACAACCGCCAAACTTTAAAGACATTTAGCGAAAAATCTGTAACATCGATAGAAAAATAAAGTACGCCATTGTAATCAGTATGGCAAGGAATTCCATGCAAATGCATGTTATTCCTCGATAATCCAAACCTAATATGGACTAAACATTTATCCGACTCATCAAATTTAGAACAAACTGGCATCGATTTGTAGTTGCATATTTTTGCATATTTTGACATAAATGCATGTTTTTGCATATTTCGACTTTAAATGCATATTTGGTGGCTTTTTAATGCATATTTAGTGCTTTTTAATGCACATTTGTGTATATTTTTCATTTTTAGTAGCATTTTTTATTGTGTAAAAAAATATAAAAAATTGATACGTTTTCATATTTTGATTCAATCAAAATAAACATTTTTAAAACTTTATTGACCTATGGGAAATCTTCGAGTTCTGTGTCTGTTTGCAAAATAACTAACTTAAATATATTTTTAGGTTTTAAAGTGAATTATTTTTGCAAAAATTATAGTTTTTAGTGCATATTTCTTATATTGTTAGTGCATATTTTTCTTTTTCAACCGCATATTTTAGGTGCATATTTTTCATTTTTAAGTGCATGAAATTCCTTGCCCTAGTAATCAGCATGTCCGAAATATATAGAACTGATGGTCAGATCTCCATTAATTTTTTGAGTGTCATGCAGTGTTATTTATCCATTCAACGTATTCACACAAATGTATGCACAAATTTGGCGTTTGTTTAACCGAGAGTTGATTTAACCCAGTATTTGTTAAATCGGGATTCCGCTGTAGATTAAATAAGCTAAATTCAATAAAATTGCTTATTTAAATAAATTTACGAAACCATTGCAGAAAACAGTACTGGTAATGCACTTCTTGAGTGGTACTGGCATACTAATGTAGAAGCCTGGATAGTCTACTAATATTCAGCAAAAAGTTTTATTGATTTTAGCAACCCAGGTGAAAATGTTCATATATGTTCATATATTGTCATATATGGTTTCATGTATGAGCGTATATGGTTTAATGTATGATCATATATGAACATATATGTTATGTATGGAAGCATATATGGGTAAATACATTCAAATGTATGAATCCATATATGATAATATACTGCATTTATGGGTCCATATATTGGTTCATATATTCCATATATCTTCATATATGAATTCATATATTATTCCATATATGGTAATTTCTTTTTATCATGGGGGTAATTACGTGAGCGGATTCAAAAAATATTGAAATGCAATACATTTGATAATTTCTTAAATACAGTTGGCGATTTCTAAAATACAATTGCCAGTTTCTGAAATACAATTGATTATTTGTAAAAAACATTTGATAATTTCTGAAATGCAATTGCAAATTTCTGAAATACAATTAATAAATTTCTGAAATAAAATTTTCAGTTTCTGAAATACAATTCATAATTTCTGAAATACAATTGGTAGTTTCTGATAAACAATTGATAAATATGAAAATCAGTTGATAATTTCTGAAAAGCAATTATAAACTAAAAATGGCTAAAACAAACTGTTGTATCTAAAAAAATGTTAGTTAAATTTTGTTCAATGCAAATAGCAGTTTATAAAACCAACAGAAATATTTACTAAAAATATTAAACTGTTGATTTTAGAAGGCTAGATTTGTATTTCCATTAAAAACAAAAAACTAAAAAGGAACTTTGAAAATTTTAAATTTTATGTGATGTTTTTTTCTCTACTACTACAATTTAATTTTATTTTCTAATAACTGAAATTTAGCTCAATTATAACTCAAATTTTGTAAACATATTAAAAAGTATTTTTTTGCTGTTCCTATCCTATTTATATTTAGCAAAAATACTCTGCTAAATCAGCAGTTTTCCATGTCTATTAAAAATTTCATAATTTCTCAATTTCATTCAAATGTACAACTTCATCAGTAACGTATGAATAGAATTATAATATTTACATTTAATTTGAATAAAAAAAGCAATATTTTTATTAAAAAATAAAAAAAAAAATTTTATATGAACATTCATATATCTCCATATATGGCCATATACCCTCAAATTTCGGATCCGAACACATATATGAACCCATATATGTTGCCATATATGACCATATATGAACATTTTCACCTGGGAAGGAATTTTTTCATTTGCAATCGACTAACAAGTGTTAGCAAAACCTTTGCTGAGATTACTATTTGTTTTTGCTGACTTTAATACCTTTTTTTTGAGTGTGAACAAATGTATCATTTTTCATAAAAAGAAGAAAACATTTTTTACTCTACCAAAATATGACAGCGCTACCTGAACGCAGATAGTTGTAAAATAGTTGCAGAACTTTTGACTATCGAAGTGTATCTGCTAACGGCAACCATTGACAACTGTACACATTTTTTAAAACTACTCACCTTGTAAATTTTTTGGCAACACCAATGACTTCTTCAAATAATCTTTAGTTTGTTTATCACTTTGATAACTATCATATTCAGCTTGTCGACAGTATAAAGCCAAGAGTATGGCAGTACGTATATCGCATGCAATTTTCCCTTCATAAATATCACTTTTTAATTGTAGAAAATAATAGTATCGTGTAACTTCATCGCTCAAGTGTCTTACACCTGTGGTAACATAATGACGAACACGTAAAAAGATCTTTGTACCAGCAGCATATTTTTCCAATTGTCGACTAAGGGATCGTTCTAAATCAATCCATTTCATTTCATCTTCTTTACCTTTTACTATATAGCGTAGGCCAAAAAATTCGGGTTGTTGTATAAGTAAACGTTGACAGACGTTGTCTAGACATTCTTGACCTTTACTTTCGGAACTGATTGTACAATCGACAGTGGTTGTAGTATCTGGAAAAAATAGAAACCAGGAAATAATATTTTAAGAATGCCGTTAAAATATGTTTTTTCGTTAAGTCCTAACCCCTATGTAAAAAACGTAAACATATACTGACTTCAGTTTAATTTTTAATATGGGTATTAGAGTGGTCAAAAAAAACATGAAAGTTGGAGTTCGCGATCTCCACAATGTTGCCCCTATTCCTTAATGTCTAAAAACTCTCTGTGCCAAGTTTCAGCTAAATCCGCTTTTATTTAGCGGTAGCACAAAAAGTTTTCTTTTAAGAATTAGTAATTTATTGCTAGAGTAATTTTTACAAAAAGAAGGGTTGACTTTAAATTTAATTATTTCTTAACCTGTACGCCATTATTTAACAATTTTTTTTTAAATCTGGTCTTAATTAATGTGAATATAAGGAATTTAAAATCAAAACTTAAAAAAATTAAGTAACTTTTAAATAATTCGCGGTTTTTTTTAAATTTATACAAAAAAATATATATTTTAGTCAAATTTTCGAAATTTTCCGAAAAGATGTAATTAAAAATTCAACTTGTTTTTGGCTTGAATGCGCTTGAATCAGCAATCGAATCTTAAAAAAAATTTGTGGTTTATGAATTATTCGCGGTTTTTGAAAATTCAAAAAAAACTCAAGTTTTTTGAGATATTTTCCTAATTACCTGTAAACGGTGTTATCGAAAAATGCAATTTGTTATACTTTTACAATTTACTTACCAAGGGCCTTCATTATATATAACACTGATTTTAATTTGAAAAAGGATAACAGATATCCTTGCAAATTAACTTAAAATTTGACATTTTTAATTATTTCGCTATTATTTAGATTGCTATAATTTTATTGCTACCAAAAACCATATCTCTCATAATAGGACATTCCACAGATATATATTAATGCAAAAACAAAATTTTCATATTGGTAAATATAAGAAAACATCCTGATCGAAGTTGATAATTTTTTGTATGTAATTTTCAAATTTCGCGAAATCCGCGACTCCGATTTCAATTTTGATTTCAAATTCGTAATGTACACCTAAAAATGTATTAGATTTGATATGTCGCGATCGTAATATTTATATTTAACTTTTCTCATTTTTTCCATTATTTTTAGTTAATTAAAAATAATATAACAAGTACAACCTCGAAACTTCAATTGCGATGTGCTACCTCTAAACAAAACTTTTTTGGTGATTTTTTTGAGCAGACCACATTTTTTGTCAAAGTGGCATATTTGTAGGGTTGTGGAGTGTGAAAATTCCAACTTTTTTTTTTTTTGGACTACTCTAATGGGTATTCATTAGGCTTTCCAGTACCGACTTCGGTAATACCGAAATTGTCGAAATTCGAGCCATTTTAGCAAATTCGAAATACCGATTTAAGAACGATACCGATTTCGGTTTTGCATACAATTTTTCTGTTTATTATTTTAGTATTTTATGTCTTTTTTAAGAGAAATTTTAACAAATTCGACAATAATTCTGTTTTTCTGTTTGAATTATTTACAAATTTTATATTTTAAAGATGCAAACATTAATAAATACGAATATATTTATATATTTTTACTCAACTAGAACTTTGGACAACGCAAAAACTAAAACTAACGCAGCCAAAAAATGTGTGATTATGATTACACTAAAAAAAAAAATAAGTTAGCAGAAAAATTAGTAAAACGTCTTGTATATCAAGTTTACTAGTTTTCAACTAACTTATTTTATTTTTTTTAGTGTAATCATACTCAAACATTTTTTGGCTGCGTTATGATTAAATTCCGTTTTCAGCAAAAGTTTTAGTTATACTTTTTTAGCACTAAACTAATCTAATGTTTTACTAATTTATTTTGCTACAAAAATTGTGCTGATAGCCGTAATTATAGCGTGGACGTCAACCGGATAGACAAGTTGTAGATATCGCAGCTTGTCTGGATATAGTATAACGGAAATGATAATTAAAAGACAAACTCTACACAATTTCTATATTTAAATTTTCAGCAAATAAATTAACTAAAGTAAAATTTCTCTACAAAATTTTTCAGTCTACTAATATTCAGCAAAAAGTTTAGTGATTTTAGCAAGGATTTTTTTCATGTGCAATAGACTAAGTGCTAGCAAAACTTTTGATGAGATTTCTATTTTTGTGGTAAAAATCAGCTCGCTAATTTTCAGCAAACACTTTTGCTGAAATTACCAACTTTTTTGCAAGCACGCTCCTGACTAAAAATTTGCCGACACAGCAACATTTTTTGCTGACTTTACTGACTTTTTTTTGAGTGTACTTATAAATAGTATGACTTTTGCAAGGGTTATATCCACGTGTCTTAATTAATTCAAACATAAAAAGAATGTTTTTCCTAAAAATTTTCTTAAGAGAAAGTCAAAATTAATTAGAAATTTATAATTCAGCTCGAGGCCAATTTCCTTATTATGAATTAACATAATAAGTACACTCATAGAAATAAATCTGTAAAAATAGCAGAAAAAGTTACTGAAAATTAGTTAAAAATGATGCTGCAGAAAAAACTGCTAAAATTAGCAGATTTTTTTACTAAATACTAGTAAAATGAGAACAGCAAAACTAAAACTGTTCAATTTACAGAATTTTAGTTATAATTATAGCAGGTTAATTTGCTATTCTCCATTTACAAAAATTTAGCTCAAAAATATAACTAAAATTCTGTATATTAAACAGATTTATTTTTGCTGTTCCTATATTACTAATATATAGCAAAAATAATCTGCTAATTTAGCAGTTTTTTTCTGCAGCATCATTTTTAACTCATTTTTAGTAGTTTTAACTTAATTTTTTACGGACTTTTTTCTATTAGTGTTGTTGTTGTAACGGCTTTAAAATGAGAATTTGTAGTTAATAATTCTCATTTAAAGCCGGAGTGGCAATCCTTGCTCGGATAAATTCGAAGATTCGAATACATCCGAATCGTTCCGGCACATAGTCCGATTGCCATGGGAACCGGGTTATACCGCCCATACTCGGTCGTCAGAGCCTCGTCAGCGTTAACAGGGGACACCATGTCCAAGGTGGACTGTGGGTGAGGTTGGCATTTGGAAATAATTTCCCTTGACCCCCATCTATTAGTGTAAGTATCTGTGGTGCAGGGGGTAGAGAGTTCAGCTTGATAGCCTTAGAAATCTGAGTTTAAATCTCAACAAAGACATTATAGTTTTTTTTAAATAATTTTTTTACTGATTCAAATTAAAAGACACAATTGATTCTCTGTTGTTGATATAATTTATTCATAAACAAAATATTCAAATTTCCAACCTGAAAAAATTCAAATTTAAAATTTCACTAAAAAATTTAAATCAAGTTTAGCATAGAGAGAACGCAATGTTCGCGATATAAATTTTTTTTTTAATTTTTAAATAAATTTTGTGGAACGTGTTATTCTATTTATAGAATTTGTAATCCATATGCAGTAAAGCAATCAATTAATGCAACAAAATTTCAAAACTTGTAAATAAATGTCGGTAAATTCTAGGGTATTCAACTAATCGGCTTTTTATTTAATCGATTAATCGTGCAAATAATTATTTGGGTTTTTTTCTTAACCGGTTAATCGAACAAAATTTTAAAATTAATCGATTAATCGAAAAAAATTTCTGCAAAATAATATACATACACTTGTTGCGTTTTTAATAATTTTATTTAAATAAAGGAACAAAAATAAATTTAGTAACTCTTCTGAAATTCGTAAAAATAAAAAAATGTAATAAGTGAGATCAGATTCTGTCAATATTTTTATTTTTTTCTGTCCCCGCTTTCACATATTAAAACTTTATCCAAATTGAGGAGAACCACACCCGAAAGAAGAATATGTATAAGACCCCGTACATTAATTTGTATCTCTTTCGTATGCATTGAATAAATAAAAACGTAAATGTAAATAGTGAGGAATTTTGTTGAGAATTGATTTTCCCTCTACGTTTCCGTATCTCCATCCCTTTATTTTATTTTATTAATTCAGAGTGCTCACTAAACAAGCTTTATTACATTGAGCATTAATTATAATTAATAATTCTAATAATCATTAATTACAATAAATATTAATGATTTCATTTAATATCAACGTTTAAAAAGTCGTAAAAAATAATTAAACATTTATTATACGTAAATAGATACCACTACTTTACTAGATGAGTCACAACAACAGAGTAGTAATTCGGAAGATGACAAAGCAAACTGTGATAATTTTATGTAGTTTCTGTTTTTTCTTTGGGATTGAAGATGCTTATTAACCCTCCTATTTAGAACATGAAATTCTCATTGAGTTGAATTTAACAAATATTTCTAGAAATTCTAAAAGATCGTCCCTTAATTATTTTCTTAGGCCAGAATCACAATTTTTAAAAAAAACTTTGAATTTTTAGCACATTTACTTTAATAAAAAAATTATATTTTTTAAACATTTTTGTAATTTTCTACCAATTTCGATTAATCGTATGAAATTATTCGAATTATTCGTTATTCGAAATTTGGACATTTTAAATTATTCGAACAATTTTTGAGAAAAATTGTTCGATTAATCGAATAACAATTTTTGTAATACCCTAGTAATTACAATAATATTAAAAATGAATAAATGTGATTCTACCTGGAACTACAAAAATTCGGTTGGCGAAAAATTCGGTTGGAACTTCGAATCTGTTTTCTGTGTGTAGTTTTAACTAAAATTTTTACAGACTTTTTGTATTAGATAGAAACCTGTCTTTAAAATTGTGACTCAGTATTATGTATATAAAAAAAAATTAATGTTAAATACTTATTGCCCTTTTTTGTACTTCATAACATATTTCTATATGAATATTGTGTTTTTATCTAAAATGTTTAGAATTCTCCATACTCATTGATATGCAAAATGGGTGGCAGCTGGCATTTTTTTGTTAACGTTTTATTTTTTATTGGTTTTAGCTGTGTTGTATTTATTTTTTCATATTGGAATTTTTTTATTCCAATTGTCTAGTAGGTAAGTAGCTTACATTATTTATATATACAATTCTTGTTTAAATCATTAGCAATTGAACCCCATATATAAAAGTTAATCTTTTATATGAAACAAGTATACAAAAAATGAAAGTCGCGCATGCCGACTATATGAAACCCTTCAGCACATTAAAGCATTGCAATAAATATAGTAAAACATTTAATAACAGCTGTAATAAAAAGTCGGTTTGGGTCAAATATTTTTGTGTAGCAAGAACTATCAGCACAAAGTCACCCTATATCATATAGTGTGAGGTATAATTCTATGAAAGCGCGTTTAAAAGGTTCAAATCCCGATTTCTCCATATCACACAAAAAAATATTGTGTAACTTTTTTCAATTAAAACGATTTGTTAAATTATTTCAAAAGGTGACAATTAAAAATTAACCCAATATATTAAATAATTGCTCAAAACTGCAATTTACTTGATATTTTTTTTTTTATTCTGTCGCTCAAAAGCATATCGTAAAACAACAGAAAAACATCAGTATATTGTTGTTGATTTTCGTTACAATAATAAACTAAACGAGAATTTATATTTATGTAGTTGTTTTTATAAATGTTTATGTATTAGTAACTGATATTTTAAATTATTTTTTATAAAATTTTATAAATTCTCGTTAAGTTTATTATTTTACTTAGTTAAATATTTTAATTTTTCCATATTAAATCTAAATATTCATTTATTCTGGAACATTATTGTAAAACAATAATGTAATTTTTCTATAGTAAAGTGTTGTTTTTTCAAACTCGTCGTATAGACCAAATACAATTAATATTGTAATTAATATGTATTTTTATTAATTCTAATTTAGTAGGTAATTTTTTAAATTTTGTTTAAATTTTTTTTAAACAAAAAATCGCAAACATTAAATTAAAAATTATTTTAAATAAAATATATTTTATTTAGCTTTCAAAAAAAATTTTGACCGAGTCCTTATGCTTCAGAAAAAATAAGAAAACAAATTTCTGCGAGAGAATTTTTCACATAAGTATAAGTAAATCTATCAACTGAATGAAAATTGCATGCAGGTTTTATTTTAATGAAATTCAAGCTAAAAATAACCAAACAAAATCTCAGTAATGGGTGCTCATTACTAATATCTAAATAATAAACAGTAGAATTAGGGTCTACTGCTTATAATTCGGCGTCAAAACTCATTATGTTTGTTCGACAAGGTCGTTTTTGTAAGTAGTTGTCCATTTTTGCTGCATGAAAAAACGCACAAAATTTGTGCACCCGCTTACCCGCTGCATTACAAAAGTATATAAAACAAGTAGTTACCAAAATAAGTAGTTATTCGTGTGCTTTTACTCAGTTAAAAAATAAGTAGTCGCAATTAAGCTAGACTGCTTCTAAAAACGGCATCGCATAACAAAAATAACTAGTACTGACGCCAGAACAAAGAACAAAACGTTCTTTACATCATTATGTTAAGTAATGGTAATGAAATTTCATTTGTCTACCTAGTGTAGAAAAAATGAAAATGATTTTTTGTTTTTACTACCATTGCGTATTGTAATGAAAATTATAAAAACGTTTCATTACATGTAAAGAAAACAAATGAAATTAACATTTTTTTCTTTGCAATTACATTTTGTAATGGTAATGAATTTTTTTTTTAATTTTCATTTTATAGATTTAATGGTAATGAAAACCCGCAATGGTCATTACAAAGTAATTAATTACTCCCATCTCTGATGCAAACCAATAAAAATCTAAATCAAATGTATCACTATTTTATTGAAAATTTATTCAATTAAATAGCTACAAATGTTTAATTGAATGAACAATTTTCATGATTGGAGGAATTTCAACAATAAAATTTATGGAATAAGCGGTTTTCATGATTTAAATTAGTTTTTATTTTTTTTGTATGATTCGGAACAGTTAGGTCAATTATTCTAGTTTCCGAATTGGTACGTTGCATAAATATCGGCTCGATAGTTTCCAATAAAAATCCAAAATGGCAATTGCGAATTTTTCGGGTTTTTTTTCCAATTTTTGGGGGGTTTTGAAAATTTGCATGTCATTATTTTGAATTTTTAGTCGGGTTATGCTCCCAAAGGTTAGTCTATCAGTTAGGCGTCGAGTTTTACTTTATTCACACTGTGTGGAAATAAAATCCATACAGGCCTTGGATAACAATAATAAATATACAATTGCAATAAGTAATTAAACAGGACATTTTTTAATATGGAAAATCTAATATTTTAACAGAAAATATAATGATCAAATTCAGAAAAGTAACTCTAATTGTTAAGATAAGGAATAATGTCTCTTTTCACATGAAAGGCTCCGAATTAGCATAATACTATCAGTTTTGTTATTTAAGGTGAAAATAACATTCATTTGTAGAAGAAATGTAAATTTTAACTACATTTCTAAGTTATTAAAAGAAATAAACAACCTAAAATATTGAAAATTCGTAACATTCAGTTTATTCAGTCATTTTGTTTTCCAATTTTTGTTATTTGTCTTGACTAATTTGTGATTCATTTTCTTAATAGTCAAAAACAAAAGAAAATGTAAGTTAAATTTAATGAAATGTTAGTGGTTAATTTGTTTTTAAATACATTTGCAGCGGTCTTTACACACAAAATATATTAAGAGGAGAAATTCGGAATGTAAATAACACAGCTCTACAAAATATGACAATATGTATAAGTTGCACAACTTTGCAGTGGTTTTAGGATAATTAGGGGGTGCTGATTTCGAATCTGCAACCAGTTTGTTCAAATTGGCTCTAGGTTTCGCGCAATTCGCGATTTAAATTTTTTCAATTTTTCAGCAGATTTTTTCAATAAAAAATGTATAATTTAGTAACTATAGCTTCGAAAAGACAACGCAGTTTAAGCTTAATTCCGTGGCCTATTTTAAGTGTGTACCAATATCTCAATAACTTTTCTAAATATAGTCGCTGAAAGAAAAATTTCAAAATTTGTTAAGGTTTTTTAAAAAAAAATTTTAAATATAATACGAAGTCCGATTTTAAATATCAAAGCCAATTTGGGAAGAAAAAGGTCCAAAATTTATATAAATGTCATATTGCATTAACAAATTTTGTGCAGGTTTATAGCCTTTTGTAATTAAATTTAGACTTAAAACGAGTAAAAAGGTTAAAGTCGGGCATGCCGACTATACAATACCCTACACCAGTCTGGTTAAAAGCCAACTAATGTTTGGATCCGAAATTCGAATGGGTTAAAATTAGTGTTTCCAATTCGGTTAATCGATTAACCGATTCCTCGATTAATCGCCTCTATTTCGGTTAATGTCGAAACAAATAATTTAAAACTCAAATAATTATTCGACCCGAATAATCGGTTAAAATTGGTCGATTAACCGGTTACATTTTTAATATGTAATTTTTTGGTTTATTTTTTCCCAAAATTTCATAATTTTCTTAACTTTGTTATGAGTTTTAAGAGACTCTTAAAACGGATTTGTTTTACATTATCGGAATTAATTTTTAATAAAACTTTTTTGAATTTTTTTTAACAAAATAACAAACTTTCTATTTCTAAAAAAATGCTTTAACACTATGTGTCTGGCTGGAGCAGGCTTTAGGAAATACAATAGACAATTTTTTATTTCTATTCCCAATAAGCACATAGGTCTTAAAAAATCAAGTGCTTTAAATTTTGCTTAACATAGGGGTTACACGATCAATTTTTGCCTTTCAAGTTTCAATACACTCACATTTTTTTACTAACACACTCACATTTTAAAAATTGAACAGCAACTTGATATCTATTTTTGCTTTCAAGTTTTGGGAAAACTTGACGGTCAAGTTTTAAACAGCTGATCAATTTCTTGTAAATGTATTTTTCTTTTCACAAATATTGTGCCGCAATAAAATACGATTGATAAAATACGGAATGTGAATATTTCGGTATATCGACGAAATGATTTAAAAATAATCAAGTTGCATGCAGCCTACGTCACAGCTTCAAGTTCAACTGCATTTGACAAGCAGTATGTGTTATCAACTTGAAAGCAAAACCTTGATCGTGTAACCTCACTGTAAAGTAAAGTATATTTCAAATTCTAGCCTTTGTATATTTTACAAAAATATTTCAAACTTGGATTTTTGTTTCCCTTTTGCTGGAGTATGCTATTGAAATAAAATGTAATAAAAGTTGTATTCAATCCTTGAAACTGGAAAACAGGGCTGGAATTGAATTTGATTTCAACTTGAATTCCAGTGAAATTGTTTATAGGGTTTTAATTCTTTAAAATGTGATACTACATTTAGACTGAGCAAAAACTACCTAGTTTTTGGCCATTTGTAGTTTTTACTTTTCAAAACGCATGCATAAAAAACAAACAAAAACTAGTTTTGTACAAAAATTAGGTAGTTTTTGCTCAGTCTAAATGCAGTATAAAATTAATTTTCAAAAGTGAAAGCAGTTTTTCAGCCTCTAGTCGATGATTTTATTTACATTTATTTTAACAAAAAAAGTGCGTATTAATTCTTAAAATTTTATTATTGCAAACATAGAATTTTGCAATCTCACTTTCGAAAATCTGTGATAAAGTTCGAACAAACAAATCTGTTTGGGATTTGACATCTGTTACTGCACAGTAAGGAAATTGTATACATGCTTTTTATGAATTTTTATATTGATTCAATAAAATTTCGCTGGAATTCGTCTATTGAAACACGGAGGAGATTGGAAGATAAGCAAAAATCTAAAAATTGAATGTTTGTATGTGTCTGCGTTGATCACTTCTGAGTAAAAACTTTAATAGAGAGCTGAATAGGAAAGAAAACAACGAATTAGTTACATTGCATTCAAGGCCTTACTTGGGTGAGATGGTTAAGCTGACGCACTTTAGTATAGTTACGTTTGTAATGTGGAAGCATGTGTTCGATGGGTTGTTGAAAAAGATTATCATATAGAGACAATCTGACAATAAAAATATATAAATAATTAATACAATTTAATGGAAAATCACTGACGACGCATGTCTATACAAAAAAAAGCAAAAACTAGATCTAGTTTGACTTAAAAATTATAAAGTGATTATAATTTTTAGAGAAAAAGGTCTATTTTATTCTTCTTCTTAACCTCAAATTTATTAAAATTGATTAAATTGCATATTAATTACAATATTAATTGCAGCTGTCTGTATGACGTTAAAACAACACTGTACTAAACTTTTCATTGAATTGATGCAGTTTTATGAGACATTTCGTATTATTTATTGAAATTTCGTATTTGTGAAGAAAACTTCATTATTTTAGTAAACATTTTCATTGAAACTGAGAATTTAACAATAATTTATGAATTCTCACACCAAGAATATTCAGAAAAATTTTTTCCTGATCTTTGCAGAGTAAATTGGTATTTCCAAATAGAGCTTAACATTTTTTATATTAATGGCTCAATGTAAAAGGCTCTTCTAGTTTCTAATATTAAAAAAAGTCAGCCCTTTGTGTTTTTATTGATAAAAAGTTAAGAAAATACATTAATTTTGCATTAAACGATTAATCGATTAATCGCCAATTTTCTCGATTAACCGACCCGAATAACCGGTTAATTAATTTTAGTGATTTTTCGAATAATGCATTAACCGATTAACCGCCTATATCGAATAATTGGAAACACTAGTTAAAATGGGACTTGTGTCAAAATTTTCTATAATGTGAGTCAGCGAACCAAATTTCATTAAAATATCTTAATATTTGCGACCTGCAGTTTGTAACCAAGCCAATTTTGGGGGGCCCTTATATCGGCACTAGGTCTAAACATGGACCAGTGTTAACCAAAATCAATAGGCTTCGTCCTTGGGCTGATATAAATCGGTGTACCAAATTTCATCAAAATAAGAGTAAGAATTAACTTTATATTAGAAATTATATAAGTCTAATTATATATTTTTAAAAATTGAGTAAACTAAAACTAATTTTTAGACTAAAAAGCTTGTCCGTCAAAAAAAAAAAATTAATATAGAAAATAATTTTAAAAAATTGGAAAAAATTTTAAAAGTTATGGTGACAAATTTTAGTTTACTTGAAAATTTTTAAAAATCAAATTAATCAGAATTAAAGACAAATTTGTACAGAATAAGTGCGATTCAAAATTTTTTATACAAACTGTATTTGAGTGGTTTTAAGAGGCACTGAAAGGAACTTAAAAAGTTTGATAAGTACACAAATTAATCAGTGTGTTCGTTAACTCGAAAATCTTACTACTTTTACTCAATCAAACCAAAACATGGTTACTCTTTGAATTTTTCCAGTTGTGGTAAATGTAAAAAATTGTAGCAAGTAAACGAATAATGTAAAATGTTTACTATTTTCAAAAGGTTGGAAATTTTTGCATAAGAAAATTTAAAATAATTAACTTTATTATTTTAAATTGCATTTTTTGAAATCCCGGGATTCCCGGTCCAAATTCCCGGGAATGCGGGAACTGAAAAATGCTTAATTTCCCGGGAATCCCGGGACGGGAAATCCCGGGATGCATTCCCTACTTGTAGCGTATAAACAATATAATTTTGGGGGGACCCTTATATGGGCACTAGTTCAAAACATGGACCGGTACCAAATTTCATCAAAATATCTTAATATTTGCGACCTGCAGCGTATAAACAATATAATTTTGGTAGGACCCTTATATGGGCACTAGGTCTAAACATGGACCGATGTTCACCAAAATAAATAGGCTTCGTCCTTGGGCCAACATAGGTCTGCGTACCAAATTTCATCAAAATATCTTAATATTTGCGACCTGCAGCGTATAAACAATATAATTTTGGGGGGACCCTTATAATGGCACTAGGTCAAAACATGGACCGGTACCAAATTTCATCAAAATATCTTAATATTTGCGACCTGCAGCGTATAAACAATATAATTTTGGTAGGACCCTTATATGGGCACTAGGTCTAAACATGGACCGATGTTCACCAAAATAAATAGGCTTCGTCCTTGGGCCAACATAGGTCTGCGTACCAAATTTCATCAAAATATCTTAATATTTGCGACCTGCAGCGTATAAACAATATAATTTTGGGGGGACCCTTATAATGGCACTAGGTCTAAACATGGACCGATTTTAACCAAAATTAATAGGCTTCGTCCTTGGGACGACATAAGTCGGTGTACCAAGTTTCATCAAAATATCTTAATATTTGCGACCTGTAGAGTGCGCACAAGAATGCATGGACAGACAGACAGACGGACGGACAGACGGACATCGTTAAATCGAAATAAAAAAAAATTCTGAGTCGATCGGTATACTATAAGGCGGGTCTGAGACCAATATTTTTTGGTGTTACAAACATCAGCACAAACTTATAATACCCTGACCACATAGTGGTGTACGGTATAATGAACAAAAATATTTTACTGTACTAAAAATCTACTGTACTATTACAGAATTTTTTTTTTCAAAAACTTCAGATTTCATTCACTATTGTTTTTTTTTTGCGAAATTATTGAGATTTTCAGCAAAAAATTTTGCTAAATAATTAGTAGCATAAAAAAATCACCAAAAATTTTAAAATTTTCGAAGTTTTTTTCAATTTGTTTTTAAATGCAAATAAAAATCGAGCCTTTTGAAAACCGCAGTTTACAATTTTTTAGCAAATATTTCTGCTGATTTTAACAGAATAGACTGCTATTTGCATTCAACTAAATTTAGCAAAAAAAATAGCAAATATTTTGTAGATATAACAGTTTATTTTTGCTACTTTTAGTCTACAAATATTTAGCAAAATTTTCTGCAGATTTTGCAGTACAATTTGCTATTTTCAATTAACTAAAAGTTAGCCTAATAAAATTCTGTAAATTTAACAGTTTTAATTTTTCTGTTCTCATTTTACTAGTATTTAGTAAAAAAAATCTGCCAATTGCATCATTTTAAACTAATTTTTAGTAACTTTTTCTGCTATTTTTACAGATTTATTTCTATGAGTGTAATAATTGTCACCTACTTTAAATGTCGGTGTGCTTTAAATGTCCCTCCCTTTAAAGGTCTGAAAATTTGATTCATGTAGAACTTTAATTGTCACTATGCTTTTATATTAAATGTTTCTATACCCACACGGAGGAAAAAGACGTTTTTGTATATGTTTGGAGGTAATCAATGTATGTTTACAAACTACCATATATATATTTGCAGTGTGCTTCCAATTATATTGTTTTTATAGTTACTATACACATATATTTCCCGGTAATAATTATATTTGTGGATACAATTAACATATATTTGGAAAAACGGCGAATTTCCATTCTTGATACATATAAAGTTGTATGTAGCCATTATAACTTTTGTAGTTGGTAATAATCGTTTAGTTTAGCTAGACTGCATCTAGTCAGAAAATTTAGTGATATTTTCCCTTTATTTATTAATTTTATTGTGAAAGATGTGAAAAAATAAAATAAATTAGTATAAATAAAACATAAAATTGTGTTAAAAAGAAAAAAAAAAATATTTAATTGTGTATATTAAAGTACTAACTTATTATAAGAGTTTTTAATTAATATTTGTTAAAAATAAATAAATGAAGAGATTGTAGTTATTGTTTTTCAATGAATGTATTAGATGTAAAATTCAATGTGATTTATAATATATTTTTTAGTTATTTAATAATCGCCAAACAGTAGATGTATTAATTTTACTTTTTATGTTTTTCCATTAAAATATAGAGAAATTTGGAGAGTAGAATAAATACGCCTATTGTTTGGCATATATTAATAATTGCTGTATAACTAAATATATTATTTATATATAGTATTTGCATGGAAAAATAATTTGTTTATGACACACATATTATATGTTTGCTGCCAAACATATATTTGCCGATAGCGACATTTTATTTCATCCAAACATTATATATTTGCAGGCAAACATAATATATTTGCTTGCAAACATAATATATTTGCATGCAAATATATATTGTTTCTAGTAAAAACACGGCGAATATATATATTACCAGCAAAAATATGTTTGGAACAGGCCGTTTTTTATCAGCGTGTATGTAATCTATTGAACTTCCAGGCATCTACACCACAACCGATTTGAAAATTGTTTGAATTAAATTTGAATTTAAAATATTTTGACATATTTATTTATAGAACACAAAGAAATTTAAACAAACAAATGTACCCAGCACACAATTTTAATTTATAAAATCGCGTTTTTGTAATCGCACGAATAGAAAAACTGGACAACTGTTAATTTAGTTTTATATCTAAATTCTTTTGATTGTTTTAACTTAAAATATTTGAATATTAAATGATCTGAATTCAATCAGAGTTTGCGATAACGAAATTATCGAAATTGATTACCAAATTTGTTTGAATTGTTAGTAAAATAGTTTAAATTGATTTGACAACCCCGTTGCCGGCTTGTAAAAATGTGAAGAAATCTCGATGTCAGTTTCTATCAATAGGGTCGACATATACGACTTAAATGTTCACCACACAAATAGTATAAAAACTAACCCCTAAATTCATAAACACTTTGTAAAATTATAGGAGGTTTAATGAACAAATTTTGTATGAAAATGACGTTTTGTAAACCTGCTATAACTTTACAAAGCATTTATGAATTGAGGGGTAAATATATAAAATACAAAAATAAAATTTAAAAACAAACACTTTTATAGTGCCCTTTGCGGGGCTTTTTATAGAGTTTATTTTTAATTTTACATGGAAGTAAAAAGGACAGATTTTATATTTTATAAAATTTTTAAAGTTATTCTGTTTTCCTAAAAAGTTTTATACGTGTCAGAAAATAAGAAAATAGAGAGTTATAAATTTTATTCAAATAAAAGTTTAATTTCAAAAATCGAAAAAAGTAAATATAACGCAAGTTTTTTTCAATTAAAATTGAATTTTATAAACTGCAGTTAAACACTAATTCTAGGTATTTTTGCAAATTCGTATTGCTTATTCTCATCTTAATTCAGAGTGTATTGTCACTTTTAAAATAATTATCTTCAAACAGGACGGTTTTAAAATCTTTTAGATTATTTTAGGATAAACATATTTTTATGCAATTTTGCTCCAAAGTTTAATATCGATGCCTTAATGAAGAAAGACCCTAACTTCATTCTTAATTTCTATTGAAGGGAAGGCAATACAAATCTAAAAACCTTCGATATAGAGTTTCTCTGAATTAATTTTTTTATTAATACAAAAACAAAAAAATAAAAAGTATAATCAAAGTTTTCAGATTTCCTTTTCCTCTAATGAAATATTAAGTCGAGTTAGGGCCTTTCTCTATTAAGAATTAAATTTATTTACGAAAAATTGGAAAAAAACAGCATATTCGTTCTTACACTTAGATCATTTCTTTTAACTTTTACATTAATGTTTGTTGGGTAATATGAAGTTTATAAAGGTAAATTCAAATAAAATAAAAACAATTTGAATTATAAAAAAATGTTTATGAAACTATATGTATCATTACGGTTTGGCTCAAGGGGTAAGGCGATGAACTTCTAAACTAAAGGACGTTGGTTCGAATCGTGGCTGGTGTTGGAACAAAACAAAATTGCTTTGAATTTAAATTAAAATTGAAGAAAATTAAAGAGAAATAAAAAAATAAAGAGGAAGGCAAAAAAAGAAAAAAAAAATTTTTCGTTTTTATTAACCACATTTTCCCTCGAAAATTATTCGCTGTTTCGATGAAATATCGAATCTATAAATCAACAATTTTTCGGATTTATATCACCTTGCAATCTGCATAGGAAAATACCCTCATTCTTGGTATTATATCGAACTCGATATCGATGAAATTTTGCGAGAAAATGATTCAGTTTCGATACAAGCTCGACTCATTTTGCATACTGGGTAATTTGTCTTTTTAAGAAATATATTTATTTTTTCAATTCTAAAATACAATTTTTAAAAATGGTCCAGTTGAGTATTTTGGATAAATTAAACATTTTGTAACAAATAAATGAAAAAGTAAAGATAAGATATTGACAAATCCTATAATGTTTAGGAAAGGACACTTTTACGGATAAAATGCTCAAACCAATTCGAATTGACCACATAATTTCATCATTTAACGACATTATTGATTGGGCATCTAATTCAAATGGGTCCCTATAAGATTTGTGCGTCCTGCCCGAACTTTCTAACAAAGCCTCCATTAAAATGTCTTCAAACCTATAACAGGTTTAATTTCTTAAATCAATCGATATGTATTTTTTCTACGGTCTTTATTTATTGTACAATATTATATGCTTAAATTTATGAATTGCATGTTTTGAAAGTTTCTGATATTTATTCCTTAATTTGTTAAAATTAAAAAAAAAAAAAAATAAATAAATAAATAACAAAAAAAAATTGATTCTTAGTATGCTTTGTCTGAAAATTCTATAAGAGTAATGTTTTTAAAAAATTGAATCAGGGTAGGTGACACTTATATTTAGAACTTTTAGTGTATTTAAAATGAAAATTATTTAAATTTAAAACGTGTCAAAGTAGGGCAAAAATGTTACGAAGCTATGGAGTAAGTACTAAAATATCGAATAAGTTTTGAAGTAACTCTACTCAATTTTTAAGTAACGGTTTGTTTTCGGTACGCAACGAAAAAAGTGTTTTCACACCTGTTGTAAGAAAACAAATAATCATTTTTTTCCTTTCGTTTAAATAAATATTTGGGTGCGAACCATTAAATACAAATTTTACACTGTACTTATTATTTTGACTATATGTGTATATTATTAATTTAAAATATTATTAATTTATTTTTATGTACACAAATATTTTGAATTTTTGCAACTGTATCTATCCTATATGTTTATAAACATGCTCAATAATAACGAATACATAATATGAAATGGAATGTATGCGCAGTGTAAATGTTCATTGTTGTACTGGATGTTTAATCATTTGGCGCAGTAACTAAAGTCAGCGAATTTTGCATTTCGTCTATCTTTCATCATAGTATAAAGAAAATAAACAAAAACAAAACGCAATCAAGTCTAAATAAAGGCGATAACGAATTACAACAACAAAAACTGCATTCGCCACGAAGGGGCGTTTGCGCATTTATATGATAGGAATGTATCGTAATTAAAAAAAATGTTTAATTACGAACGCGAAAAACAACAAAATGTACTGAAATAGGAATCAAGGTTGGTAATCGAAATGAATAACGTATTGGTATTACTATCGATTTTGGTTTGGTATTGGTATTTCATTCGTATTGGTATCCTTATTGCCGTCAGGGAAACTTAAATATTGGAAAAATTGCTATTTCACAAATAATTAGGTGTTGGTGTGAAAGCCACAAGGTTGCCAAAATAAGTTAAAAATTGATTACCCTTTATCAACCGTATGACAACAGTGTCAACGTAAAATATTATTTTTTAAAAACCTGTTCAAACCGTTACGACACCGGTAATAAGAACACAGTTTTTGAATGGTATCCTGTTTTTTGTGAAAAACCGTTAGAACAACATAAAACAGTTAATTTTGAATGGTACACCACCATTTGTTTGCCAGAAGTGTTTGGAGAAATGAGAAAAACCAACCCCCCAAAAACGGATAATTCTTCACCGTGCGAACGCAAGCTCTCACCCATCGAAATAATGGGTCATCCGCCGTACAGTCCTGACTTGGCACCCAATGACTTTTTCGTGTTCCCGCACATCAAAGATAAACTACGTGGACAACGATTTTTGTCAGCAGAAGAAGCCGTAGATCATGAGCGGCTTCAGCAATTCTTATAAGGGGACAATTCATACACCACCGTGCCCAAGTCATTGTGTTTGTTGTTTTTTGTCTACGGTGGCGCATGATTATTTCCCTTATATTAATTGCTGAAGCCGCGCATACCGTAGATGAATTCAAAATAGAGTTTGCAATTCGGTTTTAAACGTAACCGAAACCGCGGTTAACCGCACTAATTAACCGTAACCGCATGTAAAAACCGTGCGGTTACGGTTAAATTATTATACATTTAAAACCAGATTTTTGTGAATAGTTTAGTATTAAAATTTTTATATAACTTGTCTAAATATTATAAAAATTAATTTTTTTTTAGTTTTTGTGTTTAATCTGGAACGCTAATCTTATTTTTTTAAGCGATGATAAAAACTTTAATAAATTGTCGTGCAATATTTAAATAGTTTTGGAATGAAGGGCAAAAATTAAGAAAATGCTACTGATTTCACAAATAAAACTTAATTTTTTAATTTGTTTTGTTGAAAAAATATGTATTTTAGTATTAGAAACAATCTCCTTATTCATTCGTTATTATTTATTTAATATTATTTTAGAAAAGGGATCTGCAAAAGTTTCTGTATATTCAATTGGTTTTTGTTAAAAATTTCTTCTCAAAATCGGCTTCTATTTATACACTACACCAGTACGCTGATGTTTGTTACAACAAAAAATATTGGACGCAGGCGCACTTTTTAGTGTACCGTTCGACTTAGAATCACTATTTGGATCGATCTAACGATGGCCGTCTGTCAGGTTGCAAATATTTAGATGAAATTAGGTACACCGACTTTTATCGACCCAAGGATTGGTTAAAATTGGTCTACGTTTAGACCTAGTGCCCATATAAAGGTCTCCCTAAAACTAACTTGTTCGCAAGCTACAGCTCGCAAATACGATGATATTTTAATGTAATGCGTTACACTGATTCACATGGGTCCATGGACACAGCCTATTGATTTTGTTTAGAATCCGTCCATGTTTAGACGTAGTGTCAGTATAATGGTTCCCTAAAAATGAGTATGTTCGCAGGTCGGAAATATTAAGATTCCTTGATGAAATTTGGTACACCGACTTATGTATATCGGCCCAAGGATCAAGTCCATTGATTATGGTTAAAGTCGGTCCATAGTTAGATATAGTACCCATATAAAGGTCCCTCCAAAATTGAGGGTACGCTAACTCACATGGGCCCAATTGATTCTAGATAGGATCGGTCCATATTTGGAACTATCGCGCATATGGACTATATTTCCTATTTTCTTGTACACACACCTAACATTAGGTTAAAGCAAATTTTCTTAGGATTTTGGTAATTTTGTGTCATTTTATAGACAAATTTTGACACAAGTCCATTTCAACAACTTTCAGATCAAAAAATTAGTTTGCTTTCAATCAGACTGGTGTAGGGTATCATATAGTTGCCATGCCTCAACTCATATATTTGCCATGCTACAACTTTTTTTACTCGTTTTTATTTTTTTGTGTTTCTGCTTTGGATTTTAATAATTTTGCCGTTATTAGTTTTAGCAATTATTTTGTGTTAATCAAGTTAGTTAAAAAATGTTTTATTATGAGTGCGATTAACCGTTAACCGCGATTAACCGCACCAATTTTAACTGTAACCGCGGTTAAGAAAACCAGAGGTTAAATGCAAACTCTAATTCAAAAACTACATGTTTGGGAGATGCTTCACACGGCATGGAAAAAGTTCCATGACAAGTGGTTCGAACGTATGCAAAAGTGTATAGATCATAAAGGAGAATATATTAAAAAACAATAAAGAAATTTTCAATAACAAATTTCTATGTTTCCATTGCTAGGCTCAAAATGTATATATAATTACTAGGGTATTCAAATTACTCGGGTTTTGCTTTGTTCGATTGACCGAGTAACTCGATTTTGAGGTTTTAAAATTACTCGATTAATCGTTTAAGATTTTAAAATTACTCGAGTAACTAGATTAATCGTGTAAGGTTTAAAATTACTCGAGTAACAATTTTATTTCATTATTTTTTCGTAAAAATTATCCATTTTTTGTAGGTTTTATAGTTTATTAGTAACAAAACATAACAACTTAACAATTAAAATGAATCTGTAAGTAGAAGTTTACAAAATTTTTAGATCATTGATTTATGTTAACTTCCCAGCAAAAGTTTTTTAAACTGGTTGCCTTTGAAATTGTTCTAGAATTGGTGTTTTTACCACCGGTTCCGTGGAAGAGATTCTGATTCCTAGAAGTCAAAATGGAAAGCTACACTGTCGCGGAAACAGTTCTGTAGCTAGTTCTAGAACCGCTCAAAGCAACCTGTTCTACTTTTGAGGAACATAACCTGTTGCTTTTGGGACAAACTCAAAACAAAAATCACCTCTGATAGAACATAAATTGGAACAGGATGCATGCAAGTACAAATTGTTCTACAACCAGTTCTTTGCATCCGACAGTTTCGCTGGGTTTGAAATCTAAGAGAGGTCTGTTAAATACTCGTTTAAAAATAATTTGTAGCGCAGTATTCTAAAAAACTAAAAAAAAATTAGATGGCTTAATTTAAAATTATCCCAACTAGATTTTTTATTTCTTTAGAGGAGAAGAATACAAAATAAAATAAAATAAAATCTAAAAGCTGTGAATATGTGTGAATGAAATTTTTTAGTGATAAAAATTGCATTCAAATAAATTTTAGATTCAAAGTTATTTAGATTTTATTAAGTTTTTCATACCTCTCTAAAAATATAAGAAATAGAGTTATTGGCTTTTTCTACGTAGTAAGCCATGGATTTGGAAGTTTTGTATTTCGTTAATAATTATGCAAAAAAAGCTAATGCAAAATGGATAGTTTCTTAACCCTAGAACACATACCCGGGTACAAATGTATCCACTTGCAACTTTGCAGTGTTGTAACTCAGGAACGGCTTAACTTAGGGCATAGAGAATATAAGTAATTTCTAATCTTTTAAAGGTTATTTGATCCAATTCGGATCAGTGGTTCAGGAGCTACGAGCTTCCAAAGTCGACACCTACACCCAGAAAACAGATTCAGTTCTGATAACCGCATTTGCAGCCAGTCGCATGGTTCGGTTGTGGTAGCCGAATTTTTCAGTTGTGGCAACAGAAAACCAATTGAGACAGGACTAATTTGACTATGGCAACAGAATTTCAGTTGTATCAAGAATAATTCGGTAGCCACAACCGAAAAATTCATTTGATGAAACTGAACGCTTCGATTGGCAACAAATGGGGTTGTCAGCACCGAATCTGTTTTCTGGGTTTACGTAAACACACACCCGGGATACGTGTATACCACACCAGTTTATATCAAAATAAAAGGCAACAAACCATTTTATATTGTGTTTAAATTATATTATTTTATTTGAAAAATGATTAAATTACATATAAATATGAATTATCGTTACATCCCAGCAAAATTGTCGGATGCAAAAGAACCGGTTGTAGAACAACTTGTTCTTGCATGCAACCTGTTCTAATTTATGTTCTATCATCGGTGATTTTTGTTTGAGTTTGTCCCAAAAGCAACAAGTTATGTTCCTCCAAACTAGAGCAGGTTGCTTTGGAACCGGTTATAGAACCAGTTCTAGAACCGGTTCTGCGACAGTGAGGCCTTCCATTTTGACTTCCAGGATCAGTTCTAGAACCTGTTCTACGGAACCGGTGGTAAAAACACCTATTCTAGAACAGATTCAAAGGCAACCAGTTCATAAAAAGTTTGCTGGGATATTATGCAGTCGGTATTGGTGATCGAATGTTCAAGACACATTGGCTTCTTACATTTGCCGCACACATTTCTGGATTTTCTACGCCGTTTTGTTTCTTGAGCATAACATAAATAGCAGGAACCGCTGATAGGTTTTGGCGTGCGGGCTGCGGCAGATGTCGATGGTTCCGTGTTCAACTCAATCGCTATTTTAGTGGAGAAGTTTCGCGTGACTTGCCGATTTAGTGCACGTTCTTCAATAATTGGCATACACAATGCTTCTATGATTTCAGGCTTCCCACCCGCAGGTATCTCGCCATCATAGTGCACTGAAAGCAGCGTCACTGATTTATTTTTTCGTGGAACATAAGAGCACATCGTCACATTTTTTCTGAAGCCGAATAATGATGAACCAATTGGCCTGTCCTTATGCGCTAAAATCCTACTTCGACCCATTTAGAGTGCCCCAATCGAGTCCAAATGTATGACCGACCCCCACTAACTTTGGAGGGCCGACCCACCCATGCCAGTGGCACACCTCCTGTAACCCCACTGGGGGTTCCCATACAAACATTTTTTCATGTAAAGTGCAAAAAATTGTGATTTTTTGAAATGTTTGTATTACGGAAAACAAAATATATGATTGTGAGCAAGAGAAATAACTATAACACTACCTCCTTAAAAATACAATTGTATTCGACAGAGTACAGAATTTTAAATATCTTGGCGTTACAATCAACGACAGCGGTCACATAAGAACAATCATTAAAATATTAACCCCTTCAAGACGAAACACACTGATGATGGCTTTGTAGCGAAAGCCGAAAATACGTATTCTGTATTGCTGGTCTTATCGAATTCTTTCAAATATATTTTTATTCTCTGTAATTTACTTGTAAAAATTGTATCATCTTTCTTTGATTTGAAAAATAATTTAAACAGAAAGTGATATTGATTTATGATCTAGAGTCAAACTAAAAAGAACATTCATTTACTTAAAAATAAGAGATCAACTAAATATTCCCCCATTGATCTTAAATACATTGACACGGTGCAAAACTATAATTTAAATAATATACATTTAAATTTAAATTTAACGGTTCGTTGTAATTCAAAAATATGTGGTTATCATACACAGAGTTGAATAGAATCAGCTGAGATATCTTAAAAATTAAGGTTCAAAGCAAAATAGAGTAATAATAACAAAGGATAAAAATAGCATTGTTAAATTTCGTTGATGTTAGTCTAAGTTGAGTTGTTGATAAGAAACTCGATTTTCTTTCAGCGGTCACATAAGTAGACAATCATTAAAATATTAACCCCATCAAGACGAAATACACTGATGATGGCTTTGTAGCGAAAGCCGAAAATACGTATTCTGTATTGCTGGTCTTATCGAATTCTTTCAAATATATTTTTATTCTTTGTTGTAATTAACTTGTAAAAATTGTATCATCTTTCTTTGATTTGAAAAATAATTTAAATAGAAAGTGATATTGATTTATGATCTAGAGTCAAACTAAAAAGAACATTCATTGACAAATGGGATTGTTCGAATGAAATTAGATGCCGTATAGAAATGGCTCGAGATGCCTTTTTTAAGTACAAAAAAATACTCACAAGTCACGATATTCATCTTGAAATGTGGGTTTATAGAAGAATACTCAAAATACCCTGGACCGACCATATACAAAATACCCAAGTTTTGAGAACAATGCACTGCGGAAGAGAACTATTTACCGTCATAAAGAAAAGAAGGACATCATACCTGGGACATTTTATGATAAACCCAAAATATAAGCTGCTACAATCCATAACACAAGCGAATATTGAATGAAAAACTACTAGAGGGAGAAAAGAGACAACATGGATTGATAATATTCAAGTATGGACTGGTGTCAGAGATATGGGCAGACTTCTGAGCGTAGCAAGAGATAGAGATGCTTTTGCGGAGCTGCTGGAGAATATATAAAAAGAATATATATAATGATTTTTTTTCTCGAAATATAGAATATGTTTACAAATTTTAATTGTATTGGTCGCTAAAATTCGAAGAACGAATTAGCAAATAAAGAAGAAGAAATTTTTATAAAGGTCTTCTTTGACAATTTTATTTTGCTTATACAGTACCTTCAAATTTAGTAAAATACAGACTTTCAAAAATATAATTCCTTAATTACAGCTATGGACATAGAAATAGGACACTTCATACAAAATTATCTTCATGCATTTCTCTTAATAATTATAAAGCAATAATTATATTTCTTTTCTATTATAGTAAACTGAAATCAAGTAGTCTCAGATTATATATAAAACTTTGCAATATTTAAAATATGCAAATATTTACAACAAAATTGCTTTACTTTGTTCATATTTGACTTGGACATAAAAATAGGACACTTGCAATAATTCTCAAAATTTTACTCGATGCACCTAGTAATAATTTTTTTTCATAATTTGCGTTTGAAATAAGTAAACTCTTTCCTAATTGTACCAATATGGGACGTGGAAAACATTGTAATCCAGAAAAATGAAGACTTACATCTCAATTCCACAACGAGATGAAATCTCCAACTGAAATTGCTAAAAAACTAAAGTGTTCGCGAAATATGGTATACAATGCTATTCGTCTATGTGCTGCCGACAAGAAATATCATACGCAAAATAAAGAACGTAAGCCAATCCATCGTAAAACTACAATTTATATGGACAGGACAATAATACGCAAAAGCAAACTCAACCCTTTTATGTCCTCCAGTCAAATAAATAATGAAATCGGGGAAAAATTCAACGTTCAAGTTTCAGACAGGTTAGTAAGAAGAAAACTGAATGAAGCAAACTAAGTAGAAAGAAGCCTCTTCTTTCAAGAAAAAATATTATGAAACGTATTGATTTCGCCAAAACCCACAAAGGAAATGAGTTGTGCTTTTGGAAAAATGTGCTTTGGAGCGATGAAACGAAGGTAAATCGTGTCGGACCAGATGGTAGAACATTTGTACATCGCCCAAAAAACCAGGCGTTAAACATTAAGTACTCTCAGAAGACCTTGAAACACGGTGGGGGTAATATTATGGTATGGGGGATTTTTTCTGGCGTGGTGTTGGGCCTATCGTAAAAGTAGAGGACAAAATGGACAGGTTTCAATATTAGAGCATTCTTAAGAATGTAATGGAGCCATTTGCCTATGGAAATATGTCAGTTAAGTGGACATTTTTGCAAGACAATGATCCGAAGCATTCGTCAAACATAGTGAAGGATTGGTTTTTACAAGAACAAATTAAGGTTTTGGACTGGCCAGCCCAAAGTCCGGACCAGAGATACAAGCCGGTCCATTGTCGGCTGGCGGCGGCTAATGGCTAAAATGGTCGGCGGCGATTAATTTTTAGAGTTGAGCGGCAAACGCATCGGCGGCGGCTGGCTTAAAAAAATAGTGTCGACTGGCGGCGGCTAACCGGCAAACATCGGCTAAAAGATAAATTTCCTAGAATTTCAACAGATACATATATCCAAAAATGGCATCTGCAAAAATGTCGAAGTCAACTTTGTAATTTTTTTATAGGTACACTTAAAATAATAAGTAGGTGGAAAAATATGTCAAAATCGATTTGACTAATTTTTAACAAATTTTTAGTTGAAACACTAATTTAAGCAAAGATTTTAGTTATCTTCATTTAACACTATCCTAGATTATAGAGGCCACACTCTTACTCTCAGCCGATTACGAGAGACGTAACATAGCAGAAGCTACCGTAGAAACAAATTTTTTGTCTGGCATTGGCTGGACTTATAATTATAAATTTTAGAGTTAAGATTTGAATAATTATTTATAATTGAAGATTCAATAAATAATAAACGCCAAAAAATAAAATTTAACACTATGCTAAAAATTCGCAGTACTGTAAATAATTTTGAGTGTTAATTTTCAAAATTATTTAAAACTAATTTTTAAGAACCCATTCGTTAAACTTTTCAAAATTTATTGTTAAAATATAATATTTTCATGTTACTATTATTAACCGGTAGATGGCGCCACCAATGTATCCGAAGTTTTAAAGATGGCGCTATTTCTTTCCCTCCCGATTTTTTAAAATGGCCCATGTTACGAAAACTAAGAGAGATAAAGCAAAATTGATTAAAATTTCGACTACCTCTAACCGTGTAATACCCCAGAGAAAGGGGTTATCTCTATACAAAAAAGGACCTTGGCGGGGCCTTGAACCCTCGGAAATTTTCCACTTCATAAAATGCCCATATCTCGAAAACTAAGGGAGATAGAGCAAAACGGACAAAATGTTTGCTCCGTTGGAGTGCCCTTATATGCGCTCACATGATATGGATTAGGCCCGGGGAGGGTCCCGAGACCCTAGTTTTGAATAAATTCTATGACTCAATATAATTACAGATCAAACTGTAGTTTTCCAAATTTTTTACTTAAATTGTTTTGTTAAATTTAACAAAAAAAAGTGTTGAAATCAACAAATTTTATTTTAAGCCGAAAACAGGAATAAATGGCTGTCAAAAATAAATTCAGAAGATGATTCCGAAGCCAAAGAAATTAAAAATATGTTAACTTTTGACACTTCGGACTATTTTATACCAAATTTTTAGTATTTAATTTATAAATACTAAAATGTAAATATTGTTAATGGAAAAATAATAAATGCAATAATTGTACCTGTTACCATAATTTTTTATATACGTTTAATTCATCAATGAAAAGGAAAACATGTCTAGTTTATTGCACTGTTAACTTTTAAGTAACATTCAAAAAACCTTAAACACTTCTGGGAAAAATCTACGAAAAAACTAAAAAATGTATTTTTTTACAAAATCATCTTTGAAAGTTGACTTTCAATATCTTAAAAACTATCCAAGGTATGTGAATAATTTTTTGCAGCAATAAAGACTATTTTATTGTTCATGTAAAACAATTAAAATAATTTTAAAAAAATAAACCGAACTATCCTTTTTTTGCAATTAAAATTATGGTGTATGGAAATTTGCCATTTTTTATAAAATCATGTTTTCTGGATTCGTTTATGAATTGGCGCTACTTTTTATTTTTTTAATCTAAACGGAATATATGGCGCTATATAACTGTATTTCAGAAAGTAGCAAAATCGGCGTAACTTTTTTGTTATATGATCGAAAACTCAAAAATTCTCATAAAAATTAGACTAATTTCGGTCAATGCTGTACGTAGGGTGAATGTTGTACCGACTTCAAATTTGGATAAAAAGCATCTTAGAAGCCCATTCTCTACGAATATATAATAAAAAATTAACTTTTATTAAATAACTTCTCAGTAATAAGTGAAAAATTGATAGCATCTTTTTGAGAAAAAAAATGCAATTTTTTCGATCAGCGAAAAATGTTTAACTTTGGAAATTTCTCAACACTAAATGGTTCGAGATACTTAAAAAAGATTTTCACAGTTTCATTTTTTAAACTATTGCCTATATGTCAGTATTTTTTAAAAAATTATCGTTATAATATCGAATTCACAATCGGCCAAAAACTAAAAAAGTCCAAGAGAAAAATGAGTTTTTTTATTTTTGAAATGAAATAACTTAAAACCCATAACAGTTATTATAGTAAAGAAAGCATGTTTTCTCTTCGTTTCCCCAAGCTCATTCCAAAATATAAAAAATCAATCATATTGGGCAATAATTGAAAGAGATACACGGTCCAAAAACTATTTTACTTTTGATGTGGTCTATTTTGACGCCCAATAAGTCACCCTGTGATAACACAGGGTAGCCATAAATCCAAAATTCAGAAAGCCTGGGTCATCCTTAATAACTATCTCATAGATACTGATGCAATCGGACTTATAGTTTAGAAGATACAGATTTATTACCACTTTTTTTTCAAACCACTGTGTGCCTTGATTTGAACCCAAGCCGTCAGATTGTCAGACGATTGCTCTACCCATTGAGCTAACGACACATATAATACTTGCTGGCTAAACACATAAATTACTGATAACAGCTGGACAACTACTGGCTGTGCTAAAATGCTAGTACTGGGAAACAGTATTTTGGAACTAATATGCCAACGTTGGGAGACCAAAAAAAAGTTGATTTTAAAGGAGCTTTCCCACAAACAAAAAAATTTATTTTATAAAACAAAAAAGTTTTAAATTAAAAAAAAAACAAAAAAAAATGTTTTCCTTGCAACCGGATTTGAACCGGAACTTTCTAACTACAAACCTTTTTGAACTAAGCGTCATCATTTTTATAAAATCATTTGTCTACCAGTGAATTGATTTTTGTACAGTTGGCAATTTCTGACTAGGCAGCACTGGATAACCACTGGTTGCAAACCTTGGCATATCACTCTAAGCCAATTCTTTGCCAGTGGTTTTTTTATAAACCACCGAAATTTTTGTAAAAAAAATACTGGTAAAACGCTTTTCGCAAACGCTGGCAAAGCGTCCCAAATGAGCGTTTTGCCATTCATTTATTTTTAATACCGTGGTTACCCAGTGGTATGCCAGTGCTTGATTTTTTGTACCACTGGCGATTTCTGACTGGGCTGTTAAAGTGCTTTGCCATCGATTTCCCGTTTGTATTTTTCTGACTGGGAAAACGCGTTTTGCAAATGCTGGCAAAGCATCCCAAATGCCAGTCATGATTTTATTTTTAGTACCACTGGCTATTTCTGACTGGGTACATATACCACCCAGGTAGAAAATTACAAAGGGGCCAGCACTGGCAAAGCACCGAAATGGGTAATATGACTGCCTGTTAACAGTGCTTTCCCATCGCCCAAATGATAACACCGTTCCACGGTGGTGCCAATGCTTTACAAAGCCCTGGGAAAGCACCCATAAACATAAAAATCAAACGCTTTGACAAAGCTCAAATAAAAAAAATTAAAGTGCTTTCCTGACATCCAAATGATACCACCAATCCCTTTAATGCTTTGCAAATTATTGAGATAGCACCACGAAATACAAAAATCAAGTGTTTTCCCTAAAATTATGAGCCCTGATTCCTGAAGGGCTCCCAACGCTTGTTTTCCTATGTTTTAGGAAAACAAGCGTTGGGAAGTCACCCTTTTCAAGCGTCCAAATTTAGTGGTTCGCCAGTACTTCTTTTTCTAAGAACGCGGTCTACTTGTGCTTTGCTAGTGCTTATTTTTTGTTACCACACATAATTTCTATCTGGCGATTTTAATTACACTGTCTAACGATAAAAGTAAATCTGAAAACCCTGCTAGACACTAGTGCAAAATTCGAAAGAAAAAAAACGTCCACGCACTTGCACTTTTTCCATACACCAAAAACCCAAAAATGTACATTCCCACAAAAAGAAAATCAAGTGAAATAGACAAACTACATAGACAGCTTTCCTTTAACACGGTTTGTCTTGTACATTTTTTAATACATGAAGAAACTTTACTTCACAAAAAAAAGAAGCCCTCCATATACCTATCACGCTTACTTGTTAAAACACACAACCACCCCCGCTCCCATGCATTACGGCAATCGTATATCTATTACAAACTTACCCAATAGATGATGCACCGATATCACGAACAGACTTTTCGATGTCACATTATATTGTCGACATTTCTTTAGAAATTTTAATGGCATTTTATTATTTTATTTTTTCCAATTGTTTTTTACAATTTGATCACACACACACCAAGCACTTTTTACTATACTGTGCTTCCTTTAAATTTTCTGGTTAGAATTTCTTTAACACCGCGTCTTTAACTTGAATTTTGTTTTTAATAGAATTCCATTATTTTATTCAAGTTAGCACACACTTGCACAGGTTTATTATACAAATTTTTTCCGAAGATTTTTCTTTGTTAATAAATTCTTGTCGTTTTCACTTTGTACATATTTATTATAAGGCTTTTGTTTGCAATTCGTATTTTTATAAATTTCGTTTAAAATATTAGTAAAGTTGGTTAAATTAAAAGAAATTATTTTTTTTTAAACGAAAAAATATAAATTCTTTCTGCGTATGTTAAAAAATTTCGTTGCGTCGACGACGACGTTATTAGGAATGACAGTTTATCAGTGTTGCCAACTCTTGAAGGCAAGAAAGCACCGTGAGAATTGTGAAAACGGGTAAAAAGGGTAAAAGTTAACCAAAAATGGGGTAAAAAAGGACGATATTAATTTTTTGAAAAATTTAAGTCAAGAATTTAAAAACACATTTTAGCTTTGTAAAATCGTAACCGAAATATCAAAAAATAACAAAAAAAGGGGTAAAAAAGCACCAAACTAACATTTCAAAGTTTTCAAGATTAAATATAACGAAGTTGCTATTTAAAACTGTACTACAAACCAGGGGTATGGCATCACCAAAAACAAAAGTTATAACGACATCGTTTTCAAAAAATTGACAATTTTCTTTTTTTTATTTAAATTGAAATAATAACAAACAAAAAAGAATTCCCAAATTTAATTATTTGAAAATATTTTGCGCTTGATTTTCTCTTATTCTGCGCAGTTTTCAGCAATTTTTGAGTTTTTAAATATAGGCTAAGCTGATAATAAAGTGATACTAAATAGTTGCTCAGGTGATACTAAATATCAGCGCCCCCTACTGGTGAGTAGTGTAAGTTTTGATTTCCTATCTCTATAATTAATAGTCTCTGCTACAAATATTGTAAAAAATTTACTTTTTGTATGGTTCGTATTATTTTTTAAACTTTGACAGAAAATTCAAGAAAAATTAAAAAAAAACGAGAACAAATACCAAAAATGTAAACTATACAGAAAGCACTAAAAGCACTGCCAGAAATCTGAAAAAGCACTGTAAATACCCGCTTTTTTTAAAAGGGTACGGGAAGGAAAAAAGCACCAAAAAATACCCGAAAAACACTGAAATGGCAACACTGCAGTTTATCCCAGAGACTTACAGTGTTGTATTTATTGGGTTACACAGTAAATTAACACTGTTGTATTGCAGAGGTACTAAAATTAATTTTTGTTATAACAAAATAATGATACCCCGCACGCAGAATAACGGCATAAAATTGATTTTTGCCGAGCTCAGATTAATACACAGATGTGAAACTAATGGCAGGTGTCAAAAAAGTATTCTCGAACCGTATGGTTTTGTTTACATGGAAGTCATGTCAAGAGGAAGATAACAATATAAAATTCCCAACAAACAATTCGTTCCGTTTACGCACAGTTTTCGGTCCATTATAAGCGGAATCCAACTCCGTTTACGTACCGTTTTCTGGATCCGTAAACGGACCAGAAAACGGAAGTTAAGGAACATCGAAACTGATTCGAATCCGGGTAAAGTCCGTCAATGACCTACCGTTTACGGACCGTTATGTCGTGTTAAAAACAGACAAGTCCGTTTAAAGTCCGTCAATGACGGACCGTTTACGGACCGTTATGTCATGTAAAAAACGGACAAGTCCGGTGAAAGTCCGTCAATACCGGACCGTTTCCGGACCATTATGTCGTGCAAAAAACGGAATGACTCCGTTTTTAGAATGCCGTTTCTGGTCCGTATCCGTACCGTTTTCTGAAACAAAAACGGACTTGTATATCACCTCAAATTGACCCTATTTTCATTAATATGTACAAGTTTTTATGTTTTTTTATAAATTTATTAAACAGAACTTATTTTTTAATTTAAACTATATTTACATCTGGTGCAACTTACATCTCTGTATAGTATCAATTTACAATAGCGGCCGACAATAAAATTCAATATCTGCAAGAAAAAGAACAATAAATAGGTTAAGGTTTAACTGATTGTAATCGCGCATGGTGTTTTGGTAAAGGTTAGCGCACTTTGCTATCAAAACAACTAAATGTGTCATATATTTATTTTTCAATTGCATTCGCTTGCAACAAAACCATCTTTAAAACACATCATAATTTTAATATATCTTACCATCTGATGTATGAATATGGCTTGAAGTTGTTTGGTTGGTGGGATGTTAGGACAGATTCACGCTATTGGGAATAATTTTTCGTCCCAGTATTATTTTCTAGCAACTGAAGGGCTGAGCTGCAGTTTTTTAAATAATTTGACAACTTTTTTCCAAAAAGAAACTAACACCGATGAAGTCCGTATTTAACGGTAAGGAAACGGATACACCAAAACGGAGTTAAAACGTATTGTGTTCGAAATTCGATTATACGGTCCGTTAATGTTCCATATAAGCTTTGACGGATACGTGCATTCGGACCGTTAATGTGCCGTAAAAGCCGGATTTATGATTCCGTAAATACCGGACAGTCCGGAAAAATGTTTCTTGGGTTTACATACATTTTGTATTGCGCATTTTTTGTACATATCTGTCTCTTTTTGGATTATTGTGCATTTCATTTCGCTCATTTTCTGTCGGCCATATTGCCTAAATCAGCTGATTCTTATCTGTGTATAATCTGTTTTGCAGAGCCTTAACATAGGCTATGAGAACACGTAATTATATGTTAACTCATAATTTGCAATAATTCTATGAAGAAGGTTATGCGACGCTTATCAGTAAATACCATATTAAAAAATATTTGACGTTTCAATACTTACGCAGATTTTGCGAATATTTTGCCACGGCTTTCACTGCTGTTATTATAAAAAACTTTTTATTATATATTTTATTCTATATTGAAACTATTTGTTTATATTTTTCAATATTTTTTATAATTTGTTGACAATTAGAGATGTGAACAAATTAGTGATGTCTTTTTTTAGTTATATTTGTCATGTTAAACAGTTAACAAAGTGATGTTAACTCTAGAGTGCAACAGAGTCAAACAAATTTGACTCTGGAGTGGAATAAAAAGAGATAGCAAAATACAAAAATGTATTAGTAAGAAAGAGAAAAGAACTAAATTTTCTACAGATTGGAGTACTCCATCATTGTAAACGCACCTTAAAGGTGCTTTCACAATGGTAGAGTGACTCTACTCTGCAGCAAAGATTAAAATGTTAACTATTTGAAATGCAGAGTAGAGTTACTTTAAAACTTATTTGACATTTAGTACTTACTTCATATTTTCGACACTCTTTAGCCAGAATTTTTATCGTTTTTTATTTCAATATTTTTTTTCATTTTAAATAATACCGAAAACAACACAACTTTTATATTTATTTATTATATTTTGATATCATTTTTTTTTAATTTGTTGACAATTAGAGATGAGAACAAATTAGAGATGTGGTTTTTTTGGGTATATTTGTCATGTTAAACCGTTAACAGACCAATTTTAACTCCAGAGTGTAGCAAATCTGTACTCCAGAGTCAAAAAAGTTTTACTCTGGGGTGGAATAACAAGAGATAGCACAATACAAAAATGTGTTAGTATGAAAGATAAAAAAACAAAATTTGCTACAGATTGGAGTACTCCATCATTGTAAACGCACCTTAAATCACGAAAAATTGAATCCAGAATTTAAAAATGTTCATATACCATTCCATTTAACCATTCGTAGAGAATTCATTCATAAGCTTCATTCTCAAAGCTTTAATAAGTATTGAATGCATTCCCAACTTGAATCATTCAAATCGCGTCTTCATTCACCATTTTACTACACGCAGAAAAAAAGGTGTAACATTTACAAAAATTAGAGTAAAAGTTTACAAAGTTCCGTTGTAGATAGACAACTACATAAAATTAACGATAAATTTGTCAAGACACTTAGGTAAATTTTCAAAGAGATATATATGCAATTAAATCGAAGCCTTTGTTTAATATAACAACACGCAAAGGAAAATTAACTTTTTTCTTTTAGTAGAAAAAAACATGGATTATTTTTTAAATAAATATAAAAGAAAAATTGCAAATTCTGTATTTTTATTTTAGTTTGTTTATTTTAATTTTATTTATATTTTAATATTTTTCGTTGTCCTCAATTCCTCTGCTGCCAAACTGTAATTGTGTTTACCAACCATTCATTGCTCTATTCGTGATTTCCGTTCAATAACTGTAGGTATAATAATGTGGATGTATATATAAACTATTTGTCTAAAAAACAAAAAAAAAGCAAAAACAGACATTACCGAGTAATTAAGCGAGTAAGTAGCACACAAAGGGTTTCACTACTTACCAGGCTATTTACTCGCAACATTACTTTTGTTCGAGATGTCCAAAAATTCATGGGTGGTCATTACCCTCTCGCTTACAAAAAAAGTGCGAATAACGAGTTACCCATAGTGAAAGAATAAGTAGTTACTCACAAAGATAGAGTAAGTGGTTACTCAGAAGTTAGGAATTAAGTGGTTACCCTACATTGTAAAATAGTTGGTCATATTGGCAAAATAAAACTTTTTACCTTGGAAAATTTCCTATTTAGTTTAAAAAAATTTATAAATAAAATATTAATATAAAGACTTAATCAGTACTTATTTAATCAATTACCAGTAAGTGGTTACTTTGCACTAATATGTAAGTACTTCTATAACTTATTATCGGTAAGTCATTATTTTGTATTTTAAAGTAATGCAAAAGGTAATGACCTATCATTACTTGGTAATCCGTATGGTAATGACCTGCCATTACCATATTTTTGCTGGGATAAGACACATTTTGAAAAAGAAAATTGACAAAATAAAAAATTACTATGTCTGCAAAAGTGTTGAGTACCGAGTACTCATTTCCGACTTTTTTTAGGGTACCCAAAGCTGAAAAGTAATTACTCAATACTTTTAGGCTTGTATTTTTTGAACAAGTAAGCAATTTTGACATGAAAATTACACTAAAATATATTATTTTTGTTTATTTGCATTAATATTTTTATTTTTGTTTGCATTAATAATATTATAAGACAAAAACTTGAGAAAATCCAGCATCATTATTCTTTTATATTTGAGATGTACATTCACCATATTGATTTGCATATGTCAAAGGAAATTCTAAGCCCTTTTTGACATTTACCTGTCTTATTAGAAAAATACACTTATTGCTTATTTTATTTTCAAAATTTGATCAATGCAAACTTAGCCAACTTAACAAAAAAAGTATTCGTAATTTAGCAAAAATGCATATCAATTAATTACCAGGAATTTGGGGCTTGAATTTTTGTATTAGTTCAATACTATGCAAATTTTACATAGCTGGCTTATTAAAAGATACACGTGTTTTTTTTCTGCGTGTAGATCAAATATTCAATTTGGGACCAATTTAGAGATTCAACAATTTTTGTCGATTGTTAGGAATTTCAACTTCCAAAATGGGGAGATGGCCAAAACTTTTCTGGCAACACTGCTTATAATAAATAGACGAAAACAAAAAGTATAGATAGGAAATAAAACATATACGCAATAGAGAAGAAACAGATACATTTATGACAGATACAAATTCATAAACAAAAGCAAAACTAAAAAGAAAAAACAAAATAATTACTACAACAACCAAAGATACAAATAAATACAAAAAAAAGTATTTATTAGTAACAAAAGTGCAGTAGAAAAGTGAAGTTATCAAATACATACAAGGAAAAACAAAAATTTTAATTAACTTTTGTATATAGAAAAAAGTGACAAAGAGAAAAATTTAGGAAATTCACATCAATTTTAAACAATTACACGGTTTACTAAATATTTAAAATAAAAAAACGAATAATTTAAATAGAATCGTAATTGTGAAGAAATCGAAAATTTTTTTTGAGAAATCGTAATTTTTTATCAAGAAATTAAAACGAAAAAATCTAAAAAAAAAAAATTGTATTAAAAAATATCAGGATGTCATCCATTATGTCTGAAGGATATCAAATGAATTTTAATCAAGACTTTACGTAAGTTTTATTATTTGATTAATAGAATTACATTTTTTTACGTTTCTTTGTTCCTATAATTAAACTAGTTTGATAATTAAAAATTAGACCTTGAATTTGTTACTAAAATATTAGTTTCTTTAAAAAATAAAACTTCTAAAATGGTGGCGAAAGAGGAAGTTACCAGTTTGGAACTTGGTAATAAAGTGTCATCCCTGTATTAGCAACAGGGGTGTTAAACCATTTCCTATTATGGAAGGTTGGGTGAATTGTTTCAACATAAAGTGGAGGAGGAAATAGTAAAAAAACAAAATTGTTTTACATAAAATAAAGAAATTTAATTGGAATTAATAGGTATGTTACTTTGTTTTAAAAAAAAAAGACCTGTTATCTGAGATAAATTGTTTCTTTCCCTTTTTGAAGTTTTGCTAAACAATATAGTAAAGTTCCCTTTTTGTCTTCTCTTCATTATTATTTTAATTTCCTTTCCTTACATTATATTGCTTAAATTATTTAAATCTAATTAAAACCTTTTATGGATATCTTCCAATTTTTCTCCTCCTAATCAGTGTTGCTAACTTTTCGTTTTTCTTTTTTATTTTATTGTAAAAACATTACAATTTGTGGCGGAATATTGACAAAAAGGAAATACTTGGCTACACGCAGAAAAAAAAAACAGGTGGAACTTTATCTAAGTGCTATTTAATTATACAACTACATAAGTTCGAAGTAAGTTTTACAATTTTCTAGCAAAATATATTTAATTTTTAGGACATTTTCCCCTACACATGTATATATTTTGCAAGGATTGTATACATTTTACAAAAAAATGTGCATATTTTACTAGAACTTTGTAAAACTAACTTGAAAATTATGTAGTTGTAAAGGGTTGTTCAACAGGGACGCTACAAAAGTAGAAAGACAGGGACAGCAAACGACGCCGTATAAGATATACGAGCCAACAACGAGTCGAAATTATTAAAATTTACTACCGAAATTCGGAGTCAGTGGCCTCAACGTTAAGAGCGCTACGTCCAATTTATGGTCGTCATAATCGTCCTAGCAGATCAACAATTGAGCATGGGGCTACGTCAAATCTATGGTCTATGCCAACAAGCCAGCGACGATTGATGATCTTCGTACGAATATCGAACGTGAAATTACAGCAGTATCGGCCGATTTATGCTTGAAAATTGGGTTCAGCGTCTGGACTTTTGCAAGCGTGCCCGTGGTGGCCATGCAAAAGAGATCGATTTCCATACATAATGGCATCGGACGTACTTTCACAGAAATAAAGAATTTCATTGATATCCAAAACCGTTTTTGTTTTATTTAAACTTTTTTACTTTTGTAGCGCTCTTATTGAAAAACCCTATATAATTACATAGCTCTTAGGTAATATTCCCCCTGTTTTTTTCTGCGTGTATATAATAGATTTTTTATATCCTTGTTCTAAATCAATTTTCAAAATTTTTTCACATATGGAATAGGAATCTCGTATGGAATCAAGAGATAAAAATCTATTACGACCGAGTATTTCGATTAAAAAAAGACCATTGAAAAAAAAGAAACGCTCCGTAGCCCACTTTTGGATGTAGAATCACTTTGGGCTTGAATTCCGTTAGTGACCTCCATACTTGCTGTTTTCAATATTTTTTTGATTATAGGTTTTTATTTAAAATTAAAAAAAAAACAATAAAAAGTAAAAATAAAATTATGAAAATTTAAAATTTAAAGCTACTCGTCAAAAACATATTTAAAAAGTACACTCAGAAAAGTTCTGCAGTTACTACATGACAGTTATTTGTGTAGTAATGCGGTTGTAGTTATTTTAACTACAATTGTAGTTAATTTACTTGGAGCAAAATTTTTCAATGTTTTTGACAGTTATTTTTTTAAACAAACTACAAAAACTACTACATTGTAGTAACATTTATTTTATGCAGTTATTTTGAATTTTTTTTACAAATACTTAAATTTTCAAATGTGTGTGCAAACACACGAAGCAAACAGGAGCATGTGTATGAAGCGCTTGCTTAGAAATTTCTAGTGAAAGAATATGAGAAGAACATGTTTTCTCTTGTCTTAGTCATAAAACAACGCCAAAGAGTGAGGACGCGTAATACGGAAAAGGTTATATATTTTTTATTAAAATAATAAGGTAAGTTTTATCATATAAAATATTCATTTATTTACGGGAATGTTAAAAAAATATTGTATTTATTTTCTTTCAGTTCTTTTATATTCTCATACCTTTCTACCTGGAGAAAAAAAGGAAGCCAAACAACGCCATATTTCATCCCTCACAGACGGACATCTACAACAATATCTTACTAGTGAAAAATTAAAGTGACAGTGTAAATTTTGATTTCTCAATTTTAAATAGAATAAAATTAAGTTAGGAGTGTTTACATAAATTTGTTTTTTATTAAATTAATAATTTTTAAAATAATTTTTATTTATGTTTTTTAACTACATTTGCAGTTGTTTGTACAGTTCTACAATAATTTGCATGTATGTTGTTTCAATTGCATTTGTAGTTGTTTTTACTACATTTGTCAGTTGATTTTTAACAGTTAAAAATAACTTCAGATTGTAGTTAATTTAACTGCAAATGTTGTCTACACCTTTTTAAGTGCAAATGCAGTTATTTTAACTGTAATTTGCAGTTGATTTTATCTACAAAATTCCCTGAGTGTATGTATTACATAGGCTTAAGGGCATCCATATGAAAAAGATAAATGTCAACATAATACACACATTTAAATAAATGTAATGTGAATAAATGTAACGCACAGCTGAAAATTTCAAAAGAGACTTGAAAAAACGAGTAGTTTCAGAAATGTTCCGCTTTCTTTTTTCTTGTTAAGCCTTTTATGACACAAGCTTTTCTTCTAATCTTTTCTTGATTTTTTTTTAGTATTTTTTGTTAAAGTTTTTGGTTATTTACGAGAAAGTTAATGAATAGAAAATATCAAACGAAAGGATTTTCAAATTTTTTTTTATAAAAAACTAAATGGGAAAACCGACAAACTTTAAAGACATTTGGCGAAAAATCTGTATCCATGATCGAAAAATAAAGTACGTCATTGTAATCAGCATGTCCGAAATATATAGAATTAATGGTCTATTAATTTTTATAAATCAAGATTTTGTCATGCAGTGTAATTTACAGAAATAACATAAAATTACGCCCTTGCTCTCGAGGGCTTAGCACGATTGGAAAGCAATTCTCCTAACCAATGCTGATTGTGCCTAAAACTAACTTAAAATTAACTTACCACTGAAATAAAACAGCACAAGCAAAGAAATAAGAACAACAGTAAAAAAAAAATAATAAAAAATGCACAGATCAACCGTACTCAGCTCTATGTGTGCCTTATACACTTTTTGAGAAAAAATTGTGTCTCAGTTTCATTCGAATAACCAATGGGGAATAAGTAATTAACATTTTTCCAAATAAGATGATTCCAATGTTTGTAAATATCTGAGATAAATTTCTTTTCATGAAAGCAATTTTTTGTTATAAATCCCCAAAGAATATAAGGTAAAGGGGGGATCCTTCGCCACTTTTTTTCAAAGCACTGTCATTTCTTAACTCCTAATTATTTTTCAAAAATTACTTTCAAATTGAAAACCTACATATCTTGGCTTTAATTTCTATGATTTTTATTCTAATTATTTGTATATTTTCTATTATTTTTTTAATGATTTTCAAAGTAACTCAATTCGGCGAAATGCCTCAAACCTGGGGTATATTCGCCAAAAGAGCTAGATACAATTTTAACAAAAAAATTGTTAATACAGCAAAGTCAATCTTTTAATGACTGAAATAAATAATTTAGAATAAGTTCTTTAAGATATGTGATGCTTTTTAATCAATAAATCTCCACTACATTAAAAAAAAGAATTTAAAACTATAATATCCCAATCAGCACATAGGTTTTAAAAATTCAAGTGCTTTAAATTTAGCTTGAAGTAAAGTATATTTAAAATTCTAGCATTTGTATATAAAAAAAATATTTCAAACTTGAATTTTTGTTTCCCTTTTGCTGGAGTATGCTATTGAAATAAAATGTAATTAAAGTTGTATTCAAACCTTGAAACTGGAAAACAGGGCTGGAATATAACTTGTTTTCAACTTGAATTCCAGTGAAATTGTTTATAGGGATGATTCTTCAAAATTACAAAAAACTGAATAATTAATATAAATTTAAGAATGAACACCATGGTTCTAACTTACTATTAAACATACTTTAAACATATAGAAAAGTCTTATAGAGCATTTTAGGCAGGGATGCACCAACTCTTTGTAGCTCCAGGGGCCATCTGGTGATTGTGCCCCAGAGACAGGCACTAACATAAAATTAATATTTTTCACACTTTTTAAGCATTTATTAAAATCAAATTATTATTTTTCGAAACCTTAGGATCGTAGGTCTAACATAATGAAAAATAATTTTCTTATCACATGATTTGAGGAAGTTATTGCAAAATGTAGTTGCTTTCTATTATTTTTTTGGCACCCCAAAAAACACAAAAATACGCCTGTCTGCGACCACATGTGATCATGAAAGGTAATTTAAAAATGCATAAAATATAATTTTTCCAATTTTTTATCTCCCTTAATAGCGGAGCAAAATGGGATTAGTGCATGTGCCCCACTGGCGAAGGATCCCCCCTCTACCCTAACAAATATAAATTCCTACGAGTGTTACTTTACATAGCGGTTACACGATAAATTTTTGCCTTTTAAGTTTCAAAACACTCACATTTTTTTACTAACACACTCGCATTTTAAAAATTGAACAGCAACTTGATATCAATTTTTGCTTTCAAGTTTTGAGAAAACTTGACGGTCAAGTTTAAATCAGCTGATCAATTTCTTGTAAATTTGTTTTTCTTTTTACAAATATTGTGCCGCAATAAAACACGATTGATAAAATACGGAATGTGAATATTTCGGTATATCGACGAAATGATTTAAAAATAAAAATAAATAAAAAATCAATTTCTGCTGACATGAAAATGTCTGTGGAATATGTGAAGAAAAAAATAAAGTCTTCTCGAACAGCCTAAATTGCGGAAACAGCCCACAGAGGCGAGCATTTTTAGTTCTTTCCTTGACGACGGCATCTTTTTTCACGAATGTTCCTTAGTGTATTCCCCGCTTTAGAAGAGACGGTGTCAAAAATATATAAAAAAACAACAACAAAGTATTGGGATAACTAATAGCTTACTCATAAACTGTCAGAATGAAACCCAGCGTTAGAATAAAATTCTTTTCTACAATCTGAAACTAAATTCGAAGTAAAAACAGTTATTTTTATAATCTATCGGCGATATTTGCTATTCAAAAACTTAGCATCACTTTTTCAAACCAACCCTTCTACATTTTTGTACTTATCTAATTTTAAAATCCTCCTCCTCTCTTCCGTATAAAAACAGCTGTTGTTTCTACAACACAGTGGGTTTATCTTTGTTTACAAGCACTCACTCTTTGTTGTGTATTTAAAATTTAAATACATGTTGTTGTTTAAAAGTTTTTTTCTCTTTTTGTGTTTATTTTAATATTTCTATATGTTTTGTTAACAAAAATATTTTGCTTTGTGTTATTATACTGAATTCAATTTAATTTATTTAATATTTTTTCCCATAATTTTTGTTTTAAAAAAACTTGATGTCATATGATGTCATGTGTTTGCGTCAAAACTATGTATTAAGTTACATCGCATTTAACGTAATATTAGTTGTAGGCCGCCCCGATATTTTGCAAACTGTAAAATTTCGTGTAGTTATAGCAATTAAATGATCCGCACTTATTTTGACCTGATGACGGGAAGAATAAAAACATTTTTGGGGGTACTTTTAGACCACTACCAGAGATTTTATGAAAAAAGTTTTTATTTTGTTTTTTTTTTTTCAAAATCATGATTTAATTATAAAATATTAGTTGCTATATAGATCTTTTTCCGTCATGCTAGACCATTGTGACAACATTGAAAACCATTATATTTATAGTGAATTTAGACTAGGGATACCGATCCCGAAAATCCCGGGATTGGTCTTGAAAAAATTCCGCGGTTTCCGATTTCATTATTTGGCATATTTTATCTCTTTTTGTATTTGTTTTTATTGTTATATTCGACCTAAATCACATAAATCTAATATCTTATTCAGAGCTTTGAAGAATTAATTCCTTTTTGAATGAATTCACTACCAATCGAATTCAATTTTCTCTAGAATTGAATGAATTCCTTTTCTTAAGTAATTCACTGAATTCATTCAACTGAATGCGTTCATCAAACAACAAATTCAAAGAATTAATTCAATTGCAATAGTTCTTTTTATTAAATCAAATGAATTAATTCACCGGTGAACGCATTCAATTTTATAAATCGAACGGAAAAAAAGTGAATTAATTCCTTACTGAATTAATTCACCACTGAATTCATTCAATTTCATTTTCATTCAGTGAATTAAAAAAAAATAAAATTACATTCACTGAATTAAAAAAAAAAATAATAAGTTCACTGAATTGAAAAAAAATAAAATAAGTTCACTGAATTCAAAGCCTGTTTTCTGCCGTTCAGTAGAATAAAACAATAATGTACAAATAAAAATTTTAAATAAGCAATTTTACAGCGTGTGCTAGTAACAAATTAGAAACCGGATGTTGTTTATCAACCTACATGAATCAAAAATAAAGCCTTTTACTATTAAAAATAAAAACTTTACAGATATAGATAAATTTGGAAAAAAATATAACTATATAACTAGTTTGAAAAATTAATAATAATTAATAACAGAGACCCAAAATAACTGTTATAATTCTAAAAAAGTCACCACCCAAATTTATTTAATTATGATATTTCAATAATGCATATATTTTATAAATCATATTGCACAAAAAAATCACAAAGTTTGGCAAAGATTTTAATTTTTTCAATTTTTATATTTTACTCTATAAATTTCTGTTGTTTTTTTGATTTTTATTTTAAAACTTTTTATAAAAGTTACAGAATGATTTTTTTGAAAAAATTAAGCACTAACTTTTATATTTGATAATAAAATAAAAATTGAAAATTGACCTAAATCGAATGCCGGAAGTTGCTGGAATATACATATTTACTCACTTTAAATCACTATTCAATCTTTTATTAACACTAGTTGACATCATCAGGATATTATAATTGTTGAAGTCATTGGTTCTATGGCTATTGATTTATATTCTTAACTGTTATTTTTTGATAAAGAAAAAAACTCACAAAATAACTTTTATTATTTTTGAAAAAATAAAGATCGTATTTGGATTGTTTTTGTTTGAATTAAAAATAAAAATCAAACAGAGCAAATAAACAGAAAATTAAAAATACTGAAACAAGAAATAATTGTAAAACAATAAGTTTTTTGAATAAAAGTTATAACTGTTACGTCCCTGATTAATAATAATAATTAATTTTTTTTTTAATTAAACACAGATTATATACTCAGAAGTAGTAAGCAAAACTAATTTTGTCAGAATTTATTGATGTTTAGTGCCATATTTCGTAATTTTCAAAAAGTGAAAATCGGCATAATTTCTGGAAGAACAACACTTGATCAACTATTTTTTGTATGTGATTTTATTTTACTGATAGTGTTCTTTATAGCAAAAAATTTTATTTTTTGATTATTGGATTTCTTGATTCGTCTTCAGCCTTTATTGTGTTATATCGCCTAAATAAAGCGATAATTTAAAATTTTGATATTTGTTCCATAGTAGATTTTTAATACCAAATATGCAGTTTAAATATTATTTCAATCAGAAGAAAGAGCATTAGAGGGTTAACTCATAACCCGTGAGCGAAAATGTTTGATAAAAGTTCACTCAACTTTCATATATGTATTTTACAAAGTTTTTGTTTTGTTCTATGTGTTTAAGCCCCATGAAAATGTTGATAATAAAAAAAAATATATGTATGTCAGTGTTGCCGCTATTAAAACAAAAAATTACACAGCTGTCGGTCAAACATTATCCAAAACCGTATGAAATTATACAAAAAATTATAAATTTTTTATATTATTTCAAAATAAACCCCTGAGCACAGTGGGGAAGAATCAAAATATTTTGGAAAAAATTTGGCCACACTGTAAATTTCGAATACTCCAAAGTTTTGCCATTTTTCTATTTAAAACCCGATTTCTAAAGACAGGGCTGAATTCATAAGTTAAAAATAACGACTGCACAACTTTCCCTTATGGGAATTTGTGTGTATAAAAAGTTGTGCACTGGATGTTAGGCGTTAGTTTTAACTTATGAATACCGCTACTAGCATTTTGTCATCTGCAAAGTGAAAAAGTTATTTGCATTTTAAAACTAAAATTTTTCATTTCTGCAATAACCTGGTCCGAGGTTTTGCCTTATGCAACAGCAAATCCAGGGCAATTTTTCTTAAAAATATTGTAACAAATTATTCTATTAACTAAAGGGAATTTCAATGCAAAATCTTTTTCAGACTTAAAATGGCGTGATTTTAAATTTGAATATTAAAAAATAGTATTTTATCCGCATTAAAGGCTTCTTTCAGAACAAAGTATTTATGTTTTTCAGAAAGGCTACTTCATTCAGATTCTTAAATGAAGTAGCCTTGATTCTTAAATGATTCTCCCCCTACCCCTAAAATTTTAACCATTTTTATTTAAATTTTTTTTCTCTGAGTTCAAAGCTGCGATTTGAAAACAAAAAGCTGCAGTAAATTCTCAAGGCGTTCCTAATGTGATGACATATATCCTGTTCAATCCTAGCTTTAAATGTCGGCAACTCAGCAAAAATTGTAAAAATTCCATGTTTGTAAAATTTTCCTTGTTTTCTTTAATTTTTAAATTAATGATAGCAAGGCATGAAATTTCGTTGCAGTATGTGTATCAACAAATTTTCTTTTAGAAAATAAAAATATAAAATTTTTTTAAATTTCATACGATTCTTTTGAAATCTGGAACAAGTTGGATTTACAGAATTCTAAATTATTTTGATTCTGCTCCTTGCTGCGTTAACCAAATTTTTGTCTGGTCAAAGCCCAGTATCATGTTAATTACAGCAAACAAAAATTTCAGAGATTAGAAGGTAACAATCTTAACAAACCCAAATTTTCCCACTCTTTCGCTGCATATTTAAATGGTCTTGCAAACCAAGGGAATTTTTAAAAGAAGCTTGAAAATTATTTTCGCAAAAATAAAAGACGGAGCTTTTTGTTTAAAAACAAAAAAAAATATATAGCACCATTTTTGATTTCTTCTAAATTGGGTTAGTGTTGAAAAAATTTACAAAATAATTCACCAAAAACTGGAGATTTCGTTTCGTCTAAATATCGACTAATTTTTTATTAACTTCTAAAAATCTACGGAACTTTTAAAATTTTGCGGAAATTTCTGTAAGTGAAAGTACGCAAAAACTATACAAAAATGTGAATATTCAAAAATTATCCAACGAATGTGTAAACAGTCCCGTGTTTGAATAATTATTCAGAAAGTGGCAACACTGATGTATGCAAATTATGAAAAATATAATGAGGGTGTTCAAGAATCGATGAATCAATCCATCGTCTTGATTATAAAATGCTTACTTTGCCCGTAAAAAATCACACGAGAATAAAGGCTGTGTTTTTAGGCGTATAGAACTTCCGATAGGGATAACTGTAAAACTAGCTGTCATACTAATGAACTGTGCACTGAACCAAAAACAGCTGTGAAATCAACTAAAATCCATATTAAATTGATGAATGGGTGATCAATATACAACTAACAACACCTGTCCATCAATTTAACGCATTGTTTAGTAGATTTATATTTTGACGTTTAACTATTTTATGTGGTATTATTTTGACAAAATATCGTCAAATGTATTAACAAAAATTAGTTGTCTTAACAATTATATTTAATTAAATTACATAATGATTTTGTTGTTTTACCAATGCATTTTATTAAATTCAACAATGCATTTTATTTAATTAATTTCTTATCGATTTATTATTAATTTTTAGACTTATATTTTATTATTTTTTATATTTCACCAATTTCAAGCAATATATACAATGTCCTTTTTATAATGAATTTGATAAAATATAAAAAATAATGAAATATAAAATTGAAATTATAGTAAGCACATACTAAAAACTCTTTATTTAAAACACATGTACCATTTTATATACAAAAACATACAACTTTTTTAAATTAATAATTCAAATACATTATATTTATAACTTCCATTAATAGTTTGCTTTAAACAAAATAACAAAAAGATAGATAATATCAAAATTAATGACAGAAATTTAAATGTACGATTTAATTGATAACGTTCAAAATTATGTAAATTTATTTAAATTAATAAATCTTCAATTAGCAATTCACTTTAAGTCACTGAACATATTAATTATCTATACTTTAAAAAACAAAAACACTTAAATTCAATTTATTGATACTTCCGACAATTACAAATACACATGCTAGCACGAGTAATGACGCGACAAAACTAACCTCACTAAACTTTTTTCCACAGATTTAATACTCTTTTTTTCAAATTGAAGAAAAATTATATCAAATTGACGTTACTGCCTTTTTACAAAATTTTTTAGAGTTAACAAATTAAATTTTGTTAAAAAATGGACAAAAAATTATCAAAACAACAATTGTTTTGTAGAGAATTATTGACGGAAATAAGTATGTTCATTTAAAAAAAAAGTAGTTGATTGAAAAAAAAACACACACATTAATTTGAATAAAAAATACAGTAGTTTTGATTTAACTGCCTTTTTCTTAAGTGCTCATTTCCTATAACTGCACAAAATTTTGGTTTCGTTTCTATTTTACAAAATTATGTACGCAATTGTCTTCTTTAAGTGCAATTTTTGTACCTGCGCATTTAAGATAACTGCCTCATATTTTTGGCAGTTTTACATTATTTTCATAAAAAATATCACCCTTAGCTACCTCTTGTGTTTTGCTTTGTTTTTCAATTCTAGGAAAAAAAACACACATAAAATAAATGTGTTGTCAACTTTTTTTTGTGACAAAAATATCCTATTTTAGTCGTTTTTAACCACAAAAATCGCAAGATCTGGTGCAAAGCACAAAGTTGTCATCATTAGCTTCATTTGTTTTGTTTGTTTTTAGTCTGCATTGGTATACCTGCACATTAAGGCAGGTAAACAATTTGACTTAGCTGCGTTTTTGGCTTACCTGCACAAAAATTCTTGCAAAAGTTGGTTGTGCAGTTAAGTCAAAATTACTGTATATTGTTTTAACAATTCGTTTCATCAAAAAGTAACAAAATTTTTATGTTGATTTCACTTATGACTTTTGGTTCAGTGTGTTTGACTTTTTTCAGTATACTTTTGCAAATCACCATGCAAAGACTTACACCAGAACAACTTTTACAAATCGTAAAAATTTATTTCCGAAATTCGCGCTCTGTTCGCCAAACTTATATAGAGCACTTCGCCAAGTTTACGGTGCGCATAATCGTTCATCTGAGCAGGTAATACGCAATACTATGGATCGATTCATGATTACATTTACTCTTTTGGATAATATTCATCTAAATCGAGCCCGTATCGTTCGTACAGAAGAAGCCATCTCCGCTGTAGACGTGAGTGTGACAGAGAACTCCTGTGCCAACATTACCGTGATTGGCGATCGCTGCAAGTAAATGATTCCTGATTTTTTTTCCTCATGTTATTGCAAATCATTTGCAGACAGGGTTGGCAGGCAATACCGCTAAAATACCGTTATCGATTCAAAACCCTTTCAACTGACTACCGTTACCCCTAAAATACCGTTAGCGAAACACCCGGAATACCGTTATCCTTAAAATACCGATACCGAAATAAATGAAATATAAATACCGTTACCGAAACAAATGAAATATTGTTATCCCTAAAATACCGTTACCGTTATTTTTAATTTTCTGCTTTTGGTAATTTCCCGTGGTTATTGAGTATTTTTTGTACATTAAGTTGATAATTTTGTTCTGTTTTTAATCTCGTTTGGCTTTTGTAAAAAAAAAAATTACGGGATGCATCGAAATAACTGACTACCATTACCCTTAAAATACCGTTACCGATATAACTGAAATACCGTTAACCTTAAAATACCGTTACCGAAATAACCCAAATATCGTTATCTTTAAAATACCGTTACCGAAATAACTCAAATACCGTTATCCTTAAAATACCGATACCGAAATAAATGAAATAGCGTTACTATTAAAATACCGTTACCGAAATAACCTAAAATATCGTTACCCTAACGATAACCGCATTCATTTCGGTTACCATCCATGTTTGCTGGAGAAATGGTTTAAACAAGTTGGCGCAGCATGCCATAAAGCGCTTGAAACTATCACTTTGTTGAGCCAAGTATTTGGCCGAATTATCCCAAGAAGTGGATCTGTGAATTGGCCACCTCGTTCGTGTGATTTGACACCTTTGGACTACTTTTTGTGGGGTACGTCAAATCTCTCGTCTATGCTGATAAACCAATATTCGACGCACTATTGACGAAATAAGACCGGGTATGCTCGAAAAAGTGGTGCAAAACTGGACAGAAAGGTTGGCGTTCATAAGACGCAGTCGCGGAGGTCATATGCCAGAAATTATTTTTAAATATTAAATGCCATGAAATTTGTGATTATTAACTCACAAAATTTTGGTCATTCCATTGAATATGTTGTTTTTTATTTTTAAAAAAAGTTCCATGCCTCTAAAAAACACCCTATACATTAGTTATTCTTTATAGGTTTGATTTCTCAATTCTTCTCCTTTTCCCAATAAAATCGAAGGCGCAAATTTTTTGCATGTTTTAACTTGTTTAATTTTATTAGCTTAATCAAGCAATTCCCCAATACCTTTCCAATACCCCATTATCAAAACCACAACGTAAATAACCGCACAATTTTTGCGTCACAATTTAAAAATTAATCACATTACATACATTAGTGCTGGTAAATTCGGTTACTTTTCAATACTCGATATCGATTCTTTTGATGGTAACACATTTTTAAGCTTTTTAACTATTATATGTTGTTTATGTTTCTTAACATATACTTTTAAATATTTCACTTTTGAATTTTTCTTTTAGCTGAGTTGTAGTTTTGTGATAAATATTTTAGTCTCATTTTTGTGGTAATTGCAACTCTAAATAGAATAGTAGTTTTAAGTATCCAGTACCAAAAAAAAAAGATAAATACTCGTAACCCACTACTATTTTTGACAGCACCGCATTACATACCTTAAGTAAATGTATTGGAAAAACATCATCATCGTCAACAACTAACATCATATAAAAAATCAGCTCATGTTTAACTCTTGCACATTGGTCTCTTTACCCACAGTAGTGCTGTTAAATTTGATTACTTTGCAATACTCGATACTACTCGCTATTTTTAATTTGCATACTCGATACTACTCGATATTTTTAACGGTTTTTAAATTTGAAATTTTTTGTTAAAATTCTTTGGACGTTGATTCAATATTTAAATTTATAAAATTATTTTTAAACTTTTATAGTCACTATTCATTGTTTTTCATAGTTTTTTAACATATACTATTAAATATTTTACTTTTGATTATTTCTTTTAGCAGAGTTGTAGTTTTGTGATAAATATTTTAGCGGAGTCACATTTTTGTGGTAAATATTTAGTTTTAAGTATCGAGTACCCAAAAAAAAGAAAAATACTCGATACTCGATACCCACTACTCATATTTTTACCAGCACTAACCCACAGCCCAATCACCGCTATAACCTCTTGTATAACACTTTCCTAATTAAACGATAAAAAAAATAAACAAAACACGTCTCATAAATAAATGGAAATAAACACAATAAAAAGTGCAAATCAGTTGCAAAAACATCTAAGAATTTTAACAAAGAGTATATATTAAAGAGAGATATTAAGATACTCTTAAATCTATGATTTGGTTTTTAAATAACTATTGAATAGAATGAAAAAAATAAAAAATTGAAATAAAGTACCTATAGCGTTTCATTTTTATATTCTCCCAAGTTTAATTCCTGAAATAGAAACAAATATGAAATATTCACAAGAACAGTTACAATTTTTTTACATCATATAGTTATTTTAGCCGCATAGTAAGTAACAGTTCGATCAGGTCTTTGCTCCAATTTTTTTAATTTTTTCTTTTTAAGCCCATATGACACTTGCTAGTTTCTAGATTCTAGTTTTTTGCACCATCAATGCAAATCATATGAAGGGTACTGCATTACCAACATCAATTTGACAGTTTGATAGTTTTTCGATATAGTTGTTCTCTTCGCACACATTATTATTTCTCACATAAGGAAATTCGTGCTCTCTTCTATTTTGGATTATTAATACTGAAACTAGCAAGTGTCATATAGGCTTTAAAAACACTTTAACAATTCAAAAGACGAATATGAATGAAGCAACAAAACCAAAAACTGGCAAATTTATCACTTATCATCACACATGTTGTTTCTCATTTATCATCACACACGTTGTAATAAAACTGATAAAATGTTTCAACTCAACTCATTTTTAAAAGAAAAATGTTGTTTATCGAGTTTAACCGACTTCGCCTTTTTTTCGAGAAATTTAAGAGTAGCATAATACCTCTCTATAATATATACTCTTGCTTAAAACTAAGCTGTTTTTGAGGTTAATCACAACTGTGTCGATTGTCGACCGACGACAGCAAAAGTCGTCGCGAATAATTTAAATTCAGCGACAATCGATTGTCGACATTTTTAAAGCAAAACAAGAATATGGTTGTATTTTTTTCGCCACAATTCTTCACCAATTCAATTGGTTTTCCATTAATTCTTGTTGTTTTACATTTAATTTAATTTTGCTTTTTTGAGGTAAATCATGCATTTTTATTTTTAATTATATTTCTTCCGTCAAAAAAATAATTTTTTTGTAAACAAAGTACGAATTTTTGCAACTTTAATACGAATTTCTGCAACTCTGTTCCCTTAAGTAATTAAAAATATCGCTACTATTTGACAAATATTTTGAGTGTGTTTTAGTGTGTCGTCACGAAAATAGAATAGATTCTATTACGACGACAAATCGCCGGACGACATGGCGACATTTTGCTTCCCATACAAAATATATGAAAAAGCACATGTCGTTGTCGTTGTCGACCCAGTTCTGATTAATCTCTTATTGTTGGTTTTTTCTTTTTTAGTTGCCTTGTTTTGTTAATGTTTTTTTTAGCAGCTGTTTCTTTTTTGTTTTCTATACCTCTTTCGTTGTTGTTGCTACTCACCAGTGATAATAAATGAGATTTTTAAAAATAGTACCAAGCAGTAATGCAAAAATCATTACGTTTTTCTATATTTTTTCATAAGAACTAAAAACTTTTGTTTGAATTTTCTTATTAAATATTACATTTATACCTGTTTTGTGGCTCTTTTAGTTTTTAACTTGTCAAAACGCATAAAAAAACAAGAAAAAACTAGTTTTGTACAAAAACTAAGTGGTTTTTGTTCAAGTATAAATGTAGTATAAGAAATATTAAAAAAAATCTATCGTAGTTCTGAATATGAGACTAATTTTTAATATTTATTTTTATTTATAACACAGTACTACAACACTAAAATGTATTCGAATATGAACACCAAATTTCTAATTACAAAAAGACTATTTTTTCTTTAAAATTTCTTATCTAGTCAAATACCTGACTAAACCACGGATAAGTTTAAATATGGTTTAAAGATTTGTCACAGACTACTTAATTTTTAGGTATCAAAAAAGTCAATGTTTTCCAGCTTTAGTCATCTTTAACTTAAAACTAAAATAGAAAATTGCAATCTGTTTACTAAAGGTACAAATTTAAATATTGGATATTCCTTTCATCGCAGATTATTTATTGACGAAACCGTGAAAAAATGGAAATTTCAACTTTAATTGCATATATAGGGAATATTCTCGCAGCTTTCACCCGTGCTATATATCAAATTAAAGGGCATATTTCGTCATTTTAAAATGTTGCAAGAAATAGCGTTATTACTTTCAACTTCGCATATTTTTGCAAAAAGTATATTCAAAAATTTAATTTTCCTACAAAATTGTTTTTGCAAATATTTCTTAAACTATAGCTAACTTTAAAATTCTAAGGCCATATTCGTGATCTGCGTCCAAAGTTTATTAGAAATGATGTATCGCAATCGCGATTTTTCTTATTTTGTTGTACTGTATAATCTTTGCATCGCTTCAGAGCTTTGGATAATTAATTCCTTAATTCAGTTTGTGAGTTCTGAATCTAAAATTTAATGAATTAATTCACAAGTACTATATATGAAACAGAATTAATTAAAATTTGGTGCTGTTCGATTTATTTTTAAACGATTTAATTCACAAATTCAAATTCAATCGTTCATTTTATTAAATTAAATAAATAAATTCATTTATGAAGGCAATGAATTGATAAATAGTACGGATAACAACTCAATTAATTCCCTACTGAATTAATTAACCGCTGCATTCGTCCCACTTCATTTTCGTTCAGTGAACTAAGAAAAAATTTAAGTTCAGTGAATTGAGAACAAAAAATAATACCAGATGTGAAACCAATGACAGGTGTCAAAAAAGTATTTTCGAACCGTATGGTTTTGTTTACATGGAAGTCAAGTCAAGAGGGAGATAACAATATAAAATCTCCATACATTTTGTATTGCGCATTTTTTGTATATATCTGTTTCTTTTTAGATTATTGTGCTTTATCTTTTGTGTTTTTCTTAAATTTTTGCGTTTTGTTTTGCTCATTTTTTGTCGGCCATATTGCCCAAATCAGCTGATTCATATCTGGTATAATTTGTGACAAAAAACCTTCGTTCACTAAATTAAAAGCCCAAAATTAACATAATAAAACATAATAAAAAAAGAATGGATTTACTTTTAATACATAATAGGCGCGTTCGTTTACTTACTACAAGTTACTACTTTTACTACAGCTGGAAAAATTCAATACAAAAAGTAAACAAAACTTTCCAATTGTAGTAAAAGTAGTAAGAATTTCGAGTAAACGAACACACTGAATAATACATTTCGGGGACGATACGAGTTTGTAACACTTTTACCGGTGGGTCTCATACTTCAGGTTTAGTTAATAGTTAACCCAAAAATTTGTTGTTGTTTTGTGTAAATTTTTTTGACATTTTCTTTTGTTTATAGTTAAGTTAAAGTTAAACCTGCAGTATGACCCCCACCGTAAATTGCTTTATTATACCCTACACCACTACGTGGAGAGGGTATTATAAGTTTGTGCTGATGTTTGTAACACCAAAAAATATTGGTCCTAGACCCACCTTATAGTATACCGATCGGCTCAGAATTTTTTTTTATTTCGATTTAACGATGTCCATCTGTCCGTCCGTTTGTCTGTCTGTCCATGCATTCTTATGCGCACTCTACAGGTCGTAAATATCAAGATATTTTGACGAAAATATCAACCAAAATCAATAGGACGACGCCTATTGATGTTAGTTGAAATCGGTCCATATTTGGACCTATCGCCCATATGGGCTATTTTGTAGGGTATTATATAGTCGGCATGCCCGACTTTAACCTTTTTACTCGTTAAAAGATTAATTTTTTTTTCGTCAAATAATTGTTTTTGTCTGCTAAACGAAAGAAAATATTTTTTAAACTCGTTAAACATAATTTTGGTTTTTTTATTCACCGAACGTTCATTTAACGAAAATAAAACTGAGCGAATTCAGTGGTTAATTCAGTAAGTAATTAATTAAATTTTAACCGTTCGATTTATTAATTTGAATGTGTTCACCAGTAAATTTATTCATTTGATTTAATATAAAAAGCTAGGATAATTTAATTAATTGAATTTTTAATGAGATTTTTATTATTTGATTTTTTGAACACTTTTCAGGGATTGAATAAAAAAAAAACGACTGACTATCTGCAGTTTGCAAATAGATTAGTGATTGAATTAGTAATTGGTTTGAATGCTTGAATGAAACCATTTTTAATCACACTGACTGAATTCATATGGAAAATTAACGTTATTAGTTCCAAATGAATTTATTCATTAACGGTGGGTCTCATACTGTAGGTTTAACTTTAACTTAACTATAAACAAAAGAAAATGTAAAAAAATGTACGCAAAACAACAACAAATTTATGGGTTAACTATTAAATAAAGTTTAAACCTTCAGTATGAGATCCACCGTAAATATTCATTCAAGATTGGGAAATCGAATTAAGTACTGAATACTTTAAAAACTTTGGTATTGACAGTTTTTTAAAGAGACCAAGAAACATTGTAATTTGTAAATAGTACCAAAAGAATACTAGGAGCACTAATAAATTATTTATCTATGCTAAAGCGGAGAATACAGCAGGGAACATTCGTGAAAAAATGCCAATTTTTTTGTGAATGTGTGAGTGTGTTTGTGTGTGTGTGCATGTTGACATCGTGCAATTCGTGTTTACAAAATATTTTGATATTTTTTGTTCCCTACTCTATGTTCCCACGTGTATTCTCCGCTTAATATAATAAAGAGGTAATGTGTGTATATTTGTTTGTTTGTAGGAGGTAATCGCCATAACTACTTATCTGATTTCTAAAATATTTGTTCCAGTATTTAAAATAGTCCTTAACATCTATACGGGATAGAAATCTCTTAGAGTTTGGGTTAAGTTTGTCATCTCTAATACAGTTGGCACTAATTTTTATCGTAAAACGTTTTCTTCAAATACCAAAAAGAGTTAATTAAACCAACTGAAATGTTACAAGACATTTTAAAAATTGTTACTAATTAAAAAATTGTGCATGACAGCAATTGTCAATGGTCTAGATATTACATTTCGTATACTTATACAGAGCTGCATTTCCATAAAATCTCGCGAGTTTTCTATTCCGTGTAGATGTGCCATTAAGGATGGACATAGGCTTTATATCATTCCATTAAAATAATTAATAAAAAAGTTATGAGCAATAATGTAAAAATATCCCAAAAACTAGGCCTAAAGGCTTCATTAGTCTAATCGTAAAGTAAAAAAACGTATCTGTAATCAATTCAATGTGTTAAAATAATATAGAAATATATTTTTATCTTTTTTCTATGCATTGAAACTGTTGTCAAGGAAATCGTAAAAAAGTTCTGTTGAAAATAGAAATTTTCTATTTTATTACTTGACATTTAATTCTATGCACAAGAAAAAGATAAAAAATACAATATTTTTATTTTTTATACTCTTTTTTATTCATTATGTGTAATACGTTACTTTTTTTACGATACTTCCAAACTAATTTGTGCTTAAGGCATGCTAACAACGTAGCGGGCTTTGCCCGCTAGTAGTAGATAAAATTATATCTTTTATTTCGAATTTATAAAAAAATTTGTTGAAATAATAACTATTGCAAATTCAGTAATTCTTGTTTTTCCTGAGTGTGAATGAAATCTTAATTGAACGTAAGGTTGAGTAGAGAATATTTGTTTGTGGGTGTGCGTGAGCAAAATTTTTGCGTGAGTCGAAATTTACCATACTTGTTTTTCGGCGCTTAGTAAATATTTCTCTCAATTCTTTACCGATTTCATAATTTTAAAGCACAAAATAAATGACAAAATTGCATATTTATAGCAATTTTTACATTCTTACCTTAATTTTTTCGGTAAGAGTTTTTTCGTTAATTTGCGTGATTCACGCGTGATTGTGGGTAAAATCGGAATTTTCTCACGTGAACGAGTGTGAGTAGAAAAGAATGTTCGTGAGTGATTGTGCTTAATTGAAAATTTTCTATCGTGGGCGTGAGTGAGTGGGAGTCAAAATTCACTCTCCCATCTTATTAGTTATTTATTAGTTATAGTACTGTTAATGTTCAAATAGTACAACAGAAAGTACTATCGTATCAACTCTATCATCACTGCTACTAACTAAAAATATATTGTATGACCGCACTTTTATTTTATTTTCATCCCTAAAAATATGTGAAACTGATGTTTTCTAGTTTTGCTTTCATTATTACTTTATTAGTTTTAATATCACTTTAGTACTTCACTAATAATTCTCGTTTTGCTGCTATTATCAACTGTATATGACTCAAAAGTTGTGCATATCCTAATCAGCTTTGCGCAGAGGCGATATCGTAACCAATGAGGTTCTACCGAGGTGCGATTATTGCTAGTTGAAAACTTTAACCAATACCCCGCCATGGGGACGTGAAATACCGTCCACTACGGCAATTTTTGGAAGCCCGAGAGGGCTTGTTAACAATAAATTTAAAATTCAGTTGTGAAATTTCGAGCAGTGTTGCCATTTCAGTGCTTTTCGGGTATTTTTTGGTGCTTTTTTCCTTCCCGTACCCGGTGATTTTTTACAAATACCCTTTTTAAAAAAGCTGGATTTACAGTGCTTTTTCAGATTTCCGGCAGTGCTTTTAGTGCTTTCTGTACGGTTTATATTTTTGGTATTTGTTCTCGTATTTTTAAATTTTTATTGAATTTTCTGTTAAAGTTGAACAAATAATACCAACCATAAAAAAATTACATTTTTTACAATGTTTGCAGTACAATTTTAAATAGCAACTTCGTTATATTTAATCTTCAAAATTTTGGAATGTTATTTTGGTGCTTTTTACCCCTTTTTTGATTATTTTTTCATACGATTTTACAAAGCTAAAATGTGTTTTTAAATTCTTGACTTAAATTTTTCAAAAAATTAATATCGTGCTTTTTTACCCCATTTTTGGTAAGTTCCCAAAACGGTGATTTTCTTGTCAGAACTAGCGATTTTATTTCGCCTCTAGCGCACTCACAATAACTTTACCGTAAAAGTTCAACAGTTGTTTAAAAAGTAAATCAATAAAGTTGTTTTAATTGAATAAGTAGTTAAATTGCAAAGAAATATATTTTTTAACATTTTCTATCAGTCATTCAACAAATAAAATACACAAAATACGGACTTTCGGTAGAAGTTAAATTATTCAATCAAAATTTTCTGTTAAAAACAATCAGTTGTTAGAATACAATTAATTTTAAAATAAACGATAAATCTATTATTTTTACCGATTTTGCCAGTTAATTAAATAACAATTAAAAATAAACGATAAAATACAATTGTTTTAAACGAAAAGTGGGTAGTCCTTTTTTTAACTTATTTTCTATTGTTTTAATGTATATATTCGGTTGATTTTAAGGAAAAAATATTGTGAGTGCGGGAAAAATTGTCCTGTTTTACATATTTTGTTATATTGTCAACACTATTTTTGTTTTGTAGCCAACAAAAATAGAAATTATCCTAAGTTGACTACAGCGGCAAAAGTAGTCGTGTAGCCGTGTAGCTGTGTTGGTGTCAAAATAATCGTTTTCATATAAACGTGTGTATTTTATTTTTGACAGGCTGTAGTCGTGTAGCTGCATTCGTCTATGTGTTTAATGCTTTAGTTCTAATTTCTATAAATAGAATTAAAAAGCTTGAATGTTGAAAAGCACGAATCATTGCTTTGCCCATTGAAAGAATTTCAATAAATAAGCACAACTACAACATAGAGAAAAATAATAGCTTTGTTAAAGACATGTGGTTTTCGTTAGTTATAACAATGTAAAATGGATAAGTAAAAATGTTTGAATTTACTTCTCAAAAATGCATTTCTTTGAAATTGAACATATATATACAAAAAACTAAAATCTACATAATAACCTAGAGAGAACCCCATAAAGACAATCTGATGATAGTGAATTTGGTGTCACTTGAAAATGCATTAATTGTCAACCATTGGTTCTAGGAAAGTTTTTTTCATAAGTTTTTTCTCTATGGGTTGTAAAATAAAAATTATAAATTCTATTTAGAATTTGTAATATTTGATCTTAAACCGAACAGAAATAACACTCAAAATCTTGACTTTTAAAAAATAATAGAGCTCTGACCATCAATTCTATATATTTCGGACATGCTGATTACCAGGGCAAGGACTTTCATGCAAATGCATGTTTGTAGTCAGTGGCCCAAAAATGATTTTGACCAAATACTTTTCCGAACCAAAGAATTTGCAAAAAAATGGCATCGATTTGTTGTTGCATATTTTTGCATATTTTGTTATAAATGCATATTTTAGCATATTTTGCTTTTAAGTGCATATTTTATTGCATATTTTATGATTTTTATTGCATATTTTTGCATATTTTGCACATTATTGCATATTTTTAAATATTATTAAATATGAAATTCGATTTAAGAATTCATACTTTAAAATTAAAAAAAAATTGTAAAGAATTAATTATTTGGAAGCTCTGTTGGTAATATTACACTACACTAGAAAGAGAAACACATAGTATACAATATGTTGTCATCCACTAAAACATTTTTTATAAATGTAATTTTAAATTAACGTTTTCGGGTGTTATTGTTCACAAACAGAAAGTTGAAAAATTTTATAAAAATTATTTTAAGGAAACTTGTCCCCGAGCATTAACTTCGGCAAATTTTTTCTCTGAGTTACGAAAGTGAGTACGATTTTATAGTACACATATTTAAGTTCTATTTTATAATAAAGTTTTTTTCAGGTAAAATGCCACACAAAAATATATTTAACTATGTATGTGTATTTGAAGACATATTCAGTGTGTTCGTTTACTCGAATTTCTTACTACTTTTACTACAATTGCAAAGTTTTGTTTACTTTTTGTATTGAATTTTTCCAGCTGTAGTAAATATAGTAACTTGTGTAAGTAAACGAACAAGCTTATTGTAACCGATATCTGAATTTTTACGTTTGTTAATTTTTAATAAATATAATTAAAAAAAACATTTATTTTTAATTGCATATTTTTTGGTTTTTAGTGCATATGTCGTTATAAATGCATATTTAAGTGCATTTTTTCCATTGTATAGTGCATATTTTAAGCGCATATTTTCGATTTTTTAGTGCATAAAAGTCCTTGCCCTGCTGATTACAATGGCGTCCCAGCAAAATCTTTCATTACCAAATAAGTGGTTATATAATAGAAATTCATAGCTCCGCACAACTTATTTTTTGGCGTCTAAACTCATTATTTTTGTTTGGCGTGGTCGTTTTTATAAGTAGTCACGCTTACCCGCTCGCTTACGAAAAAATGAGAAATAAGTAGTTATGAGATTTTGAATAATAAGTGGTTACACACATGCTTACAAAAAGTTGAATTATAAGCGGTTGTCCGATTGCTTACTTGATTCTTAAAAATAAGGAGTTAAGCAAATAAAGGGTTCTTCAACAGGGACGCTACAAAAGTAGAAAGACAGGGACAGCAAACGGCGCCATATTTCTTACCGCTCTTTTGACATTTCTCTTCAGTAAGGTTTGCCATTTCATGATGGAAAGATATACGAGCCAACAACGAGTCGAAATTATTAAAATTTACTACCGACATTCGGAGTCAGTGGCCTCAACGTTAAGAGCGCTACGTCCAATTTATGGTCGTCATAATGAATGGCTTCGTCAATAAACAAAATATGCGTTATTGGTCAGACAGCAATCCACACGTACTCCATGAGTCATCATTGCATCCCGAAAAAATTACGGTTTGGTACGGTTTATGGGCCGGCGGCGTCATTGGGCCGTACTTATTCCGTGATGATCAAGACCGGCACGTTACTGTGAATGGGAATCGCTACCGTTCAATGATAACCGAATATTTTTGGCCATTGGATGATATGGACTTGGAGGACATGTGGTTCCAACAGGACGGCGCCACAAGCCACACAGCGAATGTCACAATCAATTTATTGCAAACCAAGTTTGGAGAACGTGTTATCTCACGAAATGGTCCAGTCGATTGGCCGCCTCGGTCGTGCGATTTGACGCCGTTGGACTATTTCCTGTGGGGGTCAAATCTATGGTCTATGCCAACAAGCCAGCGACGATTGATGAACTTCGTACGTATATCGGCCGATTTATGCTTGAAAACTGTCGAAAATTGGGTTCAGCGTCTGGACTTCTGCAAGCGTGCCCGTGGTGGCCATGCAAAAGAGATCGATTTCCATACATAATGGCATCGAACGTACTTTCACAGGAATAAAGAATTTCATTGATATCCAAAACCGTTTTTGTTTTATTTAAAAAAGCTTTTGTAGCGCTCTTATTGAAGAACCCTTTACTATTAGCTTAAGGAAATACATTCAGAAAAAATTAAGTTTTCTCTAGTGTGTAATTTTAGGACTCGTCATAAAAATTTAAACATAAAACATATTTACATATAATAAATAAAAATGAATAAAATTTAACTGTGTAAAAAGTACTTATTTAAACTATTACGAGTAAGTCATTATTTTATATTTAGAAACAATGAATATAATAGGCCGTTATTATGAAGTCATTATTTTATATTATAAAATAATGCAAAAGGTAATGATATATCATTTTTGGTAATGCAGATAGTAATTAGGTGTCATTACCAATATTTTGCTGGGGTACTTTATTTTTCGATCTAAGGTACAGAATTTTCTCTTTAGTATATTAAAATGTCTTTAGTACGATACTAACCTTAATAAAAAATGTATTTATTGCGATAACTTTTGCAAATGGAAACTGTTTTGCTTTTTTTAGAGGTGACCCCATATTATACTAAGAGTTGAACTTTGGGGACAACTTGGAAAGCTATGCTGCCGTATAAAATTTTTGAAAAGTCGCGATTTTAACGTATATGCCGCTATAGATGAATACATTTTTTTGTTGAAATGTTTTCTTTTTAATTGCTTCTTTACTAAGCCATAGCATTTATTAAGGCCGATTTTGCTTTCACCGATTCAATTGGCTGAAACCTTAAAAATCCATATAAAACGCGAACAGTGGTTTTAATATCAAGTTTTATGCATCAAATTTTAAGCCTAAATATGAATACCGGTACTGAATACTTTAAAGACATTTAGCGAAAAATCTGTACCTTAGATCCGAAATATATAGAAGTGATGGTTTTTGATTGTTTTTGTTACAAAAACAATTTACATTGAAAGTTCCCTTCACTTCACCCAAGTGTTTTACGAAATTAGGTAATTAGTAAGTTTTATGCGCTAGTTTTCGAGATTCACTAAACCTATTTTGGCCCATATCGCCTAAAGTAGGAAATGAAAAAAATGTAGAACTTATTATTTATTTTTATTTGTAAATCTTTTCTTTTTCAGTTCCATTTCGGTTTTAAGCAACAATGGATTTCGTTTGTTTTCCATCAATTCAATCGAAAAAATCGATGAAATTTTTGCCAAGGAAAATACCGAACAAATACGTATTGTCGAGAGGCTTTTTAATAGTTCCCTAGTAGTACTGGTCACACAACAAAAATCGAACTGTCTGAAAATGCTGCACTTCAAAAAGAAACAGGAAATCTGTAATTGTGTTTATCCCTCAGAAATCCTTTGCGTGCGTTTGAATCGCCATAGATTGGTAGTATGTTTAGCGGAAAGTATACACATTCACGACATCCGGGATATGAAAATATTACATTCCATTGTAAATATCGCCCCAAATGAATTTGGTTTATGTTCACTATCATTAAATTCCCATTTAGCTTTTCCCATTTGTACAACAAGTGGTGAATTGAGAATTTTCAATACCAATAAACTCAAGCCGGGTTTATCGATTAAAGCTCATGATACAGCACTGTCTGCTATGAATTTCTCACCTAATGGTATGCTTTTAGCAACTGCCTCAGAGCGTGGTACTGTGATACGCGTATTTTGTGTTAAAAATGGTCAACGAGTTCAGGAGTTTCGACGTGGCGTGAAACGATGTGTAAGAATAGCTTCATTGGTGTTTTCTACTGCGGGAGATTTTCTTTGCGCTTCGTCGAATACGGAGACGGTACATATATTTAAAATTGATACCAAAGCAGTGGAAGCTGCAGAGAGGAAATCTACAATTGGTAAGAGAGATTTATAAATAAGAATTTTTTCTTTGAAATTAAGATTTATGCATAAATCAAAATCTGTGATTAATTGTAGATTTTTTGGAGTAAAAATCCAAATTTAAACATATGTTTGGTACACAGAGAGCATTTTGCTGCACGAGTTTTAATGAATTTTTCAGTAAACTTCACAAAATAAATGAAAAAGTTCTTAAATTCGATGAAAAGGCTTCATATATTTTATGAATCTAGTTTGAGTGAAACTTTTTCATTGAGTGCATGAAACTTTTAATAAATGAAATGAAATTTTTCACAACATTTTATAAAAAGTTCCATTATTTCAATTAAAAGTTTCAATGGACGAGTTCCAGTAAAACTTCATTGGTTTTATGTAAAAATTCATTAATATCATGCATATAATTCTCTCAGTGTAGTAAAAACTTAGATGCAGTCATCAAATTATTAATTGTATATCTTTCTATAGTCAATATCTAGGAACAATTTTTTTCTGCTGAACTCTAGACTTAATTGAAAATGTGCCTATAGTTCACTGTAGACCTTTATATAGTTACGGTGGGTCTCATACTGCAGTTAATTGTATATCTTTCTATAGTCAATATCTAGGAACAATTTTTTTCTGCTGAACTCTAGACTTAATTGAAAATGTGCCTATAGTTCACTGTAGACCTTTATATAGTTACTGTGGGTCTCATACTGCAGTTTAGTTAATAGTTAACCCAAAAATTTGTTGTTGTTTTGTGTATATTTTTTTGACATTTTCTTTTGTTTTTAGTTAAGTTAAAGTTAAACCTACAGTATGAGACCCACCGTTAAGGTCTAAATTGAATCGACAATTTTTCGATAGTAGAACTTCTATTGTCAAATTTAAATAATTATTTTAATTTTTGCATTAAAAAATACAAAAATTGTTTTTTCGGACTTTCTATATTTTCATATATTTAGTTAGAATATTCTTCCACTTCAAGTCCAAATTCTAATATGATATTGTCATATTAGATTTTTATTTGTTGTTTCAAAAAGGGTTGATCATTTTCATGATAGACAATACAATTGTTTCGTAGACATCACTCTACTCTTCAGTTGTCCGCAATAAGAAAATGATAACTTTCTTACTCAAACCGAGACATTACATAAGGTACAAAAAACCAACGGGATGAGAATTTTGTACTTTCGTATATGAACTGTCTGATTTGGTAAAACCAGTTATAAATCAACTCCTTTTTGAAAGCAACAATTACATAAAAGTACCCTCAAATTTAAATGTTAAATGTGGGTCCTGTACAACACAGTTTTAATCGCTCATTGGGCGCCATTTTTGATACGAATAAGAGAATGATATCTTAATCAATATAAAACAGTTTTAAACAATTTATTTTCCACCATATGTTGGACACCATAAATTTCTATAGTAAAAATCTAGTCTTAATCGTAAATCTGAAATTAAGTCTTAATCGTTAGTTTTATTTACGCTTAACAGTTCATCTTTAGATATGTAAAAATATTTTTGTAATTTTCAGTTTCAGATGACAGTAAAAAACCCCCAACAATCACCTTTTCATCACCCTCCACATCTTCCAAAAAGGATACCTCAAGTAATGTAACTTTCAGTAATGGCTCTTCTACAACTTCCGCCTCTACGACAATTAATTCGCAAAATCCTACCTCAACTCCTTCAAATAGTCAACAATCTGCCTATACTACTACCTCGACTTCAAATAATTCCTGGTCTATGAGTGGTTATTTATCTAAGGCTGTATCCTCATACCTAATACCATCCCAAATTGGTGATGTTTTCGCACAAGATCGAGCTTTTGCTACAGCTGTATTGGGACAGCCAGGTCTAAAACATGTTTGTGGTTTAGCTCGTATACAAAAGGAATTGCGTTTGCTATTGGCATGTGAAGATGGTTTTCTATATATCTATGATTTTAATAGTGATAAAGGTGGACCCTGTAAATTTCTGCATGTTCATGATTTACGTTATACCTTGGAGGGTGTTATAGGTGAGTTGTAATATGAATTTGTAAAACGTTTTAATTTAATTGTGATATTTCCTTCAATTTTTTTCTAGAACTCAACCTTTCCGAAAGCATGGACAAACTTTCATTTTCTGACTTATTACCTTCCATACCTACTACCAATCCTTCGTCTGAGTTTTCAACCAATAAGTCACCAAGTACCAGTTCAAATGCAAACGCCAATGTCTCTCTACGTTCCAAGGATTCATCGTTTTCATCACTCTCACCTCATAGCAAATCAAGTTCCCTAAGTAGTGTTAGTGTAATAATTGAAAATCCTGATCCTTCATCGGATAATTCATATGCTGGGATTTTAAAAGGTTCTGATCAAACGGTGAATACTACTTTGTCAGGTATTAAGACCTAATTTTTTTTGTATTATTTTATCACTTATGGAGGGAATTATGTTCTAATATAACATTCCAGAAAAAGGGAAGTATATAAAAATATCGAACAACCTAAGTACAAATACTTTTTTGTGTAGGCGCTTACCCAGAAAAAGGCAAGCACCACTAAAATCGGCGAACTCGAATTAGGTGTTTTTGGAGGGCTTTAAGAAAAAAATAATCCGAATCCGAAAAATATCGCTTAAATGTCTTCTTGGCAGATATGTTCCAAATGTTTGCAGGAAAGTTTTTTTTTGAATATAGAACAAATTAAATTGTTGTTGAATTCGATATGTCCACGTTACCAAGTTTTTTCTACATGACATAATAATTAAATTATTTTTTTTACTTGCCATTTCCTTTGGAATTGCCATTTATTTAAAAAACAATAAGGTTTTTGTTTAAGATTTGGTAATTAAATAAACAATTATAATCAGTGTTGGCAGCTTCTGAAGGCAGAATGGCAGAATTATAATCAGTGTTGGCAGCTTCTGAAGGCAGAATGGCACCGTACGCATTGTAAAAATGGGTAAAAAGGCTAAAAATTTACCAAAAATGTGACAAAAATGCACGAAAGTAATTTTTTTATAAAAAATTATGTTAAGAACTTAAAAATTCATTGTAGCGTTGTAAAAAAGTGTAAAAAATTTTTAAATAATTACCAAAAAAGGGGTAAAAAGCATTCAAATTATTTTTTAAAAATTTGAAAGTCTAAACATAATGGAGTTTTAACTAAGAATAGTATAAAAACACTGTGAGAAAAGCCTATTTAATGTATTTTTTATGCAGTTCATATTATATTTTCGACTTTTACAGAATGTTCAAGAAAATTTCAATAAAATAAGAAAAAATACCAAAAATATAAATTGTGTTAAAAGCACTAAAAGCACTGTGAGAAATCGGAAAAAGCACTGTAAATACCCGTGTTTTAATAACGAGTATTTGCATCACCGGGTACGGAGAGGTAAAAAGCATCAAACAATACCCGAAAAGCACCAAAATGGTAGCACTGATTATAATTGCCAATTCAAAGTAAGATAGGAGTTTGCCTTGAGTCGCCGAGGTCGTCATTATATAAATATTTTTGAGCAAGTTAACGCTTAGTAACCAAAGCTTCGAAGAATTAATTCCTTAATTAAATTTGTGAGTTCTGAATAGGAAATTTAATCACAAATACTCGTAATATACATTAAATGGAGTAATTTATTTTTATTAAATCAAATGAATAAAATTCACATCTAGCGTAGTTTTTGCTGAGGTTTAAATGTAGTATAGTATTAACAAAAAACTAGTAGTTTTTGAAAACTACTTTTGTTTACCTGTAATACTGCTTTTAGATGAGCAAAAACTACCTAGTTTTCGTACAGAACTAGTTTTTGCTTGTTTTTTATATGCGCGTTTTGACAATTAGACATTAGCAAGAGCCGAAAACTAAGTAGTTTTCCCTCAGTCGAAATGCAGTATAAAATCTCATAAAAATTTTGAATTAAAAACTAATAGTTTTTGAAAATGACTAGTTTTTAGTTGTAGTGTAAATTGGATTTTATACTACATTTACAGTTAACCTAAACCTAGTAGTTTTTGAAAACTAATTGTATTTACCCGTCAAATTCCATACAAATTTTAAATCAAAAACTAAAAGTTTTTAAAAACTTCTAGTTTTTGGTTGTAGTGTAAATTGGATTTTGGGAAATTAAATGAAAACCTATAACAAATATGTAATATTTTAAGATTTCTGTTCAAGTTAATTTAATCAAAAAATTTTAATCGGATTGAATTTTCTCCTCAAATTTGTAATTCATTTTCAATAGTTGGATTTTATAAATCCGATCTACGAATTTGATAATAAAATTTCCGATTGGAGTAATATTCTTTTAAATAACAAATTTCGATAGATACTTTTAGGAGTTACTTATTTGTCATATGCATTTATTTAATTTTAAAATGCTTTAGGACGATATTGTAATGTCATTTTCGTTAAGTTTTGCAACCCGATTAAAAAAATTGATATGGGACTTTATATAGTCATATGTAATTTAACATGCGTCTTTATACAATTTTATCCGAGAAATGGGCCCATATAATTACATAAGTTTGCATCAATTCAGTTATAATTTGATAATATTAGATATAAACGTATCCGAATAATGGCGCGATACAATTTGATCAGATTTATATAGTGGCATAAAATTATAGCTGAACTGGTACAAACATATAGAAAATCATATATTGTTGTATCCAGTTTATGCATTACAAATCTCACTGCAATTTAAATATTTGCAGAAATAATTACCTGAGAGTGCGTATTTTTGTCAGACCTAAGTCACTTGCGAAAGGTTCATGTGACTCTAAATGGGGTTACATACAATTTCAACCAAAACGAAGTTGTTATTGTTTTAAATGTGCCATCATATAAAAATATATATTATTTTAGGCTATGTACAAAATAGATATATGTATATAACATCATATAAATTTGGGTTAATCGTATTTAACTGTAAATGCAAAATACAAATACATATTGGTAGATATGTAATAAGATGCAACTAAATATGACATATATTACAATTTTTTGAGAAAGAAAATATTATATATGGATACATATAATTATTTTCATTTACATACACTGGAGTACAAATACATATATGGGCATATAACATTATATATTATTCTATACAAACGTTTTTACTCGGGAACCCCGTTTACAGAATCCAATCTATTTTCAATCCAATTCCTGTACGGTGGTCATAAAGACCACGATAGTAGTTATTTAATTCTTCGAATTTCTTTAGTCGAACGCGTTGCATTGAACGAATTCTAACTTAAAAGCGAAATTCATTTAATTCAAAACAAATATGAATTCGACTGTTAATGACTTCATTCGAAAATAAATTAACTCTTCAAAGCTCTTTTAGCAGGCGGTATTCGTCGCTCTCTTTCGAAGATTGACAATTGCCTTTGCAGACGTGTGTAATTCTTATGGCTGAATTTTCGATATAAATTAAGAATAGAGTGATTTAACAGAGGTAGGGAGAGTTGGATAGTCTTTTAATTATATAGTCGTTGCTTTTAGTACACTTTAAAACGTCAGTAAGAAAAATCTGTGGAACGGGATTCAAATCAATTTGACTAATTTTTAAAAAATTTTTAGTTGAAACATTGATTTAAACAAAGATTTCATTTAACAAGTTAATGAAAATCTTCAGTGCTTTAAATAATTTTGATCGTAAATTTTCAAAATATTAATTTCATAAAATACTTTTCTATTTTCTTACATATAAACCCAAATTGCATATAAACCCAAATTGAATCATTTTAGAAATTAATATTAAATTTTTTCAAAAAAAATTTCTGAGTTGTTTTAGATATAACTTTATATGGTAAATTATCAAAAATATTTTCTAATCCAATTCCAAAACATTTTTTAAATCATTTTATATATAAGTTTACATATATCTTAATTTAAAATATTTTCTGAGTCGGTTTTTGATAAAAATTTATATTATTTAAAATCATAAAAATTTCAAAGTTCGAAAAGAAAAATATTTTTATGCCACATAAAACATATTTTAGGTATAAATGTTGAAATCCAATTATATTAAATAGTATATAACTATATTATATTAGATATAATACGATTCAATTAGATGTGCCCAATTTTGGGATGCAATTGCATCAGAGTTATCCAAATATATAATATTAGATTGAATTGTATCTAAAATAGTACAATCTGATATAATTTTATAGACCCCTTTTGCGGATCAGATTATATAAACACTTATATGATTATTTTATATTTTTATATATAATATATATAAACTTTTTTACTCGGGAACTCATACACTCAAAATGATGTCTGTTTTCTCAACAGAAAAATTTATAAGTTAAACTAGGAATCAAATTTGCTGATTTTTAGGAAATGTTTGTTAAGTTAAACAATTAGGAATATACTCAGGAAAATTTTCTGTTCCAAAGAATCGGTTGGTGAATAGCAACTTTTCATTTACTACCCCTTCTACTGTCGATTCTGACACCGATTATTTTTGTTTGAAATTGTCCCAAAAGCAACCACTTCTATAGCTCCAAAGTGGAACCGGTTGCCCTAGAATCAGTTCTGGAATTAGTTCTAGAACTGATTCTACGTCACCCATACCTTCCATATAGGATCCCAGTTGTAGAATAGCTGCGGTTGGCTACCGATTGTAAAAAATTTTTCTGGGTAAGTGAATAATTTGTAAAATTACAGTTTTATTTGTACTTTTTTTCCCGAACCTGGTCAATGAGTAAACACATTCCAGGAAAATTTTTTACAATCGGTAGCCAACCACACCTATTCTACAACTGGTTCTACTGCAACCGATTCCATGGAACTGGTTCCGGAACCAGTTCCTGGGATCCTATATGGAAGGTATGACTGACGTAGAATCAGTTCTAGAAATAGTTCCAGAACTGATTCTAGGGCAACCGGTTCCACTCTGTAGGTATAGAATTGGTTGCTTTTGGGACAATTTCAAACAAAAATAATCGGTGTTAGAATCGACAGTAGAAGGGGTTGTGAATGAAAAGTAGCTATGGTACAACCGATTCTTTGGAACAGAAAATTTTCATGGGATGTATTGATATTCTAAGGCCGAGTTTTTGGGATGTCAGTTTTGCTTATTTTGAGGGTCCTGAATTGTCTATTGTAACATAATACAATTAACTTAAATTTTTGAGGGATTTTTTTAAATTGTTGGACGTTCCACATTTCACCATGCTCTCCTACTAATTATCTGGAATTAAAACAGCAATTTTCGTGAAGAATTTTTTCAAATTTATGATTTTTCGGTCTAAAATATTTTAATATGTTCAAGAACGAGTCTGATAGGTTAGGTTAGGTTGAATGGGAGCCCGCCACTCGGAGGCCATAAGCCCATTGCAATTTCCTCAGCTTTCCCCACCCGAGAAATCTAAAATGACGCGCAGACTATCCAAATCGTCGAAGAACCTGCTTCCCAGATATCTGAGTCGCCGCTCCTTCAGTCCCGGACAGTCACAAAGCAGATGCTGCACTGTTTCCTCCTCCTCCTCCTCATCCCATTATTTAAGAAAGTTGAGGTAAATTCAACAGAAACAGATTCATCCGAAAATTTCTGCTAAAACGTCGCTTGCAATATGGGATCTGATTATATAAAAGAAGTAATAAAAACAATTTACCAAAATTTACATGCAAAGTCTGGGCTTCTTATTGCAAGAAGAATAAGAATATTACTCTATCATGACCGCTCTCATTTACCCGATTTTCGAGTACGCGACCGCTTTTTGGTAAAATTGGAATCCCGTGGATTTTATATTATGGAGAAAATTTATATTAATTTGGGAGAAAACAATCACTTTATTTAATTATTTGGCTAAACAATTTATTTGTTTATATATTTACAAAATAAAGAAATCATAAAAAATTAGCTTAGAATTTATTTGAAATGAATAGCTTTTGTTAACATATTATATTTTTTCAGTGTCATATTTATAATTCCCCTTATTACAAATCATAATTCATGTTTTCTATATAAATTAAAATCTTTTTACATAAGTATCTCTCTCTTTTTCACAAATTTATTTATGTTTCTAGCAGATTCTGCCAAATTTCGCAAGCTCTGTGATGCCATTGACACACCTACTAAGTTGTATGATGAGCGACAATTTCCACCTGTAGCAATAGCGGCCAGAGATTGACAAAAAATAAACCCAAAGACTCAACGTTTAAAGGATCTAAACATGACATGAAATGGAATTTTGTAATGCAAAAATTTAATAAAAAAGAATTTAAAAAAATTAATATTTGTGACAAAAATTTACCCCAAAAAAATACAAAAATTAAAAAAATTTAGATAAAAAAAATTACTTAAACAATTAAAAAAAAAATAAATACATACATAGGTATATATAAAATACATATTTCTTGAAAACTCTAGGAAATTTTTAATACATTTAAAAATTTCTAAATATGTATTAGGGGTTTTCATATAAACTCGTAAATTCCTTGTAAACCTTGTATAAATACAAACCAGGTTTACACCGTTTACGATTAGAATACGAGTTTAAATGAAAACCCCTATTGATTTCAATTATAAATATTTAGTTTAATTTTTTATAATTTTATCATTTATTTAAATAATATCTGTGAACTTTTAGCAATAGAACTTAAGTCGTTCTGTCAAAAAGTTTTTAAAGAGAATTTTTTATATAAAAAATATAAAAGTTTTTAATATCAGCTTCCTAGATTCTCTAAAAAAAGTTTGAATTCTAACAAAACCAGTCTCTTCAAAAAACTTTCAGGCCAGCTTTATAGTCTTAACTACCCAGCAAAAACGGGATTTCAACTACTTACCAGCATACCTACTCGCTTAGTTATTAATTATTAGTAATATATATTTGTTCCTTTTACTCCTGCAAGGAGCATTAGTAATGGGGACTCCTTACTTACAAAAAAACACAGAATAATGAGTACCCATTATATTTCGGATATCGCGAACAAAAGTAATTAAGCGAGTAAATAGGCTGATAGGTAGTTGAACCCCTGTTTTTGCAGGGTAAGAAATATTTTTGTTTTAAATATTACTTAAGTAAACAATTTTGCTAGAAAATTTCTTATTTAAGCAAAATTTTAGAAAAAATTCATTCTTAGTTCGGAATATAAAACTGGCCTTTACAATTATAAAAAAAAGTTCTTTTTGCTAAAGGCACAGATATCTTAGGTTAGCTTTATTTTCAATAATTTTTTAAAAAATTACATTTATAAAAGTTTGAATTAGTTGAAATTAAAAAAAAATATAAAATTCAATTTAAAGCAAAATACTCACTGTGTCATTTGCGCATAATCGCTTAAGTCGACTTAAGCGTAGATCAAGTTTATTATTTATGTACTACACGCTGAAAAAAATCGCCCTGCAGGAAACATATTTGCGGGTGATAGATATATGTTTGAAAAAACTGTAAAAATATATTTGCCGTGTTTCTTCTAATGTTATATGTTTGCCTGCAAATATAATATTTTCGCCTGTAAACATATATATATATATATATATATATATATATATATATATATATATTTGGATCATATGAAATGCATCTACCCGCAAACATAGAAATATTTGCAGGCAAATATATACATACATATGTGACCTTCTCCGAGAAAAGGGACCTAGTGTGTCAAAAAACGGGTTTCGATAAAAATGAGAAAAACATTAAGATTTTATTTTTAATTTAACTTTAAATGCGTTCTTCTCAAAACTTCATTTTCACACACTAGTTCCCTTTTCTCGGAGAAGGTCACATATATGATTATCATTATCATTATAATATACTCCACGCACATAATAATAATAAAATAAAATTGCAAATATATTTTTAAGTGGGAAAATATGACTAACATACAAACATTACTGTGTTTGCCTGCAAACATACGTAGTATAACGATAAAAATAAAATAATTGGAAGCACTCCTCATACATAAATATAGTAGTTTATAAACATATATATACATAATTGCCTGTTTAGCCAACGATGTCTTTTTTCTGCGTGTATTGATGTTATAAGAATTTTTTAAAATTGCAATTTTCGACAAATACCTTTTTATCTGGAAATATCAACATAAGTATTTATTATTCTCAGTATTTTTGTTAAACTTATTAAGGCCCATATGTTGATCTAAATATCTTCAAAATTCATTTTAGTTTGAAAGTTATAACACATTTTCAAAAACTACGAATTTCGACATTTGCGATTATGCTAAAAGGACACAGATATATTAAAAAGAAAAATCTATTTGAACAAATTTATAAGAATCTTAAAACAAATCGGCCAAAAAATTATTTCGTGTATTTATTTTTAAAAATAAGACTTTTAGCCCAAAAAAATTATAAGTTATTGCAAAAATTGCACTGTCCTTCTTAAAACTATATTACTCTATTCAAATATTCAAGACAGTCCTTTTGTTCTTTATAAAATTCACATAAATCTGTAGCCTTTGGACAAAAGGAGTTTTTTTTTCGAAAAAATAAGACTTAATATTTAGCTTTTTTTGAAACTCAAGTTTTTTGTGTGCATTTTTTAGGGGATCAAGGAAGCTGATATTATAAACTTTATTATTCTCTTAAATAACGCGTGTAAAAAATGTTCATTCTAGCGAAAAATGTTCTGAAAAGTCTTTTTGGCAAAACAACTTGTGTCAATAAAAGTTGTTTTGTCAAAAGTCCATAGAAATTATTTAAAGGCTCCATTATTTTAGTAATATCGTAAAGTATCGTGTCAGATGTTTGCTTTTAACTATTCACTACTTAGTTTGAAAGTTGATTTGAAGTAAGACGATATATTTCGGAGCAATTTACTTCTAAACTAATTTGGGCTTAAATCTGTTTTTAAAAACAACAATTTTTTTATAAATAAAAAAAAAACTTCAAATGTACCTTATTAATGTAATATGATGTATTAGTTTATAATGTAGCAAATGTTTTACAATTAGATTTTTAGTTTAAATAATCATAAAAATGTGCAAGAAATTATATTATTTTATTAAATATATGTAAAATAATGCAATAAATATTAAGGACAGCCAAAAAAGGAAATATTAACGTATTTTTATTTTTTTCACAAGATTTCATAAAAAATCGTAATATTCCCAGTCGAAATTCGAGTATTAAAGGGTTAAAGTAATTTATTTCCCAAAATATATGGGATATACATATCTAGTCAATAGTCAATTTGGGTTACCGTATATTTTCTTTTTATTCGTCAAACTTCAACAATAGTTATGTTTGGATACTTCTCCAGTAAAGTCCAGTACAAATTGCTCAGTAATAAAATTACTGAGAGTAAGATAGATAAGATATGAGAGTAAGATTAATTTACTTTTCTCAATTTTTATATGTTACTCTATAAATTTCTGTTGTGTTTTGATTTTTATTTTAAAACTTTTTATAAAAGTTACAGAATGATTTTTTGTAAAAAATTAAGCACTAAATTTTTTATTTGATAATAAAATAACAATTAAAAATTGAATGCCGGACGTTGCTGGAATATACATATTTACTCACTTTAAATCACTGTTCAATATTTTATTAACACCCGTTGACATCATCAGGATATTATAATTGTTGAAGTAATTGGTTCTATGGCTTTTGATTTATATTCTTAATTGTTAATTTTTGATGAAGAAAAAAATCACAAAATAACTTTTGTTATTTTTGAAAAAATAAAAATCGTATTTGGATTGTTTTTATTTGAATTAAAAATAAAAATCAAACAGAGTAAATAAACGGAATATTAAAAATATTCAGACAAGAAATAATTGTAAAATAATCAGTTTTTTGAATAAAAGTTATAACTGTTACGTCCCTGTGTAAATGTCAATTTTTTGTTGTTTATTTTGAAAGTTTGGAACACAAAAGGAAGTTTGAAGTGGAAATGACAAAAGGAGATATAATTGAATTGCGCCGCAGGGAAATTTCTTTTTAATATTAGGTATACCCAAACTTTTTAGATGATATAAAAATGAAACTTTTTGATGGAAAATTCAATTTCAGAAGTGATATACCGTTATTGCGCTGCAGGGAATTTTTTTTTTTTGTAAAAATCGCACGATTTTTCCAAATTTTTTTTTATTTTTTTATGTAAATGTCAAAATTTTTAATGCGTTTATCGATTATTGAAAAAAAAAAATTTTTTTGAAGTCGTGGAAACATCTATCATTTGAGTACCATTTTAGCATACAAACAAATTTCATCATTTTCAGTCCCCCTCTTAAGGGACTAAATGGCTCTACCCAACAAACCAAACGATATCGTTTCGAATTCGTTACATCATTTCGATAAGTTTGTCCGAGAATGATATTATTAACGATTCGTAAGTGATAGGTACTGCGAAGAAAAATGCACATTCGATAATGATATCGTTTTTTCATTTCGTTATGATATCGAAAATATCAGGCAGCGCGATAATATTTTCGTCATATTTAAAAATTTTTATCGTTATTTTATCATTAATAATATAGAAATAAATAGATATTTTTATCGATTAAATTAGAACAAAAAATGAGTTTTTTCAGAAACTTTATCGTTATTTTGAAAAATTATGATATCATCACGAGTTCATATTTTTGTATCATAAACGATAGCAATTATGATACTTAATATGAAATCGTTAATGATACTGTATCGTTTTATGGTTTATTGGGTAGTTAGGGATAAAAAAATAACATTTTTGAAATAGTGAGACGATTTCCTTTAATTTGAGTACCCACACTTACATGTTACCATGTACCCCCGTTTTTTGCCCCCACGGTCCTCCCGGGGCCGAGCCTCTCCCAAAATTAATTAATTAATTCCAGAGGGGGTCATATTTTTTATATTTTTTTGACGAAACCCCATAAACTGCAGTTTAGCCGAAAAATATATAAAAAAGTACGCAAACGAAAAATGTGTAAGAATTAGTAAATTAGTTAAATCAGACGATTTTAATACCAAAGGTGAAAAATGCAACTGGCCAATATAGAAAAGATAAAACTTGTTTGCAAATGTTTCCCAGAAACGTTTTTAAATATATTTTTTTTTAATTTCTTCCACAGTTAAATTTTTGATATTTATCACATATTTAAAAACAAAAACATAATCCTATAAGTACGTTGCTTCCCTTTTTGAATAAGGTTCGGTAAAAGGGCAAGCAAAAATCCTCTCACAAAATTCCCACAAATCACTTTTGAAGCCCAAAAATTGATTTCAAAGAAAAACGTGAAAATACGTCCGTCCCCTGACGATTTCCTTAGGCAAGAATGAAATCCGGATCAGAGAAACAAGCCGACCAAAATAATCGGCGGCGGCGGCGCAAGCAAAAAATCGGCGGCGGCGGCGGCTTGATCGGCTGAAAACAACATTTTGTATATGATTTGAAAACGTTTAAGTTTTTTTACGAAAGATAGATATTTTACTATCACTCTATATGCCTTTACGTTTTTTGCCATTACTCTTACATGACCACCTCTCAAGGATTTGTACGAATAATCTTCAAGGTTTACTATTTTTGAAAAGTTATTCATCATCGCTCTTATATCTGAAACATTTGGAATAATTATTGGAGGCGGTTTTTCTTCACACTGCTCTTTGTTAGCATTATGGTTAATATAATTAACATCATCATTATTGTCTACATCAAGTGCAGCAAACATGTTGTTGCTAGTAGGTACTTGGTATATCATCATTAGGGCAAGGAATTTCATGCACTTAAAAATTAAAAATATGCGCCTAAAATATGCGGTTAAAAAAGAAAAATATGCACTAACAATATAAAAAATATGCACTAAAAACTTAAAAATATATTTAAGTTAGTTATTTTGCAAACAGACACAGAACTCGAAGATTTCCCATAGGTCAATAAAGTTTTAAAAATGTTTATTTTGATTGAATCAAAATATGAAAACGTATCAATTTTTTATATTTTTTTACAAAATAAAAAATGCTACTAAAAATGAAAAATATGAACAAATATGCATTAAAAAGCACAAAATATGCATTAGAAAGCCACCAAATATGCATTTAAAGTCGAAATATACAAAAACATGCATTTATGTCAAAATATGCAACTACAAATCGATGCCAGTTTGTTCTAAATTTGATGATTCGGATAAATGTTTAGTCTATATTAGTTTTGGACTATCGAGAAATAACATACATTTGCGTGGAATTCCTTGCCCTAATCATTATTGTTGGTAGTTTTTTTTATTTTGATTGCATGCTTAACTAATCCTGGTGATCGATTTTGTCGTCGTTTCGTTGTTTTGTTTTCAGCGACTGTCTACCAGACAATATCGCTTTCTTCAGTAGACTCGCTGCTACTATCCATTCTGCTGTAACAGCAGAGGATTAGTATAGAAGAATATTAATCCCTTTGTTTACTACTTAATAATAAGTAATAATTTGTTGTTGATTTCAATATACAATGCAGTGTTGCCAACAAATTTTCAAAATAAATGGCTAGATCAGACCCAAAAATCGCTAGAAAATCTCTAGATTATAAACAGTGTAAATATTTAGCGATTTTATCGCTAGATTGTTGAAAAATGGTACTTAAAGCAATTTTTACTCAAAAATTTCTTTAATATGTTAATAAGAAGTGTTATAAACTTTTAAATAATGAAAAATTTTACGATTAAGCTTCAAATAATGAGTCCTGATTTTCATTGAATTAATCTTAGTATTGCGAATACACAATAGAGGGCGTTGTACGATGAAAAAGTGCATACCCATATTTTATCGAAATGTGTATTTTTAGAGTTTTTTTTACTAAAATCGTTTATGATGTTGTGTTTTATAATAAAGGAATATCAATGTGCGAGTTTTATAATATTTTTCAACATAAAACCGAGTTTTAAAAATTATATTACGGCTGATAAAAAAAATCGCCAGATTTTTGGCTAATAGCTACAGGACAATTTTTCCCGCTAGGTGCGAAATAAAATCGCTAGATCTGACGAGAAAATCGCCGTTATGGCAACACTGATACAATGTAAAAAAAAAAGTTTTTTCTTAAAACAATAACAAATGTTATTGCTTTTAATTTTAAATAGAATTATAGAAAAGAGATCACAATTAACGTCTGCACTTTATCACGGTCAGAAAATCACTCGCAAAAAATTATATATAAAATCAATTTATATAAGATTTGGTGTTGGTTCACGTGTGATTTGTTTCATGTTCGCACAGATCCATGGCTAGTCAAGACTATATCTAACAAATGGTCCTAAATATTGAATATAACATACAAGTTTTATTTAATAAATTATAAACATACCCTTTTACTACCAAGTCCTTTTCGTTGAAACATAACTTGCAAAATTTTAATTTCTGCCAGCATATTTTTTTTTGCCAATGTAAAGGGCTCCAAAGTAATCCCAACATTGGGAAAATGTAACCCTCTTGGAACTCAAAACAATTTTTGCCTCTTATAGAATTTTCAGAAAATTAAAGCATCCCGAGTAAAAAAGTTTTGATATAATCATATATTATTTTATGTAATTACATATAGTAACTTATAGTTAGATATGGCCACATATGCTTTTAAATTGAAGCATATAGACTTTTATATAGTCATATATTAAATATTTTTGCCTCAAAGGTTTTAATATTGAGACATATGTGATTTTATATTATTACATACTGGCCTGCATATAAGTGTATGTGCTATATATAAGTACACAAAGTAATATATAAAAGATATAATTACATATACGTTTATATATAATTTAGTATGACACTATACATAATAATATAAAACTATATATGGAGCCATTTAAGAAATATTATATAATAGGTGTTATATATGATTATATATTGACGCATATGAACCCATATATAACTTAGTATGGTTTTATATCTACAATATTTCATGATTTCTTTTATATATAACGATATAACATTCTTTATAAAATCATCTATAATTACACTGTGAGACAAATGGTAGGGGTCAGTGATCGGGAATGGTTCAAACTACCGGGGAAAGTTATATCGGTAAAAAAGAAGTTATACGTGTCCCGGCGTTTCGCTGGGTCACCCCTAGGAATCGAGATATATCGATTTGACCTTTGGTGGTCTTTTTTTTACATAACTCGAGAACCACTAGTCCGATTTTGCTCAAACAATTTAAAAAAAAATTAAAAATTACAATTCCTTTAATCTGTTCATATAACGTTTTTCTATATACTCAACAGTTTTGCCGGTAAAAATAAATGTATGAAGAAAAAAATATTTTTTGCCTAAAATATTAAAAAAAAGTAATAAACAAAAGGTTATTGATTTTTATGGTAGCGGTAACAAACATTTATTTTTACCGGCAAAACTGTTGAGTATATAGAAAAACGTTATATGAACAGATTAAAGGAATTGTTTTTATTTTTTTTAAAATTGTTTGAGCAAAATCGGACTAGTGGTTCTCGAGTTATGTCAAAAAAAAGATATATCTCGATTCCTAGGGGTGACCCAGCGAAACGCCGGGACACGTATAACTTGTTTTTGACCGATATAACATTTCCCGTTGGTTTCATCCCATCCCGATTTTGACTGTCGCATAGTGTTATATATTATCCCACATTAGCAATTTTTTCAAAGTGATTTTATATAAAAATATATGTATAAGGTCCTTTTAAAACCGTATTGTATTAAATGTGGTTCCATATTAAAAATGATTTTGAACTAGTTTTAGATTTTGTAATTACTAGGGATTGGCGCATGACACGATCGTGAGTGAAGTTATTCACAAGTGATCGTGAGTAATAATTACTATACCAAAGTAATTCGCCCGTTAGAGTAAGAATATATAATTCGTACGTGAGCGTGAGTAAGAATATATAACCCGTGCATGATTCGTGTGTGAGTTTATTTTTTGCATCATATGTTTTTTAGTAATTTTTACTGTTTTGCGTAAGAATTTTCTGATTGTGAGTAAGTTTTTAATATACTCATGTCTGCGTGAGTAAGAGTAATTTGTTTTTGTTTAGGAGCGTGAGTTAAAATGGCTAACGCGCCCATAAAATTAACAATACTGAAGCTTTAATATGGAATTCTCTATACTATAACGCACACTTGACTGATCTCTTATATACAACCAATGTATATCACAATCCTATTAAGTTAAAAATTTCAGTGTTGTTAACCTTATTTTAAAATTACTAAAAACAAAGAAAATTTTTTTCATGTTTAATGCACTGTCATGGTAAATCTGGATAAAAGTAATGGAAGATTTATCGAAATTATAGGATATCCAGTAGACCTGGGGGTTAATCATTACATTTTGTAATTAATTACACATTCATTTACACAATTACATGTAATTGTAATTGAAAAAAACTCAATTACAATTACAAATTATTTGTAATTGTAATTTAAAAATTCGTAATTCAAAAAAACTCAATTACAATTACAAATTATTTGTAATTGTAATTCAAAAAAGAACAATTACAAGTAATTTGTAATTTGAAAAATGTGAATTGCATTTTTTGGGAAAATAAATAATGACAAAAAGCACAAGTTAGGGGTAATCCCAACATGACGTATTCTTTTTATACGCATCCATGCCTATGCAACCTATCCCAGTCAGATTTTTATACAAAATTTTAACAAAAAACGCTTTTTAATTCTAAATGTAATTGAAATCACTTTCAATTACAATTACTAGTAATTTGTAATTGAAAATTTTCAATTACAATTGCTTGTAATTTCAATTACAAGTAATTGTAATTGAAATCCCTCAGGTATGATCTCCAGATATTGTATATCTTTTTTTATTTAAAAATATAATTTTGTATATTGTTAGATATGGTCATATATATTATGGTAAAAATATAGGGTTAATATTTAGGTATAATTGTATCAAACTGTGTCCACTTTTATAACATTTTATATAATTTGTTACAAAAAGATATAATTTTATGTAATTGGATGAGGACAAAATTCGGATACAATTGTATCATATTGTATCGAATTGTATCAAATTGTACCAAATTGTATACAATTGTATACAATTCGATACAATATGATATAATAAGACGTTCTCATTTTTCGGATATAATTATATCTAATTACATAGAAGATTATATATAATTAAATATAACTTTATATGGCTCCATATCATTTTTTTTTACTTGGGATACTGGGAATCAATTTTTTTTTATTTATTGTTTTTAATTTTAACAAATTAAGGAATAAATAAAGACATAGAAAAAATAAATATCGATTGATTTAAGAAATTAAACTTGTTTGAAGGCTTTTGAATGGAGGCTTTGTTAGAAAGTTTGGGCAGGATGCACATATCTTGTATGGACCCATTTGAATTAGATGCACAATCAACAATTCGAACATTGGTTTGAGCATTTTATCCGTAAAAGTGTCCTTTTCTAAATATTATAGAATTTTACAATATATCTTATCTTTACTTTTTCATTTATTTGTTACAAAATGTCTCATTTATCCAAAATATTCAACTGGACCATTTTTAGAAATGTATTTTAGAATTGAAAAAATATATATGGGTGATATCAAAAAATGTGATAAAAACCATGTAACCAACTAATTTCAAATGCATGGATTACATTTGAGTTATATATTTCGATATATATCAGCGCATTGTCACCTGTTTTACAAAATTTATAACAATCTGACCAACTTTTGGTTAATACATAAAATTTGTGACCAATTTTATAGGCCAAATGTAAACTCCGTAACCAGTAACTCGTAAGGTTTTTTAACTTTAATAGCTTATATTTTAATAACCAATGAAGCTAAACACTAACTGTAAGAATTTATATGAAGAGGAGAAGTAACGCTTTTAACAAAAATTAATGCATTTTACAAACTTTTTCGTATATCTATGCTAACACGACTTCAACTCTGTAACGATTTTTCGTCATAATTTTTGATAAATAATATATTGAGTTTTAAATGCAAAGTTAAGCAGATACGTTTTTTTATTAATTGATTTTTTACACATCTGCAAAGAGTTGCGTTCTGAAGTATTATATTAACCCATTAAGAACTTTTTTTTAATTTTTTTCACAGTATAAATTTATATAAGCTTTTATAGCTTTAAAAAATTATATTTATAAAAATTTAATATTTAGAAGATTTTAACTTTTTTCTTTTCATATAAAAAAATTGTTTTTAGCTCTGGTTGTTCAAGTTTAATGAATTAGTAAATTCTTTTAAAAAAATATATTTATTTTTAAATTTTTTATATTTGAAAATTGATACTTCCAGCCGAAATGAGCCGAAAAAAATCGGCGGCGGCGGCTAAAGCAAAAATGACCGGCGGCGGCGGCTTAAACGGCTCACGGCGGCTGGCTTGTTTCTCTGATCCGGATAGGGACATGCCTTCAGCGGACTTTTTTTTCACAATTTGTTAAATACGTTTGGGATTTTAGCATATTTAATTCCTTTAATGCAATTAAAAAACGTTTAATTTTAGTTTGAAAAATTTCACATATACACATATTTATTTGCATATAAAAGTTCTTATTGGTTTTGTTAATTAATTGTTCGTCGTTTGGTAATTGGTGTGACATATATACCATTTTTGGCTAAACTGAGTTAGGAATTGACTATGATTAATTTGTCCTCTTTTTAAATCAGTAATCCGTTCTTCGATATATCGTATTTGTTTGGAGATATCTAGCCCCAACTATGCTTCATATATCTAATTTTCACAATTAATAAATATTATTTGGCTGCACACGCAACTTTTTGGGATATGAAGCAAATTGTCAATTGAAAAGATAAAACATTATTCTTTATTTTCGTTTTGCCGCATGTTAAATACCGTCGGCTTCTCTGCCTTTTTCTTATTTTGCGCAGTTTTCAGCAATTTTTGAGTTTTTAAATATAGGCTCAGCTGATACTAAAGTGATACTAAATAGTTGCTCAGGTAATGGTAAATTTCAGCGCCTCCTACCGGTGAGTAGTGTAAGTTTTGATTTCCTATCTCTATAATTAATAGTCTCTGGTTGGTAAAGCTATCATCTGCCAATCTGACGGCCTAGGTTGAAATCACGGCAGGATAAAAAAAATTACATATTCAGGCATGTGATGAATATCGAAAACGAAAACGATCTGATTTTCAATGGTTAATCTTTTACGATCTGTACAATAAAAATTATTTTTTATTTCCTAATTTAGATGTTCTGAGTCAAATAAACCGATAAATAATAATTTGAAGCCAATTATATTTTCGCTAAACTAATTATTCTAGATTGAAAAACTGTTTTAAGTTTTTTTAACCCCTTATTTTAACTTTTTTTAAATTTTACTTTGGAAAATATATTTCCAGACCACCTATTTATTGGTTTTACCAGCGTTTTGTCAACGTTTCTCTAGCCTTTTGTCTAATGATGTTATCATTTTGGGAATGGGAAAGCACTTTTTGCCAGTACTTATACCACCTTTACCGTTTGTATTTTTCTGACTGGGTATGCTTTTCAATCCTATTTGTTTACCTACAAATTCTTACCTACTCCACATTTGCAATTATAATTCAGAAAATATCACTTAAAAATCCTTTGGTATAACATCCAATCCAATTTGTCTATTTTTATTTTAAAGCAGACGAAAAAAATAAAAAAAAAAACACGAAAAACGTGGTGATTTTTGACTCCACTTTTAAACCCCTAAGGCCGAGTTTTTTGGGATGTCAGTTAAACTTGGTTTAGTTAAACCGAAAAAGAATTTTTTCTGCCTTTTTCAAGTTTATTAACAAAAAATTGTCGGAACAACTTTTTCTCATTTAGAATTTTGTAATTTTTTAAAATAAAACCAAAGAAATCACATTTCAAAAGCAGTACTCCAGATACAGACTAGGTTTAAAGATAATATACGTCCTAAAAACTGGGCCTAAGTGAGACATGGTGCAGTTAAAAAAATGTATCCTTTAGATTTTTCTCCTCTACAACATTTCGAATTCGAAAATATTTCACGCTAAAATTTATATAAATAAATCGTAATTTGAATAAGTGAAAAAGATAACAAAGATAATACAGACAAATTTTTTGATACTTTAAGATTTTGTTTTTTTTTATTAAGTAAAATCCAGGCACCGGATTTTACAAACAAAAAACTTTATTTTTAAGTTTTCATCAAGAAATAAAAAATTATTCTGTTCAAAATAAAGAAAATTTCTAAATTATTTTTTTTTATATTCATCCAAAATTGAAAATATATTTATCTTTATAAAAAAAAGAAAAAAAAAATTACAAATGATATTTTTCTACAAATGATATTTTTTTATTTTCAACTCCAAACAAAAAAATAAAAAAAAAAGTTTTTGTACAAAAAAAAGAAAAGTTTTTTTGTAGAAAAAAAGTTTCTTTATTAAGAAAAACAGTTTTTCTTTTTCAATTTATAAAATTTTAGTTTCAGTACAATCTGCAAACGAATTAATGATGCAAAAATTTTACATTTTGTAAAATTTTGTTTCTTACGTGGGTTTTTCAAAAAGCTAAATTTTGCAAAAAGTAAAATTTTTGCATCATTATATTCGCTTGCAGAACATAAAGCCTTTTTTCGCGTTTGGCCATTATTTTGCAATTTTTTAGTGTGGTTCTTTAAAATCATAATCTAATTTGTTTGCAGAATGAAAATCGCTGACTAAGTTTTTTACTTAAATTTTTGTACCATAAAATATTTTTCGGGTTCCGGGATTATTTTGTAATTTTTTGAGTGGGTTTTTTTTTTTTTAATTTATAATCTAGGGACTATAATACCCAATTCATAGTACAAAGTTCGGTGGCTAGTTGCAAAAAGAAATTGCGAAAAAAGTCGGGAACAAATTTGCAAAAAGGAAAAAAGATTTGCAAAAACCCATTTTAGGCCAAATATTAAAGCCTTATTTTTTAAATGCTACGATTAAACAAAATTTATAGCAAAAGAAAATTAAAAAAAATATATTTATATGTATGTATGTATATATATTTTTTTCAAATTTTTTTTGTAGAAAATATGAACCCTCAGAAAACAATCCAAAGTTGTCTCTACAATCTAAAAAGCTGTCCCAAAATGAGGGTTCATTTTTCGGACTCAAAGAAGATTTTAAGATTATTTAAATTTATGAGGAAAATTTCGATATTACACGTTCTTTTTTCTGAGTTATTTCTGAGTACACAGGGGGCTCTTTTGGACGGACCAATTTCATAGGAAAAAGTGGAAAGATGTTTATGTTTTTGGAGCTCATTTCTGAGTCAATAATAATCATCTTTGTTTGCTGGGTAATTATATTTGATAAAAACCAAAAAATAAAAAGTTTCAGGTCCTTTGTAAAATCACATTATTTAAGTAAAATGATTTGACTTTAATACCTATCTACTGTAATCCGAATATTTCGATAATTAGAATCAACTCCACAATCTTTAATTCGGATTGGCGAGAGCTTCATGTACTGTAAAACCTGTAGTTTAATAGACCCCTATCTCCGCTTGGCGGTGTGATAATAAGGTTGTTCGCAATGTATGTACAATTTGTTGTACCGTCCTAACAAAAAACAGAGTTGTTAAAATTTAAATTGAAAAAATACGGCATTTGAAAATAGCACGATACAACATTTTTACGTACCTATGTTTAGTGTCCTATGATTAGTGTGCTAACAGAAAGAAAAATCAATAGTAAATCATTGTTAAAGTCAAATAAAAATTTTAACAACTCTGTTTTTTGTTAGGACGATACAACGATACAACAGATAGCACACCCCTTGTCAACAACCTATATACAAAAAAAATTTATATAAAAAACTATAATTGAAATCTTATTAGAAAAAAGGTCCATCTTTTTACAAAGTTTTGTTGTAAAATTCAAAGGAAATGGATGGTTGGTATTAAGTGGATTATTTAAAAGGTTTCCTGTCCCCATAAAAAAATAAGTTATCAACATCACCATGTTTTTTTATTTTATTTTTCAAACAAACTGTTTGTCTGCGTCTTTTACAAAACTGTTTCCAAATCACCTATAAAATTGTTCGTATATGATACATGGACTCTGTGAGCATGGTACAAGAAAATCATTTTGTACAGTATCAGATGTTTTACAGATTTTTTACTGACGTATTATTTTGAGTTTAAATTTTGATTAAAAAAAGTAACCGAAACGATACGGTTATCGGTAACGCTATTTAAGATTATTTCGGTAATGGTATTTTATATGTATCGCTATTTTATTTATTTCGGTATCGGTATTTTAGGGATAACGGTATTTCCATTATTTCGGTAACGGTATTTTAAGGATAACGATATTTCGGTTATTTAGGTAACGTTATTTTAAGGTCAACGATTTTTGGTTATTTCGGTAACGGTACTTTAAGGGTATCGACATTTCATTTATTTCGGAATCGGTATTTTAAGGATAACGCTATTTAAGTTATTTCGGTAACGCTATTTTAAGGATAACGGTATTTCGGTTATTTCGGTAACGGTATTTTAGGGATAACGGTAGTCAGTTGAAAGGGTTTTGAATCGATATCGGTATTTTAGCGGTATTGCCTGCCAACCCTGAAAAAAAGTTTACCATTAAGCCATGGAGATTAAGCTTTAAGCTTTTCTCACTTTATTTATTTTATTTATCTCAAAAGAAAATATTGAGGAATTCACAGTTTAGGTGGTAAAATTAGCACGTTGTAAAATAGCATGATTTTTGAAGTTTGACCGATAGAAAGTTGTCAAATTTACAATAAATGCTAATTTACTACTAAAACTAGTACGAATAGTGAATTCTATCATTGTTTTCAAACATTTGAATGACTTTTAGCACTTTTCGCACTTATTTTACTATCACGTTTACGTTGTCTATGTTCATGACGATGAACAGTTTCGGGTTTTTGTTCCAGCTCAGGCTCTGGTTCAGGGTCCTTATCATTATTATTTTCATGACGATGGTGGTGGTGGTGATGATGATGTTCATGTTTTTCGTTTCCCTTTAGTTCAATTTGTATAGCTTTATCTTCTTTAGCTACTTCAGGCTTATCCTTGATGGCTAATGGTTGCGGTGGTGATGGTGGTGGCGGAGGAGCTTCAATTTCTTTATCACTTTTATCCGTTTTCAAAGATTTCAAAGAAAATATAGAACCGATTTTTCTTAATTTCTCATGTACAGAAGAACGCACAGTTTCGGGTATAGAACTTTTGATGGACTTCATGCTATGCGAAGTAGATAGCCCGGCTGACTTTGAAGATTTGGAGTGAGAGGAAGAAGATGATGAGCTAGAAGATGAGTTAGCAGAACTGGCATGCACCGGTTTAGTAGCTATCCAAAATTGCAAAGCAAACATAGTTTCGACTTTAAGAGCCTCCATAAGACTAATCTAGAATTGAAATGATATTAATTAATATTTAAGGTAGTTATTACCATATAATTGATAATTTACCTTTTCATCAATTGCTACAGTTTTGACATTCCATAAAAATTCCACGAAACCAATAACAAAGGCACAAAATAGACCTAGACCTAAAACCAAAAAAACACCACCTACACTTTCAAGATCCAGTTCGGGGGTATCACTAGAAGCGGCCGCCGCTTTTTCACATTTACCACCACCATGCATTTCTTTCCACCATTTTCTTTTTAATTCCGACAAAGTGCCAGCTTCTCCTAGTTTTAGAACAGCTCCACTTATTTGTTTGCGATAAGGAGAATCTACAAAAAAATTACAAAAAATGATATAGACATTTTTAATCCTCTGAATATCTAACTTACTAAATGGCATAGCAATGCCATAGGTTTTATAGTCCAACCATCCTCCTATCTGAACTAAATCACAATTTCTTTCCACTATATATTCCAAGCTAGTGGATTCCATTAGATAGGCATATAAACTTTTGCCTTTTAAAACGCGCTCCACACCCTCATCATTACTTTTAGTAAACACCGACATATCCGATTCCATGGCTGCCCACATACGTTGGTAAGTGGTAAAATTAGAATCCTACAATGAAATCATTTAATTTTAATAATTTTTTTAGTAAGTTAATTTACCTTAAAAAACGACATTGTACTGCCACCCATAACTGCACCATACTTAATTTTATTTTGAGCTGCCAAATCCTCAGCACTTTTGATGGATGATCCCATACGAGACATGGTCAAAAACGCAGCCAAATTGGCAGTGTATGAATTTAACATCATCAAGGCGAAGAACCACCAAATACCAGTAACCAAACGTGTGGATGAGGCTCTGTTTGAAGACAATATTTTATTACAATCTCTATAGTTGCATTATAATAAGGTTTGTTAAGGCCCTTAACTTAGGAACCAATCGAGGTTCCACCATGAAATTTTCTACAAATGCAGAAGAGGGTTTACTAATTGTCATATTTTTTTTTAAGAATTTTAAAAAATATGGTTTTCCCAGATATGGGCTTTTGAACTTAAGACCAAAAAAATGATCTTTGACCTTTTCATCTAAAAAATCGCTATGCGTAAAATTTTAAAGGATATATTGAGCGTATAACTTAAAAATCCAGGATTCATAACAGATGGCGTATCTTTTACAAATGGTTTGTGTCTTTAACAAGTTATATGGCATTTTGGAGGGTAAACATCTGTCATTTGTTCTCACTTAGTCATTGAACGAAATAGTGTACACAACGAAGATTTTTTTTTTTTTTGCTTCGAAAATGTCGAATTTTGTGCCAACAACGCATCATTTGCGGGAAGTTTTGCTTCTTCAATTTGAAAAAAGTGGAAATGAAAGAGATGGAGCAGAATTTATCCAAAAGCAAGGAAATTGGGTACCACACGCGTTGAAGCCGAGAGGAATTAAAAGACGAGTTTCCTTATCCGAAATGCTGCTTGAACGCCATAAATCATTATTGGCGATGACAAATGGATCCATTGTGACAACCCCAATCGAAAAAAATCGTATGTGAAGCCCGGCCAACCAGACAAATCAATGCCAAAATCGATTATCCATGGCGCCATAGTGATGCTATGTATTTTGTGGGACTAGAAGGGTCCCATCTATTATGAGCTGCTGAAATCGGGCAAGGCGATCACAGGGGACCTGCACCGAATAAATTGACACATTTTATGCGACCAGAAATGAAGCCGTAATATTCCATCATGACAACACTCGACCACATGTTGCAAGACCGGTTAAAAACTATTAAATAGTGGTTGGGGAGTTTTGCCTACCCCCGCCTTATAGTCCAGACCTTGCCCCGCCAGACTAACATTTGTCTCAATCAATGCAGAACGCGGCCCTATGCTCCTTGCAGGAGTAAAAGGACCAGATATATATATATAATGCAGAAAGCTCTCACTGGAATGCGCTTCACTTCAGAACAGGATATCCGAAATTGGCTTCATTCGTTCTTGGCCTCAAAATATTTGCAGTTCTTTTGACGCGGAAACCATATGTTGTCAGAAAGATGTTAAAAGGTCATAGCTAAGGATGGCCAATACTTTGAATACATTTTTATTGTAGCATTGTTTCACATTAAATGCCCAAAATTTGCCAAAAATTCCGAATTTTTGAGTTATAGGTACATCAATAGGTACTTTTACCTTTAAAAAGAAAGCAAAAAATAAATTGTATCTTGCAATGTTCAAAAGTTGTTACGCTTTTGTAATGACGCTTTAGTGAAATTTTAATGTGTTTTCACCTTTTCGTGACGTCACATTTCGGGAACTGAAAATATCTGGTATCCGACATTTTATGTTTTCTTAAATTCTGATAATTTTAAAGATTTTTGGTGAATTTTGTTGAAATCGGAAGGGGTAAATACGAATGGCATGATGGTTTGGATTCTCCATTGTATTTTGGTAGCGTAACAAATTTGTGGTACATTTGTTGTTATTCGTTTTAAGCCGAGCACACACGGTCAATATAATTTATTTCAATTTTATTGATCTTTATACACACACTTTCAATGTTATTAGAAAAATGTGAGTTAAAATTAAATTGATCAATATTTTCCATCCTCTGAAAAATTGCAAAATTTTGAAGATTTTAAAATAAAGCCACGTTTAAAGTGATTACGTTCTTATTTTGCAATAATTTACATATATGCTTTTTTTTTTTTTTTTAAATTCTGAAAATTTTCTAATGGCAGCTAAAAAGCATATTGCCAGGGTTTCCAACACGTTCCAAAATTAACTTCAATAGAGATCTTGTCAAATAAAAAACAGGCCAATGATAAGTAAATTGATGCAATTGAATTATTAACAAAAACCAACAACATCATTTCATATTAGGGATGCCGATCCCGAAATCCCGATCCCGAAAATCCCGGGATTTTCGGGATTTAGAAATCCCGAAATCCCGGGATTGGACTTGAAAAAATCCCGGGATTTCTGATTTCATTATTTGGCATATTTTACCTCTTTTTGTATTTGTTTTTATTGTTATATTCGACCAAAATCACATAAATCTAATATCTTATTAAATGTTATTAAAAAACTAATATTTCCTATTCATACACTTATAAAAAAAATTAGTACAAAAGTCAAACTCTAAACGCGTTCTGATTAAATTGAACTAATTTTTCTGTTATTTTCTCTAAAAAAGTCCGTAGAAATAGGTCAAAATTCTGCTAAAATAACAGGAAATAGTACATGTATTTGCGCCAGCACAATTTTGACCTATGCATTTGTACGTAATTTTTTTATGAGTGTAAGTAATAGATTCAAATAGATTACAGATTGAATAAATCTGAATAAAAACCTTAATAATTTAAAAACTTTTATTTATCTTCGAAACTTTTTAAAATCATAATTCAGCTTTATTTATTCTTTAAACGGATATGTTTTTATTTATTTTATTGATGATTTGCTAAAATCATAACTTCATTCAAAATAATTTTGCCGACTAAAAACAGCAAGTTTTTGTTAAATTATAAAAATCTCACAAACTGCCTTTCTGAAATCAGCAGAGGTATGTGATTAATATAGTATGTAATGTTAGTTGATTTAAAAAAACTAATAGTCACTAAATATTTCTGATGATTTCGGCAGAGTAGTTTGTATTTGCATTCAATAAATTTTTTACAAATATAACTAAAAATTTGTAGATAAGCAGTGTTTCGGCTAGTTAAAAAGTTTCTTCAGAAGTAAATTGTAATTTGAAATTTACTTAAATTTAACTCATAAGTATATTACTTATATGTCGGAAATTTAACAATTGTTTAGCAAACAAGTTCTGCTGATTTCAGTATATTTAATCGCGGAACCTTTTTTACTAATTTTAAGTAGCTTTCTCTGCTATATTTACATACTTATTTCTATGAATGGAGTTTCTGTTTAAAGCCAGATTCACAATGCTGTAGTACTCCATATTTTTTTTATCATGCTATCTCTATTTTATATACTCCACTATGCAGCGAGGAGTACTCCAGCATTGTGAATCCGGCTTAATTTGTTTATTTCTTCATACTACAAAAAATAATAAGTAGATTTATAATGAATTATTTTAATTTGTAGGATTTATTTGAGCTATTTGGTTTTAAAATTAAAAATATGATGAAACAAGAAAATCCCGAAACCCCGAAAAATCCCGAAATACCGAAAAATCCCGGGATACCGATAAATCCCGGGATCCCGAAAAATCCCGGGATCCCGGGATTTCAATTTTCAAAATCCCGAATCCCGGGATTTGTAAAAACCAGTCCCGTTCGGCATCCCTATTTCATATATCCTTTTCATTTTTACAATTTCAAATTTCAATCATAGCTTCTCTAACAAACTTACCAAACCATTTAGGCTATTGATACATCTGTTCCGTAGTAAATCAACTATATTCTCAAATTTCCCAAAAATATCATACTTTCGCCGAATATTCGTAAATTTGCTACAATTAAAAATCAAATGTTGCGCAGATTCCTCTACTTTACATATATCACATAATGCAGATTGTTTCACTCCAATTCTTTTCAGAAAAACTTTATCATAAGTATGACCCGACATAAGTCTATTAATTAGCTTTATATCCTTTGCTTCCATGTTAACTCCCCTATACCAAGGCTCTAAAGGAATATTGGGAAAAACTTTTTGAATTTTTCAATTTAATAGATAAACATTCAATATATGGTACAGACCTTCAATTCATTTGTAAACAATCAAAAATTGATCCATATTGTTTTAAACAAAATGCTAAATTTCAAATTTAAACTCTTCAAATACAGCTCTATTTGCCGAAAAAAGAATTAAAATTTTAATTTATAACGGTTTCCGCATTTTTTATTGGCTTTATTGCCTTTATTCGAGTGAGAAATTCAATCGAATTTTAATAAATATGAAGTGCTTAGTGCAATAAATTGATAAGCCACAAAATAAAAATATTGAAATAATCGCCTTTAAAGTTTAAAAAAAATTTGTAAAATCAGCTTTCAATTAAATAAGACTATTGATGGACGTAATAAGTGTTTAAGGAAGACTACTACCTCATATCCATCGATGGATACCAGGAGCAAGGCAGAAACCATAGTTTCAAAGAAAAAGTGTCCTCACATTTTCAATCACAACTTTTGAACTGCCAGACCGATTTTTATTATTTTTAGCACAAAGCTTCTTGGTAGAGAAACAAACAATCTAACAAAAAATTAATCTTAAACATATTAAAAAATCGCGTGATCTGGAGTCCTTGGAGCCAAAATTCACGGATTCAAATATCTTCTTTTTAAGAACTAACCTATAAAAACGGCTTGCACCACTGGATTCAGTGTACCCGAATTAGTTTTACCCACTGGGTGCACCGCTTGTCGAAAAAAATGTTTCCGATTCGCGCATAGTGTTATTAACGCATTGTAATTGTGGTGTAATTTATTAATACACTCACAATATTTGATCGTTAAAAACAACCTAAAATACATATTAAATTAATTGAAAACACAATTAAAAAAAGGACTACTGATTTTTCATTATATTCAAACCATTTCGCTATTCATTTTCAAACATTGTTTAAACAATCCATTAAAGAAATAAAAATAATTGAAAAGTCTGTTAAAACAATCATCAATTTTTAACTGACAAAACGTAAAAAAAAAACGATTTTGTTTGAATTTTCAAAACACTACACACACAACACACACGTTCATATTTTTATTGGCTAAGTTTGTGTGTATGAGTAAAGAATTTCTTGTAATTTGAATTGAATTAATTTTGTATATAAAGAAACTATTTTAACAAAAAAGAAAACCGAAAATATTTGAATTTTTTCTTTTAAAACAGAAAACAACGAAATTATTTAAATTATTTTTTCTAAAAATAGAAAACTAAAAATAGAACATTTGACTGAAAATATCAACTCCTACAGACGATACATATTTTTTTGTGGTTTGTTTTTTATTGACTGATAAAAAAAGTTAAACAATATGTTTCAAGGTATTTTAATTGATTCTTAAATTGAAAACTAACTTTACCTATTTCTTTTCAAATAAACTTCAATCGGTTATGGAAAATATATTGTGAGTGTAATTTTTATAAGTAACAAATTAAAATTGTGTTGCAATTAATTACACCAAATTATAATTTTTTTTAATCTATTATACAACCTTTCTATTGTGTTGTATTACACACTGTAACCAAAATTAATTATATGTAAACGTATCATATTATAAAAAATTATTCTTAACAATTTATTCAACTTACTTTGGTAATATGTCACATCCTTGGCCCATTATTGAACCCATAGTCAACCAAGTAGTATTGGTAATAGTCCAAATATTTTCATATTCTTCCGGTTCCTTACAAGGATGAGGATTTTCCCAATCTTCGGGTGCCATACGGGACAATACGAAAAGTAACAGAGAAACGCCTACATAACCAATCATCATATAAATCCAAACATCTTTGGAAAATGGTAAAAGAAATGAAAATAAATTGGGTGGCTTCACCTCAGGTTTTACGTATAAAATACTAATGCCTAATGTCATAAAGGGTGGAGTAAAATCAACAGCTTCACGTCTAGCGGAAGTCATGGTTAAATCGCAGATACCTAAATCAGCGTTCTTAAATAAAAGAAGAATTAAAAATGTTTGTATATTAACATTTTTAAAAAGGTTCAGTTACATACTCCATCTAACAATTGACGTACTAAACCATCCCATTGTCGGGTAACTTTGTTATAGCCACCATATTTTCCATCCGGTGTCAATTGAAACTCATATTTAAAATTTAACATTTTAGCTATAGCATCGATTAGGTCCATAGAATAGCCCTCATAACGAGCATTGCCATCTAAAATTTCACCATCTTTGGGCGCTCTACAATGAAAGTAGGTTTAAAAAAGATTTAAAAAAAATGTAGGTATCTCATATTTACCGGTTCATTAAAAATGGTGCTCCAATACGGGAAGTTACGATAAATGTTTTATTTTGTAGTTTTACCATCTGACGTTTATCACTGGCGTCATCATCGCCTAAAAGATCGAAACCATTAACCGGATCCCAGGTAGCCAAGTCTAATAAACCCGAGCTAGTTAATTCCATACAACGTAAAGTGAAAAAACTACGTTGACCGTATTGATTGAAGTCAATACGACCGGAAATGGCTTCATCGGAACGCTGTAAATATATGGAAATTAATTAGCTAAAGTTTTGAAAAAATTGCACGCCATCTAATGCAGAGTTGGCGAACTTTGTTGAATCTGTTTAGTTCATAGCCCTGTTATATAATTTTACTTCGGTAGGGTTAAGTGATATATAGGAACACCGAAGAAGGACGCTACTATATGTATGAGGGATAGAAAAATCATACATATTATTTTATGCAAATTGGTGTTGCGGTCGCTGCGGATCGAACCCACAATCTTATGTATAACAGTGTAACGCGATAACTATTACACCACAGCGCTCTTCAGTATTGACTATTTTAGTAGCTATTCTCAAAGCTTTTGAATTTCTGTACAAGTGTCATAAAAAGCAACAAATTTCAAGAATATTTCTTATGCAAAAACCTTTATATATTTCTTTTTTATATATCGAGCTTTGTAAAAGCTTTAGGGCCAGTTTTATAGTCAGGATTAAGAACAAATTTGTTTCTTAAATTTTACCTAAATCAGAAATTTTCAAACAAAATTTGTAACTTAACAAATATTTAAAACGAAAATCTGTCTTAGTTCTGTATATAAAACTGATTCCTAAAGTGTTTTCATACATTTATTGATATTCTTACCGCTTTTATAAACTCTATAATTTTCCTTCCTTCTGACCAAGCCCGATTTCTGCGGCATTGAAGCTCTTGGGGTTTAAGCTCTTCAGCTATCTCAAGTCCGACCAAACCTTTGACAAACATCCAAACCGCATCACTAGCTAAAATCATATTGGTCTACAAAAATTGGGTCATATTGTAATTTACAAACTCAAAAGCTTTTAAACTAACTTCTTACTTTAACTTTTTCTGGATCTACACGATAAAAATTACCCTCACGTTTTTCTCTTTCTTCCCAATCACGTACTAGATTTTTAATCTGATAATCTGTAGGGTCCATTAAACGTATGGTGGTAATATTGGCACCCACATTGTAAGCTTCCTGCAAATCTAAAGTATGAGTATCCAACATAGGCAAAAAAATACTCTGAAATTTAAAAAGAGTTTCAGAAATGGTTTTAGTGTTAATATATATGTATAATGAAAATTTACCTGGTATTCTCCCAACATTTTTAAACCATCAGCCTGTTTCAATATATCCACAACTTTATCCACCGAACAATGTAGGACCAAGCAATTATCGGTGGATGTTTTAATACCTTTCAAAAAGGGTCGATAATCATCGGTATCACCTGGTAGCTGCAATATTGTAGTAGGATTACTAGTTGGATCGCCAATTTGTAAAACATCTTGCAATTGTTGTAATTCTGGATTAAAATTATTTGTTAGCAGGTTTTTATAGTTTTGGTAAAGACGGAGAAAATTTTACCCCTTTCCGTTTCATATACTAAGGTAAAGGAACGCCAGCCAAAACTTTGTACTATTTCTGCTATACCCTGAGAATATAATAAATTATCAGGATGCAGATTTAGCGTCATACTTCTATGCGGTTTTTCATCTAATGCCTCGCTGGGAGACCAATCAAAAATCAAATGTGGAATATCCAGGGTATTGCAAATTGAAGCAACAATATCTGTTAATAAAAAAAAGGAATTCGTATTAGAATATAATGTAAATTAAGTAAATTTGATAAATTCCGATATGCTGAATCTGTGAAAATCCTTTAGAATGTTAAGGGTCCATTTTGTTATTTTTAAATGTTGAAAAATAACTAACAAATGCAGTAGAAATAACTATTTTTATATAATAATATAATATTTTGATAAAAAATATAAAAAATATATTTTTTTCTTTCGATTACAAAAAAAATGTTTAATTGATTCATCCTACTTTATATTTAAGGTTAAAATTCCAAACGGTTCTCTATTTATTACGTTTTTGCGCATTGCATTTACAATAAGGTTTTCTGATTTTGATTTGCAAACTAATGTCTAAATTCATAAATGTTTTATAAATTTACAGGAGGTTTATGGAATGAATTTTGTATGAAAAATTTCTTTTGTAAACCTACTTTAACTTTATGAAACATTAATGAATTTAGGCATATCATATATCAATACACATAATAACAAATATAAAATAAATAAGAATTTTCCAAAACTCAACAAAATTTCTATTCTTTAAATAACTAAGAAAAATAACTGTTTACAGCAACAACTCTGTTTTGGAAGTTGTTTATTAAGCACCGTAAGTTGTTCCAGTTTTACGTGAAAAAACTGTTATAATCCATATAAAAAAAAAAAAAATGATATTTCACGACAATCAGTTTCACGTGAAAATTGTGTAGAGTTTGTTTTCACGCAAATTTATGTTTCTTGGGAAAAAGCGACATTTTGTGTTTATTTTGACTGTGTCTTTGTTATAAAATTAAAAAATTGTTCATTTGCTTAAATTAAATTGCAATTTGAGGCATTTAATTTTTCCACGTGAAAAACAACTTACGGTTTAATTTCTTTAAGATGGAGAACTATTTCTTAGTGACTCTTTTTTCATACTACTAATTGTATGCAATGCTGTTTTTGTTATAATGACGGTTGACAATACTAAAAAACACATACACAAAAAGATAAAAATTATTTGATGCTGCCGCAAAAATATTTTGATGCTGCCCAACAATATATTGCTAACGCCAACATTTTCCATGTTCATCATGTGCCGAATAGCTATCGGCTAGACCTTGGCCAATATTAGTAAAGATTTTTAATAACATGCTTATCACATCGACTTTTCCAGATTGTTTGAAAGTCAGTAAAATTGTTCCTATCCCTAAGATTTTAAATGCTTCTACTGTAGATAAATATCGTCCAGTCGCCATTCTTTCTACAATAGATAAAGTCTTCGAAAAATTGATTTATCAAAAACTTCTTTTGTACTTTGATAACAATAATTTTATTTACAGCCATCAATTTGGATTTAAAAAAGGTTGTGGAACTGAGGAAGCGGTATTAAATGTCGTAAACTATATCTGTGATGAACTTGATGGAGGTTCGAGTGGAGTAGCGGGCTTATTTTTAGATTTCACGAAAGCTTTCGATTTAGTTGATCATAAAATAATTATACAAAAGTTGCAATACTATGGTGTAATTGGAAGAGAGCTGAAGTTGTTTGAAAGTTATTTTGAAAATCGGAGGCAATTTGTTCAGATAAACAATTCTAAAAGTAGTACGAGAAATGTAGAATGTGGTGTGCCTCAGGGTTGCTCTTTGGGGGCTCTACTATTTTCTATTTATATAAATGATATATGTAATTTGAATCTAACAGGTAGATTGTAAATGTTTGCAGATGATGTTTGCCTGTTTTATCCATATACATATGTAAATATGACTTGATTTTGAAAACAAATATGGAGCGAGATGTCTGCTTGATTTTTGAGTTTGCTCCTTTGAACAAATTAGTATTGAATGCAGACAAAACAAAGTTGGTTCGGTTTAGCCCGCGTTCCCATTCGGTTAATACAAGTTTATGTTGATGGTAATATAATTAACGAAACACACTCTGTGAAGTACTTAGGAATAACATTACAAAGTAATCTTTCTTGGAATTTACAAATATCCCAAGTGAAATCTAAAATTGCTCCAGCTATTGGTATATTATATAAGATGAAATACAAACTCAATAAAAAAGCCAAGCTTTTGTTATATCAATCTCTTATACATGGCAATGATATATGGCTACAAGAATACGACAGTTCTGAAAGGATGCAAAATAAGGCCTTGAAAATTGTTTATAATTTACCAATTTCCTTTCCAACAATTTCTCTTAATAGTGATATTTGTAAGACAATTTTACCGATCCATGGATTATATGAGTATCAAGTACTAATGTATATATAAATATAATAAGTCTTTGGACAACATAGGGTATCATACCGTAAACTTTGTTTTGACCCAATCTGTTTTTAGGCCCTGTGCGAGGTGGCTAAATAAATTCTAAACTAAATACAAATTGACAAAAGGGTTTAAAATTTCTTTAAACAATTTTTGAAAACTTTTTTAAATTTCATGGAAATTTGGAAACCTGAATTTAGTTCAGATTTTATTTAGCCAGTTAGCACCCACCCTTAATACAAGAAATCAACAAAACCTTAAAGTGGCAAGGTGCAGACTAGAAACCACGAAGCAACGTATCGAACACAACGGAATTTCTGAGTATAACAATTTACCAGCAAGTTTAATAGCAGCGACTAGAATTTTACTATTTAAATTAAATCTTAAAGAATTTTTGTACCAAAATCTTGAAACGCTTCTTCCCTAAATAAGCCATTTATTATAACCATTATTATTATTACGATTTTCTATTGTAAATATGTAAATAATTGGAACTATTTTTGTACATAATTATAAGTATATTTGCCGACTCGTCTCAATAATGCCTTCTAGGCGCTGAGACCTACGTTATTCAGTTGTATTGTACATGAAAAGTAAATAATAAAAATAAATAAAAAAAAAAAAAAATCAGAGCTTCTAAAGACTTCAATCACTCATTATATTTTCAATTCTGATTGACACTGAATTGATTGAATTATTAAACTGCAATTTTACCCATCGAATGAAGTCTTATCAACATTTTGTGTAACTTTAGAAATATCAGATTTTTGCGTAAATTTAGGAATTGTTTAAACTAAAAAAAAAATTATACAAATTTATAATTCAACTGTGATTATAAATTTGTATTACTTGTACGGAATCGTTAATTTTACTGTAATAAAATAACATAATTATTAATTTTACAAATTTTTCAAATGGAACGAAGAAAATTGAATCTCATTCCCAAATTGTCAATCGAATGAGTAAGAAATCGAATGAATTCCTACTGATTGAATTCAATGATTGATAACATCGAATGAGATTGATTGAATTTCTTATATTTGAATTATATCGAATGTGCTTCAAGGAATGAGTTCCCTGCGATTGTTTAAATATGAATTCATTTGATTTAATACTACATTTTTATCTGAGCAAAAACTAGCTGGTTTTTGGCTCTCTATACCCTACACCACTACGTGGTCAGGGAATAATAAGTTTGTGCTGATGTTTGTAACACCAAAAAATATTGGACCTAGACCCACCTTATAGTATACCGATCGACTCGGTATACTAATAAAAAAATAAGTTCACTGAATTGAATTTTATTTGTACATTATTGTTTTCTTCTACTGAACGGCAGAAAACAGGCTTTGAATTCAGTGAACTTATTTTATTGTTTTTCAATTCAGTGAACTTATTATTTTTTTTTAATTCACTGAACGTAATTTTATTTTTTTTAATTCACTGAACGAAAATTAAATTGAACGAATTCAGTAAGGAATTAATTTATTTTTTTTCAATTCGATTTATAAAATTGAACGTGTTCACCAGTGAATTAATTCATTTGATTTAATAAAAAGAACTATTGCAGTTGAATTAATTCGTAACAAAATAAATCGAACGAAAGCAAATATGAATTAATTCCATTCAATATATGGTGCTTAGTGAATTAATTCATCGAATTTTTAATTCAGAATTGAAAAATTGAATTAAGGAATTAATTCTGCAAAGCTCTGAGTATAAATGTAGTATAAAAGGAAATATAATGGTATTTTCAGCAGGGATGGAATAAGAGCTCGAGCGAGACAAAAATATGTATATTTTTTTAAAAAGGTTGGGAGCCAAAATGCTGCTGATATTAAAAAAGCAACTAAAAAATAAAGAGCTTACAGTAGCTGTGTTCTCGATCTAACTATATCCGTTAACTCAGAAAAAACCTCGAAGTACACGAAAACACGTTTCAGACAAAATTAACACATCACTTTTCGTATGCACGTTAATCTGCAACGTGGATAATTATCAATGTTGAAAACTCAACGGTTATAGATTTTCTTATCTAACATAACTTCTACGCGTTTCTTCAAAAAAGCTCTGCTGGAATTATATCGGAATTATTATAAACATTATCTATTATATAATTTCTTTATACTTTAAGCGGTTAAATGTAGATTTGCTTTAAATACATAACGTTGATAGGTATGAGCGAAAATACAGCTAATAATAATAAAACTGAAAAGAGTTCTTTAACAAAATTAAATCAAGTTTTTTGAAATCGAGCCGCTAAAAAAGCTCGCACCCATTAAAAATAATTTATTATAAAAGTAAAAAATGGAACCTTTATTACATTCATACATGGGACTAATTAATTAGGTGGACTAATTAATTGATGATTTCATTACCATTACATTGATATCAATTGTAATGAAATTATTTTCATTACCATTTTTTTTATTAATGGTAATGATTCAAAAATTTAATTTCATTGATTAATGACAATGATTTTGAATTTCATTACCATTGATAGTGAATAAATTAAAAAAAATAATTGCCATTGACAGAAAAACGTAAAAATGGAGTAAAACTCGCTGAAATCGAAGATGGAATATGCTCATTCAGGCTCATGCTCATTTGAAATTAAATATTACTTTCCATTCCATTGTTATTTGTATCCAGGTAAAGTTTAACGGAATTAAATGGATCCTCCTTAATAAATTATGTTTTATAAATTTCCTGACCAAACCAGTTGTTCGTTTTCATTTGTCTGAATTTTTTTGTAACAAATGGTTTTTAATCAATTGTAATTAGTTTTTTTATACATTAGTGTAATTTCATTACCATTAGTAATGATTTTTCTAATGAAAAATATTTCATTACCATTAAATGGTAATGACATTTTTTTCATTGTCATTAGTATGAACTAATGGTAATGAAAATTCAATGGTAATGAAAAATTCCCATGTATGATTACATTCTATTCAACAGTATTATAGTCCCTAAAGGCTCAATTAGACGTGCCATAACCATAACCATAACCATATAAAACAGCTGTTCAAACCAATCTTATGGGCTACAATGTATACGATTATTGGTGACATGCCATAACGCCATAACCGTAACCATAGAAACCAATTGAATTTTGGTTGTCTGCTATGGCGTTATGGTTACGGCTATGGCGTTATGGCACGTCTAATTTAACCTTAAATCATGAATTTTAAAAAACCACACGTAAAAAATTACAAAATAATGACGGATAGCGAAAAAAGGCTTTGTGGTTAAAAAATTAACTAAAAAACTTAATCAACGATTAATATTCTGCAAACAAACACTAATGCAAAAATTTTTCTTTTTTGAATTTTTATTTGATTGTGACTAAAAAAAAATGCTATAGCGAAATGCCGAAATGCGAAAAACTGCCTTGTGGTGCAGAAAAAGACTTAATTAGCGATTAACATTCTGTAAACGAAATTATTGATACTTTGGTACAGATATGGGTATTAATCATGGATGGTAACCGAAACGAATTCGGTTATCGTTAGGGTAACGATATTTTAGGTTATTTCGGTAACGGTGTTTTAAGGGTAACGCTATTTCATTTATTTCGGTATCGGTATTTTAAGGATAACGGTATTTGAGTTGTTTCGGTAACGGTATTTTATAGATAACGATATTTGGGTTATTTCGGTAACGGTATTTTAAGGTTAACGGTATTTCAGTTATATCGGTAACGGTTTTTTAAGGGTAACGGTAGTCAGTTATTTCGATGCATTCCGCAATTTTTTTTACAAAAGACAAACGAGACTAAAATCAGAACCAATTTATCAACTTAATGTTCAAAAACTACTCAATAACCACGTGAAATTACCAAAAGCAGAAAGTTAAAGATAACGGTAACGGTATTTTAGCGATAGCGGTATTTCATTTCTTTCGGTAACGGTATTTTAGGGGTATTGATATTTCATTTATTTCGGTATCGGTATTTTAAGGATAACGGTATTTCAGTTATTTCGGTAGCGGTATTTTGGGTAACGGTATTTTAGGAGTAACGATAGTAAGTTGAAAGGGTTTTGAATCGATAGCGGTATTTGAGCGGTATTGCCTGCCAACCCTGTTTTTTGTGTAAACAAGCGAAACGAGTTTCCCAATTTACTTGAATAGAGCTTACGTCCCCAGAGTCCCTGATTTTTATAGAATTCATTCAAAATAGAATTCAATCTGCGAAGCTCTGTTTTAAATTGGCAGAGTTAAACTGCGTAAAAAATGCAAATGATGAAGAATTAAAAGCTGGATTAGCTTTAATCAAGTACATTCATTCGTTTTGTTGTCTAAACGAGCTAAACTCAGAGAATTCAAATTAACTGCATTTGCAGTTGAAAAAGTCTACACTGCAATTGTATTTGAATTAATTAAAATTGCCGTTATGTTTAATTGCAATTGTAGTTAAAATAACTACAATATCAGTTAATTTTAAATACATTTGCTGTGTACACTTCTTTAACTGCAATTGCAGTTAATTTTACAACGGTACTTCTCTTAGTGTATAAGTATTCTATATTTATTAAAATTTTTCCACAATCCCCACTATGCCATATAACCTAAAAAATATTTTAAATTTATTAGTAAGCATTAAAATGGCTAATTTTAATAAGATTCCGTGCACCTGGTGATACAAAACATTAATTTACCTGAACTTTCAGCAGTATTTGGCCCAAATATAGCAACAACTCCTTGGGATACTAAACTACATACTAGAAAAAGCAATATATTTATAAATTTATTATAATAAATGCAATGAGCAGAAAAAAAAATCACCTGTCTTTTCCATTATAAAACTATCATCAGTACTGCCATATGTTATGAGGGGTATCAATTCAAAACTACGTTCTTGTATATTGGCCCGATCAACTGCAGAACGAAAGGCAATTTCCAGCTCTGAGTTTTCAGATTCAAAAATTGCGCCTGCAACATAAAATATAATATAAATTTTGCAATATGTTACTACCCTACAGGAAATTTTAACAAAGTGTCACCGAACTGGCCCCTTTATATGAAATAGACTGGTCACTTTTACATGGCGTTGTCATAGGAGGGGGAAATTGACCCCTTGTGACATGTCACAACACAAACCCCAGGACAGGTCCCTGAACTTTGTTTTTTATGAGAGTTCAGTAACCTGTCCTAGGGGTCAATTACCGCTATTGACATGTCACAAGACAAATCCTAGGACAGGTTACTGAACTCTCATAAAAAACAAAGTTCAGGGACCTGTCCTGGGGTTCGTGTTGTGACATGTCACAAGGGGTCAATTTCCCCCTCCTATGACAACGCCATGTAAAAGTGACCAGTCTATTTCATATAAAGGGGCCAGTTCGGTGACAGTTTGTTAAAATTTCCCGTAGGGTACATAAAAAAGTTGCTACAACTTACCAATATTGAATTGAGGTTTGGCACTGACCCATATTATGAGACATAATTGCAAAATTACTTTTAACACAAACATATTGATAATTTTAAAATTAGTAATAAATTTAAAAACAATACAGCATTTTTCGTTGAAAATAACTCTAATTTAGAGATTTTTTTAAGATATATCAAAATTTTTTGATGATGTAAACTTTTTGTAAAAATTTCATTCGTTTAGCAAAAAATATGAAAATGAAGAAAATTTTCTTTTGACTTACAGCAGCTAAGGCCTAAATTTAAATGAATTTGCTTCTAGAGAAAATGATCATGTTTTGATTCAAATTAATTGGCAAAATGCACTTAAAATATTGAAGTAAAAGAACAAAAGACAGCAAATAAAAGAAAACTACACAAAATGAGAGAAATTCTATAAAAAACATTAATTATTGACCTCTATTTTTATACTTATGCGGTAGCCGACGGTATATGTTTTACAATGTTTCATACCTTTAGTTTGTTGTGATCAGCATATTCTAAACAATTTTCAAATCTTTCACACAAAGTATACGAAATTTATTGGATTCGAGCCAAAAAAGTCTAATGTTTATCAACAAAAATTTAAAAACATGCAGCACATTCATAGAAAATTCCTGTTTACACACACAATTCTTTAGAAAATTTCTTCTATTATATCTTCTTTCTTATAACATGATCATAAAATATAACATGACCATATTTCTCTGAGAATATCATAGTTCTTGTACAATTTTTATGGTACAAGTCTCTTGAGATATCTACACAAATTTTCTTATGGTCACCTCTGTGCATAAACATAAGGCCATATTCAACATCATGTACAACAACATAATTTTCCGAATCATTATAGTGCACAATAGCCTTATGCCAGTCGAAATAGCTAAGATCATGGGGTTTAGGTGTAAGACGTAAACGTTCTTCAAAAATACCGACCCAATTGGTATATCCTTCTTGGCGCAGATTAGCTTTACGTAAACTGTTTTCAAAATCAATATAACCGGATACTTCAAAACCAGATTTTAGCCGATGTTTAACAAATATAATGGTCTAAAAGGGTAAGAATTTGGATTTATTCTTACATGGATCCCTTTTTGTTTGTACTTTAAATCTTACCGATATATTCTTTTGTATATTTGGCTTTTCTCTCACCGCCAATTCTTTTAATACTGGATCCGAGGACTTTAGTTTATCACTAAAGTATATTGTTGATTTTTTTGAAGGCCACAATGATTCTTGAACCGCTGCTTTACGTAATTCAAATTCGTTTGGTGTATAAATCTCAGCTGGAGATCTATAACCTAATTCCACCAACATACGACAGTAACGTATATTACGTATAAAACGTATATCATTACGCGTTGTAAAAGTGTCCAAATAAGCTTCGTATGTTGGACAATCCAAAAGAAACATATCCTGAGTAAGAGAACCCATGTTGACGATGACAAAAAAATTACAAAATATTTCAAAATAATTTTTAAGTTTGATAGAAACAACACTTCCCAACAAATCAAACGATAACGTTTCGAATTCATACAGTCATAAAAATAAATCTGTACAAATAGCAGAAAAAGTTACTAAAAAGTAGTTAAAATGATGCTGCAGAAAATATTGCTAAAATTAGCAGATTTTTTTGCTAAATACTAGTAAAATAAGAACACCAAAATTAAAACTGGAAATAACAAATTGTACTGTAAAATCTGCAAAAAAAAAGAGAATAAAAAAATTCAAAAATTCATCTTTTTTTTTTTTTTTAAAACGCCCTCTTGAAAATTTCAGGATCTTTTGAGATCAGTTAGAGGTTTCATTTAAAAAAAAAAATTGAGCAAAAAAAAAAAATAGGTTTTTGAATTTTTAAAATGAAAAATTTTTAATTTTTTTATTTTTCAATTTTTTTTTTTAAAGAACCATTTTTGTAGCTATTATAGTTTTCGAGACATTCAAAAAATAACCTCTTAACAAAGCAAAAAATTAGAAAAATTATAACATTTTATGAAATTTTAAATATTGCATAACTTTCGAAAAAAAATTGTATTTTTTTTCTTTTGGCAAAACTTCGTTATATGATGAAAGAAAAGTTCTGACCAAAATTCATCCAAATCGAAAGGGGTCGAGTCCAACCATTGGTCGATTTGAAATGGAATGACCCATATATTAATGCAAACATTTTTCTTTTTGTAAATTTTTTTTTCGCGATTTTTTTTTGCAAACTAATCACCAAATTTTGGTGTAAGATGTGGGTATTATAGTTCTTGGACTATGAATTAAAATAAACATAAATTAAAAATTGCAAAATAATGGCAGAATGCGAAAAAGTCTTTGTGCCGCAGAAAATGAATTAAGAAAATTAATCAACGATTAACATTCTGCACAAGAATATAATGATGCAAAATTTTTTGTTTTTTGATTTTTTTCAAACTAAAAAAAGGTATTGAGAGATTTACAAGCCCATTGTTTAGTCCTATAGCCAAAACAGGTACTCGTAGTGCCAGTGAACTGCACCATTTCTGCCAAACTTGCTTCTTGAACGTCTCGAAAACTACAAATTTTACAATTTTTATATTAAGGGTGAGTGCGAACTGGCTAAATAAAAACTAAACCAAAATCAGGTTTCAAAATTTCTAATGAAATTTAAAAAAGTTTTCAAAGATATTTTAAACCCTTTTGTCAATTTGTATTTAGTTTAGAATTTATTTAGCCACCTCGTACAGGGCCTAAATTCTGTTATCAATTAGCTCTTGTTTATTTAGAAAATTTTATAATATCTCAACAGTGAAGCCCAAAACATATACTCAAAGTGTGAACAGTATTTTCCGCTTAATCACCTAACTGACAGGCTTCGTGGATTCTTTAAAGTTTTTTTTTTAGCTAAATCAAAAAGAAATTTTGCATTGAGTCTATAAAGAAATTCAAACTTCAGAATTCATGAATATACTGAAGATGATTTTTTTCAGTGCACACAGAAAGAATTTACAAAATTCTAATTAAATTTTTAAACACCTTTCTCATACCAAATTTGTAAATACAAAAAAAAACTTTTTAAAAAGGCACCAATAAATAACCCCTAAATTCATAAATGCTTTGTAAAGTTATAGCAGGTTTACAAAACGTCATTTTCATCAATGGCCTTGCAACTCTCTCAATATTTTTTATTTGAAAAAATATTAGGCGGCTTGGAATAGGAACGAACTCTGACTGGTTAATCAGGGATGGAAAAGGCTCACTGAATCGGGCTCTTATACCAAAAAATGTTAGATCGCTCTTACATATTTAAAAATGTAAGTAACTAAAAAATAGCTTCCTCTTTGGCTCGTTAAAAAACATAAAAATTTAATATTTAGATATTAGCAAATATTAGCACAAATTGCGAAAAAAAACATTGCAAAAAGCGAAATTTTTGCAACAATATATTCGCTTGCAGAATGTCGATCGCTGATTACCTCTTTTAATTCATTTTTTGTACCATAAAGACTTTTTCGAATTCCGCCGTTATTTTGCAATTTTTAAGTGCGGTTTTTTTAAATTCCGCTATTATTTTGCAATTCTTTACGTACGTTTTTTTAAATTTATAATCTAGGGGCTATAATACACATTTCAGACAACAAAGTTTGGTGGCTAGTTGCAAAAAAATCGCGAAAAATAAAATTTGCAAAAATGAAAATTTTTGCATCAATATATTTGTTTGCAGAATCTAAATCGCTGATTACGTTTCCTAATTAATTTTTTGTACCACAAAGTCTTTTTTCGCGTTCCGCTTTTATTTTGCAATTTTTTAAGTACGTTTCTTTTTAATTTATAATCTAGGGACACATTTCATACAACAAAGTTTGGTGGCTAGTTGCAAAAAAAAAATCGCGAAAAATAAAATTTGCAAAAAGGATAAATTTTTTCATCAATATATTTGTTTGCAGAATGTAAATCGCTGATTAAGTTGTTTAATTAATTTTTTGTGCGATGGTTTTTTAAAATTCATAATCTAGGGCTATAATACTGTTGGAATAGTATAATTCCACAGTATAGTTCCATTCTTGATTTTTATAACTAAATTATTATTTTCCATCCCTGGTTACAATCGATGTTTTGAGTCATACAAAGAGCGCACATAATGACCATGCAAACATTTAAAAGATACCTTTAAAGAAGATATTAAAGCGATATGTACTATTTGTCATTTGAATGAAAATAATCAAGTAGTATTTACTTTGTCTTTGTCTTCCTTTTATCACTTGGAAAATAATTCGGCGATATTTGGAAAAAAATAATTCAAAAATTTTATCTTTTGTCATAACTTTTTATAACAATATTTCGGCAATATCATCTTTGTATCATTTGGAAGATAAAGCAAATTTGTTTGAAATCTTTTATCAATTTGGAAAAAATTAAAACTAAATTTGTACAAAAACAATCAAAAGATATATAGGAAATAAACTCGTAAAAAGTTAAGATTAATTGCGCGGGAAAAATCGGCTAAGATGAAATCAAAATTATTTATAAGTTAGTCAATGGATTATGTATGCAGATATTGTTTTTCAGGCTTAAATTTAATAATGAAAAAATTAAATCGTTTTTTTTATTGTACTGGGAGTTTATTTAGCGATATCTCTTTTATCTTCCATATGAGTTATTGCTTTCATATTGCCTGGAAGTATTGTTTTAGTGTAATAGTTGTTTCCGACGGAGGAAACTTTCGGAATACGAAATTGATATTGCCGGCAATAAATGTTTTCTTCCTGGCGATATGTTCGGAGAGTCTTCTTCGTATTGCCATGTTTGCTGGGTGATATTGGTTTGAGTATGTTCCTGTTCCAAGGCACATAATAGAACAAATGCTTTCTCAGTGATAGAGAGTCCCCCAATCTCTTTATTATGTATAGTCTTTGTTTTCATACAAAATTTGTTCAATAAACCTCCTATAATTTTACAAAGCGTTTATGAATTTAGGGGTAAATTTGTAAATAAAAAAAAAAATTTCTTTTTTTTCTGTAACTTTGAATTTTTATTTTTAAACAATTTTTATATGAAAGATAACAATTTACAAACGAGTTACAAATATTTCAAACAAAAAAATTGTTTGGAATAAAATTTCAATTTAAAAGAAAATGTGTTTGCTTTTACAAATTCCCATTGCTGGTGCCCATTGTTTTTTCTGTGTAGAGATAAAATTACCTGATATTTTTGGAGATTGTTTACTTATGGTAGGAAATGTTGGTTTTAAAATAAATATTTTATATTTATGTATGTTTCTTAATTCACTTGAAGGTAAACTATTTTATGACTTCATGTTTCACATATCACCATGTATTATATAGAATATTCAAAACCAAATATTTTCATTTATACATACAATATTTGAACATGAAATAAATCAAAACAAATTAACATCAAACATGAAAAGAAAAATTGTGTACATTTGTGTCTTATTTTAAAGCGCCACACTTTTTTAAAAGAAATATTTATAGGCCAAGATATACCGGCTTTTCCAAAATATGTGTTTTTCAAATCTACAAAATATTTGTATATATTTTTAATTTTCCCAATACGCAAAGTAAAATCAACAATATTTGTCTTTTCAATGACGTTCATATCTAAATGCTCTTTACCCATAAGATTTCCCCCCTACCCAAAAAAAACACTTCAAGTTGAAAACGAGAAAGCATTTGAAAACAAAAATCTTAATGGAAAAAATGCGGAAAATTATTTTTCTTTGAATCAGTTGAATTTAAATACGCGACAAGTCTGGACGGGATTTTTCCTGAAATAAAAAAGGCGAACATAAATAATATAGAGAGCAATGGAGAAATAGTAAAAAAATGCCAAAATCTTTTTTAGTGGAAAAATAAATATATAAAAAATAAATATATAAATAAAAACACATAAAATTTACGTAATATAAAAAATAAATTGAATGAAATTTTAAGAAAATTTTCAATTTTTTTAATAAAAATATAAAACGTCTTGAAAAATGTATAAATTTTAATAAAAATGCTTAAGAAAATGTATTGGATTTATTGGCTTTTATTTATACTCAATATAAATATATCTCAAGAATTTATTGATGAAACAAAAACGGAAGTGAAAGTGGGTAAGAAGAAGAAAAATAGATTTGGAAATCATTTGAAAAAAATCTATACTTATAATAAGTAAAGTAATAATTTGTGAATCAATTTTCTTGATATTTTAAATACAAATGTTTAAATTTATTTAAAAAATTAAAAATTTTATAAAATAACTTAAATTCCATTAATTGATATAAAAGAATTAATTAAATTTTCTTTGTGTAGGTGCTTTATTTTTCAAAGATGAACGTGCCATAGAATTAAGTTTTGACCAAGCTTTTCGTGAATTGAATAATATAAAATTATTTGAGTTAAAATTTGTGACCATAAAACGTTATGTGCCCAATGATGATAGCTTTGTGCTGCAACAAATGAGTAAGTAAAGTTAAATTACAAAATATAATAAAAAAAGGTACACTCAAAATAATTTTATCTTAAATTCTACCGAATAAGTACATAAAACAATTGAAAATAAACATTAAATTTTCGTTTAAAACATGTATTTTGTTCTTTATTTTTAATTGTTAATTAATTAACTGGCAAAGTCGGTAAAAATAATAGATTTCTCGTTTATTTTAAAATTAATTGTATTATATCACCTGACGGTGGGTATCATACTGTAGGTTTAACTTTAACTTAACTAAACACAAAATAAAATGTAAAAAAATTTACACAAAACAACAACAAATTTTTGGTTTAACTATTAACCTAAGATTAAACCTGCAGTATGAGACCCACCGTGATTGTTTTTAGAAAAAGTTAAAAAATATGTATATTTCTTTACAATTTAACTACTTATTTATTTGAAAAAACTTTACTGATTTACAATTTAAACAACTGTTGAACTTTTACGGTAAAATTATTGTGAGTGTATGCAACAAAATAATGGTCAAGGTCTAGGTCATGGATTATTCCTATGACAGATGATTTTACAAAATTTCTATAGTAAAACTACAAATGGCATTGGCACTGTGTGGGTACAGTCAAGTATTATGACCGTTTAAAATTTAAAAATTGTTTGGTCAACACTGTATGAACTAAAACGCATAAAGCAGTCTAACTGCCTGTTTTTATAAAAAGAATCAGACGAATTCGTTAAAACATTTGTGTGAAAAACACAAACTTGAAAATATTTATCTATAAAATTTTTTAGCCACATTTGTTTTACATAGAAGTCCTAACAAATTTGTGTAAAAATTTTGAAAGAAAAACGTTTTTAAATTAGTATTTTTCACACAAATTTGTCAACACCCAGAAAACAGATTCAGTTCTGACAACCGCATTTGTAGCCAATCGCATGGTTCGGTTGTGGTAGCCGAATTTTTCAGTTGTGGCAACAGAAAACCAATTGAGATAGGACTAATTTGACTGTGGCAACGGAATTTCAGTTGTATCAAGAATAATTCGGTAGCCGCAACCGAACAATTCATTTGATGCAACTGAACCATTCTATTGGCTATAAATGGGGTTGTCAGCACCGAATCTGTTTACTGGGTGAACGAATTCGTCTGATTCTTTTTATAAAAACACCCAGTAAAAGTTCTCCTGAACTTCGGATCACGTTAATGAAATTTCATGGGAATTTTTTGCAAAATTTATTAATCTGCCTACACTCTAATTAATTTTTCTTTAAATTTACCTTAGATACTGGGCACTGTTCCTAAAGGACATCATGTTATGAGAAATTTTTTCTATAGAAATAACCATTTTCTTAATAAAAGTGATAGATTCTGTGATCTTTTTCCCACAGAAAACATCAGATTCATAAGATTTATTTTATAGAAAAAACTCAGATTTTGAGGTTTTTTCTATAAAAAAAAAAACTACGAAAATCTGAGGTATATTTTTAGAGAGGAACATTATCACAATCTGATGCTTTGTATTTAGAAAAAGTTCTCAGAACCTCTGACCACTTTTTTCCTCATATTTTGAGCACTTTCCCCTAGGGGAAAATAATGGTAACATTTAGCAGAGAAAACTTAAACTGATACCGGTGACATGTAGCGCTTTGTGATTACTAACTCTGCTGAATGATGTTCTCTTTGTTTTGTTCTTAATTACATTTTTTCTATATTTTCCTTTGATTTAAATTTTTTTTTGGAATTATACAATATTTGTACGGTTTTATTTGTCATTCATACAAAACTAATTTTTTTTATATGAACAACCCTCTCGCATAGTCCTGATGAATGGCAATAGCGATTTTTAATGCAACAGATGGCGCTGACTGCTGTTTTGTTTTTTTCTGGCAATACTGCTGCATTTTATTGGGGAGCAGTGTTGCCCGAAAAGTTTTACCTCATTCCCATTTTAAATGTTTAAATCCCCAACTTTAATTTAAAGAAAAACTCAATTAAAAAAAATAGGAGCTAAGTTAGCATCGCTCTTGAGTCCAGAAAATTAGAAGAAATGACTCAGCAAAGTATATAAAACTTAATATTTTACGAAGAAATATGTATTTACTTTTTCACTCGAACTTTAAACACTGAAAATATTATTACAGTAACTGACTGTAGTTTATTTAAAAAGTTATCTGTACATTTGTTTTTAAATGATTATTCAGTTAAAATACAAAGAAATATATTTTTAACTGTTTTTGTCGTTTATTTAAAAAATAAATTACATATAAACACGGATTTTCTGTTACAGTTAATATTTTTATTTAAAATGTTTTGTTAAAAAAAGAATTCCTTTTCGATTTCTAGGTCAGTTAAAAAAATTAAATAAACTAAATATCGTTTATTCTTACGGATTTTGTAGTTAATTTTTTGAAATTTAAAAAAACGAAATAAATGAAAAATCATTATTTTTTAAAGATTTTGTAGTTTATTTATTAACATTTAAAAATAAATGAAAAGTTCTTTTGATTTAAATGAAAAGTCAGTAGACCGGTTTTCAAGTGAATTTTCATTTATTTTAAATTACATTTTCAGTTAATTTAAACTACAAACTATTTTGAGTGAAGCAGTGATAGGCATTACTATGCACGCGTGCAACTCACTCACACCTACATACGCTCACACATTGAAAAACAACAAACAAACAGATTTATTTAGTCTCGCTTGAGCATTCGTTCGATGAGGTTGTTTCGATGCATGTTGCTAGCGTTACACTGAACGAAATGTTTGACGAAGAGTGGGAATTCGATTTTTCGTTTACTAAAATTTTTTTCGGTAAACGAAAATAGGTTATTTTTTGTTGAAAAAAGGACAATCGTTGTGTTTCGCCATCTTTGAACCGAGTTTAATTATATCGCCATGCTGAATAGCACAATAAAATTTAAATTTTTAACTGCAACTTTGCCAAGAATTCTAAAACGTGTGTTTATTTTAAAATTTAATTTTTAAATTATTTTCTATTATGTGCTATTTTATTTTTATATTCTAATTGCACATAAATAGGTATGAGAAAATTATACAAAAATTTCTTTTAGTGCATTGAGAGAGGGAAAGTTACATCTCACTCATACAAGCACAAAACTAAGGTTGTATGCGTTTGCCAATCCCTGCTTTAAAGGCCTCATTGTTAAAATTGTGAAAGAAAAAAAAATTTTATTACACGAAAGACAAATCACAATTAAGCCGAAATGTCACTGTTTCAAAATACAGTCGTATATTAAATTTTCGAGAGAAAAATTCTACACAATTTTCACACGAAACTCATTATGGTGAAAAATCTTTTTTTTTTTCCAAAATTTGTATGGAATTTGACAAGTAAAATCGAGTAGTTTTCAAAAAGTAATAGTTTTTGGTTAAGTGTAAATCTAGTAGGTGTAAGTTCTAAGGCTTGTAAACTCTTTTGTACATTAAGTTTGCATAAGTCGAGTTTACACGATTCAGAAGGCATATAAGAGGTTATATGAAAATCCCTGGTAATTTTTGAACCTACACATAATTTATTTTTTCTGAGTCCCTTGCATGTAACAGTATCAATAATATCAAGATTTATAAATATTTAGAGAACATTTCTTCAATAATTCACATATTTTGCAGAAATTTTGAAATACATTAACAAAGCAAAGCCCCCACCCCAGACCGGCCTAAATCCGCTAATGGGTAAATCTAAAGTAAAGGTAAATATCAATCGTAGATATTTCAAAAAGTTTGTATTGGTTGAAGGACGAAACTTGAGGAAAATTGTTAGATATATTTAGACATTATTTTGTATATGATAACAAATTAAAAAAATACACACAAAATGTATTATTTTATTATCATTACTAAAATTTATTATAATCGCTCTTTCTTTTGTAGCTTGTGAATTAATTGCTAATGGCGTTGCTGCAATATTTGGGCCAAGTTCAAAAACATCGTCTGGTATGTTGTTATTAATCATTTCATAAACAAATTATATATCATCAAAAGATATATATATCTTCTTTCATCTTTAGACATAGTGGCTTTAATAGCCAATACCACTGGTATACCACACATGCAGTATGATTGGAATATAGAAACGACGGTAGAACAACGTAAACTAAATCACCAAATGTCAGTGAATGTAGCTCCGCCCTTGGCGGCTTTATCACGGGCCTATTTGGATATAATTAAAACTAATTATGAATGGAAAACATTTACAATATTTTATGAAACTAAGCAAGGTAAAATGAGCGGGAGATATTTGAAACAAATCGTTGTTTATTTAAACAAGATTTGGTATAAATTCAATTTTAGGTCTTACCCGTTTACAGGATCTCATGGATATACAATCTATAAATAAGGATTATATTAAATTGAAAAATATAGCGGATTATCAAAATGATATAAGAGTTTTATGGAAAGAGGCTGAGGAGACATATCATGAACATCGTTTAATTATGGATTGTGAGCCAGAATCTTTAGTTAATCTCATGAATGCAGCTAAAGACTTTAAATTACTTGGACCATTTAGGGTAATTTGGTCTGATTACAGAAATTTCTAAGGATTTCAATGAATTTTATTTAACATTACAGAATTGGTTTCTAACTCATTTGGATTCTCATAGTTCGAGTTTAAAACAAATTTATAATGCTGACTTTAGATCAAATATAACATCCGTTCGATTAAAATTAGTGGATCCAAATCCTTATGAAAGAAAAAGGACCAGAGTTACAGAAGTAGATGTATGAGAAGTGTTATAATTTGTTCTTTTTAATTAATATTTATTTTTTTTTAATTTCAGCAAATTTTAGGTAATCAAACCATGTTGCCTATTTTAATCTATGATGCTGTAATATTGTATGCTAATGCTGCACGTAATATTATATCGGCTTTTAAGGAGTATACTGATCCCTATACACGCTGTGAATTTGGTAGATCAAGACCATGGTATTTGGGACGTAAAATTGTTCAGGAAATGAAAGAGGTATGTAAGTTACTTAGGTAGTCAAGACGTATGTATCGTATGAGTAATATTAATACAAAATGAAATAACTCATACGTAGGGTGACCATTTTTTTCTGACTTCAAAACAGTAAAAATTTTAAAAAATATCATCAAAAAAAAAATTATAATGCAGCCAACCTAATTTGTTGTCTGGTTGAGGTAACAAAATTTTTCGGTTAACCATTGTACCATCCTAAAAAACATTAGACATTTCTTCCTATACAGACCCCAAGAGAAAAAATTTTTTCCCATGAAAAAATCAAGTTCTTTAAATACAGGAAACGGACCCATTATTTAAAAATTTCAATGATATGTTACCATTCCTTTTCTAATTTGTTTTTTGTAACAGATTGATGAAATATAGCCATGCTACAAATGGCGTCAAATATGACCCCAGGACAGTATGAGCGCTTATTCTTCCGAAATTTTATTCAGGCCAACGAATTTCTGTTGTCACGAGCAAATTGCATTGCCTAAACAAATTTTCTATAGATACAAACTAACTAATCGATTGGCTACAAATTTAGCTGTCAGAATAAATCTTTTCACTCTTTGCTAATTTCCGCATGTTTTCTGGAATAGTAAAATTTCACATTTGGCTACGTTTTTCTACAAAAATACGTCACGTTTTTAAAAATGAAAATCTTAAAGTTTTGTATACTTTTTTCTATTGAAAATCCCACAGATTTGAAAATTTTTCCATGGAAATACCCACATATATTTCCTCAGATTTTAAGGATTTTTGTACGGAAAAATCTTCAGCTTTTGATATCGTTTCCTACACCCAGAAAACAGAATCATTCTGACAACCGCTCTGACAACCGGATAATTAAAATATTTTTATCACAGACAAATCAACTGATTTTCTATTATCGCAATGGAACTATTTGATAAATTCGGTTGTCACCACGAATATTCTCTGTGTATTAAACTACACATTAGATTAAAAAATTTACATCTAGAAAAATCATTTTGAATGCTTTCTGGCAGAGAAAACCTCTCACATTCACAAAAATGTATCCTTTAAAAAAACTACATTGTACTTACATTTTGGCTTTTTTTTTACTAAAAAAATGTAATATTTTTGTAAATACCAAAAATCAGTACAAATCAGTACACGACTTTTTCATCAGTACACGTGTACTGATCAAATCAGTACGAATGGTCACCCTACTCATACGCCATATACGACAGATTTTCCAACGTGTTATCGTGTTACCGTACAGTGTGTTATTGTACACTCATAGAAATAAATCTGTAAAAATAGCAGAAAAGTTACTAAAAATTAGTTAAAAATGATGCTACAGAAAAAATTAGTATTTCGCAGATTTTCTTGCTAAATACTAATAAAACAGCAAAAGTAAAACTGTTAAATTTACAGAATTGTCGTTATATTTTAGTTAACTTTTAGTTAATTGGAAATAACAAATTGTACTGTAAAATCTGCAGAAAATTTTGCTAAATATTAGTAGACTAAAAATGGCAAAAATAAACTGTTATATCTAAAAAAATTTTGCTATCTTTAAGCTAAATTTAGTTGAATGCAAATAGCAGTCTATTCTGCTAAAATCAGCAGAAATGCTATATACTAAAAAATTGTAAACTGCTGTTTTGAAAAGGGTCGATTTTCATTTGCATTTAAAAAAAAAATCGAAATAAAACTTCTAAAATTTTAATTATTTTTTCGATTTTTTAGGCTACTATTTATTTAGCAAACTTTTTTGCTGATTTTAGCAGGTTAATTTGTTATTTTCCATTAACAAAAATTTAACTCAAATATAAAAAAAATCTGTATATTTAGCTGTTTTATTTCAGGAGTTTTTTTGCAGCATCATTTTTAACTAATTTTTAGTATTAGTGTAACAAAGATACTTTATGATTCTCATATCCCTCTTACAAGGAAAAACTGCCAACGCGAAGTCAACTTTATAATAATTAATTAAAGTTAATTTGAATTTATTATTTTTTAACTGAGCAATTCTTAAACTGAGCAACTGAGAAATTTTATCGGTGTACAATTACAATTTATTATAATATGTTTTAAGTAGACCATTATGCCATGATAATATTCTACAATAATTGATTATTAATCGATTAAAATATGTTATAATGAATTAAGTCCCTATTATAATTAGTTATAATGAATTATTTAACAATTATCATGTATTTTGACAGATTATAATATCTCAAATAGGGTTATAATAAATTATTTTACTATTACAATAGATTATTCATCGATTATATTGTGTTATAACATATTATATTGCGATTATAACACATTAAAAAAATGTAGTTAGATTTTAATACATTTCTATAATTTATACCACGATAGTAACAAGCAGGGCAACGACTTTCATGCAAATGAATATTTTCAGTCAGTAGCTTTCAATTTTGATCTTTTGTCCATATATTGGATATTTTACTGCATATTTTAAGTGTATATTTTCGATTTTCTAGTGCACCAAAGTCGCTGACCCGCTAATAAGTACAATACTACATATGAATTAAGCGTATATTTTTTTTTGGACTATTAGTATATATTCTATTGTTTCAAATTTAATGATATTTCTTCTCCCTTCCAGATTTCTGAAGATATTGTTGAACCGCCATTTAAAACTGAAAATTTAAAAATTGATAAATATGGTCAAAGATCTCAATTTAATTTAGAAATATATAAACCTACTGTAAATGAACCAATGGCTTTATGGAAATCTTCGGATAATTTGATAACACCCATAAGAACGCGACAAGAGCATCAAAGTTCATCTTCTTCATCCACTCAAGATTTTTCACAAGAGAAAAAAACTTACATAGTGGTATCTCACATTGAGGAACCATACTTCATGCTGAAGTGGGTGAGAAAGTGGAGGATATTAAAAGGAATTAATAATATAAACACTTTTTTATTATTTATATTTACAGAGAAGATTATGAAAATTTTAGAGGTTCAGATCGTTATGAAGGTTATGCTGTAGATTTGATTAGGAAATTATCTGAAATTATGGAATTTGAATATGATTTTATGGTGGTCGATAGTAATGGAAAATTTAATCCACAAACCAAGCAATGGGATGGTATCATGAGAAAACTAATAGATCATGTATGTAAAAAAGGAAAACAATTTTTTTTGAATTGCTATAAATTATAAATTATTTAATTTTAGCATGCACAAATTGGAATTTGTGATTTAACTATTACCCAGCTACGCCGCCAATATGTGGACTTTACCGTACCTTTTATGCAGCTAGGTATAAGTATTTTATTTTATAAAGCTGATCCCGAGCCAAAGGATCCTTTTGCCTTTTTACAACCCTTTGCGGAAGAAGTGTGGTATTTTATGATTTTAACACAGTTGGTAATAACTCTTCTATTTGTATTTATGGCAAGGTGAGAAAAATATAATATGTTTTGTAGTTTATGTATTAATTATAATAAAGATAATAATATCTTCATCAAAATTTGTTATAACAAGATTATAATTACTACAAAACAGATTATATTACAGTTATAAAGTATAATATTAAATTATACCTGCATTATAATGGGTTTACAGCATAAACTTATGATAATTATGCATTTAAACGAATTATACTTTTATTACAATTTGTAATAATTAATTATAATAATATCATAATAGGTAGTAATGAATGAAAATGCGATATTTCGTATGAAACTTCGATTATAATGCATTTTAATTGATTATACTGTGATTATAATGTGTAATAATGAATTATAACCACACTATAAGTGAATATAATTAATTATAATAGCATTGTAATGTGTTATAATGAATTTAAATATGATTATAATGTCTTGAAATTATTAGTATTACGCAAAAAATAATGAATATATATTAAACCACCATTATAATGTATTATAATATATGGAACTACGATTATAATGCATTGAAAATGAATACACTATTATCATAATATGTAATAATTAATTATAAGAAAATAATAATGTATTATAATGTATTGAAATATGATTATAATTCGTTTAAATTAATTATAATACTATTATAATGCTTTTAAATTAATTATAATACTATTATAATGTGAGTATAATATGTAAACAAATTAATAGCCATATAATAATATTTTATAATATAAAAACGTACGATTATAATGACTTGAAATTAATTATACCAACATTATTATGTAGCAACTTCGATTATTATATATTAAAATGTATTATACTATAATTATAATGTGTAATAATACATTATGACAATATTATAATATGTTATAACGCATGAGTATACTATTAAAATGCGTTAAAATAATTATATTATGATTAAAACAGTTAACAAGATTTGCACCATTATTTTAATGTGTGGTAATAGATTATCTGCAATTTAAATTATTACACGAGTTCTAACGCGATATAAAGGATATATCCTTTGTTTATTTTGTCTTATATAAAAATATATTTTAATATAATAAAGAATTTAAATAATATATTACACTTTTATTATAATAAATAATAATGTTATTATAATGCAATATAATACGAATATAATGCAATATAATACGATTATAACACATTAAATTTGATTATTATATAATTATAAAGTGTTAAAGAAATTATGCGAAAGAAATAATATGTTATAATGGATTATGCTATAATTATAATTTACATTATATGCACTTATGTATTACAAAACAATTATTTTATTATATATCGTGTTTTAATTAATCATACTACGATCGCATGTTTTACTCGAATAATAAATTTCTTTTAATTTTACTTAGAATTTCCAATCGAGAATGGGAAAATCCACAACCCGCCATACCAGATCCTGATGAGTTGGAAAATATATGGCGAACTCGTAATACGGCCTGGCTTATGATAGGCTCTATTATGCAGCAGGGTTGCGATATTTTGCCCAAGTAAGGATATATTTTTTAATCTTTTAACTTAAAGCTTTTAACATTTCTTTCTAAACTATTTGTCTGCAGAGGTGCACCCATGCGTATTTTAAGCGCCATGTGGTGGTTTTTTGCCCTAATGATGTTAAGTACTTATACAGCCAACTTGGCGGCCTTTTTAACCAGCAACAGAATTAAGCCTAGCATTAATAGTTTAGAAGATCTTATAGATCAAGATAAAATTAAATATGGCACCTTTAAGGGAGGCAGTACGTCTTTGTTCTTCTCCGAGTCAAATGATACAGATTATCATAAAGCCTGGAATCAAATGAAATCCTTTGAACCTTCAGCTTTCACTGCTTCAAACAAAGAAGGTGTTGAGCGGGTACGTAGAGGTCAAGGTCAATATGCTTTTCTAATGGAAACTACCGGCCTATTGTATAACACCGAACGGGATTGTCATCTCCAGCAAATTGGCAGTCAAATAGGGGAAAAACACTATGGTCTAGCTGTGCCTTTAGGTGCTGACTATCGCACCAACTTAAGTGTTTCAATTTTACAATTAAGTGAAAAGGGTGAATTGTATAAATTGAAAAATAAATGGTGGATGAATGATAGTAAGAATTGTGATGAATTGGAGGATGTTTTGGATGGTGACGAATTGTCGTTGATAGAATTGGGTGGTGTATTTTTGGTTTTGGCTGGTGGTGTCGTAGTGGCTATTGTTATAGGTATTTTGGAATTTTTATGGAATGTTCAACGGGTAGCTGTAGAAGAAATGGTAAGTAGTCCATTGAGTAAATTGTGTAAGTTCATAAAATGTAAATGATTTCGTGTATTTTATTATAACAATTGTATATGAAATTAAAATATTTACGAAGTATATTGGAGTGTGGGTTCCTATAATAAGGCCATAGCCTGGATAAAATAAGCTAGCTTGTGTGTAAGGTTTGAAAGTATTCGAGGATTCTAGTAAGTACACACCAGAGCTTTAAAGAATTAATTCCTTTTTGGAATGAATTCCCAAAAATTTAATTCAATTATTTAATTCAAGGAATGAATTTATTAATAAAACATAAGCAGGAATTAATTCCTGTGAATGAATTCAAAGAACTCAAATTTATAGAATGAATTCCCTGACCAAAACACTAAGAATTCGATTTAAAGAATTCATTCACTAAAGAATTCATCAAGGTTGGTTATCGAAACGAATAACGGTAAGGGTAACGGTATCGAATTTCGTTTGTTTAGGTAACGGTAAAGGTAACGGTATTTAAGACTGTTTCGGTAACGGTATACCGTTATCGAAACAGCAATACCGGTACGTACCGGTATTAAAAATTATGTTAAAAACATGTAGAAACACGTAAAAACATGGCATATTTTTAATTTTAAGTACTGAAAATACAGATTTTAATTTAAGCTATAAATTCAATACTGGTAGTTTTAATAAGTGATATTATTATCTATAAATTTTTTTTGTGAAAAAAAACTTAACATTATAAAATTAAAAATAAAAAAATTGTAGTTTTTATATAAAATAATAAATACCGGTAAAATACCGGTAACTACCCATAAACATAACGGTATCGGTAACGATAACGGTATTTGGAATTTTTTTCGAGGTATCGATAACGGTAACGGTATTCAATTTGAAACGGTATTTTAGCGATAACGGTATTATAAAGATAACGGTAACCAACCTTGGAATTCATTCAACACTAGTTAATTCAATTTGAAGTCAAGGAATTCATTCAATTCTAGTTAATTCAACTTTTGGTCAAGAAATTCATTCAAGTTCAACTTTTAGTCAAAGAATTCATTCAATTCTAGTTAATTCAACTTTTAGTCAAGGAATTAAATTTATTTCGTTTAATTCCCTAAGGAATTAAATTTGTTTTGTTTAATTCCCTAGGAATTGAAAACTTAATTCATGAAAAAAAGGAATTCATTCAATTCCTTAAGTTTGGTCAGGGAATTCATTCACAAAATATAAATTCAGTTCAAAAAAAGGGAATTAGGGAATTAATTCTTCGCAGCTCTGGTACACAAAAGTGTCCCCGAGTGTTTTTAAACCCTATACATAGCTGGATTAACCTGTCCAGGGCATGGATTACTTCGTAAGTACCCACAAAAAAATTTAAAATGTTTTTAATTTTGTATGCCATACGAAATTAAAAGTGTCGCATCTTGTGAAGTACACGAAATCGATTACATTGTATGGATTTACATGTTTTTCTAAAGGGATAATATCTTTATGTGAAAAAGCCTAAATTCTTTAAACTCCATTTTTATGATTGTTTTCTTTTCAGGTCACTCCTGGAGAAGCTCTTAAAGCCGAAGTTATTTTTGTTTTAAAATTCTGGATTACTAAGAAGCCCAATCGTATTTCTAGCATTACTACCTCAAGTAGTTCACCCACTTCCCGTTCCAATTCACGCCGTTCTTCTGCACAATCAAAACAGTCTAAACATTCGAAACATTCTAGCAAATCGAGACGTTCCAAACGATCTAAGCGTTCTCGTTCACGCAGTAAAAGTAGAAGAATAAATCGCTCGAGTTCCTAATAAGATTATAGAATAATACCTAAACATATTTAAAATGTTTTTAAAAAATGATTAAAATATTTTTAATAAATAAAATTTTGCAACATATAAATAAGGTCAATTATACCACGCTTTAAGTAGCACCACATATGAGACTAATTAATTATTTCTATAAATTAATTGACGATTTCATTAGCATTGAATTGAATTTAATGGTAATGAAATTTTTGGCTTCATTACTACTTCGACTAATGCTTATGCTTTGAAATACATCGATTTAATTACTAATGCCAATTTTATAGTTAAATCATTACGATTACTAATATTCGGACGAAGAGAGAGAGAGAGAGCTCCCTAGGCATCAATTTTTATGCAACAGAAACAGGGTGACATTTTTAATTTTTGTTTTTGACAATTTGCGTGACTTTTGTAAAATAAAAAAATTTTAATTTTTTCGAATAATTTTTTTTTTAACTTTTAATTGGTGAAAAGAGCCTCCTTTGCACTCGTTCAAAAAGTACTGAAAAAATGTTGAAGTGGGAGTACTTCTCTGCTATGACAAGTCAATGTTAAAATCATTAGTGTTTATGTTAAAAACGAAGTACATCTAGATCATCAATTGTAGTGCTTTTTCTACTGCATCGGCATCTCTTTTTTTGCTGGGTTATAATGAAACTCTACCAAAGTTGAATTCCAGTTGCGTTGAAATTTGGATATCTGATTGAGGAGACATAACGAATCTGTATTTTTTCTTATCAGTCAACTCTTATATTTTGAGGGTAAAAATGGACTAGGACAGCCTGCGCTATCAAGTTAAATTCTTTATCTTACGATAAAACAAATGCCTAAATTTTTAGGGTTTTTGAATGGGAATGTATTTTCTAAAGGGTGTCCCGCTAGGTATGTCCTTTCAACTCCGTTGACGTTATAGCGCTCAAACGTTGCGTATTAATCAGCTGAATGCGGCAAAAATGAAAAATTTGTTGGAGGGTCCTTTAGTGTCCTCACTAGCCTTTTAAATTGTTCATAGAAGTTTATTTACCTAATAATGGTATCAAATCGACGATTGATTATTGAAGTGTCAAATGGACCAAAATCTCTATTTTGTGACTCATTAAAATGTTATGTTTATTTCAAATGACTTTATTTGCTTTTATTTTTTATAAAAAAAAATTTAGTCCATAAATATTTGAAAGATTAATATTAAAATTAATTTATTCAGCATAAACCAGTGACTTCACATAGCCCCACATAAATAAGTGAGAGGTGTCAAATCGCACGACCTTGGTCCATTTCTCGAAATCAACTTATCGCAAAATTTTGATTTCAATAAGTCGATATTAGCGGTCGCCATATGGTACATAGCGCCATCTTGTTGATACCACATCCCGCCCAGATCAATGTCATCCAAATTAATAAAAAAAAAACAATTGATCATGGTGTGGCAACGATCTTCATTGACCATAACACGATCTCCGGCTTCATTTTTGAAGAAATAAGGTCCAATGATGCCACCAGCATATAAACCGCACCAAACAGTGCAATTTTCTGGATGTAATGGAGTCTGTAGGGTCTGCTGTGGATTGGTTTCACTCTATATGAAGCAATTTGGCTTATTAACAAACCCAAAATTGAGCCTAATCGCTGAACAGAATTTTGCATCTATAAGTTGCGCAAATTGATGACTGATTTTTAAAGTAAATCTGGATAATTTGGTAGCGTTGTTCAAGCGTTAATCTATTCATGATGGATTGCTAGATTACACTGATCATAAATATCGAAAAGTGACAATTAACCTTTTCGTAAGTTCTATCGGTCTTAAAAATATCCTATATTAGTTGAATTTTTCTTTCAGTGTATCATTTGCGAAAAATACCTCTTAAAGCGTTTTGTCTGGACAATAATTTTCAATATTACTTAAGATCAAAGAATCAATATTTATTTGAAAGCTAAAAATAATTTTTAATAATTTATTGTAAAAATATACTAGCAAAAGTTATAAAATAACAATTTTAGACACTAAATGGAAACAACCATGATGATAATAGGAGAAGAGATACAACAAGACAAGAACATGACAGACCCCCATTTACGAATTTACTTTTTGTGTTTAAAATATACTTTTTTTCATTCTAGAATCTATAGAAAAATTTCAACATTTTCATCATGACGGAGATAACATGCTCCACTACATATTTACATATATACAAATTTCCAAAATATTAAAAAAAATTTCAATATTTTTTATGTTTGAGGGCGCCACGAGTAGACATTGAATAAATTTTAAGTAGCCTCAGTTAACGTATGGAAACGGTGGAAGTTAGATCGACAAAGCGCTTGTTAGAATAAAAAATAACGGAACGGTAAAACGGAAAATAATTTTGTGATTTAAATTAATAAATTTTTATATAAGTTTTTTATGGAAGTGATTTGAAAAAAAAATGAAAAAAAAATTATTAAAAACATAAATAATTTTAATAGATTTATACAAAAAGAATGGAAATTTTAATTATATTTTAAAAAATATTAAAAAAATGTATTTCAAACTTAAAGGATCTTAAATAAATTGTATCAGAAAGTTTCAAAATGAAATTGTTTTTAAATATTCTATTAAGTTGTGTGATATATAAAATTTCTTTGCAATATCAAATAGTGAAAATTGGTAATTAAGTTCAACAATAATTGAAAAATATATATAAAATTAAATAAAGAAAATTTTAACTTGTAGGTGCTATATTTTTCAATAATGAATTGGATATTCTTGCTGCTTTCGATACGGCCATTATTGATATAAATGAATTGGATTACGAATTACAGTTACAGCCGGTTAAACATTTTCTTAGTGAAGATGATAGCATAGTTTTACAACAATTAAGTAGGTTTTCTAATCTTAAATCGATTTTTTACGGAAAATTTCAAAAAAATCTATTTGTTTGATTTTTTTGTATTTAATTTTAGCCTGCGATTTATTAGAAAATGGTGTTGCCGCCATTTTTGGCCCAAGTTCAAAGACTACAAGTGGTAAGTGTTTATTTTTAAAATAAAACATTTAAAATTTTAAAATATTAGCTATCGTCACAATTGTCTTGTGATCTTGAGATTCTTATTGTTGTTTTATTACTTTGTTAAATCAACCGTGTATTTAAAAAAAAAATTTGTTTATGATTTTTTGAAAAGTTTTAAGCAAAATTAGTTGGAAATTTAAGTTTTCTTCTGACATGTGTATAAATACACCGGTGTATACATATATTTACGATGACTTTTTTTATTATAAACAATTTAATTTTTTACCTTGTGTTTCTTATAGTTTTTATGTTTGCTAATAACTTTTGTTAATAAATCAAATTTAATGAAGATTGCAAATCTCAAAGTTTTGTGTAAACAATGTAGTTATACTTGTCTCAATATCCAGTGCCAAGGTTTCAGTAGAGTGGGAAGAAATTCAAGAAAATTTTATATTACTCCGAACTTTCGTTTAAAAATTTCGAAATAAATATATTTTGTGAGATGTTCTTGGGCAGGTTCAATATCATGAATGTTGTTTTTTATTAAAAGAAATATTATTATAGTTTCAATTGTAAATATCTAATGTTTACCTCACAACTTAAATGGATAAACAATATGAGAACTATCCATGTTAATTTATTGACTTAAGGCGAAATTTTCTTTACAAACTCTGTGGTTAGTATTCTCCATTATTATTTTTTTTCTGTTTCCCTCTGCAGTTCTACGAGGGGTACTATTTATATTTCGGGAACTGGCTACACTAATATCAATAGCTATAATCTGACAATAGCATACTAAAATTTGACATTTTTAGCATAAACGTGCTCACAAGGTTTTGATGTACAAGTGCTATTTGTATTGATTACAGTGAGTTAAGAAAATCAATTTGGCCAAAAAATCGAAATTTCAAGAGAAGGTTTTCGTTGGGATATTTTTCACAATATTCGACGTGGATTATCTCAACAAAAGTGTGTCGATGAACTCAAAGAAAAAAAAAATTTTTTTTATTCTTTGGAATTTACTTGTGAAAATTGTATCATCTTTTTTTAATTTCAAAAATAATTTAAATTAAAAAAAACATTCATTTACCACATAAAAAGATAAACTATAGGTACATCCCTCATTTATTTAAAAAAAATTTGAATTTTTTCCAATTTGAAATGTCAAAATATTTATAACTATTATATACTATTTATTCAACAAAAGAATAACAATTTCACTCATAATGTGTTTATTTGTTAGCACATAATGTCTAAAAATACTTTGTGTGTGTATTATTGTATATAGAAGTGTCTACAAAAAAGTTTACGCATTTTTTGTTTATATTTATCGAATTTTCGTAAAATTAAACAAAACTATACCCATTTTATAGTAGTAAATTTACAAAAATTTTTTAGTGTGTAACTTATTTTTTTGGTGATGCCATACCTTTGCTCAAATGCAAGTAGATACTTCAAGGGCTATGGCATCACCAAAAAAAAACAAAAAAGTTGAAAAAAAGTAAAACCAATAAAATGTTAATTCTGGCTCTTCTGATTACAAAACATACATTGTGTAGGCTGTGATTGAAAAAACTTCAGTTAGCCACACTCAGCGCTATACCGACCGTGGTGTATCTTGTTAAGAGGTGATGCTACGAGTCATAGCCTGTGCAGAGGGCTGCCGGTTCAATCTCCGATCATGGCAATACACAAAAAGTTTTTCATATAGAGATAAATTAACAATTAAAAATTACTTTGATCAGTTGACACATAAACTAACCACTGACGAGTCTTTGGGTGAGACGAAACTGCGGCAGTCTGGTGTTCTTCTTCTTCTTCCTATAAATGAACTCTAGAAAAAATTCTTTAGTAAGTAATTGTAATATTAATTACGATTGTCCTATGCGACGGTTACAAACACTTAACTGAAAATGTTTTTAAATTAATTAATTAATTAAATTTAAAATAAATTTGTTAATTAAATTAAAAAAAATATTAAAAGTATTCAATAATATGACGTAGTTGTCATATAAAAAAGATCGAGTTGAATATGGCACCAAATAAGGAACACTCTAAAAAATGTTTGCAGAAAAAGTTACTAAAAATTAGTTAAAAATGATGCTGCAGAAAAAACTGCTAAAATTCGCAAATTTTTTTACTAAATACTAGTAAAATAAGAACAGCAAAAATATAACTGTGAAATTTACACAATTTTAGTTATATTTAAGTTAACTTTTAGTTAATTGAAAATATCAAATTTTACTGTAAAATCTGCAGAAAATTTTGCTAAATATTTGCAGACTAAAAATAACAAAAATAAACTGTTAAATCTACAAAATTTTTGCTATTTTTAAGCTAAATTTAGTTGAATGCAAATAGCAGTCTATTTTGTTAAAATCAGCAGAAATATTTGCTAAAAAATTGTAAACTACTGTTTTCAAAAAAAACTTAGAAAATTTAAAAATTTTTGGTGATTTTTTTGGCTACTAATTATTAGCAACATTTTTTTCTGATTTTAGCAGGGTAATTTGCTATTTTCCATTTACAAAAATTTAGCTAAAATATAAATAAAATTCTGTTTATTTAACAGTTTTATTTTTGCTGTTTCTATATTACTAATATATAGCATATTAACTAAATTTTTTACGGACTTTTTTCTATTAGTCTAACAATCATCACTTATTCTATTTCGTGAATAAATAATTCTAACCACAACAAATTTTGCTTCTTAAATACACTCAGATAAAAAAGTTAGTAAAAAAATTTGTAAACAGTTTCCAATCGCACTTTACTATTTTTATACTGACTTTTAGTACAATTTTTTTTAGTAACCATTTGTAATGCTATTCTCTTATTACAAATTACGGGTTTTTAAACTAATATTCGCTGCTGATTTCAGCAAAACATTTTACTAATTTTTCAAAATCGAGTGCTAAATTTAGCAGAAAGATATATTAATTTAAAAAATTTTATTTACAAGAATTCGTTGATTTTTTACAATTCTTATATATATTTACTATTGATATATTCTTAGTTTGGAAATAACACTCAGAAAATTTTATTGTATCTCCAATACATAAAAAGGTAAATTTTATTTTAATTTTTTTCTTAGAAGTTACAGTTTTTTCTATTTTTATTACACTTTTTTTTGCTAATTTCAGCAGATTGATTTTAAATTGCAGTTAACAAAAATTTACTGAAATTTAGTAGCGTGTACTAATTATTTATACTAATTTCATTGTGCTAAAATTATTGATATTTAGTAAATTTTTAAACTGATTTTAGCAAATCGATTTAGAATTGCAGTTTACAACAATTAGTAGCGGCTACTAATTTGTTCTACTAATTTTGTTGTACTACAGATCAGCAGACATGTGTTGCTAAAATTAGCAAAAAATACCGCTGGGCTCAAAACAGTTAAACTTCCCGTAATAACAGTAAAATTTTCAGTAGCCATTACAGACTTTTTTGGTTGAGTGTACACACAATATATAAATATTGGCGGTGGAATTATTTTTAGTAGCAAAAACAATTTATATCTTCCGTCATATGTTTGACCTACATGGAGAAGGAATAATAAACATTAATTTTATTAAAGAAATACATCTAAAAAGAATAGAGAAAACTTTTGGACATACTCTCATTACTGATCTCTTACTCTCCCTCTCCTTAAATGATATCGTACATTTCTTATGAGCTGTTATTTACTTTTCTATGTTTATGGTTTCTTCTTCCTTTTGTCCATTGCAGATATTGTGGCCATATTGTGTAATATGACGGGGATACCCCATCTTCAATTTGATTGGCCTGATGACGAAACAGAAAACAATTTACGTAAATATCATTATACAGTCAATGTGGCGCCATCGGAACATGTTTTGTCTACCGCCATGTGGGATATTTTAAAGAGTAAAGATTTTGATTGGAAATCTTTTACGATTGTCTATGAGAGTACAACAAGTGAGTATGAGAGTAAGTGACTTTCTTGATGTGAGTAATTTTCTACTCTTTGTTTTTTTCTATTCAGATTTAGCACGCATGCAACATTTGTTGGCCTGGAAACAATTTCATAAATCTGGCATTAAAATGACACAATTTCGTCGTGGTGATGATTATCGTGTTTTATGGAAAATTATTAATAATTCAAAAGAAAAATTTGTAATACTCGATTGTCCATATGATATATTGACAGAGGTGGTAAATGCTTCGATATATTTTAATATGACGGGACCATTTAATGTAAGTTGAAGAAAATTTGATAGTGTTTTGTATATTTCATGATATACCAATAGAAAAAGCTTTATTATATTTAAATGTGAAATAAATTTTCACTAATCAACGTTGTATTTTATTTAAAATCTACGGTAAAATTATTTAATAATATTTGTAAAACTTTTGGTTAATATGACAAATCGTTTAATTACTATGACAAAACGGTTTTTTGAATAAAAATTTAAAAAGTTTTTCACAAACTGCTTAGAATAATTTAAGGATGGATTTAATTTTGAGTTTTTATTTTTCTTTAGCACTTATTTCTCTCTAACTTGGATACTCATTTAAGTGGCATAGAAGAATTATATTCAAAGGAATTTTCTGTACGATTAGCTTCTATAAGATTAAGATCATACGTACCAGCACCAGTACATGTTGAGGTCGATGTTTTCGCCGAGGAAGAACAAGAAAAGATAGTAGCTTTACGAACCCAATGCATATACGATGCTGTGGTTTTGTATTTTAATGCTCTTAGACAAATATTTGAAAATATAAATTTCTTAGAACCTAATCTAAGATGTGGTCGAGGTTTTTGGCGACCCGGAAAAGATATAATTAAAGAAATGAAGCAGGTGGTTTATAAAATAGATTTAATTTTTAATAATTTGTTAAAGTCGTATTTAATTATAGTTAAATTCCAAACATATTAAACCTCCATATAAAACCCAAAAGTTAATTTTAAATGCTTTTGGCATGCGAGATGATTTTAATTTGGAAGTCTATAATCCACTGATTGATCGTTTGACCCATGTTTGGAATAAAAATCATGGTTTGGTTACGTTTGATAAAATTACTGAAAATTCCACAAAAGAGGCTAAAAAGAGAAAATTTGGTGAAAAAGAAGATTTTTCACAGAAAAAAGTAAAATATACAGTTGCTACTCGTATAGGAGAACCGTTTTTTATGTGGCGTGATGAACCTGAAGGTGTACATTATGAGGGCAATGAAAGATTTGAAGGTTATGCAGTGGATTTGATTTATAAATTGGCTGAAGAATGTAAATTTGATTTTATGTTTGAACCGGTCCCCGATAATGCCTATGGTACAAGAGACCCCATAACTGAAGAGTGGAATGGTATTATAAGACAATTAATAGACAATGTAAGTTAAAAAAAATACAAATTTAGAATCCCCTAATTATTTTCAATTTCTGTTCCAGAATGCCCAACTTGGCATTTGTGATTTGACCATAACCCAGGCTCGTCGTTCGGTGGTAGATTTTACGGTACCCTTTATGCAATTGGGTGTTAGTATTCTACATTATAAATCAAAACCTCCTGAAAAAAGTTTATTCGCTTTTTTGGAACCATTTTCGGTTGAAGTTTGGTTTTATCTATTGGTGGCCTTGTTAATAATGTCATTGGTTTTTAAGGTGTTAGGACGGTAATGTAAGATGCCATCGAAGGCTTTCAGATGTTTACATATTTTGTTTTTTATTTACAGTTTATCTCCACCCGATTGGGAGGTAACTGTTATTGACAAAGATACCTCAGTAGCTGAGACGCAATGGTTTTTGAGAAATACTTTGTGGCTGCATATTGGTTCCATATTATGTGTGGGTTGTGATATATTACCAAGGTATGATAAAATTCAAAATAGTTTAGATAAAATGTAGGCTTTTAATTTTCGATTTCCTTATTATGAATTAACATAATAAGTATTTACTTTTTCCAAAAACTGCTATTTTACTTGATCAGAATACTCTCCTGACAAATACTTCACAAATTTCGAATTAGTTTATAAAATTGGGGAATTATTGTGAACGCCTTTGTAGCCGATATTTATTATGAGCGGTAGAAAACACATTTTTAACTTTTTATCCTACATCATTACCCGGATAGGATACAATAAATTTGTTCTGATATTCGCAAGTACAAAAAAATTTAAGCCATACCCACATTTTAGTATACTAATCGAATCAGAATCACTTTTTAAGTCCATTCAGCGGTGTCCGTCCGTTCGCCCGTTTGCCTGTCTGTCCATATGTTCTTGTTTTTATGAAATTTGGTGCACTGACATATACATATTAGCCAAAGGATATCTCCTATTGATTTTGATGTTCAAATTTTTTGACTCATAAGAACGCCAAAAAAGAGACTTACTTGCTTGTTCCCATGCAATAGATCGTAAATCTAAAGATATTTTAATGAAATGAGCGGAGCATATTGATTTTACCCTGCACCACTAACAATAAGTAAACAGGGTATATTGAGATTATGCTGATGTTTGCAACATCAAAAAATATTGGGCTTAGTATACCGATTGACTCAGAACCACTTTTTGATTCAACTTAACTACACTCAAAATAATACGTATGTTGGCTGGACAGAAAAATTTGTTACTTTAACAAAATTTATTCCTGTTTTTTGGCTTAAAATAAAATTTGTTGATTTTTACAAATTCATTTGTTAAATTTAACAAATCTAAATTTAAGTAAAAAATTTGTAAAACTACGGTTTTATCTGTAATTATACTGAGTCGTAGAATTTATCCAAATTCAGGGTCTCGGGACCCTCCCCGGGTCTAGTCCATATCATGTGCGGGCATATAAGTTCACTCCTATGGAGAAAACATTTTGTCCGTTTTGCTCTATATTGCTTAGTTTTCGAGATATGGACCATTTTATGAAGTGGAAAATTTTTATTAAAAATTTCCGAGGATCCAAGGCCCTGTCCAGGTCCATTTTTGGATAACCCCTTTCGCTGGGTTCTTAAAAATTAGTTATAAATAATTTTGAAAAAAATTAGTTAAATTACTGAGGATTTTTAGTATTGTGTTAAATGAAGATAACTAAAATCTTTGCTTAAATCAGTATTTCAACTAAAAATTTGTTAAGAGTTAGTCAAATCGATTTGAAACCGGTTTGACAGATTTTTCCACTGACGTATGGGCGCCTGTCCGTCCGTCTGCCCGTCTGCGTGTTCGTATATTATTGTTCTCACGCTTCAGTTCGCAAATATTAAGATATTTCGAAAGAATGAAGCCTTATGATTTTGGTTAAAATACCGCTATATTTATACTTAGCACCCACATAAAGGTCCACCAAAAATCGGCTCTTATTCTTGTTCGCATGCTACTGGTCGCAAATATAATAATATTTTACTCAAATTTTGTAGACTAAGTAATATTGGGCTAAGGACAGCCTACTGATCTTAGTTTGAATCATTCCATATTTAGACATAGTGTCCGAAAGAATAGCAATGATAAAAAAATTACTTGTTTAGAGCTGCCGAGCAAAAACAGGGTTTCAATGTACAAGCCTATTTACTCGCTTAATTACTTTTGTTCGCGATGTCCCAAAAGTCATGGGTAGTCGTTATCTTCTCACTTACAAAAATCAGAAAGTTATTTGTACTCATTACCCTCTCAATTACAAAGAGGCACAAAGTAATGATTACCCATAACTTTTGGGACATCGCCAGAAAATGTAATTAAACGATCAAATTTGCTGGCAAGTATTTCAGACCATATTTTTGTTGGGCAGCTCTAAACTAGTATTTTTTACTATAATTACATTAATTTTATTTAAAAAATCTTTAACCCTAAGTGGCGTGGGGACAAAAAGACCCACGAAACTTAATATTAATTATGACTACGAGATTTTAAAGCCAATCAATTGATAAAAAAATCTCAACTTGATAAAAATATTTATTTTATGTAACATGATCCATATTGGGTTAATTTTTATACTTTTGGCCGAAACCGAACCACTAGGAAATTTACAGAATAACAGCCTTCATAATTTTCGGAAAAATATCACGTAAAATGAAGAAAAAAAAAAATTTCATTTCATAAAAATCATACAGGGTTAATGTTTTCACTTTTAAGCAAAAAAATACCCACTTCGAAATTTACAGAATAACGTCTTTCCACTGAGAAAGCAATAAATTGCATAATAAATAAAGCTTTTAATTAGAATCTTATACGACTACACAACTAAAATTGCTATTAATCTACGGACACTTTTTAACACACTTTTGCAACCCTTAAAAATAAGATTGGGACCATAAAGAATTGCGCTTGTTCTTTAGTTTTGTACCTTCAATCACATATCCCGATTTAATAAAAATCTGATAGATGTTAATCTGTAAATTTCCTGGTGGGTCTTTTTTTTGGTGAAAAGTGAAAACATTATCAAGTTATACAAAATAATAATTTTTATCAAGTGGAAATTTAATGTGTTTATAACTTTTGAGGAAAATGTTTATTTTTCTTCTTCACCTCAAACCTACTAAATTTGAAAAAACAAAACTTTACTAAAAAAAAATAAAAATGCCCTGTTGGCAGTCCATCTTCAATATACACAAATTGTCTGCACTTGTACGTAAAAACCATACGTCAGTGTGGCAACATTTGCGAAAGGGTGACACGGAGGAAATAAGGAGATTTGAAAATTTAATGTGTTTATAACTTTTGAGGAAAATGTTTATTCTTCTTCTTAACCTCAAACCTACTAAATTGGAAAAGAATTTTTTTTCTGATTAATTTAAAGTGATATTTTTCCGAAAATTATGAAAGGTGTTATTCTGCAAATTTCCTAGTGGTTCGGTTTCAGCCAAAAGTATAAAAATTAACCCTATATGTATCATGTTACATAAAATAAATCAAGTTGAGATATTTTTTTTTTTTTTTATCAATTTTAAAGCTTTACAAAAAATGTTCCTCGTAGTGTTTTAAATAAGTTCGCTGAACACATCCTATACATAAAATGGAATATTCACATGATTTCCCCCGAAATCCAGATTTGTTGAACATTTGAGCGCCAATTCTGAATAAGTAGTTAAACTTTCAACTTTGAGTCTTGAGAGACTTATAGAAGAATTTCATGACAAATATTATTGCGTAATATTTTAACCCTAAATTTGAAAATTTATTCTGAAATATTAACATAATACAAAAGAAAGGCCTTAAAAATTCGTCTGACATAGATTAGTAGTTTTTTATGCTTTATTATAGCTTGTGTGTTTTAGTTTTGATTATGTTTTAGTTTCAAACTATACTGTACTAAATGAATGAAACTAAAACTTCCTCATCTAGTTAGTAAAATGTTGAATGGATATACAATTTGAACGATTCAAGTTATAAATTCATTCAATTCATATTAAAGCTTTTGGAAAGCAGCTTGTGAATGAATTCTTTAGGAATAGTTTAACAGAATGTTATAGAATGGTAAATTCTGAATAAAATTTTTCGTGAATTAAGCTTAAATTGATATAATTCTTTCGCAGTTATGCTCTACACCAAGTAACGGCCAAATTGGCAAAGCTAAACAGACTCTATGTATTTTTTCTATTGATGTTGGGCACAAGCGCCATCTAAGTGACGACAGCAACCTACAATATTTGTCTTTTCTGTACCTTTTTCTCTGTGATCAGATATAAAAATTCTTTTCAAGAAAGAATCTACTTTAAATATACACCAATTTGAATACTACTTGTGCAGAGGTATTATAAAAGATAGATTAAATGCTTATATAATTGAATTTTAAACCATCCTCTTATAAGTTAGGGTGAACCAAATTTAAAACGCTTACTCCCACATTATTCTCTTAATCAATGTAAATTTGAAGAAGCTTATGTAAATATATTTTTTTTTGCAAGGACATTTTAAACTAATTTTTAGTGGCTTTATATACAATTTTTACCGGTTGATTTCTATGAGTGTAGCCATTTCTTGATTCAAAATCTAATCTTTATGGTAGGTATAGTTTTAAGTTCTTAATGATTTCAATCTCTTTTAAATTTTTCATCAAAATAATATTGAATTTTTCTTTAAGAGGTCTCCCTATGCGTATTTTTACTGCCTTCTGGTGGATATTTGCGCTATTGATGTCACAAACGTATATCGCTAAGCTGGCTTCCTTTATTACGGCCTCTAAAATGGAAGGTTCAATACAAAATCTACATGATTTAGTTGAACAAAATAAAATACAATTCGGTACCATAAAAGGTGGATCAACTTCACAGTTGTTTGCCGAATCAAATGAAACTGCATATCGTCTAGCCTGGAATAAAATGATCTCTTTCAAACCAGAGGCGTTTACTGCTAGCAATAAAGAAGGTATGGATAGAGTAAAGAGAAGTAAGGGCAGATATGCTTTTTTATTGGAAACACCCAATCTGCAATATTATGTACAAAGAAACTGTGAACTTATGCAGATTGGAGAACCATTTGGAGAAAAGCATTATGGTATAGCGGTGCCTTTGAGTAAGTGTAAAACATTTTTGCTTTAGCGAAATTTTTATATATTTTTGATATATAATCTAATTACAGACGCACCCTTTAGATCGAATATCAGTGTGGGCATTTTAAAACTTAGCGAAAAGGGTGTTTTATATAGTTTGAAAAATAAATGGTTTAATAGTAATGAAACTGACTGTGATTTGGACGATGGAAATTCAGCTGAAGATAGTACACAATTTACTATGGAATCTGTAGGTGGCCTATTTGTGGTATTGGTTGGAGGAATTCTAATTGCAATTTTAATAGGTATTGCAGAATTCTTGTGGAATGTTCAGAAAATAGCAGTTGATGAAAAGGTAAAACCCCATAAAAGTTTGGTGAACTTTTGTTAATGCATTGGAAAGCGACTGTCAGTTTCTACGTTTATTTTTAAACAACTTTGTGTGGAAGTCGACTTATAACGTTTTAATCCATTTTCAGATTAAAAATTATATTTAATCTGTCGCTACGACAAATGTATTCTATTAAAAATTATATAAAAGTTGTTTAAGCTTTAGCGCCTGAACCCATCAAATGAAGCTGCTGCCAGCAGCAAAATAATTTTTTCCCATATATTTTATATGCTGGTAGCAGCTTCACTGGGTATGTTCAGGCATTTACTTTATACATATTTTATTAAACTAATTAAATTTAACATACTTTTTCCTTCTTTTTTATTTCCCTATTTTAGATTCCTCCAATGGTGGCTTTAAAATCCGAATTTTATTTCTTTGTGTGCTTCTGGTTACAGCGAAAACCTTTACAGACCTATCGACGTAGAGGTTCAAATTTAACTTGCCAGGATTCTTCTTTAAAATCTTCGACTATTACTACTGCGCCAATAGTGAAAGAGAAACGAAAGAAAGCTAAAAGAAAGAGAAGAGATAAGGACTCATAATTTAGGTACACTAATTAAGATTTATACCATATCAGATTAGTGTTGTAATTTAAGTACTGTAAATAAATATTCTGTTTAAGAAGAAGCATAAAGTATACGAGTAGAATTGGAATTTTTCATTTCAATCGTTTATGCACTAATAGAAAAAGCGTGTAAAAAGTTTAGTAAAAACTACAAAAAATTAGTTCAAGAAGATATTTCAGTTAAATTTTATTTAATAGAAAATAACAACTTAACCTGCTAAACTGAGCAATAAATTTTGCTGAATAATTAGTAGACTAAAAAAGATTTTTTTGAATTTTTTTAATGCGAATAAAATTCTAGCCTTCTGTTGATTTTTAACATATAACTAGTGTTTAGAAAAATTTTATGCAGATTGTAGTAGACCGTATCTCAAAAAAAAGTTCGCCGTACACCCTCCAATATGAAGTATTTTTGCAAGGCAATTTCATAAGAAAATTTTTTTTTTTTGGCCGAACGTAGGGGTCGCCCTTTTCAATTTATCGTTATAGCTTCGTCATTTAAAATCGGATTTTTAAGTGTGATATATCGATTATTTTGCCTTGAGGAGACCAGTGTTTTGCTATAAAGGAAAAATCCAATGAAAAAAAATTAAAAAGGCGATCCCTACGTTCGGCAATCAATATATAAAAAAAATTCTACTGGGTTTATCGAAAAACTTCATTAGCAAAAGTTTAATGATTTTTTCCGAGCTTTAATTTTCAGACATTAGCGTGGTACATTAGGGTGGTAGCAACTGAGTTCTGGTGGCTAACTACTAGAACAGGATACTTGAGGTCAATGGCCCTCGAGAGAAAAACACTGGTCTCCTCGAGAGAAAAACATCGATGTATTATACTTTAAGATCCGACTGTAAATGCCAAAGATATAACGAAAAATGTAAAATGGCGACCCCTACGTTCGGCAAAAAAAAAAATTTTTTTTTGAAACCTTCTTGCAAAAATACTTCATATTGGAGGGTGTACGGCGAACTTTTTTTTTTTTTTTGCCTGTAAGGTAGTACGCTCTATTGTACAGTATCCCAGCAAAAAAACAAAAAAATGTCGAAGTAGTAGAAAATGCACTACAATTGATGATCTACACTCAAAAAAGTTTGTCGGCAGAATCAACTGAAAATGACAGTTAAAACAAAGGTTATTTACCGTTAAAATAACTAAAACTTTTGTTATTTTTAACTGTTGAATAATAACTACTAACAAATGCATTAAAAATAACTAACAATATCGTAAAATTAACTGACAAATTTTTACTACAAAAATTTTAAAATAACTGACAAAATGGGTAAAAACTACTGTTTTTTATAGTTAATACTTTTGGTATAAAAAAATATTGGTTTTCAATTTTTATTTAAAAAATAAAAATTGTTTTTTCGACCTTTTTAAATGTCGAAAATGTTTTTGCCTCTTCTTGTATTAACAAAAAAGAATGGTAAAAATAAAATTTGTATTTAAATTATGCCGATGGTATGAAATACAAAAACAAAAAACTTTCATAATATTTCTATTGTTGGTTATGCTTTGCAGAAGACTTCGAAAACATATTTTATTGTTTGCTCCATTCCCATTTTGTTGATGTAGCAGACTACATTTGATATGAGATTTTGATGCTTAAATTTGCATTGCACTACGCCACCACTTCTTAAAGAAAACTGATGAAGGGGACCTGAAAAATCCCCGAAGCGATCGTCTTTTCATTCCTGAAAGTGTAGAGGTTTTTTGAAACCAAACACTCTGTGAAGTATTTGTCAGGAGAGTATCCTGATGAAGAAAAATAGCAGTTTTTGGTAAAAAAGTACTTATTATGTTAACTCATAATAAGGAAATTGGCCTCTTTTGGTATTATAAAAGTATATTTTTATAAAAAAAAACAATTCTTATCTTTCGATTACAAAACTATGTGAAGTTACTTCAGCCTATTTAAAAAGCAAAAATTCTAAACGGTTCTCCAGTTATTATGCTTTTATGCATTGAAGGGAGATACAATACAAGTTTCTGCTTTTTATTTTAAAACTAGAAAAATATCAATAATAATAACTATTAAACAAACAAGAATATTTAAAATCCAACGAAATTTTTTATTTTTTAAATAACTAACAAAATTAATGGTTGCTATGAAAATACTGTTTTGGTAGTTGTTTATAATGATATTATAACTGCTTTAAACAACTGTTAAGAAATTACACTACTTTTCGCAATTTTTTTTTCTTAAATAACTCTCATATTATTCCCTAGAAAAGCAACTGTAATTACAGTTGAAAGCAATAACTGCTGATTGTTACACAAACAACTGTTAACTGTCAATTTTTGTTGAATTTATTTACATGAAATTATTTTCCCACTTATAATACTCTATAAGTTTGTACTAGTGTTAGTGAATTTTCGAGTCGATTTAGCGATGTCTATCCGTCCATGCCCATATATCCTTTTTATCAAATTCCACTGTACAAGAATTTCGAGCTTTTTCCAAAATTACGGGGTTCTGAAAATGGATTTTGGTAGAGGGGACAAAACAAAGGAAAATATACCTGCGTCGGCGTTTTGTAAGATCACATCGGAATTTTATTTAAGGGGGGGGGGGGTTGAAGTTTCCCGCCTTTTTCAAATTTTTATTTTGAATCGGCATAGGAAACCATGTGAATCTTCCATTTTAGATATAGGACGTGTTCAGCGTACTTATGTAAAACACTACCAGCAACATTTTTGTGGAATATTTTAACACTCTAACTCTTCAATTAAAGGGAGTTTTTTGGTTCTTTTTTAAAAAGGGACAAAAAAGACCCATAAGTTGAAGAGTTAGAGGGTTAAAATGTTTCACCAAAATTTTCCTCGTAGTGTTTTACATAAGTTTGCTGAACACATCCTATACCTAAAATGGAAGATTTATATGGTTTCCCTCTAAAATCCAGGTTTGTTGGATGACATTTGAGCGCGAATTCTGAATAAGTACGAGATTAATCCTTAAACACATTTGAAGTTTTGACTTATTTCTGGCATTGAAATTAAATTTTTAACTTTGATATCTTCAGAGACTTATAGCAGAATTTTATGACAAATATTTTTGCGGAACATTTTAATATTTATAAGGAAGGCCCTATACTCCTTATATGAGCAAATAGAATAGGTATATATGGAACCACCCACTTTTTATTACACTTCCCAGCGAAAAAAGAGATGCCGAAGCAGTAGAAAAATCACTACAATTGATGATCTAGATGTACTTCTTTTTTAACATAAACACTAATGATTTTAACATTGACTTGCCATAGGAGAGGAGTACGCCGACTTTAACATTTTTCAGTACTTTTTGAACGAGTGCAAAGGAAGCTCTTTTTCACCAATTAAAAATTAAAAAAAAATTATTCACAAAAAAAAAATTATATTTTTTTTATTTTACAAAAGTTTTTTTATTGCCGCCACCGGGTATCGAACTTGCGACCTCACGATTGCTAGTCGCTGAGCTTCACCGCTGAGCTATTCTTTGATATGAAAGTTTACTGGCATAAAAACACCACTTTGTTAATTCGAGATATTGTTCCTTATTCTCTTCAATAAAAGTACTTATTAAATAAGTGTAAAAGGTGTACTCCAATTCAATATTGGTTTCAGTACTATTTTTACAGGTACATAAAAATCAATTTCTCACCTTTTTTTTTATATATACATATTTTTAAAAATTTAAAAATTAAAAAAATATTGAATTTAAACAAATTAATTATAAATATTAAAAAAAAATTAATAGAATAAAAAAAAATTAAAAAAAAAAATAAAAAAAAATATTGGTCCTGCCGGGAATCGAACCTTTGGAAATGCCAAATGATACCAAAATCACTTTTTACGATCACTTTTAGAGCAATTACTCTTTACAAGCAATACTTAAGTGATTCTAAAAAAGCTGTAAAAATGTAATAACGGATACTTGGGAAGCAATGAAAGAAGTGATTTTTTGAAGTTGTTCAGAAGTAATTCCAAAAAAGCTGTAAAAATGTTGTTTTTCTCGTAAAATAATTTCCGAAAATTATGGAAAATAAATAAAAAATGCGGGTTAGAATATTTTCTAAAAACGTTATAAAAATAACTTCTTTATTTAATATAGCAAACGGGGGTTGAAACGTACCTTACGCTCGGGTTGATACAAGAGTATTAAATTTGTTGGCTTAACAAAACAAGAGCTCTAAGGCTACGAGTAAATGCCAAAGAGCGCGAGATTGTTTCGTTAAGCCAACAATAGGTGCGTTCGATGCACTTTGCACGTAAACATCCCGCCCCCCTTGCACGGGTGCAACAAGAGGAGCTAAAGAGTGAGTGCGAGGTACGTTAAATTTAAAAACGGGTGTATATTTACAATTCAAAACCTTATAACTAATTAACAATTTTTAGAATTCAGGGAAAACTGAATTTAAATTAGAAGAAAAAACAAATACAATTAATTAAAGAATTCAAAAAAAAAATTAAAAATTTAGGCAACTCCAATGGGTTAAAAAAAAAAGAGAAAAAAAAACTATTTTATAAAAAAAATTAAAAATGTTGTCCAGAGTGGACGTTTATAACTATGGTAGCCGGTTGGCTACCGCTTCCACCATAATTCACCTGGGCTTTATTGCCACTACGGCTGCCACACTGGCACTGGTGCAGTTGTTGTAGCTGTTGTGGTTGGTGCTGTCTTTGTTGATGTTGGGTTTTCAACTACGGGTCGGTGAAATTTGAGGCGACGTGAGCTGTCAGATATGTTTTACCTACGGAGAAGAAAAAGAAAATAAACGGGTTAATTTTGTTCGGATACAGGTAGGAGAACAAGCTTCACAATGGGCCGAGTAAAAATGCCTGAAGCTGTTCTCACCTCGCAAACGCGAACTTTCTCATCGGGACCTTTAAAAACTTTTTCTATACGCCCTAACCTCCATTCATTCGGGGGTAAGTTATCCTGACGGATTACTACGATATCCCCTACCCGAAATTCCCTCTTAGGATATTTCCACTTCACACGTCTGTGGAGTTCCTTCAGATATTCTTCCTTCCATCGAAGAGCAAATTGATGGTGAAGAATTTTTAGCTTCTGCCACCTATTGGCATGACTGAGGGACAAATCGGACATACTGGGTTCAGGAGGAGCTAACAAGGGGGCCCCAATTAGAAAATGGCCAGGCGTTAAAGGGACAATTTCATGCGGGTTTTCATTAATTGAAGATAAGGGCCGTGAATTTAGGCAAAAGCTTCAATTCTAGTGAGCATAGTGGAAAACTCTTCATACGTAAATCTCTGAGAGTTGGAGATCTTTTTTCAAGTGGGTTTTAAAACTTTTAACGCCAGCTTCCCAAAGTCCACCCATATGAGGGGCGCCGGGGGGTATAAAGTGCCATTGCACAATTTGACAATTGTTCTGGGAAAAAAGCTGTCGTTTAAGGTGAGAAAGAAAATGCTTTCGATCTACCTCCAGTAAATTAGAAGCACCTATAAATGCTGTCCCATTATCGGAATATAAATGGGAAGGGCAACCTCGTCGCGAGAAAAAACGGGTGAACGCTGCTAAGAACGTTTCTGATGACATGTCGCCAGTTGCTTCCAAATGTATTGCTTTTGTTGCAAAGCATACGAAAACCACTACATAGCCCTTTGATGTACGGCAACCTCTGCCACTATAAGATTTTATATCGAAAGGTCCAGCGAAGTCTAGACCTGTGTGCGTAAAGGGTCTCGTTAGAGAAGTTCTTTCTGGAGGTAATGCGGCCATAATTTGTTGTCCCGATTTCTTTTGATGTAATACACAAATAGTGCAATTACGAATAGTTTTACGGATTAAATTTTTAAGATTCGGGACCCAAAACTCCATTCGTACAATTCGAAGCATTAACGACTGACCACCATGTATGGTACACTTATGTATATGTTTTACGAACAAATCCGTAAAAGTCGCAGAATAGGGCAAAATTTTCGGGTATCTTTCATCATATGTCAGCCCGGGTGCATGAACAATCCGACCGTTCATTCTAACAAATCCATTCGGGTCAATAAAAGGATTTAAAGACAATATATGACTTTTAGAGGGGATAGGAAGTCCTTTTGATAGGATCGAATATTCGGGGAGATAAATTTGCTGACATACGAGAACAAGCCGATCTCTTACGAATTTCATCTCAACATGAGTAATATCGGGAGTGTCGTATAAACGCTTATGTGTTCGCATAAAATTAAGACAGCGAAACCAATATGCAATAATTCTCATTGCTCGGGGTAAATCAGAAAATAATTCGAGAATATCAGTTATTTTCTTTGGGGTATCATGAGAAACGACACATTCTAAATGGGAACAAATATTTATCGATTTCTGTGGCCATGTATCCCTTGGTTGAGACAACCATTTTGGCCCATGCCACCATAAGGAGTTTCCAATCAAATCACGAGCAAGAGATCCACGACTTGCCAAATCGGCGGGGTTTTCCTTGGAAACAACGTGAGACCAATTCTCAGTTCCAACCTTTCTCTCAATTACTGCCACTCTATTCGCTACAAAAGTTGGCAAATGGCACGGGGGTTTCTGAAGCCAAGTCAAAACAATGGTTGAATCTGTCCAAAGGTAAATCTTTTCTTTAGGAAGATTTAATTGGCCACACAATGATTCAACCATGTTTGCCATTAATGCCGCTCCACAGAGCTCTAAACGGGGTAACGTCTCATATTTTACTGGAGCTACTTTTGTTTTGGATGCAAGCAAATGCGATTGTATCTCAAACGGGGAAGAGATGGTGCGAACGTAGAGTGTTGCAGCGTATGCTTTTTCGGAAGCATCACAAAATCCATGGATTTCATAATCATTATCGGGGTGATAATTAATCCATCGGGGTATTTCAATCTTCTCAATGTACGGGTAATCATCGAGAAAAGAGTGCCATTGAATCAACGTGGTAGAATTCAAGCACTCATCCCAATCTGTCTTGTCCTTCCATATTTGTTGCATGATCATTTTCGCAACTATAATTTTCGGGGATAGCCAACCGGCGGGATCAAATAATTTAGCAATTTCAGACAAGACTGCACGTTTGGTGACCACATTTCTACCCGGCTGCGAAACGAGTTTAAAATAGAAGCTGTCTTTTACAGCATTCCACCGCAAGCCTAGGGTTTTAGTAGAGCTCGCATCTGAAATTTTCAAGAAATCTGTTCCAAGCAGATTCTTGTCGGGTAAAGTTTCGAGAAGACGTATATGATTCGCGGTCCATTTTCGGAGAATAAAACCCGCCGACTCAAGAACTTTAATAAGTTCATTACGTCTTCTACAACCATCTTCCAACTCATGCGAGCCAGCTAGCACGTCATCAACATACATATGGTTTTTCAAAATTTCAGATGCAGCAGGACATTGAGCCTCACACTCACGGGCCAGTTGAAGTAGTGTCCGTATAGCGAGATAAGGGGCACAATTTACTCCAAACGTTACAGTTTTTAGCTCAAAGTCCTTTATATTCTCATTAGGATTACGACGGGAAAGAATCCTTTGAAATGTGGTTTGATTGGGGTGTACGAGTATCTGACGGTACATCTTTTCAATGTCCGCATTAAAAACATAACGATAAAATCGCCAACGGAGAATTAAGACCGTGAGGTCAGCCTGTAGGATAGGACCGGGGTAAAGAACATCGTTCAAACTCACGCCATTTGACGATGAATTTGATGCGTTAAAAACCACTCGAAGCTTGGTAGTAACGCTATCGGGCTTTATAACTGCATGATGGGGCATGTAATAGCTGGACGATTCATTAAAAGGGGGGTTTACCTCGCTACCATGTCCTAAAACCATATATTCGTTAATTACCTCATCATACTGCGACTTCAGTTCAGGGTTCCTCTGAAGCCTTGCCTCATTTCTCATAAATTGAGAAAGAGCTATATTACGAGAGTTTCCCAAAGACAAATTAGTAGGAAAATCGGGTTTAAAGGGTAAAGAAACTACATATCGACCATCTGAATTCCTATAAGTGGTAGATCGATAAAGTTTTTCACAATAGTCTTCGGTTTCAGTTATCCGGGAAACTGGGGGAACCTCTTCGAGTTCCCAAAAACGAGAAAGTTGATTGTTCAGTTGAACGTGGTTGAAAAATGACGTAACCGATTTCATGGATTCGGGTTGACCTACTTTACCGGTTACAATCCAACCGAAGACTGTCTTCTGGGCAATAAGATTGCCCTTCGGGTGTTTTCTGACATCGGGCAATAATATATGGGGATAAATGTCTCCGCCGAGAAGCAGATCCATTCGAGAACAACTGATGTCAGCCATAGTAATATCGGGAAAACTATGATTAATTGTGTTAACAAGTGAACACGAGGGTAAACTACCAGTCAATTTGTCAACAACATATGCCTCAGTTTGAATTTTAAAACTGGGGTCAATTGGAGAACCAATTAAAAGTAAACATCTATCCGATGAAATGGCAGTAACGGTCTCATGAATGCCGGAAATTTCAGCCATTGGAGTCGAAAAAGTAGGGATACAAAGTCTCTTTTGCAACCGTTTCGAAATAAAAGTTGCTTGAGAACAGGGGTCTATTAATGCCCGGGCTGAACTCAAAATATCCTTTGTACCAACTTCACAAATCGCATTTCCTAAAAGCACGGTAGAATTCGGAGCACAATCTACCTGGGCAGTATAAGTCTGATAAGATCTTATGCCTGTAGACGTAGATGGTCCATCATCGGGATTTAATGAGACCTGAGCGGGATTATGGGAAGATACATTCGAGTTTCCAGTAGTATCAGAAGAGTTATGCGGGACATTTTGATTTCCTCTGTGAAGAAGCGAGTGATGCTTTTGCTTACACAAAAAGCAAACGTGAATGCTCTTACAAGCCTTAAATTCATGGGAGGTAGCAAGGCAATTGGTACAACACTTTAGTCGTTTTACTGTTGATAATCGCTGATCAACATTTTGTCCCAAAAATGTTGGACACAATCTAAGTGGATGTCGTTCTTGGCAAAGAGCACATCTACTCACGGTTTGGATCGTGTTTCTCCTAGCCACAAAAGTATTTATTCTCTTCGAATCATTCAAAGATTTCTTCGGGTTAACGGGAATCGAATTCCGAGATTGATTTTGAGTGGGATTTAACTGCGAACGCCTTATATCGGTCACGGATTCAAGTGTTTGATACCGAGAGGATAAAAATTTATCCATTTCATCCCATTCGGGTAAATCGGGATTACGTTTCACAGATTCTTCCCAAAGACTTAAAGTGTGTTCCGGTAATTTAATAGAACAAACGTACACAAAAATAACATTGTATAACATTTCCGGGGTAACTTTCAATAAAGAAAGATTTGCAATTATATCATTTATGGTGCGTTGCAACCTTTTAATATTAGGGCCAGTTTCCCGCTCTATTGAAGGAATACTGAAAAGAATTCCCATTTGAGCATTTATGAGACTCTTTTTGTTCTCATATCTGTCCATTAAATTCTTCCAAGCAAGATCGAACCCCTCATTAGTCAAGGGGCACTTGCTTATGACACTATAAGCCTCGTCTTTTACCAAACTACGAAGATGAAGTAACTTTTCGACGGGGCTTATACGGGTATTAATGTACATAGCCGTGAACAAATCACGAAACGTAGGCCAACTTGTATAAGTGCCATCAAATGAATCCATTTTACAAGGCGGAAGATTAATGGTAGAGGCGGGAAGCGGGTTTAACTCTCTGGCCTTTTCTGCCCTTAAACGCTCCAAGATTTCGGTAACAAAGGAAACACCGCGAGTATAGGTAGTGTACGAAGACATATACTTATGTTTTATTTCCTTAAGCATCTTTTTGTTCGGATCAGATTCAAGGTGTAAAGAATCGTAAGATGCCCGAATAGATTCCCATAAACGATTTAATTCTCTTTCATGGGCGCTTAGTGAACCGATTTTATGATCCGCAGGAGGGAGAGCGGTTATAAATGATTCAAAATCACTCAAACGGTCACAATTTTTCACTAATTCGGAAAAATCAGACATATTCGTGGATATAAGTCACTCTTTTCTCGGAGAAAAATGGGTAAGAAATATCGAATTAAATCCTCAAAAAAATCAAAAAAACGGATGAAAGATTTAAAAATCAGGGTAAATTTTCAAAATTATTTCCAAAAACGGGTAAAAATTTATGAAGATCGAATTAAATCTTCAAAAATAATGAAGAAATGGAAGAAAAATTCTCAAAATTGGGGTAAAATTTCACAAAAAAAATAAAAAATGGGTAAAAATTTATGAATTTCAAATAAATTTAAAAACTTTCGCTAAAAGTCGATAAAAATCGGAAAAATTTATCAAACGCGCAAAAATGTATCAAAATATATAAAAATATTCAATAATACTTAAACAATTTTACACTGGTAAGCGATTATTCGTTAAAAAATTAGAAAAACTCGGGTAAATTTTCGGTTTTTATTCTAAATCTCAACTTTAAATTAATTCAAAACAAATATTTTACTCAGTGTAATATTATTTGATTACAAAAAAAGGTTTAAAAAAGCTCAATTTACAATAGTGTTGCAATAAATCACTTCGGGTACTCGTCACGAGTAAATTAATTTTCTTCAAAAAACGAAAAATACAAATTAACGAGAAATAATCGAATAATAATTCAAAATAATCGATTGTGTTTTTTGTTTCACTATGAATCACGGGAAAAAATTCGATTTTCTAGCACTTTTCACAAAAAAACACTTTTATCCGATTATTCGTTCGATTCAAATGGTGCAACACTAATGTAATGTGTGTAACAATATAAACAAAGTAAACTACCAACAAAAACAATACAAAAAAAAGAACCACTTGTACTCACAACAAACGTATGAACAATTGGAGTATATTTTATTAAAATGTTTTATTCTTTTATTTTTTTTTAAACACACGAGTTATTTGATTTAAAATTAATTTATTTTCGCGAGTAAAATAAAAATTAAATTAATAACTTATTTTAAGTTTGTCCGTCCGTTTGTTTAATAGAAAAAACAACGAGTAAAAATGTTATGATCACTATTCTCTTTAATTTCTTTCAATTTGTATGCACTTACGGGGGGGGTAAACACTTATTTTGCAATTAAAAAAAAAAGAGAATTAAACAAACACAAAAACGGCTTTGAACTTTAAGAGTTAAAAGATCGAAATCTAAGGTTTTTTCTCTTATTGTTCTTTTAAATAAAAGCAAACACATAAATAAACAAATGGAAGGCGTTTTTTTTTTCTTGCACTTAATTTGTTGGTAGGATTTATTTTATTTTAACGCGGGTTCACTGTATATATTTATATTTTATATTGTTACACTTAATTTGAACACTATTTAATTTCAAATTACGTACCTTTATTTTAAGGGGGTTTTATGGGGTAATAATTTTATTGGGGTTTATACTTAATCCTCAGCAGCGAATCCAAGAAAATTCGGGTTAATTTTCTGAAAATAAAATAATTTTCGGAGAAATTATTTTACGATTTCGGGTTCTAAATTATCCGGTTCGAAGGACCAATGATTTTCTCGTAAAATAATTTCCGAAAATTATGGAAAATAAATAAAAAATGCGGGTTAGAATATTTTCTAAAAACGTTATAAAAATAACTTCTTTATTTAATATAGCAAACGGGGGTTGAAACGTACCTTACGCTCGGGTTGATACAAGAGTATTAAATTTGTTGGCTTAACAAAACAAGAGCTCTAAGGCTACGAGTAAATGCCAAAGAGCGCGAGATTGTTTCGTTAAGCCAACAATAGGTGCGTTCGATGCACTTTGCACGTAAACAAATGTAATAAAGGATACTTGGGAAGCAATGAAAGAAGTGATTTTTTGAAGTTGTTCAGAATTACTTCTAAAAAAGCATTAAAAATACACTAACGGATACTTGTGAAGTATTAAAAGAAGTAGTTTGTAAAGCACTACTTGTAAATTTTTTTGCTCTGCTATTATTAAATTTTTATATATTTATTGCACCGTTAAGTGAAAATCCCTTCCTGGATTTTGACCCTCTGAAGTACTATAATTCCTTTTACACATTTCCAACAGTGAGATTCTAAAGTATCGTATTTAAAAAAAGAGTATTGCCTGTTTAAAAACTTAATATGTTACAAAATTCAATACCCATACTTAGGCTGATTTAAAACAATTCGTTTTTTTATACTTATAACAATTCCTTTTTAAATAATTCTTACCTTCTGTAGTTATTCAAATCCATTATCCAAATATGTTTCCAACACATTATTAATTATTAGTTTTCAATAATCATATGTTATAATATTGATACACTTAATCAAAATATTTATTTACTAAACACCCACCTGCCTTCGGAGCTGGATTGCTAAATCAATTTCTTAAGAATATACATAAACTTTACAATGGCATGCAACATGTCTTACTTCCACTACATATAACTACATGGTCGCTAGATAGAAAGAAGTTGGAAAAAGAAAACTTTTTCACTTACAGAATGTTCTATAAAGTATTCTTTTGATAGATTTTTAATAAGTCTGAGCCATAGATCATCTAAAATTATAAAAAAGAAACTTTACTTTTATAAAAATTACAAAAAAGCTTATATAAATACATATAGGCGTTTTTCTCCCATAGTTTACATGTGGTTAAAGGTTCTTATACTTAGTATGTATTGAAGGAAAAAAAGTTTTGACGGATGTAGTAAAAAACTTTTACATAGTGATTTTTTGCAAAGAATATCAGTAAAGAAAACCAAAAATAACATTATTGTAATACTTATATGAATGAATGATAGCGTGTGAAAAAGTTTTTCTAAGGCCATTCATAAAATTTTCTTACTAAAGAAATTTAAATAAAAACATGTGAATATTTTCACATAAACTATTTACAATATTACTCCCCCAAGCCTAAAAGTATGCTACTGTGAATGTATTATAAATATTTCTTAGATTTGGTAAGTACATATGAGGCTTTTCATACAAACTGTCCAGTTAAAAAAGTATTCCGTGTCTATGCCAAACTTATAATATTTATTGTCCCAAATTTTCCAAACAGTGAGTGAAGTAGCTGTGGTTAAATATTGAGCAATAACGCATATATTTTAAATGTATTATTTATTTTAATTTAGTTAAATTTGGAAAATGCTATAATTTTTAACAATTTAGTTTTATGGGCAATTGGAATTAGTTCTGGGTTTTTAGTTCAATAGGTTACTAAATTTAACTAAAAAGCGAATTAATTTTTAACTTGTTTTATTTATAAAAAATGTTCAGATTTTTCCTATCTCAAACATAGAATAGAAATTTAAATATATGACCTATAATCTGTTAATACTTTTGTACGTATAGTCGACATCATATTTATCATACGATCAGTTGTCGCGACTAATATATATATAACAAAATATGGTTAAGCGGTCGCACCTTAGCATAGTTACTTTTATAACGTAGGAATAGGCACATGTTCGATGCCTATAGCCGACGGGTTGTTAAAAAATTATCATATAGAGATAATCTGACAATAAAATATATAATTAATAACACAATTTAATGGAAAATCATTGATGAAGCCTGTCCATAGAAAAAGACAACTAGATCTACACCTTTTGCAATTGTAATTCAGAAAATATCAATTGAAATTCAGAATTTCCATTTGAAATTCAGAAAACATCAATTGAAATTCAGAATTTCCATTTGAAATTCAGAAAACATCAATTAAAATTCAGATTTTTCATTTTAAATTCAGAAAATATCAATTGAAATTCAGAAAATATCATTTGAAATTCAGAAAATATCAATTGAAATTCAGAAAATATCATTTGAAATTAAGAAAATATCATTTGAAATTCAGAAAATATCAATTGATGTTCAGAAAACATCAATTGAAATTCATAAAATATCAATTGAAATTCAGAAATCGTCATTTGAAATTCAGAAAATATCAATAGAATTTCAATTGATATTTTCTGAATTTCAATTGATGTTTTCTGAATATCAAATTAGTAAACAAATTTAGTAAACAAATTTAGTTTAAAAATATCTTATTTTAGAAATATTTAAGAATCTATCTTAGTTCTGACTATAAAATTGGCCCATAAACTATTTATTAGAAATAAAGAAAAAAGAAATTTTTTTTTACCGATTTGAAGATAATTTCAGATATCTCTTACACTAGAACTAGTTCTGAATTTTTAAGTGTTTTTTAAATTGCATATCTAAAGCTCTATTGACGTAGTCAAATTTAAATTAATTGCCAAATTCTCTTAAATTATAATAAATTTTATTAAAAAAATACCAAATAATCGCTAATTTTTTTAAAAAGTTAAAAAGTTGTTTTATTTTTTAATCCTATTATATAGGACAACAAATTATGCTATATTTTTTTTCCGGTAGCGGGACGCTTGATATGGAAATCCTCATATGTACATATAGAGTCGTAGCGAAATATATGAAGAAATGTTTTTTTTTCTGAATTTTAACGAAATCCGAGCGTATTAAATATAGTGGCATTTAGTCTAAAAATTACATGGTGAAAATTTCGGACGAATCGCATAACTCGGAGCAGTAGGATTTTGAGGTTAATTTTTGGATATTATAAAATTTTTTTTTTAATAATCCCAGCAAAAAAGTTGGAAGTAATGCTTTACAAACTAATTCCTTCACTGCTCCACATGTATCCGTTAGTGTAGTTTTACTGCTTTTAAGAAGTAATTTTGAACAACTTCAAAAAAATCACTTCCAAAGTATTCGTTAATATATTTTTACAATTTTTTTAGAATTGCTTCTGAACAACATCAAAAAATTCACTTAAGTATTGCTTCTAAAGCATAATAGCTCTAAGAGTGGTCCTAAAAAGTAATTTTGGTATCATTTGGTGTTTATAAACAGATGATCGCGGGTTCGATTCCTGGAGGGGCCAATATATTTTTAATTTTGTTTTATTTTTTGTTAATATTTTTAATTAATTTGTTTTAAAAAATAAATAAAATAAAAATGATGAAAACTTTCTTTACTGAAAACAATACTGAATTGCAGTGCACCTTTTGCACTTGTTTAAAAAGGACTTTTATTGAAAAGAATAAAGCACAATATCTCGCAATGCCAAAGTGGTGTTTTTATGCCAGTCAACTTTCAGATCAAAGAATAGCTCAGCGGTAGAGAGCTGAACTAGCAATCATAAGGTCGCAAGTTCAATATCCGGTGCAGGCAAAAAAGAAACTTTTATAAAATAAAAAAAATAATTTTTTTGCAAAGAATTTTTTTAACTTTTAATTGGTGAAAAAGAGCTTCCTTTGCACTCGTTGAAAAAGTACTGAAAAAAATGTTGAAGTGGGAGTTCTCCTCTGCTATGACAATTCAATATTAAAATCATTAGTGTTTACGTTAAAAAAGAAGTACATCTACATTATCAATTGTAGTGCATTTTCTACTGCTTCGGCATCTCTTTTTTGGCTGGGATGCTTTACAAACCACTTCTTTGATTGTTTCAATATACTTTTAGTGTATTTTTAGTGATTTTTTAGAAGCAATTCCGAACAACTTTAACAAACTCACTTTTTCACTGCTTCCAAAGTATCCGTTAGTACATTTTTACAGGTTTTTTAGAAGTAATTCTGAACAGCACCAAAAAATAACTTAAGCATTGCTTCTAAAGAATTATTGCTCTAAAAGTGATCCTTAAAAGTGATTTTGATACAGTTTATTCCCAAACAGATGATCGCGGGTTCGATTTATGGTGGGACCAATATTTTTTTAATTAAATTTTTTTCAGTTTGTTTTTTTTCAGGTTGTTTTTTGAACTAGTGATTTAGAACTAGTTATACATGACTTCTATATCGGTTCCCACAACTTTATTTTAGTTCCAAAACAACTCCGTAGAGCTACCCAGGAACGGTTTTTATAATCGGTAGCCAACCACAGGTAGGTTCCACGACAACGGAACCAGTTCTTGGATCCTATATGGAAGTTATGACCGACGTGGAATCTGTTATAAAACTAGTTCCAGAACTGATTCTAAGCAACCGGTTTCAATTTGCAGCTATAGAAGTAGTTGCTTTTGGGACAATTTCAAACAAAAATAATCACTGTTAGAATTGACAGAAGAACCGATTCTTTCCCAGAAAAATTTTTTACAATCGGTAGCCAACCACAACAATTCTGCAACTGGTTCTACTGCAACCGATTCCATGGAACTAGTTCCAGAAAAAGTTACACGGATCTTAAATGGAAGGTATGTCTGATGTAGAAACAATTCCAGAACTAGTTCCAGAACTGATTCTAGGGCAACCGGAAAATTTTCTGTTCCAAAGAAAATTTTCTGTTCCAAAGAATCGATTGTAGAATAGCTACTTTTCCTTTACAACCCCTTCTTCTGTCAATTCTAACACCGATTATTTTTGTTTGAAATTGTCTTAAAAGCAACTACTTCTATAGCACCAAATTGGAACCGGTTGCCCTAGAATCAGTTCTGGAACTAATTCTACAACTGATTACACGTCAGTCATACCTTCCATGTAGGATCCCTAGAACTGGTTCCGGAACCAGTTCCTTGGAATCGGTTGCAGTGGAACCAGTTGCAGAACTGGTGTTGTTGGCTACCGATTGTAAAAAATTTTCCTGGGTGGGTATTTAAAAAACTTGGAAAATTTAAGATTTTCATAAATTTTGAAGAAAAGTTAATATACTTGGTATAGTTTTCGAAAAACATCAGACAAGTTTGTTTACATAATTTCAAAGCAAGGTACAAATTTACCATTTTATTGATTTTGCATATTAATGAATGTTTCTTAGTTTGACTCTAGATCATAAATTAATATCACTTTCTGTTTAAATTATTTTTCAAATTACAAGATACAAGATACAATTTTCACAAGTAAATTACAAAGAATAAAATTTTTTAAAGAATTGGATAAGGCCATCAAGATAGAATACGTATTTTCGGCTTTCGCTACAAAGCCATCATCAGTGTCGTTTGCCTTGATGGGTTAAACTTTGATAATCGTCTACTTATGTGAAAGTTGAAAGCAAATATTAATTTAAAGAATTTTAACACAAATATATCCTTTTTGAGTAGGATTTTTACATGATTAATGTCCCAGAATCTAAAATATTGTCTATAGGAAAAAGCGTCTAAAAAAAATACAATAAATCAAAACATAATAAAAAACAATAGGCGTTTCATTTAAACTCGTAAATTCCTTGTAAACCTTGTATAAATACAAACCATATGTTTTATGTATGGAGTTTGGCATTAAATTCATAAATATATCAGGTTTACACCGTTTACGAGTAGAATACGAGTTTATATGTAAGCCCCTAATTTTTATGCATAAAAGAAGTACTAAGTGGGCATTGTTGCCGATTAAAAACATTTTAATCGACAACACCTTGAATTAAGAAATAATTGGGCCTTGGCACATGTGCCCCACAAGCGAATGTTCTGCTTTCTATTAAAATTCTTTGTAATTTAAAAAAATTTTAGAAAAAATCACTGCACATAAATACGAATTTAATTTATGCTTCGATAAATCTAAACTCAATACTCTTTTTAATAATTTGCTTACAATAAGTATAATTTTTCATTAAATTAAAAAATAATAATTCTTTTAATTTCACTATCACTATCATTATTATCCCATTAATTTTGTTTCAATATTTTCCATATAATTTAATATTATATTGTTTTTTCCTTCCTTTCTTTCGTACCCTTTACCGTTTTTCTGACTCCGCTACAATTCTTACATTCCTGTAAAACATCCTGTTTTTCGTTTTCTGTGTTAACCTCAACTTAATCAAGTGTTAAATTTGTAGCAATAAAATAAAACAAATAACTTTCCTTTTGGTTGTTATTGCCATCCAATAACAACAACAGCAATTGTATTGTTTATTTTCCATTGTCATCATCATCATCATCACCAACATCGACATCATACAGAAGTGATTTTTCCGGTTGTCAGTAGTTTTTGTTGTTGTTTTTGTATGAATGTATATATTAAATAACTTCCGGTTGAAATTAAATGAACCATGGTATTTTTATGTTCTACGAGTATATAAAAATTCAATACATTTATTCGATTACACTCTATATACTATTGAAGAAAGGGTGTTGAAAAATATATACAGATGATGGTTTTATTGTTTATAAATCAAAAAGGATGGAAAAGGACATATTGAAGATCTATAAAAATAGTGAAAATGTTAAAAGGTTGAATTATGTGTTGGTTTAAAATGAAATATGTTGAAGTTTAAGTTTGAAAATGTTGATATATATAAGAATTTAATAAAAATGTTATATTAATTCAGCCTTAAAGTAGGCAACATACATTTTTTTTATTGAAAAATTACACATAGAAAAAAATTTGATGTCCTAACCTAATATATAATAATTTAATAAAAATTTTATATTAATTCAGCCTTAAAGTAGGCAACATATATTTTTTTTTTAATTGAAAAAGTACACACAGAAAAAAAATTTGATGTCCTAACCGAATTTGGTTCCAATCGAATTATCGGTTGCAGGAACCGAACCATTTGGTTGGGACGATTTGGTTAAAAAAAAACTGACAGTTGCCGTTATTTGCAAAATTTATAGCATCTTCCGATAGGGTGATACATTTTGGGTCACCTTGTATTTGAAATAATGACACAACTATCTTTTTGAAATCGGCAAAATTTTTGTAACTTTACAGCCCATTGCATTAAAGGAATTAAATTTGCATTAAAGAAATTAAATTTGCTGAAGTCCCAAAAGTTTTTTTTTTTACTAAATTTTCTTTATGAATATAAATTCTTGTATTTTCTCTCTCGAAAATAGTTATTTACAATATTTATTGATTTATATTTCAAATACAATTATTATCTAACTGTAACATAAATTGTCTAATAAATTTAATAGATTTTAACAATATTTCATTAGATTTCAACAAAAAACACTTAACCATATCTTCTCAAATCAAAATTAAACAAATTAAATACATAATTTATTTAAATAAATATTGTAATAGTAAATTGATATAATTGAATACAATAGCATTTGACCAACACAATTGATTTCTAAGGTCATTATGTTTCAATGAATTTTGTTATATCCTTTAATTATGAAAATTACTTAAATAGAAGAGTATTCCAATTATTCAATTTGAAGGATAATTTGCACAACAAAGAATTTATATATAAATTTAACAAGTAATATATTAATGTTGGCTCAATTGACTTTTTGACAAAAGGATTTTTTAGATGTAATTTAAATTACAGACAATATATTGTATACACTTTATGATCTACACTATAAATAATTTTTGTTTAAAATATACCCAATTTATAGTACACTCACAATATATTTTCCATAACCGATTGAGGTTTATTTGAAAAGTAATAGGTAAAGTTTGATTTCAATTGAAGAATCAATTAAAATACATTGAAACATATTGTTTAACTTTTTATATTCGTCAATAAAAAATAAACTACAAGAAATATTTATCGTCTGTAGGAGTTGATATTTTCAGTCAAATAATCTATTTTTAGATTTCTATTTTTAGAAAAAATAATTTAAATAATTTCGTTGTTTTCTGTTTTAAAACAAAAAATTCAAATATTTTCGGTTTTCAGTTAAAAATTGACGATTGTTTTAACAGACTTTTCAATTATCCTTTCATTTTTTAATTGTGTTTTCTATTAATTTAATATGTATTTTAGGTGGTTTTTAACGATAAAATATTTTAAGTGTATAAATAGTTATAGAAAAAAAAAAAAAAAATTTTGGGATGAGATTTGAACCACCACCCTCAAAAATTGAAATTTTGTCAATACCTGACCTTCCAGACATCTACACCACAACCGATTTGAAAATTGTATAAATTAAATTTTAATTTAAAATATTTTGAAATATTTATTTATACAACAAAAAGAAATTTAAACAAACAAATGTACCCAACACACAATTTGAATTTATAAAAATAATTTGAATCTATCGCACGACTAGAAAAACTGAACTTCGTTTTATATCTAAATTCTTTTGTTTGTTTGTTTTAACTTAAAATAGTTGAATATTAAATAATATGAATTCAACAGTGTTTACGATAACGAAATTATCGAAATTGATTGCCAAATTTATTTGAATTGTTAGTAAAAATGTTTAAATTGATTTGATAATGACGGGGTTGCCGGGTTGTAAAAATGTGAAGAAATCTCGATGATGTCAGCTGCTAGCAATAGGCATATACGACTAAAATATTTACCATACAAATCGTTTTAAATGTTCACCATACAAATCGTTATAAAAACTAAAAATATAAAATACTAAAATAAAATTTAAAAACAAGCTTTTTTATAATGCCCTTTGAGGGGAATTTTTTACAGAGTTTTTATTTTTAATTTTGTGTGGAAGTAAAAACGAAAGATTTTATATTTTATGAATTTTTTTTTATTCTCAAAAACTTTTATGCATGTCAGAAATTAAATAAATACAGGGTTATAAATTTTATTCAAATGAAAATTTAACTTAAAAATCAAAAAAAGTAAATATAACTCAAGTTCTTCTTAATTGAAATTAAATTTTATAACTGCAGCTAAACACTAAATTGTAGGGACTTTGATTTATGAAAATTGGTATTTCTAGTCAGTCGACTAATCTTATTCTCATCTAATTCAGAGAGTATTGTCACTTTTAAGATAATTGTCGTCAAACAGGATGATTTTAAAATCTTAAATAATTTTATGATAAAAATATTTTTGTGTAATTTTGCTCCAAAGTTTAATATCGATGGCTTAATAAAGAAAGACGCTACACAGAGAGAATTTTGCTGGACGAGTTTTAGTGAAATTTTTCAGTAAACTGTTTAAGTTTTCTTCACAATATAAATGAAAAATTTGTGAAATTGGATGAAAAAGCTTCGTATATTTTAGGAATATAGTTTTAGTGAAACTTTTTCATGGAGCGTATGAAACTTTAAGCAAATAAAATGAAATTTTTGATAATATTTTATGAAAAATTCCATTAATTCAATGAAAAGTATCAATGGACGAGTTCCCGTGAAACTTTATCGATTCTATGCAAAAATTCATTAATATCATGCAGATAATTCTCTCAGTGTATCTTTATTCTTAATTTCTATAGAGGGGAAGACAATAAAAATATAAAAGCGGTGGAAATATTGTTTCTCAGAATGAAACTTTATATTAATGCAAAAACAATCAAATAAAAAGAATAATCTAAGTTTTTCAGATTTCCATTTCCTCTAATGGAATATTAATTCCAATTAGGGCCTTTCTGCATTAAGCATTAAATTTTTATACCAAAAATTTGAAAAGAGCAGGATATTCGTTTTACATTTAGGGCATTTCTTTTAACTATTATATTTATGTGTGATGGGTAATTTGAAATTTAAAAAGATAGATTCAAATAAAATAAAAACAATTTGAAATATAAAAAAATGTTTATGAAACTATTTGTATCAATATAGTTTGGCTCAAGGGGTAAGGCGATGAACTTCTAAACCAAAGGTCGTTGGTTCGAATCGTGTTTGGTGTTGGAACAAAACAAAATTGCTTTGAATTTAAAATGAAAGAAAATTAAATTAAAGAGAAATTAAATGAACAAAGAACGTGTGTGTTATGTGTGCAGTGTTTTGAAAATTGAAACAAAAAAAAAAACTTTCGAATATGAAAAAACAAACCAAAAAATCGTTTTTTTTACGTTCTGTCAGTTAAAAATTGATGATTGTTTTAACAGACTTTTCAATTATTTTTATTTCTTTTATGGATTGTTTAAACAATGTTTGAAAATAAATAGCAAAATGGTTTGAATATAATGAAAAATCAGTAGTCCTTTTTTTAATTGTGTTTTCAATTAATTTGATATGTATTTTAGGTTGTTTTTAACGATAAAATATTGTGAGTGTAGGAAACTGTATTAATACCAAAAATTGCGTAAATTTACTCTGTTATAAGTTGATGTACACTAGACCGTATCGCAAAAAAAGAAGTTCGCCGTACACCGACGAATCTAAATTATTTCTGCAAGGAGGTTTCAAAAAATATTTTTAAAATTTTCGTTATAGCATTGGCATTTACAGTCCGATCTTAAAGTATGATACATCAATGTTTTTGTCTCGAGGGGAGTAATGTTTTGCTCTGAGGGCCATTGACCTCAAGTATCCCGTTCTAGTATCTAACCACCAGATCTCAGTTGCTACCACCCTAATGTCAGAAAATTAAAGCTCGCAAAAAATCATAAAATTATTATTATGGAAGTTTTTCGATAATTCCAGCAAAAAAATTTTTTATTTTATTTGTTGCCGAACGTAAGGGTTGTCTTTTTAAATTTTAATTCATTGGATTTTTCCTTTATACTTTATAGCAAAACACTGGTATATCAAAAACTGGTATATCAAAAACTGGTATATCACTGGTAAAGGCAAAAAATCGATATATCATATTTTAAAATCCGACTGTAAATGCCGATGCTTTAACGAACAATTAAAAATTTTGCCTGTAAAGCACCGTAAGTTGTTTGAGTTTCACGTGAAAAAACTGTTATACTCCATATAAAAAAAATATTTTTCACGACAATTAGTTTCACGTGAAAATTGTGTAGAGATTGTTTTCATACAAATTTAATATACAAGACTAGAGTTTACTGTTCGGTTTTAATCGAAACCGAAACCGCGGTTTTTGAGGCTTCAAAACCGAAACCGACAAAAATAAGTCGGTTTTTAGCAAATACTTAAAGCAATTACAATAATTAATTAAATAACATATTATTGATCCTAGAATTTCGAAAAGGGTTCAGCACCTATTTTACAAAATTCTGTATTTAATTGTATTGAACAATTTCTCCATTAAATATTACTTTAAATATTTTTTGTTTTTACTACTACAGATAATATAAGCTGAGCATTATAATTTTAGAAAAAAATGGCACCAGAAGTCATGTAATTTAAGAGATATTGAGTTTCAGTTCAGATTTTCATTGCTTATTTTTCAAAAAGTTTTATTTCGTAGTTCGCGATATTTAAAGTATAAAATTTTTACTTTAAATTGTTTAAAAACCAATTGCTAAATTCCAAATTTAAACTCTTTAAATACAGTTTAGTCTGCCGAAAAAAGAATAAAAATTTTAATTTATAACGGTTTCCGCATTTTTTTCCCCGGCAATGCTGTTATTGCCTTTATTCGAGTGAGAAATATCTTGAATGTATTAAAATATTTAATTGTTATACATACGTATTAAATTATTTTAAAACAATTCTATTAATATCACAAGAAAACCGAAACCGCGGTTTTTATAATTTTGAAAAACCGAAACCGCGGTTTTCAAATTTTTCGGTTTTTAGCAAACTCTATATAAGACTATTATTTTTCTTGGGAAAAAACTGACATTTTGTGTTTATTTTCTTTGTGTTTTTGTTATAAAATTAAAAAATTGTTCATTTGTTTAAATTAAATTGCAATTTGAGGCATTTAAAGTTCGAGTGAAAAATTTCCCCGTGAAAAACATCTTACGGTGCTTAAGGTGGTACGGTCTAATGTACACACAATGTAAATATTTACCTAAAATATACAAAAGTAAAATTAAATTTTAAACTTAAAGTTTCAATTTTTTAAATTTGTGTGGACAAAGATTGTTTTAAGTGTAAATAAATATGCAAAAAATGTTTATAATTTTTATTATTATCTTACTCAGTTGGAATAAGACAACGATCAAAAAAATATTTTTCACAAAAAGGTGCATGGAACTTATTTAGGCAAGTGTGGACTAGAATTATTTCGTAGAGCATACAAAATTTTTACACTTATAACCAAACAACTTCGTCTTGAACGTAATTTTGACATAATTTGAAAATTGTGATCGATTTTTTGATCGACGTATATAAATTTTTTTAGATGCTTGACCCACATTTGCACAGATAAAAATATTTGCATTGTTGCCTCATTTTCAATTAAAATTTTGTCATATGAACAAATTTTTAGAGTGTATTGTCCCCTATTTAAGAATACATGAAAGTGTTAATTATTATGGAACTTATATAATAAAAGACTTTAATTTAAAAGTTTTAACAAAAATTACAGTTGGAAGGATTTATTATTAACATTTTTTTTTGATTTAAATTTGTTCTTAAAGAATGTGATTGAAAATTCAAAAAACTATGCAATGTGTCTTACATAATACCGTTGGCGCACTAAGGTAATTTTTATTGTATAATTAAGTTGAAAATTTTTTTCTGACTGTAAATAAGAAAAAATTTTTTTAATAATATTTCAAACAATAAAACCAAGAATGGCAACCGGAACGAATAACGTAATTGGTGTTGATTTTTGTTTGTTTCGGTATTGTTATCAGTAACGATACTTCAATCGAATCTGTATCGGTATTACCGTTAGCGAAATGTCAATACCGGTATGTGCCGCTTAAAAAGTTATGTTTTCACAATACATCTTATATTGTTGTAAAAACAAACAGAGTGTTACCAACTCAAATTAAAAATTAAAAACCGTACTTTAAGTTACGAATACGAGTACGATTTTTCGTAGCAAAAACTTGGAATTTTGAATATTTTGTTTTAAAAAATGATAGTTTTTGTTAAAAATGTAACAAAAAGCTGATTTTGTTAAAAACCGATTCAATACCGGTACGATACTGGTATTAATTGAAAAGCTTTTGGAATACCGGTATTGTTTAGATTAGCAGCTTCGGTATTGGTATCGGTATCGACTACCAATTTGAAAGGTTTTTGAAACGGATAACGGTTTTCACTGGTCACTGAAGAGTTGCCCGCGTTTTTCCACTGGCTGGTATTTACACACAAAGAAAAAACATGGTTGGGATGATCATATCCGAAGAGCATCATATATTTTCGGGTTTATGATTGCGGCTGGAGATGGGCACGTGAGTGAATTTTGACTCACCCTCACTCACGCCCACGAGAGAAAAATTTCAATTACGCACAATCACTCACGAACAATATTTTTCTACTCACACTCACTCACGTTCACGTGAGTAAACTCAGATTTTACTCACACTTACGAGTGATTCACGTGAATCGCGCAAATTCAAAATTTGACTCACGCACACTTAATCACGAAGAAATTTTTTCTACTCACACATACTCACGATCACGTGGGTAAATTAAGGCTTCACTAACTCGTGATCACGCGTGAATCACGTGAATCACGCAAAATTCTGCCCACATGCCCATCTTTAATTGCGACCATCATGTTATGAAATAGTTGTGACAATCGTACTCTTACCATTAATTTATCATAATATGGTCATTAAATTATCACTCCATGATTGCAAAATTATGCCAATATCATCACCTTCATAGCATACTATGATCCCAGTAGTGTTCTCCCAGCCTTCTGTTAAAGCTGCATTAAAAAGATTTTCACGTTTCGTGTTTTACTCAAAATAGAAATTATATTTATTTAAGGACTAATCAACATATTTAAGTAAATTCGTCATTAAATTAATTTCAGTTATCACATATATTTATTAATTTTTTTGTTTGATTTTCGGATATCAGCACTTTTTTTTAAAGTTTTTGCATAGAAAAAAAGAATGGCGTTTTTTTTCTTTTTGATTTCAACTCCTTCCACTGGCGCAAGTCGGCCAAAAACGCTAATTTGGAGACCCATTTTCTGCAGAGCAAAAACGGCTGCATTTCTGGGAATTCTGACTTTACCATTCGATTCGACAGCAAAAATTAATATAAAAAACATTTTTTTTGCGTTTTCTGAATACAGCAGATAGTCATTAGAGTGGTCCACTTTCTTCAAAAATTTCACAAAAAGATACTTTTTTATTACACGCAATGAAAATGTATTCCCTGCTGAGAATATTGGTACAAAAATTTTTGATATACCGCGACCCGTTTAAAAGTTATTTAGTAATGAAATATGTTTAGTAAAAAAAAATCTTTGTAATAAACATTACAAAACTTACAAATTATTTTGTCATTACTAAAAAAATAAATTTATAATGCGGCAGCGAGTATTGAAAGCTGCATTTTAATTAGATCAAACACTTTTTCATTGAATTAAAAAAAATCCAAATTTGATTAACTAATAACTTTTTAACGGTTCGCGGTATATCCAAAATTTTTGTACCCATGTACTCCGCTGGAAATACATTTTCATTGTGTGTAATAAAAAAATACTTTTTAGAAGTTTTTGAAAAAAGCGGATTTTCGAACCACTCTAATGGCTATCTGGTGTATTTTGGAAATTCAAAAAAAAAGTTTTGTGTATTAAATTTTGTTGTAGAATGGAATGGTAAAATCAGATTTCCTATAAATGGAGCTGTTTTTGCTCTGGATGAAAAGGGTCTTAAAATTAACGTTTTTGGCCGACTTGCGCCAGTGGAAGGAGTTGAAATAAAAAAGAAAAAAAAACGCCATTCTTTTTTTCTATGCAAAAACTTTAAAAAAAAGTGATGATATCCGAAAATCAAATTTTTGTGACGAACTCTAACATATATATGGGTGATATCAAAAAATGTGATAAAAACCATGTAACCACCTAATTTCTAATGAATGGATTACATTTGAGTTACATATTTTGATATATATCAGCGCATTGTCACCTGTTTTACAAAATTTATAACAATCTGACAAATTTTTGGTTAATACATAAAGTTTGTGACCAATTTTATAGGCCAAATGTAAACTCCGTAACAAATAACTCATAAGGTTTTTTAACTTTAATAGCTTATATTTTAATAACCAATAAAGCTAAACACTAACTGTAAGAATTATTATGAAGAGGAAAAGTGCCGTTTTTAATAAAAATTAATAAATTTTACAAACTTTTTCGTATATCTTAGCTATCACTCTGTAACGATTTTTCGTCATAATTTTTGATAAAAATGCATATGCCAGAATTTTGGAGTTATCTATTATTCATATTGAAAAAGTATAATGTTATTTATACTCAAATGATCGTTGGACTGTAAGTAATCATCCAGTATAACAGACTTGAAGCTTTTCTGCAGCATCTAACATTGTCGAGATGAAAAAGGATCTTTAATAAGATTTTAAAAATGTTATAAATTCCGTTCCTAATTTTTACACCAAACTATTTAACAACTAAGAAAAACAATGGTAGTATTCGGCAGAGAAACCTTAAACTGATACCGGTGACTTGTAGCGCTTTGTGATTACTTACTCTGCTGAACGATGTTTTCTTTGTTTTGTTTTTAAATACATTTTTTCTATATTTTCCTTTGATTTTTTAAATTTTTTGTTTTTGAATTATATTTGTATGTTTTTATTTGTCAATCATACAAAACAAAAATTTTTTTAAATCAACAACAACAAATGTATCACTATTTGATCAAAAGTAGCAAACATTTTTACGCTACCAAAATATGACAGCGCTCAGACTGAGCGCTTAGTGATCAGGTCGTTCAGCAGATAGTTGCACAACTGTTGTGGAACTGTTGACTGTCAAATTGTATCTGCCGAACGCACCCAATGTCATATTTGGATTCACCTTGTAGGCATCATGCGATTTTGTTTCAGAAAAAAAATTCTGACAAAGCGTTTCTGAAAGAAAACGAAAAAAGTAACCAAATGTAAACTCCGTAACTGTAAACTCCGTAACCACAATTGTTTGCATCAGATTTCATTCAAATAAATGTAGATAAATGTTTAAAATATTTTAAAATAACCATAAACGGAGGTGATTCAACTAATATTTATGCGTCAAAAGACGATTCAACTAATAATTTTGCGTCAAATCAAAAAAAGTTATCAGTTTTTTACCCTAAGCTGCTGGAGCGAAAAACGATTGATTTTGCATTTCATTGGTTTTGAATCGATATTTCGAGTCATTACTGATTAGTTTGACAAATTAAATTTTTTTCACACAATTTAAGAATTTTTTGATTTTTGATTGCGAATATATTAATATATTATTTTGTAACTGCGCAACCGCTGTTTGGATTTTAAAAAATTTTATATTTTTGAAAAGCATTTAAAAGGACCAAAAATACAAAATTAAGAAAAAAATAAAATTTTTTTTCGCGGAATGAATTGTATTTTTATTCGCGAAACCGCCAATTTGATAAACACAAATTATATATCATTGGAAAGCAAGTTGAAAACCCAAATACAAAAAACTAATAAACTGAAGAAAATTCGTACGCAATTTTTTTTGTTATATCTTTTGCTTGCAGAAATGTAAACTCCGTTACAACAAAAAAAATTAAAATTGTGCAAAAAAGTTATTGCGACAACTTTTAGAAGAGATTTTTTGCAAATAGGTTTGTAATGAATAAACTTACTGATTCCATTAAGAAAAAACCGAAATAATAACGCTTTTTGCTTCTCACAAATTTGGCCCAAAAATTTATCACATTTTTTGATTTCACCCATATATTTTATTGGGTGTATAACTTAAAAATGCAGAATTTTTGAAAAATTTTGGAATTTATTGTGAAACATTGGTACAATATTGTAAAAGTATTGGACTTCGTTAGCTATGACCTTATCCCATCTTTCTGGCAACATATGGATTCCACGCCAATAGAACTACTCATTTTTTGAGACCAAGAACGAATCAAGCCAATTTCTGAAGTGAGGCGTATTCCAGTGAGAGCGTTCTGCATCGACCGAAACAAATGGTAGTCGGACGGGCCAAGGTCTGGACTATAAGGCGGGTGAGGCAAAACTTCCCAACCACTATTTTCCAAATAGTTTTTAACGGGTCTTGCAACATGTGGCCGAGCGTTCACATGGTGGAATATTACGGCTTCATGTCTGGTCGCAATCCCCCGACGTTTTTCGGCCAATGCTGGGTTTAAACGAATCAGTTGTATTCGGTACAGATCCCTTGTGCTCATCTGGCCCGATTTCAGCAGCTCATAATGGATGGTACCCTTCCAGTCCCACCAAATACAGAGCATTACCTTGACGCCATATATATTCGGCTTTGGCATTGATTTGTCTGGTTGGCCTGTCTTTACATACTTTTTCTTTCGCTTCGGGTTATCGTAATGGATCCATTTTTCATCGCCAAATGATTCGATGCAAAAGTAACTCCTTTTTGTAGCGTTCAAGCAGCATTGCGGATATGCAAAACGCCTTTCAATATCTGTCGGCTTTAACTCGTGTTTTACCAAATTATGTAAGGAACATTTTTGGCAAAATTGATCATTTTCCCCAAATTGAATACCAATTTTGGAGGGTTATCTTAGTTATAGCAAGTTTGATACAATTCACATAGAGGAAATTTCAAGTTATTTAAAATAAACTTTTTAGGGCATTTATAGCCCATCTTTGTTGGAAGTCAAATACGTAGCAAATATTAAAGTTTTTGATGTAAATATAACTTAAAATTTTCCATTGGAATTTATATTGTCCTTTATACCTAAAGTGTCGCACATAAAATCATTAACCTGACGCTGCTGAGACCAAAAACATCCAACAAGTGGTATATGACCAAACCAAAAGGGGTTAAAATATATATATTTTTTTTTTGAAAATTTAAAAATAAATTGTAACCCGATATTTTTGTCTTTTAAATAAATGTTTTCCAAAATTTTTTTCAAAATTTCCCCCTTCTCCCCCAGAGACTTGAGCTGGAGCCGCCACTGCGCAACACTACCCTGCAAACATTTGGAAGATATGTTCCAAGAAATTAATAAAGCGATATTTTCTATTTTCCATTTGAATAAAAATAATCAAGTAGTATTTTAAAATTGTCTTCCTTTTATCATTTGGAAGATATTTTGAAGATATTGGGAAAAACCAATTGAAAAATTCTGTTTTTTGTTATAATTTTTTTTATGATAATATTCCGGCAATATCACCTTTTTATCATCTGGAAGATAAACACAATTTGTTTAAAATTTTTGAAAATGTTGGCAAAACTAATACAAAATTTGTAGAAAAAACAATTATAAGAAATATGGGAAACAAATTCTTTGAAAAATTAAGATTTAGTGCGCGGAATTAACCGAGTATGATGGCAACAAGATAATTATTTATTTATTTATTTTTACAATTTCAAACCAAGCCCTCACTAAAAAATACTACTAAATAAAGAACTAATTTTTTTGTCAATGGATTATGTGTGGAGATATTCTTTTTCAGAGTTAAATATATTAATAAAATTATAAAATTATGATTTGCAAATTTAATGTGTTTATAACTTTTGAGGAAGGTTTATTCTTCTTCTTAACCTCAAACCTACTAAATTAAATTATAAATCGTTTAGTTTGTTTCGAGGAGTTAATTTAGCGATATTACCTTTTTATCTTCCAGGTGATAAATTAGCGATATACGATTATCTAGCGATATCGCCGATTTATCATTCAGAAGTATCGCTTTCGTATTGCTTGGGAGTATCGCTATTGAGAGGACATTTACTCCCGAAAGGGGGATCTTCCGCAATAAGAATATGATTATTGTCGCAATAAAGTTTTTCTTCGAGGCGATATGATTGCGAAACATTTTCGTGTTGTAATGTTTGCTAAGTAATTGCTCAGATTTTAATGCTTCTTTGGTAGTTGAGAGCAAATAGCGCATTTTTAATATAACAAATAAAAACGGATTGATTTTCTACATACTTACAATTTTACAAATACGAATAACCCTTGATAAGATCAGTCAATTCATTTTTTAAAGGGCGAATATAATTTTTCTTCCCATAAATATTATTTATATGTCTTTATCGGAATCAACATATCACTTTTATTATGCCGCTATTCCTTATATTTTTAAATATTTTTTGAAAAAGTGCTTTGAAAAAAAATCAAAAAAAGTTTTTTCAAATCATTATATGGCAACCCTGGAAGTCAAATTTTTGTAATTTTTTAAATATCGCTTATATTTAAGACCCCATAGTATCACATGCTTTCTACGCCGTTGTAATATCGCCTTCCTATCAAAAATTATGGGCTCTTAAATCTAGATGCGATTTTAAAGTCACATTGATAAGAAATGGGATAAGCCAAAAATATTACAAAATTCTCGTCCCGTTGATTTTTTGTACCTTATGTAATGTCTCGGTTTGAGTAAGAAAGTTATCATTTTCTTATTGCGGACAACTGAAGAGTAGAGTGATGTCTACGAAACAATTGTATTGTCTATCATGAAAATGATCAACCCCTATTTGAAACAACAAATAAAAATCTAATATGACAATATCATATTAGAATTTGGACTTGAGGTGGAAAAATATTCTAACTAAATATATAAAAATATAGAAAGTCCGAAAAAACAATTTTTGTATTTTTTAATGCAAAAATTAAAATAATTGTCAAAAATAATTAATTTTCTTAAACTTCGTTAAGTTAGCCTAAAAGTAGTCTATGATTTTTATAGAACTTCTTTCGTTAAGTTTCTTTTTGAATCTCAATTGTTGCTAATTTTATGTCATAAATATTTTACATGTAGAACACGTAGTAACACTTAAGTTTTATTTTCTTGTTTTGCTTGATAAAACTTGCATAATTTTAGATTTTATATAAAAAAAAAATAAAATAAATTTAAAACCTTCAAAAGAATTTGATTTTCTAGGACAATACTAATAAGTATTTCATTATGTGATACAACCTAAAATGACTTCAACCTACTTAAAGTATGCAACATTTTTGTAAATCAGCAAAAACCTAAAAGTATGCTTTAACTTTACTTATTTCTTGACCTTTAATTTCATTTACTAATTCCCATTAAGTCAAAATCAATTTTATATTTCCTTTCCTCTCCTTCGCTTTCAACTTCAAACAACCAATCTGAACAATTGTTTTCATTGTTGTGTTGTCAGCTTTAAGTCATCATCTTTATCAACAAATTCAGTGTATGTGTCATAGCATTGTCATGTTTTCAATACATACTAATGGTTTGTGTTGTAGCCTTTGTTCCAAACGTGTTTTGGCTTGTCAACAGGGTCTATGTTTTGTTTCAGTTTGTTGTTCTTATTTTTATTAGTTCAAAAAGCGGAACAATTGTTTAACATGACAAGGCATAAAAAAACATCATATAAGTTAATGTTCTATTACATTTAATAGTATTTGGCTAAAGCAAATGTCATAAAAAATAAACGTGATTTGGAGTAAATGCAAAAAAAAATGTTACATAACAAATTGAGACGTCATATCTAGGTATAGTTTTTTAAACAACACTAACAAAAGAAAACTTTTGAAAAATGTTGCATACTTTCGAAATTTGTAAGAATCTTAAAATATAACAAAATCGTTTGCGTTTAAAAACTATTGTATATAAATATACAAATGTAGCATACTTTTTTGGATTCTTAAGAATTCAAATATAAAAATATTGCATACATTTTGGATTTCTTGAAAAGGAAAATATGTAATATACTTTGCGAGACCATTTTAGTTCTCTTAAAGTTTTACCATTAAAATAAAAAATAAAGCGCTAAAAAAAATCCCATAAAAATAAAATTCTTCTGGATTTATTTATTCAAATATTTTACATCTTTAATTTGCCACCAAAGTACAATTTTGAAATAATCTAGTCAATAGAACATAAAAATTTCAATAGCAAAAGAAAAGCTTATGCTTAAAATACCCATATGTAAGTAAAGCACTAGGGATTTTTAAATGAAAACTCATCTAAACTACAAAAAGATTCCATAAAATAGTAAAATAAAAATAATAGAAACCCCACCAAAACATAATTGTTAACCTATGATGACCACACAACATCAATGGTGTTAATGTTGAGCTGCCGCAATGAAATTTAAACCATAAAAATCTATAACATGCAAAAAATAACACAAACATTTTTTTTATATTATTTTTAATTTTGTGAACATTTTTATTATACCCCAAAAAAAAGGTCAAGTGTCTAGCTAAATTGACCACTGTGACCGTAGTGATATTAGGATTATGCAAGTTAAGCTGCTTGACTTAAAAGAGAGAGGATATTTTTTCAGGATTTAACATTTTTGTGGGATTTAATGAAGGGCAGTTGGAATTCATACATAAGCAGAATGTGATTTTTTATGGGAAATTTAAAGCACGTACTATATTTTTTAAGGTTGATTTTTATTTTTTTAAGGTTTAGTCTATGATGATTTACGCAATAAAAAAAAAGGACATGACAATTGATTTTTCTTTTTATGAGGTCTTACTAATACAACTGGACTAAAAAGGATGTTGAATTAATGAGCGAATGAAAGAATATTTGGACATAAAACCAAGGATTATTTGGAGATTTTTTTTTTAATTGAAAGAATTCAAACTAAAAACAAAAAGTTTCCATTTTTAACAATATATCCGAAATCCATTAAAATCTAAGGGAAGCCATTGGCTGATGTTCCATTTTGGTAAATAATAACTGACACTTTTGTTGTTCTTTTCCATATAAAATTTGAATTTAACTATCGGTTAAATTTTAACTGGACATTCAGTAATCGGGCCTAAATCGTTTATAAATTTTAAAAAATCATAAAAACTTAACTTTAAATGCTCTACCTTGTTAAATTGAAATTTGGTAGGTGGAACAAGCAAAAAGGCAAATCCATTTTTACATACTACAGAAAGGAGAAAATAAGAAAGAAAAGAGAAAAAAGCATATGACTGAGCTTGTCTAGAATTTCCCAGTCTTCTTTATGAACCTAGAAAAACCAAGCAGTTTTGTTACAGGAACAAGATCTTACTGCCGAAAATTCGCTGTCTGGATTTAGAGAAAGCTGAACTGTAATGCACAAAATCATCTGTCGTGAACCAATCGTCTGGACATGACACACATAATGGGTCATTAACGATGCTTATGACCTGTACAAGCAGTTAACTCTATTGAAACCTGCAGCATTTCGATCTAGTCTTCTTACAAAACACTTTGTATAACAACAGGTAGCCTACTACCCACTTAAGAAGAGAAGATTTTTTATAGACGGGGAGTCTAAATAGCATTGCCTGGAATGCCAAGATGACTGGAAACCATAAAAGAAAAATTTCGCCTAGTTGAGTATGCGCCTGAATTCCTAAACAGTTTTAAATGAAGCGAAAGGAAATTTAAATGCCTTTTAAGAGCATCCTGAGTGGTACTACAGGTACTGATACTCCTATCGCTCAATCCGTTATCGCTTTTTAAATTTACTACATCCAAAAATAACAACAATCTCATTCTGAGGAGTTTCTCCTCCCATTGTCCCGATACCAACCGGAGCCAGTACCGTTAGAGGTAATTGATATAGCAGTGTAAAAAATATCGGAATAATCCACAACTATCAGGTATTAGAAACATCGGACCAAGTTCAGAAAGTCCCTCAATTATAAGGCTATGCCCTGTTTTGCAATTCCTCTATCAGGTTCTATTCCCTCGGAGTCTGAATCGTCATTTTGAAGGAAAAACTCATCAATTCGTCATTTTTCTATTTTTGATAGTAAAAATCGTCAAAATGGCAATAAATCGTCAAACCTGGCAAAACAGCATACACGGGAAACCAGTCAGTGAGGCTGTAGTTTTCATATTCGAAACAAAGTAAATAGATCGAGCTGTTTAATTACTTCTCTACAAGTGAACTATAACAACTGTTTGAGCTGACTTTTCTCATATTTGCTTTTGTTCTTTTTTTCTTTATCGAGCTGACCTTGCTTAGATCCCCCTTTCGTCTTTCTCATAGTCAGAAGGCTTACTACTAACCTCAACTATGGCCTTTGTGCCTATCAGAGGATAACAAGAACTGAGTTCGCTTAATGATCTTCAGGCTAAGACTTCATCGAGTCAAAAGTAACGTTGTTAAATCACCAAGCATGTATTCCTTTTTTTACCCTTATCGATTGCTTAAACACTATCATAAAGAGCCCATTCACAGCATCCAAAGCTTTGATATGCATGACCCCATGAGTGTCCCCATAACTCGTTCAAGACTTTTCAGTAAAAAGGAAATTTTAACTGATAAGTCTAAAAGGATTTGCCAAATTATGTATAGTGCTCTTTTCCAGATTTAGGAATGAAAACCACTAGAATGAAGGAACATATCCATAGACCAAGCTGGCCACAAAGACTGGATTCAGATCCTTAATAAGTTTATCTTCTCCGCTTTTTAGGATGATCTGATAAATACCATAGAAAACTGGGATTTAGAGTCGCTAAAGGAAGAAAAGGCGTATCCGATAGGTTCCTCCGTACACTCAAAGAAAATATAGCATTGCAGTATGATCACGGCTACAAAACTATGTCCCCAACTACCATAATTGGTTCTTGCAATCAAATTATTAATGTATTAATCATTATATACAAGTGATATGATCAGCCATAACCATTTTTTAGTTAAAATCTTCCTTTTTCGGTTATCATGTTATTCTCTCGTCTACAATCATAAAGTATATGCATAGTCATGTTCCTCTCTTCTGATTACAATCATATTATTATACGAAAAGAGAGAGATTATTTCGACAATCATTGGCATAGTTTTGTCAACTATAAGATATTCAGTATATTTTTTATGAGCATCATCGATAAGTTAGCGTCATTCTTGTTTGAGATTTTTTAAAAAGAAGTTGTAAGAAGCAGTAAAATGAAATCATATATATGAGTATAAAACAAAAAGACAAAGTGGAAAAGCAGGATATTGTTATTTATAATAATTATTGTTTACTGTGCATTAAAGTGATCAAAAAGTGATTTACTTTTTCGTACTCATATTGAAAAAAATTGTTGAATGTTTGTAATGGAAATTTGTACGAAGAAAACTTGAAACAAAATTTAAAAAAATGTGAAATGTGCACAAAATAATCATAATATGTTCCCAATGACAATAATATAGTCCTAAACGATCACAATATTTTCTTACGTGACCATAATATGATCACTGGGAAAATGTTAGGGTCATTAGGGAAATATTGTGATTATTAGAAACATATTAAAATCATTTTTGTTGTATATGAAATTGTATTCTTAACAATATTTTTCTATATGCTGATATCACATGTTTACATAAACTATTTTTTATTTATAAATCTGTATTATATATATATAAGTTCCCGTAGTTCCTATACGGAACATAGGGCCACCCGGTTTCTGTAATCTTAAAAATTTAAGATGAGTAGCTGATTGGGCTAAAGCATCCGATCCTGGAGCTGGGGCTGCCAGCAACGCCTCCAGGCAGACAGTGGATTCGGGATCAATTACCACATCCACGATGCGGTCATGCTTCAGTAAATATTCGTGTCCATTTACCTACTTACCTGAGACGTTAAGATGTACTTTAACCATTCAGGCTACATGACCGAGCGCCTTCTCACACTAGCTAGCTATCAGAGGTATCTGAAAAGCCATTGCCCGTGAAATACTTGGTCTAAGACCGGAAGTAGTGAGCTGCTTGGACATTCAAACAGAGGAATCGTTTCTGGTCACTCCCAAGTGAGTGACAGTCAGAAAACTTTCCGCACTAAGTGCACCTTTGTAGAAAGTCCCATTTCCCAATAAATCTGTATTAGGGTTCGTCAAAAAAAATTTTTTGTTTGATTTTCGGATATCATCACTTTTTTTTAAAGTTTTTGCATAGAAAAAAAGAATGACGTTTTTTTTCTTTTTTATTTCAACTCCTTCCACTGGCGCAAGTTGGCCAAAAACGCTAATTTGGAGACCCATTTTCTGCAGAGCAAAAAGCGCTGCATTTCTGGGAAATCTGACTTTACCATTAGATTCGACAGCAAAAATTAATATAAAAAACATTTTTTTTGCGTTTTCTGAATACAGCAGATAGTCATGGTCCAAAAATCCACTTTCTTCAAAAATTTCAAAAAAGTTACTTTTTTTTACACGCAATAAAAATGTATTCCCTTCTGAGAATATTGGTACAAAAATTTTTGATATAACGCGACCCGTTTAAAAGTTATTTAGTAATCAAATATGTTTAGTAAAAAAAAATCTTTGTAATAAACATTACAAAACTTACAAATTATTTTGTCATTCCTAAAAAATAAATTTATAATGCGGTAGCGAGTATTGAAAGCTGAATTAGATCTAACACTTTCTCATTGAGTTAAAAAAAAAATCCAAATTTGATTAGCTAATAACTTTTTAACCGTTCGCGGTACATCTAAAGTTTTTATATCCATGTACTCCGCCGGAAATACATTTTCATTGTGTGTAATAAAAAAAATACTTTTTAGAAGTTTTTGAAAAAAGCGGATTTTGGAACCACTCTAATGGCTAGCTGGTGTATTTTGGAAATGCAAAAAAAAGTTTTGTATATTAAATTTTATTGTAGAATCGAATGGTAAAATCAGATTTCCTATAAATGCAGCTGTTTTTGCTCGGAAGGAAAAGGGTCTTAAAATTAGCGTTTTTGGCCGACTTGCGCCAGTGGAATGAGTTGAAATAAAAAAGAAAAAACATACCATTCTTTTTTTCTATGCAAAAACTTTAAAAAAAGTGATGATATCCGAAAATCAAATTTTTGTGACGAACTCTAATATGTATATTAGAGTTGGTCAGAAATATATAAAATTTCTATGATTTTGGAATATCATTTAAGGGATTCTGATAAACTTTTCAAATAAGGTCTAATCTAATATGGATCATATATGGGGATGCATATGTGCATTCAGGAATAGAATATTAGATTTTTAATAGGGAAGGCAAAATTTTTCTCTGATTACAAATATATTGAAATACTTGTTTTCGTACCACTTGAAAAAAAATACTTCTTAATCTATTTTGAGGAGTAAGTAAACCACATAGAGTCTTATCGCCCACTAGATGTTTACTGCCCGAAACCTTCTCTACGAATCACCTTTTGCCATATTTACTCTACCTCTTACCTGAATTATTAAGTACCAGAAACTCTTCGGCAAATATACTTGCTGCCTGTGGCCGACACAGCGTTTTATCATATTGTTTGTATTCTATTTTCTCCTTACAAAAGTATAGAAAATTCTAACCCAAATATCGTTGCGTTATAAAACCATATGTCGAATTCTCAAACTCTTAAGTAGATAATTTGGTTTGTTTAGCCATTCTTTTGCATACTGATATAGGTAAATTCCTTTAATCCTGTTCTTGCCATCCCAAGATAACTACTCCATCAAATTTGTAATGTTGAAAAAGTTGAAAAAGTTTTTCTTAATTTAACTAAAAGAAAAAGTTTAGTAACACCTAAAAGTTGACCACCATCATTATCATTAGCACTAAAATTAAGTTATACACAAAACATGAGAAAATACACAGGTGATTTTATTAAGAAATAAGTTATTTTTTTTACATAAATGCTTCTTTTTTTTTGAAGTTTTGTAACATGAATAATAAAAAGTATAAATTAATTTAGCTTAAAGTGTTATAAGAAGAGTAGATAAGTAGATATCTTATTGAATTTTTAATTTAAAACAAAATTAAATTCCAAAGTCCTTAAAAGAGTGTTCTTTACGTGGATAGTAGAGCGTTCCACCTTACAAGAAAAAAAAGTGCGCCGTACACCCTCTTTGGCATTTACAGTCGGATCTTAAAGTATGATACATCAGTGTTCTGCTCTAAGGGCATTTTGACCTCAAGTATCCCCTTCTAGTAGTTACCCACCAGATCTCAGTTGCTACCACCCAAATATACCACCCTAATGTCAGAAAATTAAAGCTTGCAAAAAATCATTAAACTTTTGCTAAGAAAGTTTTTCGATAAACCCAGTAAAATTTTTTTTTATATATTGGTTGCCGAATGTAGGGGTCGCCTTTTTAAATTTTTTTTCATTGGATTTTTCTCTTATAATTTTACAAATCCTTTATTTTACATTTATATTCTTTCTCATGTTGTTTCATAAATCTATCAATTTATAAATTATTGATAAATACAACAGCTCCAGCAACTAACCACCACTTGAGTAAGTATTTACTATGACTAATGTTTGATCATTGAGCTTAACACCAAGAGATTTTTTGTTGTATTTTTTTAGGTGGAAGATAAAAACAATGAAGGATAATAAATTTTTCATATAAAATACTGTGTCAGTAAATTTAAACACCAACAGTTCACAGAAGGAAGTGAAGTAGCGCAAGAAGAATGTGATGAAGAAGTAAGAAAATATGAATAAGGGCTCTTAAACAATCGATGGCTGTTTTCTTCTTCTTCTCCATCTATTTGTTCGTATATAATGCTCTACAAATAATTTATGCGGTCATAATTTACCTTGATTTTCAATGGTTTAGAAATCTATTGTTTTTCAATTTATTTTTTCATAGCAAAATTTTTCATGTTTTCACAAAAACACTTGTTGTAGTTAGAAGAATATTAAAATAGAATTTGCTTTTAAGATAAATTTCAAAAAATTTCATTATTTATAGCATACATTTAGGGGTTCTTGTGTATACATAAACAATAAAAAAAATCTCTTGGTATAATAAAGTGAAGCATAAACAAAAGATATATAGTCTCGTTAGTTAAAAAACAACTTTTTTTGTACATTTTATTTAATTGTAGTAAATTTCTAAAAAGTTATTATGAAATTTTGTGAAAAGTTTAATTGTTTTAATTTTAATATTTATATAAATTTATTTTTTTTTTAGTTCCAACAAGAAAACTAAGTTTAAAATAGAATATGTATTCTATTTGTATTTACTTTAACACTCTTGTGTCTTTTTGTTTTGCTTTATTGTATTTGTTGATGTCAAATATTCTTTTAAATGCAAAGTTATAACAAAAAACTAAACTTTTTATTGCTTCAAAAAGTTTTATGCATGATTAAATAGAAAAAATGTACGAAACTATCAAAAATATAATAATATAAAAAATGGAAAACAAATAAAAATATCTTGTAAAATCTTTTAGTGTTTAGTCATAAAGTAAATAAAATAAATCTTATTTAAACACACAAATAACTGCATAGTTTAATAGGCCAAAAGAGTATTTAAAATTAAAAACTTTAATCTACATTAACATACATTTTGCAAATTTGGGTATGAGTAATATCTTCGCAATTAATAATACTCATACGTCTCAGTTATTACCAGAGAAGACAAAATTGCTGTTTTTGCTTTTTATTGTTTGTTTTACTCATATTTGCTTCTTTTTGCTTTTTTGGATTATCCGTTTTTTAGCTTTAAAATAGCTTTGTCTTAAGATTTTTGAGCTTTTAATTGCCTTTTTTAAGACTTTTTGCCCAAAAGTACTTTTTTTTGCTAACAAAAAAATATTTTTATACCCTACACCACTATGTGGTCAGGGTATTATAAGTTTGTGCTGATGTTTGTAACACCAAAAAATATTGGTCCCAGACCCACCTTGTAGTATACCGATCGACTAACCTTATAGTATAACGATGTCCGTCTGTCTGTCTGTCTGTCTGTCTGTCTGTCTGTCTGTCCATGCATTATTGTGCGGGGTCCCCCCAAAATTATATTTTTATACGCTGCAGGTCGCAAATATTTTGATGAAATTTGGTACACCGACCTATATCAGCCCAAGGACGAAGCCTATTGATTTTAGTTAACAGCGGTCCATGTTTAGACCTAGTGCCCATATAAGGGTCCTACCAAAATTATATTGTTTATACGCTGCAGGTCGCAAATATTAAGATATTAGGATGAAATTTGGTATACCGACCTACATCAGCCCAAGGACGAAGTCTATTGATTTTGGTTAACACCGGTCCATGTTTAGACCTAGGGCCCATATAAAGGTCCCCCCAAAATTATATTGTTTATAGGCAGCAGGTCGCAAATATTAAGATATTTTAATTAAATTTGGTTCGCTGACTCACATTATAGAAAATTTTGACACAAGTCCCATTTTAACCCATTCGAATTTCGGATCCAAACAAAGTTGGCTTTTAACCAGACTGGTGTAGTGTATTGTATAGTCGACATGCCCGACTTTAACCTTTTTACTCGTTTCTCTTAATTTTGAATTAAAAAATAAAAGAAACTTGTTTTTGCTTTTTTCTTGCTTTCTTTACAATATTTTTTTGCTTTAAACACATCGGATTTTGTTTTTTTCTGTCTTCTCTGGTTATTACTGATTGGTTATATCAAAAGGAAATTTACTTATTAGGAAATAATTTGTAACACATCTGTCCCTTTTTCTTAAAATTTGGATTTATAAAAGATATATTAAATCTTAAACCAATCTGCTTCGATTTTTTAGCCATCTCTGTCTGGATTTCAAAACGTGAACTAGGTGAAAGTGGATAGATAATTTTCGGTTACGATTTTCCTCGTGTGCATTATGGTGTCCCGAAATTATAAAGTCTTATGTAATAGTACTCAAACGAGCCGATTATGGGAAAAATACCAAAAAGGTTACTTAAAGCTCTCTATCCGCGTTTAAAATTGGCGTTCGTGGTGTAATTTTTCGAATTTCCGTTCTCGAAGTTTTGGAAGAAATGGGGCTCATTTGATAGTGCTGAGCATATTATGGCAAAAATATTTTAAAAAATCCCATAGAGGAATTTTGGTCCACCAAAACTTCATTTAATTTGAAGCAAGTACACTTTTTTGTTTATACACTCATAGAAATAAATTTGTAAAGCTAGCAGAAAAAGTTACTAAAAATTGGTTAAAAATTATACTGCAGAAAGAACTGCTGAAATTAGCAGATTTTTTATACTGAATACCATTAGAATACGAACAGAAAAATTGAAACTGTTAAATTCACAGAACTTTACCTATATTTAAGTTAACTTTTAATTAATTGAAAATAACAAAATGTACCGTAGAATCTGTAAAAAATTTTGCTAAATATAAGTAGACCAAAAATAGCAAAAATAAACTGTTATACCTATAGAATTTTTGCTATTTTTAAGCTAAATTTAGTTGAATGCAAATAGCAGTCTATCCTGTTAAAATCAGCAGAAATATTTGCTAAAAAAATTGTAAACTGTTGTTTTCAAAAGGCTCAATTTTTATTTGCATTTAAAAAAATTTAAAAAAAAAACTCGAGAATTTACAAATTTTTTTCAGTAAAATATCTTTTTTGCTATTTTTTCCATACTTTCAACAGCTACTGCAAATTATTTCACTGTACATATTTAGTTCTAATTTCCTTTTCACTATCATATTTTCTACTATATAGTTTTGAATGTCTTTTGAATACTTAATTTTTATTCAGCATTGCATAGTACGAGTAGGTAGTTGCTCTAACATCTACTGCAAAAAAAAAAGCGAATAAGAACAAGGACAGCAATTAGTAATTCAACTTACTTATACGCGGGTATGATTAACAATTAAAAAGAAACAGGTGTTAATTACTTAAGATTTTTTTCTGTAGTGGTGTTCTCAAGACAAAGTATCTGAAAAAGGACTACAGAAAAGACAAAGATTAAATATTTAATAACAGCTCATTTTTCTGTTTTTCGTTCTGTTTCCAAAAGAGGAAAGTATTCAGCAGAGTTGTACAAAAAATAAAGAAAAAATATATTCCATAATATTGTAACTAACAGAGTTAACACCCCATATGAGAATGCACTTGATTGTCGACCATAAATAACGTTAAACTTCCGACAAATGTTTAAACCTTTATACTACGATTGCAAATAGATTTACGAGAAAATATGTAAAATTAAGGAGGATATTATTTTTTGAAAAACAGAGAACAATTAGGAATAGTGACATTATACCGGATGAAACATTTTCTTTGGTACATTAGAAATGGTTCGCCAGACTAAGTTTCTATACAATAATAGAAAATAAAGAAAGTTTAGCAATTTATTTCAACAAAATTCTATTAAAAATTAATTCTTTAGCTCATTTAAGTGCCTCCTTAATGTAAATGTCTTTTTTTTTGGATTATTTAAAATTTTTTTTCAAAGCATTTATTTCTTAGCCAACAGTAAATACTTTCTTTTAAGTGGAATCTTGAGTAATGTTACTTCTTTCTTATGTAAGTATGCATTTCTTAACATTTTAATAAACCACAAGTTGTTGCATGTGTTGCAAACGTAAATTTTTATTTATTACAATAAATATAAAATGAAACATGTTTGGCAACACTATTTCTCGACTATGTTTCAAGACACTAACAACAACAGACAACTAACTATTTCAGCCAGACCTATTTAAAATTGTTTCGGTAAATGCCACAGAAAATGAAATAATACAGAAAAAAAAATAGAACGTTAAATGCAACATTTAAATCGTGTTATTTAAAGGATTTCCATGAAGAAAAGGAAGTATTTAAGAAGTTTTAGGTTTATAAAAGAATTTACAAAAAAGGCATAATGAAGAATAATTGTTTAAAATGTTATAAATACTTATGTTTAAAAATATATTTTTTCTCAATTCCACTCACAACGATACTGTTGCTGCTCGTGCTTCAGTCCGAAAATGTAAAAAAATCTACAAATTTGAATATTTTTTCTTCTGTTAAAACACTTTTCGTTCTACTGTCCACGTACTTTGTTCTAGTGGTTAAAAAGTAGAAAAACACTGGTAATTAAAAGTCTTAATTTAGTTTATTAGCAATAAGAATGAAATATAAAAATTCAAGGATAATAAAACACAATGTAAGATATTACTTTAGGCCAGGGATGGCAAGACTTTTTTCCCTGCGTGCCAGAAACGGACAAATTTTTTTTTTTAAATTTCTCGCGTGCTGAAGGTGGCTGGAAGTTGTCTTTTAAAAGTCCTTTTTTAAAAATGTTTAAAATTTAGAAAATTTCTCTTAAAAATATCATCGCAGATGTACATGTTTATTAACGCTACGGATAACCCTCACGAAATCACCCCCAAAGGGAAAAATTAAATAACATCCAAGAAATGACGTAAAAATTAATTTTTGGCGGTTTATTTAATCTTTAAATATTGAGATTATTTCATTAAGAAAATGAAATAAAATTAAAACAGTTTAAACATTACTGCCTTTTAATTTTTTGGGGAGTTATTCTATTTTTGGTGGTTATTTCATATTGTTAAAAAAAGTTAAATTATTGGGCGCCATTAAAGGGCGCCGTAAGAAACTAGTTGAAAAATGTGCTTCGGGCAAACATTTGATTTTGTTAAAATAAATCGCGTGGTTTTTATCATCATAATATTGAATAAAAAGCAATGCGAGAAGCGAGATGAAATGGCTCTGCGAAACACGATCAAAACCCAATTTCAAATTCCAACAAAGGGGGTTATTTCATTATGAAAATTATTATCAGCCTTTACTTATTTCGTAACACCTATTTTCTCTTTAAAAGATCTTAATTTTTTAGATCGAATTTTACTACAAGTTCTTTTCCATTTTTGTGCAATTTTCGGGTACTTTTTACTTCTCCGATTATGAAGCATTTTCTCATCGAAACATTTAAACTTCTTTCAATATAGAATTTTAGAAATTTTCCCAGAATTTGCTGATAATCGAATTTGCGAGTTCTGTATTAACCATATTTCTTTAAACAAAAAATGTTGGCAATACTGAGTTTTATTCATTTTAAAAGACGATTTACAAGCTCCATGAAAAATTTCACCATTATGGAGTTAAATGACACATTTTTGTAGCGAAACTTAACATTTAACTGAATTTTTTGCTGGTCTTCTAATAGTTTAAATTTTTTGAAAATATCCAACAAAACGTCGCGTACCACTACTGACACGCGTGTCATAGTTTTGCCAGCCCTGCTTTAGGCAATCCTAAATGATGAAAAGATTTAATTTCAATTCATTCAATTTCCACAATTAATTATCTTTGAACACAATTTTCTTTACAAAACGAAAGATATTTTTTCAACATTAATGAAAAGCTTCATAGTTTTTATGAAATTTGTTTTTAACGAAATATTTATATTGTAGTTATATATTAAACCAATCTTAAAAAAAATTTTATTTGTATAATCCAAAGTTTTATTGTAAGAACTCCAATAGAACTTTATGGATTTTTTTAGACCAATTTTTTAATAACATACGGATAATTTTAAAACTTCAAGAATATTTTAATGGAGAAATAAGTCAAATAAGCTCTTACGTGGGAGGTCTCTATGTGTGGTTCTCTCAGATTTTTGTGAAATTTGGATGTGTGAGCTAGATGACAGAAAAAATTAACATATGCAGCTTTTCAACGGCCCAATCCCTTATTTGAAGTTTAAAAAGAAATGTTAATTATAATTATTTTAAATAAAACTGGTAAGGTTGTGACTCGAACCGGGCCCTCAGATTGCCAGACAATCGCTCTGCATACTAAGCTAACGAGACATGTAACACAATATAGCTTAAATAATAAATGAATGATAACAATAGCTAACAAGTAAACATTGGCATAACGTCTGCTAGAACTCACTTGCCAATGTTGGCATAACATCAGGAAAACCAAAATATAGATGGTCAACACAAAGTATGGTACCACAAAGTAAATTTTCCATATTAAATTTTTTTTTTCTAGAAAATGCTTAATTGAAGGCTTTTATTTCAATTTTTATGCCAAAGGGCACTTTTTTTACATTTTAAAAATTTGGGTTATTTTGACCCCATGTGCATATAAGGGTTAATTTATAATTTTTATAGCCTACACCACTACGTGTTCAGGGTATTATAAGTTTGGGCTGATGTTTGTAACACCCATAAATATTGGACCTAGACCCACCTTATAGTATACCGATCGGCTCAGAATTTTTTTTTCTTTCGATTTAGCGATGTCCGTCTGTCCGTCCGTCCGTCTGTCTGTCCATGCATTCTTGTGCGCACTCTACAGGTCGCAAATATTAAGATATTTTGATGAAACTTGGTACACCAACTTATGTCGACCCAAGGACGAAGCCTATTGGCTAAAATCGGTCCATGTTTAGACCTAGTGCCCATATAAGGGTTCCCCAAAATTATAGTGTTTATACGCTGCAGGTCGCAAATATTAAGATATTACACAGACCTATGTTGGCCCAAGGACGAAGCCTATTGATTTTGGTGAACATCGGTCCATGTTTAGATCTAGTGCCCATATAAGGGTCCTACACACATAATAATCCATGCACAAAAATACGAAATTCATGTCAAAACAACAAAAACTTTCGTAAAATAAACCATTTTTCGTATATTTTACGAAATTTTTTGTTATTTTGACATTTTTTCGTAATTTTATGCATGGATTATTACACTATGCGACAGTCAAAATCGGGATGGGATGAAACCAACGGGAAATGTTATATCGGTCAAAAACAAGTTATACGTGTTCTGGCGTTTCGCTGGGTCACCGCTAGGAATCGAGATATATCTTTTTTTTGACATAACTCGAGAACCACTAGTCCGATTTTGCTCAAACAATTTTAAAAAAATTAAAAATTACAATTCCTTTAATCTGTTCATATAACGTTTTTCTATATATTTAACAGTTTTGCCGGTAAAATTAAATGTTTGTTACCGCTACCATAAAAATCAATAACCTCTTGTTTACTACTTTTTTTTAATATTTTAGGCAAAAAATATTTTTTTCTTCATACATTTATTTTTACCGGCAAAACTGTTGAGTATATAGAAAAACGTTATATGAACAGATTAAAGTAATTGTAATTTTTAATTTTTTTAAAATTGTAATTTTTAATTTTTTTAAAATTGTTTGAGCAAAATCGGACTAGTGGTTCTCGAGTTATGTCAAAAAAAAGACCACCAAAGGTCAAATCGATATATCTCGATTCCTAGGGTTGACCCAGCGAAACGCCATAACACGTATAACTTCTTTTTTACCGATATAACTTTCCCCGGTAGTTTGAACCCATCCCGATCACTGACACCTACCATTTGTCTCACAGTGTTATCAGTGTACCAAAATTATATTGTTTATACGCTGCAGGTCGCAAATATTAAGATAGTTCGATGAAATTTGGTACAACGACCTATGCCAGCCCAAGGACGAAGTCTATTGATTTTGGTTAACAGCGGTCTATGTTTAGACCTAGTACCCATATAAGGGTCCCCCCAAAATTATATTTTTTATACGCTGCAGGTCGCAAATATTAAGATATTTTGATCAAAATTGGGACACCGACCTATATCATCCCAAGGACGAAGCCTATTGACTTTGGTTAACACCGGTCCATGTTTAGACCTAGTGCCCATAAAAGGGTCCCCCCAAAATTGGCTTGTTTACAAACTACAGATCGCAAATATTAAGATATTTTAATGAAATTTGGTGCGCTGACTCACATGATCCCGAGAACAAAGCCGATAGATTCTAGATAGAATCGGTCCATATTTGGACCTATCTCCCATATGGGCTATATTTACGATTTTCTCTTCTTTTATAATTTTATAGAAAATTTTGACCCAAGTCCCATTTTAAACCATTCGAATTTCGGATCCAAACATTAGTTGGCTTTTAACCAGACTGGTGTAGGGTATTGTATAATCGGCATGCCCGACTTTAAACTTTTTACTCGTTTATTACTGCCCTACGGGAAATTTTAACAAACTGTCACCGAACTGGCCCCTTTACATGAAATAGACTGGTCACTTTTACATGGCGTTGTCATAGGAGGGGGAAATTGACCCCTTGGGACATGTCACAAGACAAATCCCAGGACAGGTCCCTGAACTTTGTTTTTTATGAGAGTTCAGTAACCTGTCCTAGGATTTGTCTTGTGACATGTCACAAGGGGTCAATTTCCCCCTCCTATGACAACGCCATGTAAAAGTGACCAGTCTATTTCATGTAAAGGGGCCAATTCGGTGACAGTTTGTCAAAATTTCCCGTAGGGTGTATATAAAATTTGGTGCTACCAGAGTTATTTGGACAACTATCACCAAATTCCGTAAGGAGCAACACAATATTTAAAAACAAAAATGAATACTATTTATTACCCATGTGAAAATCGTTAGGTAGGCCGATTTGTAAAGACAAAAATTAGTCGATATTGTGCCATCGATTTTTCGATATCTTTTGGCATGAGGAAAAAAAGTTCCACTACGACATATAAAAAAAATCATTTTCGAGGCGCCCAAATTTCAAAAACTTGTCTAAAAACCCAAAAAAGAACATTTTTTTCAAAAAATGATATCGCCGTCGTTTTAAGCGTACAATTTTACCTTGGATACCCGGTGAAAAATGTCCATATATGAACATTTATGGTTCAACCATATATGTATGGATACGAAAAATGAGGTAACACCTAAGTATATGTTCATATATGGACATATATGAACATATACATTTATTAAATATATGCGAATACATGCGGACGTTGCTGTCCTTTATTATAAGGTTGTACTATAGATATAAATTTATGTATGACATTCGAATTAGGCACTACATATGTTCCTTTTTTTATTGATGGCATTAAATATAATTCCATATTTATCCATATATGAGTTCCTTTTACACATTTGGAAAAATGTATTCTTGCAAATATGTTCATATACAAGTCACTTTTGCATAAATTGAATATCATATACTTCCATATTTGTCCATATATGAGTGCCATTTCCATATATGAAATAGCAGATGCCTCCATATATGTCTGTATATGAAATCTATTTCCATATATGGAATAACATATACTTCCATATATGTTCAAATAAAATCCATATATGTTTATAAAAAATCCATATTTGTTCATATGTGTCCATACATAAACCATATATGAACATGTTTGAGCGTATATGAACATTTTTCACCGGGTAGGATATATTTAAAAAATTTGAAATCGGCGAATTTTTTAAAAACCTTAAAAATTAACGCGTAAAAAGATCGATTTTTCGATAAAAAAAAAACTCGTCCAAAACCTCAAGAAAAACATTTTTTAATAAAAATACTATCGCCATCGTTTTAAGCATACAATTTCTGCTTGGAAAAGGAATATTTAATATTTTCTATTACCTGCTAAAAAAACCTTAAAATTAAAAGTAGAGAAAAAGTCAAAAATTTGGGCACCTCGAAAATGATTTTTTGATATGTCGTAGTGGAACTTTTTCTCCTCATGCCAAAAGCTATCGAAAAATCGATGGCACAATATCGATTGCTACATCGATCCACCCTAATGTACATACATGTTCATGCATACATTGACTAGTATATGATCATTCATAGTCATCCATGATCATATACGTCGATACATAGTTCAATGTATGACGATACATGACCTAATATATTGCCATATATCTTCGAATCCGAAATTTGAGGGTATATGGAGGTATATGACCATATATGAGCATACACGAATCATATGTGAGAATATGTGGTCATATATGAACATGTACGGTCATATACCCTCAAATTTCGGATCCGAAGATATATGGAAATATATGAGATAACGTATGATCATGCGTTGAATTATGCATGGACGTATATGAAAAAAAAGTGCGCCGTACATCCTCCAATATGAAGTATTTTTGCAAGGAGGTTTCAAAAAAAATTTTTTTTTTTTTTTGCCGAACGTAGGGGTCGCCATTTTACATTTTTCGTTATATCTTTGGTATTTACAGTCGGATCTTAAAGTATGATACATCGATGTTTTTCTCTCGAGGAGACCAGTGTTTTGCTCTAACGACATTTTGGCCTCAAGTATCCCGTTCTAGTAGTTACCCACCAGATCTCAGTTGCTACCACCCTAATGTACCACTCTAATATCAGAAAATTAAAGCTCACAAAAAATCATTAAACTTTTGCTAAGGAAGTTTTTCGCTAAACCCAGTAGAAATTTTTTTTATATATTGGTTGCCGAACGTAAGGGTCGCCTTTTTAAATTTTTTTTAATTGTATTTTTACTATATAGCAAAACTCTGGTCTCCTCGAGGCAAAAAAAATCGATATATCACTCTTTAAAATCCGATTTTAAATGCCAAAGCTATAACAAAAAATTAAAAAAGGCGATCCCTACGGTCGGCAAAAAAAAAAATTTTTTTTGAAATCGCCTTCCAAAATTACATCATATTGGAAGGTGTATGGCGAACTTTTTTTTTGAGGTACGGTCTAATGCCCATGCATGATCATATACTAATCCATGTGTGATCATGTACGTTCATATATATTTCGATTTTCACATGTGTATCTAAATTATTGGCCAAAATTGCACTCTTCTCTAAAATCTTCAAATTTAAAACTCCGTCACTACTAAGTTAAAAGAGGGATAAATGTAATTTTCAGTAGAATTAATCTCTGAAGGGGTAGTTAAAAAAATTCTATGCATCCACCACTTCTCTTTACATTTTGTTGAACAAAATTAAAAAAACTGAAAATTAGAGTTTTGTAAATTCACAAAAAAAAAATCGAATTTTTGGCCATTCCTGGGACTACGAGGGTAGTTCGAAATGTTCTCAGGCTAACAACGAAAAACAAGAGATAGATTTCTAAAATTATTTTATTTGAATGAGGGGTATGTATAGTTGATCTTTTTATTTGGTAAGTGAATGCTTTTAGTTCGATTTTTAGATCATAAATTAATATCACTTTCTATTTAAATTATTTTTCAAATTAAAGACAGATGATACAATTTTCGCCAGTAAATTACAAATAATAAAAAATTTTGAAAAAGTTCGATAAGGCCAGCAAGACAAATAACATATATTTAAAATTTATATTTAACGGTTCGTTACAATTCATAAAATCTGTGTTTATCACACACAAAGTTGAATAGAACCAGCCGTGAATCTTTAAGAATTAAAGTTCAAAGCAAAAAACAGTAATAACAAAAGGATAAAAATAGAATTGTTAGATTTCGTTGATGTTAGTCTAGTTGAATTGTTAACATACTATATTTGTTTTCACATTTAGCATAAGTAGATCATCATTAATGATTAACCCATTAAGGCAAATGACACTGATGATCGCTTTGTAGCGAAATCCGAAAATACATATTCGGTCTTGCTGGCCTTATCGAATTCTTTCAAAAAATTTTTATTCTTTATAATTTACTTGTAAAAATTGTATCATCTTTCTTTAATTTGAAAAATAATTTAAACAGAAAGTGATATTAATTTATGATCTACAAATCGAACTGAACACATTAATTATTTTATTTTTCAATATTATCTCCTGAAACTTCAATGCACTTAGTCCAACGTTTTTCTAGCAATTCTATCCCTTGATTAAAATAATTTTCCGGAAGCTTCTCAAAATAATCGTTTACAGCTGCCATTGAAGATTCGAGGTAAAACGTTTGGCAGCAAGGAATTTTTTTAGATTTTGGAACAGGTAGAAGTCAGAGGGAGCTAAATCAGAGGGAGCTAAATCAGAGAAATGGGAAATGATGAGAAATGAGAAATTTTCATTCGAATGCGGTTTTGGTCCACTGCTAACAAATGCGGCACCTATCTTGTAGAAAGCTTTTTCATCTGTAATTCTTGCTGCTAAATAAAGTGTCCTCGATCATTTGAGATGCCTGTGGCATTCCCTATTTCACGCACTTTCACTCGTCGATCGTCTAATACCATATGATGGACTTTAGCTATGATTTTTGGCGTTGTTGTAGTTTTTGGACGTCCACTTCGAGGTTCATCTTCAATGCTTGTACGAACACGTTTAAATTCAGCAACCCAATTTTTTACTGTTGCATATGAAGGAGCACTTTCACCTAACACATTCACCATATCATTATGAATTTCTTGTCCCGATAAACCTTTCTTATGTAAATATTTAATCACACCACATCACAAATTTTTCTATTACAAAAAAAAAAACACTGAAGCGCCTTTTTTGAAGACCTGTTACTATACGAATGAGTTGACAGATCGAAATGAAATTTAAGATGTGTTCATATGATGGATGAAAGTTTCCATTACACAAAGTTTTGCTGTTTTGCGACATCTCTATATCAGACTAAGAACATTTCGTACTGCCCTCGTATATATTACTTTATATGAACAGCGATTAATTAAAAAAATTTTTACGAGGAATTTTTGTTGGTAAACTTGGTAATGGCTAATCGAAAAAACTCGGCCTAAATAATTTTTTTTTGTACTAATTTAGTCTATTAAAATCCTTAAAATTTGCTAAATACTTTTTATTTATTCACTCCAGCTTAGCAACGACAACAATGAACTATAATAAATAATAATAAATGAAATTGCTTAATAAATTTTATGAAGCTCTTCATTGGCTGAATGATTTATTCATTGGAGGAGTGGGCTATACATTTTATGAAGAGTTTCATTAATTTTATGAACTTTTCATAAACATTGACTTTAATGAAACCTGTTTCATAGATTCTATGAAAAGTTTCAATGGACGAGTTCCAGTGACAATTTTCATTGAAACTATGAAGAAATTCATTACTGAAGTGATGATAATTCTCTCAGTGTATGTGCTGCTATGGCACCATACCGTCATTTCCGCACTAGTTTTGTCCGATGTCCGATCTCATTTGGGATACGATAGCGATTGTAAGTATATCCTAGTTTTTTACTGGACTTGGTATTAATATGAATAAATACTATACATTTCAGATCGGTTGCTTGCAGTTATATGGAAAATGCCCTTCCAGCATTAGGACAGTCAACGCGAATGTGTTAATTTTACACAAGGATGATAGCAATGTTTTGTTATTACTACCCTTTTGAACAAACTAATTTATATGTTAAAATAACTTTTCTATGTTTGCCTATGTAAAATTTTTGTTAAAAACCGCGTAAATTTAATGACATTCTAATTATGAGCATCAACCATTTATAAATATTTTATATGACACCTTATGGCAAACCAACGAGAAAAAAAATGAATGAAAAACTAAATATGCACATTGGTGGTGGGTACAAGTAAATCCTGTCACTACGGTGATATATTTGCGGATGTTTAGATGACACATAAGAGTATGCATTTCACACTCATTCACACATTAACATATTTACAAGCACGTTTGTGTGTTTTCTCATAGGAGTTTATTTATCTAGTGTATGTGGTTTACAGGATTTTATGTGGTTGTTTTGGTGTAAACTAGATTTATAAAAGTTAATTGGTAATTTAACTACTCAAAACTTGCGTTTTTGTTGAAGTGTAAAATATAATTTTAATTAGCGTAATAAAGTGATTAGTAAATAAAATAATATGTATTTTTATAACATATGTGATGAGGATTATTAATATACAACATTTGTAGGGAATATGCATGTAAAACAAAATATTGTGGTTAATTAATTTTAAATTGTAATAAAATAAAATATGTAAATAGCACAAGGCTATAATATATGTAGTAGTTTTTTTTATAAAATAAATTGCAAAACAACAACTCTTCACTATAGTGTTTGATGTAAGGAATCAATAATAATTTAAATATATTATCGCAAATATGTGGTACAATTACAAAACTTTACAAATTCCGGTAAACTTTTGGAAGCGAGCAAATCAGAAAGTTTGATTCTTTTGTCAAATTATTAGCTGTTGACTTCGCTACAAATATCAATTGAATTATATCTGATACGTTCTTTTTTTGTTTTAGAATGTGTAAAAATTCAGAGGCATCATTGGAAAGTCGATGCGAAGTGTTTTGTTACGTTTGGGGATCTTATATGCGTGAAAAAAGTGGGAATATAATGGCAAATGCGTTCAAAGATGGTTTGTCTGCAGTGAACATTTACATGTTGTGGGTGTCGAAATTTTTTCTAACGCATGTGCAAGTGGTCACTCATTGAAAATTTGAACTTTTAATTTTCACTGCCAGTTCTATGGATCATACATGGGTCTAATTAATTATTTGGACAACTTAATTGACGATTAAATTGAAACTAATGGTAATAAAATTTTTGGAATTATCATTACTTCGACCAGCGCTATGAAATACATCGATTTCATTGCTAATGCCAATTGTTTAGTAAATTCATTGTGATTACAAATGCGCCATTTATAAGAAAAAATTGGTATTAGCAAACGTCACTTTACAGATTTCATGATCATTGCCGAGCTTGCAAAAATTTTGTCCGTTTTTCGCTTTCTCGCTTAGTTTTCCATTTTCAGTCATAAATTTTTAACTTACAAAACGTAAAAAAAACGATTTTGTGATTTTTTGAAATTTTTTTTGTTTGAATTTTTAAAACACTACACACACAACACACACGTTCATATTTTTATTGGCTATGTTTGTGGGTATGAGTAAACAATTTCTTTTAATTTGAATTGAAATAATTTTGTATATAAACAAACTATTTTTACAAAAAAGAAAACCCAAAATATTTGAATTTTTTGTTTTAAAACAGAAAACAACGACATTATTTAAATTATTTTTTCTAAAAATAGAAAACTAAAAATAAAACATTTGACTGAAAATATCAATTCCTACAGAAGATACATATTTTTTTGTGGTTTGTTTTTTGTTGACTGATAAAATAAGTTAAACAATATGTTTCAATGTATTTTTATTGATTCTTCAATTGAAAACAAACTTTACCTACACTAAGAAAAGTTTGACAGTTACTACATGACAGTTGTTTATGTAGTAATCAGTAGTTGTTGTTTTTAACAGTAATTACAGTTGTTTTTCTATAGAAAAATGCAAAACAACTTTTATGACGGTTATTTAAGAAAACAACTAACGAAAAATACTGTAATTTCGTAACAGTTGTTTAAAGCAGTTATTGTTAATATCATAATAAACAACTACCAAAACCGTAATTTTGCAGTAAACGGTTATTTTTGGTAGTTATTTAAAAAATAAAAAATATCATTTAATTTTTTTGAATTTTAAAAATTCTTGTTTAGGTTTTATTTGTTATTATTGATATATTTCTAGTTTGCAAATAAAAATTATAAACTTGTATTGTATCTCCAATGCATAAAAGCATAAGCATTTAGAATTTTTACTTTAAATTTTAAATAGGCTGAAGTAATAACACATATTTTTGTAATTGAAAGAAAAAAAATATTTTTTTTTTATTAAAATATATTTTTTTAAACAAAAAGAATTGACTGTAAAAAACAGTAGTTTTTACCGATTTTGTCAGCTGTTTTGAAAATTTTGTAGTAAAAATTTATCAGTTAATTTTACAACATTGGTAGTTATTTTTAATGCATCTGTTAGTTATTTTTCAACAGTTAAAAATAACAAAAGTTTTAGTTATTTTAAAGGTAAATACCTTTGTCGCCTTTTTAACTGCAGATACATTTGTTTTAACTGTCATTTTCAGTAGATTATACCGACAAACTTTTGTGAGTGTATCAAAAAATTTTAGCTCAAGTCAAGTTTCATTACAATTGGTCCAGTAAGTAAGAAATGGCAGATTTATTTCCAACATTATTCCAAAATCCCCCACTGTGCAATGTGAAGTACACGAAATTGATGACATTGTATGGACTTATATAACTTGCAAAAATGACATTTTACCTTAAATTAATTGTAAGAATAACAAAATGTTAAAAATCGATAAATCCCCTAAAAAGTTAAATTAATAGTGTTCCATTAATGCAGAAAGTTAGTTAAATATAATAAAAACCCAGTTAGAAAAATACAAACGGGAAAGCCATGGCAAAGCAGGCGATACAAGTACTGGCAAAAAGTTTTTTTCCATTCCAAAAGGACCGGCCGTTTAAAAAGCGCCCGAAAAGCACTGGAAGAACAAAATGTTTAGACTTTGGCAAAACCAATAAATAAATTAAAAGAAAGTTAATATGAATGAGGGTATTTATAGTTGATCTTTTATTTGGTAAATGAATGTTTTTTTTTTAGTTTGACTCTAGATCATAAATTAATATCACTTTCTGTTAAAAATATTTTTCAAATTAAAGAAAGATGATACAATTTTCACAAGTAAATTACAAAGAATAAAAAATTTGAAAAAATTCGATAAGGCCAGCAAGACAGAATACGTATTTTCGGCTTTCGCTACAAAGTCATCATCAGTGTCGTTTGCCTTGACGGATTAATAATTGATAATCGTCTACTTATGTGAAAGTTGAAAGGATGTCGAATATGTTAACAACTCAACTTGGACTAACATCAACGAAATCTAACAATGCTATTTGTATCCTTTGTTATTATTACTCTTTTATGCTTAAAGTATCTCAGCTGGTTCTATTCGACTCTGTGTATGATAACCACACATATTTGAATTACAACGAACCGTTAAATTTAAATTTAAAAGTTACTACGTGTTTTTTTTTGGTCCTGTCGTGGTTTGAACCCAGGCCAATCTGATGGCCTGGGTTCAGTTGATTGCTCTACCCGCTGAGCTAACGACACATATAATACTTGGTGGCTAAACACATAAATGAGTGATAACAGCTGGACAACTACTGGCTGTGCTAAAATGCTAGTACTGGCAAACAATTTTTTGGACTAATACGCCAGCTTTGGGAGAGCAAAAAAAAAATTGGTCTTAAAGGAGCTTTCCCACAAACAAAAAAAATAGATTTTATAAAACAAAAAAATTTTTAAATTAAAATAAATAAAAAAAAAAAATTTTTCCTTGCAACCGGATTTGAACTCGAAACCTTCTGACTACAAACCTTTTTTAACGAAACGTCAGTATTTTTATAAAATCATAGCTCTACCAGTGAATTGAGTTTTGTACCGCTGGCAATTTCTGACTATGTAGTAGCTGACAAACCTTGGCATATCACTCTAATCCCATTCTTTGCCAGTGGTTGTTTTTATAAACCACCGAAATGTTTGAAAAACAAATACTGGCAAAACGCTTTTTGCAAACGGTGGCAAAGCGTCCCAAATGAGTGTTCTCCCAGTCATTTATTTTTAACACCGTGGTAACCCAGCGGTTGCCAGCGCTTGATTTTTTGTAACACTGGCGATTTTTGACTTGGAAGCTAGCTTGAAGAAAAAACTGCTGAAAGTAGCCAATTTTTTTGCTAAATATTAGTAAGATAAGCACAGCAAAAATAAAACTGTTAAATCTAGAGAGTTTTAGTTATATTTGAGCTAAATTCTAGGTAATGGCCTAATTATACTGCAAAATCTGCAGAAAAATTTTGCTAAGTATTGCATTAGTAGACTAAAAATAGCAAAAACAAACGGTTATATTTACAAAATGTTTGTTACTTTTAAGTTAAATTTAGCTGAATGCCAGTAGCAGTCTTTCCTGCTAATATCAATAGAAATATTTGCTAGGAAAGAGTAAACTGCTGATTTCCAAATTCTGCAATTTTATTTTATTTAAAAAACAAAAACCGAAAGAAACTAAAAGCACAACTTTTTGCAGATTTTAGCAGCTTAAGTTATTTTCTGTTAACTTAAATTTAACTCAAATATAACTAAAATTCTGTATATTTAACAGTTTTATTTTTGCTGTTCTTATCTAACAAAAATTTTGCGAAAATATTCTTCTAATTTCAGCAGTTTTTTCTACAAGATAATTTTTAACAAATTTTTTATAGTTTTAACTAAAATTTTTACAAACTTTTTCCTATTAGTGTAGTAGATTCCCCAAAAGAAGCTAAACAAATACTACCATATTGGAGCCAGTTTTCAACTTTACTTCACATTATTTTACATCTCATGAATTGTCATTAATTCCTTTAGGAATTCTAATAAATGTCTTTAAATCTCTTACCACATATCTTAGTAAACATTAAACATTCCACAATCTTAAGATTAATCATTTTAATCATAATACATATACAAATTTTCTAGTGAATTATAAATTAAATTACTATAATTAGAGCTTACAAGGAAGGTATTTTTAGGCTCACCCACCTATTTTGCTGAAGGTTGGATATGTGGTAAAGGAGAGAAAATTAATGAACCCGTATTGTGTTAGCAACCCAATCTCATGTTTAGGGCCAAGAGAGCGGGGTGAAAAATTGGTTTTTATTTAAAAAATATGCCATAATGCATTCGGAAAAATCAGCTTTCGAATAATTTTTTCACTCTAAATTTGTTATCTCAGAAACGTATATTTTGAACTGATTGGTTGCTCTTCTGTACTGTATGGAAAATGTGTCATAATTTCAATATTTTTTGGTTGTTTATTTTATCGAAAGCTTTTTCTTTGAATTGCCTTGATATATTTTCATCCTTTAGTTTTTTTAAATACCAGTTTTTGGACTTTTGCAGACTTAAGCTGCGTTTTTAATGCTGGAGTACTCCAATCTGTAGAAAATTTTGTTTTTTTTTATCTTTTATACTAACACATTTTTGTGTTTTTTTATATCTTTTTATTCCATTCTGGACTATGTTTGACATTGGTCTGTTAACTGTTTAACATGACAAATATTCTTAAAAAAGCACATCATTTACTTTTTTAATATCTCCAATTGTCAAAAAATTAAAAATAATAATAAGGCATATGTTATATCAATAAAAATGTTCTGGTGTTTTCAGTACTATTTAAAATAAGAAAAATATTTAAATTTACAACACTTCAAAACAAAAAACATACACTGTGTTATGTTTTTTAAATTAAATTAAAAGAAATTAACAATAATCGCTGTAATAAAAAAGTTATATACAGTTAAAGTCATATAGCTCATTCTGCGTCACTCTGTATATCATCTACTTTAATTCCTGCTAGTTTTTTTTTAGCTGATTTTCCCAGAAGAGCTAGGTTTTTCCTTATTTCTAATCAGAGCTTCGAAGAATTAATTCCCTAATTCCCTTTTTTTGAACTGAATTTATATTTTGGGAATGAATTCCCGTTTAATTCAAGGAATTAAATTTATTTCGTTTAATTCCCTAAGGAATTAAATTTTTTTCGTTTAATTCCCTAGGAATTCAAGTTTAATTCCCTAGGAATTGAAAACTTAAATTCAGGGAATTAAACAAAAAAAATTGAATTCCTAGGGAATTAAACGAAAAAAATTTAATTCCTTAGGGAATTAAACGAAATAAATTTAATTCCTTGAATTAAACGGGAATTCATTCCCAAAATATAAATTCAGTTCAAAAAAAGGGAATTAGGGAATTAATTCCTCGAAGCTCTGTTTCTAATATTTCATTTCAAAAGGGTGGCAGCTCTGAATGTGAACATGGGCATTATGTTATGGTTATTAACTTTTTTTTTTTAAATTCTTCAACTCTATTTACAAATTAATTTGAATTACGTAAATTTTAAATATATAGCCATTCAAACAAACGCAAATTTTTATCCCCGATATATTAGACGGGTTAACTAAACAAATATGTAGTTTTTAATTTTCTCTCCTCTAGCACTTAACCAAATATCAGCAAATACGGTGGGTGACCCCGTGTATACATTCCTTGTTCATATGTAGTTGTGTAAAAACATAAACATACTTACATGTATTAATAACTGAGCATGAGTTTTGAAATTAGAAATCTTATGACAACAATTGTTATAAATTTGAACAATAAACCCGTAAAATATGTTTTTATATGTCCGTAATACTACAACAATATTAAACAATAATGATGGTGATGAGCAGGGCATGGAAGTTCGTGCACTAAAACTCTTGTCTTATGTACATAAAATATGTACGGTGTGGCCAAAAAATATTCACCCGATGTTGTTTTCCTAAATCTTTAAAATGAAAAAACATAGTAAGTAAATAAATAATAAATAAATAAATAAATAAATAAATAAATAAATAAATAAATAAATAAATAAATAAATAAATAAATAAATAAATAAATAAATAAATAAATAAATAAATAAATAAATAAATAAATAAATAAATAAATAAATAAATAAATAAATAAATAAATAAATAAATAAATAAATAAATAAATAAATAAATAAATAAATAAATAAATAAATAAATAAATAAATAAATAAATAAATAAATAAATAAATAAATAAATAAATAAATAAATAAATAAATAAATAAATAAATAAATAAATAAATAAATAAATAAATAAATAAATAAATAAATAAATAAATAAATAAATAAATAAATAAATAAATAAATAAATAAATAAATAAATAAATAAATAAATAAATAAATAAATAAATAAATAAATAAATAAATAAATAAATAAATAAATAAATAAATAAATAAATAAATAAATAAATAAATAAATAATAAATACAGAACATAATTATAAACGTCGTTATATATTAGAAATGTTACAGATAATTAATACACCACCAACAAATAGAATTAACTTTAAGGCAGATATTGAAAATGTAGCTCAGAATTACAGATATTTAATACAAAAGAAATAGCACACATTACATTAATTTATAACACCCCTACGGGATAAATATTATATTAATACATTTTTATTGTTAATTATTATTATTTTTGTTTGTTATACTTTTATACCAAAAATTTTGTTTGCTGGTATAAATGTATACATACAATATATTTGACAAATATTTTTCAATTTTTTCAAACTTTCAAATTGTTCATAATTTGTTAATTTCTTATTTCCTGAAGATGCTACACAATGGAGTAGCGAAATATCGAAAATAATAAAAAACTTTTTATAAGAAAAATCAAACCTTACGCTCAAGAAAATTGTGAAATTAAAAACATAAAAAGAAGGTTAAATAAAAGACAAAAAATTTAATAAAAAGACAAATATTTATTTGGACCTTTAAGATTTTTTCCATTAATTTTTGGGTCAGGGGAGCACAGCGATTGTTGATGATCATTTAGGCTCGCAGAAAATTTTGCTAAATATTAGTAGACTACGGATATCAAAAACAAACTGTTAAATCTACAAATTTTTTTGTTATTGTTGTTTGGCCAAGTTTTTGAAAATTTTAGGTTTAATTTTTAGCTAATAAGGCCTAAAGGTCAATCATATAATTAAAAATTAATATAATACAATTTTTTCGACGTTTCGTCGATTTTTTGTCGACTTCTTCTGGGGATTTTTTCTATTTATTGATAAAAAAGAATATTATTTGTTATTTTTAAGTTAAATTTAATTGAATGGAATTATCAGTTTATGCTACACTAATAGAAAAAAGTCTGTAAAAAATTTAGTTAAAACTACTAAAAATTGGTTAAAAATGATGCTACTAAGATAAGAACATCATTTATTTTTTCAGAATTTTAGTTATATTTGAGTTAATTTCAGCAGTTTTTCCAATTTCGATTAATCGACAATATGAGAAACGCACAGAAATATGAGAATTCAAAAGTTATATTGTCGACAAACATCTGGGAAAATGTTCTTAAGTCGACTTAAATTGTTTTGCCAAAAGACCCTTGATATAATGAGATAGAACATGAGATATAAAACTTGTTTGTTGTAATATATAGTTGTATCTACACTCAGGGAATTATGTAGGTAAAATCAACTGCAAATGACATATAAATAACTGCAATATGAAGTTATTTTTAACTGTTAAAAATCAACTGAAAAATGTAGTAAAAACAACTACAAATGCAATTGAAACAACATACATGCAAATTATTGTAAAACTGTACAAACAACTGCAAATGTAGTTAAAAAACATAAATAAAAATTATTTTAAAAATTATTAATTTAATAAAAAACAAATTTATGTAAACACTCCTAACTTAATTTTATTCTATTTAAAATTGAGAAATCAAAATTTACACTAATGTCACTTTTATTTTTCACTAGTAAGATATTGTTGTAGATGTCCGTCTGTGAGGGATAAAATATGGCGCTGTTTGGCTTCCTTTTTTTCTCCAGGTAGAAAGAGATGAGAATATAAAAGAACTGAAAGAAAATAAATACAATAATTTTTAATAATCCCGTAAATAAATTTATATTATAAAACTTACCTTATTATTTTAATAACTTAATAAAAAATATAAAAACTTTTCCGTATTACGCGTCCTCACTCTTTGGCGTTGTTTTATGACTAAGAAAAGAGAAAACATGTTCTACTCATATTCTTTCACTAGAAATTTCTAAACAAGCGCGTCATACACATGCTCCTGATTGCTTCGTGTGTGTGCACACACACTTGAAAATATAAGTATTTGTAAAAAAAATTCAAAATAACTGCATAAAATAAATGTTACTACAATGTGGTAGTTTTTGTAGTTAGTTTGAAAAAATAACTGTCAAAAACATTGAAATATTTTGCTCTAAGTAAATTAACTACAATTGTAGTTAAAATAACTACAACCGCATTACTACACAAATAACTGTCATGTAGTAACTGCAGAACTTTTCTGAGTGTAGGGTATTCAATCGATTAAACGTTTTTCGATTAATAGAACAATTTTATACGAAAATTCGTCAAATAATTTAAATTATCTAAATTTCGAATAACGAATAATTCGAATAATCCCAGTGTAGAAACGGTAATGACATATCATTATTTTTTGGACTACCAGTAATGACACCCACTTACCTTCTGTATTATTTTAAAACATATAATAATGAGTTACGGATAATGACTTATTTTTATCATTATTTCAAATAGAAAATAATTTTTTATATTTTTTTGAAAATTTTTTGAAATCTATTTTTAGACTCAATATTTTTTAAACACTAGTAAGGATATATGTAATCATATATTTTTTGATTTTTTGTATGTTGGCGAGTAAGCTTAAGTGTGTGCAGCATGTCAATTGTGTTTTATCTATTAAATATTACATGTCGATATAGCTCAGATGGTAGAGCTGTTGACTGGCAATCTGTAGACCCAGGTTTTTTTTAATTTTATTAAAAAAAAATACAATAAAAAATATATTTTTTTTATATAATTTATTTTTTAGAAAATCTATTTTTAGACTCATTATTTTTGTCAGTACTGGTAAGCACATAGGTAACGATATATTTTTTGATTTTTCGTATGCTGGTGTGTAACGACAACTCATTATTTTTCGCGACATCGCCATATAAAGGTAATAAGAAATGTAATAACAAAAGTAACTAGTTACCATTACCAAGTATGTAGTTACATAACCACATATCTGGTAATGATTTTCTACACTGGGATTTAATACGATTTTTTTTTTAAAGAGAAGCAACACTCAGGAAATTCTTCCTATTAATTAACGTGTTGCTTCCTTTGGAAAGGGGATAGAGAAGAAGTGAAAGGTGGTGAAAGATGAAGGGCTTCAAATATGGCAACACTGTAATTGCGCGAGATGTTGGATTTTTAGAACAGTTGTTGCTCGCCATCTGACGGTGAGTTGGCGAACTTTGTTAAAGCTTTTTAGTTCACAGCCCTGTTATATTATTTTTACTTCGGTGGGGTTAAGTGCTATGGGAACACCGAAGGAAAAAAATTACAAAAATATTAAATGTTGAGTATTATTCGACTGTGTTTTAAATGTAATGTTGACATGTGTAGTGTGTAGCGGCAATACCTTTAAGTGTTTTTAATATTTGTTTTTGTTTACATCAACTCTGATGATGTTATTCAAAGAATGACGAAATATCGGTATTATAAAACAAAGAAAGATATTTTATAAAAATCTACAAAGACCTCGAGCTCAATTATTTAATAAACAATTTACAAAAATATTTAAAAAATAGTCGATTAATCGAAAAATATTTCTCGAAAATCGTTCGAATAATTTAAAATGTCTAAACTTTGAATAACGAATAATTTAATATGATTAATAAAAATACTTAAGAAATTTATTTTTTCATTAAATTAATTAAATGTGCTGAATCGCAAAACAAATTGTGAAAAATAAATTGCTATAGACTCAGGATTTCATACTTGCCTAAGGAAATCGTCATGGGACGAATTTTTACTACACTCACAATATTTTATCGTTAAAAACAACCTGAAATACATATTAAACTAATTGAAAACACAACTAAAAAAGGACTACTGATTTTTCATTATATTCAAACCATTTTGCTATTTATTTTCAAACTTTGTTTAAACAATCCATTAAAGAAATAAAAATAATTGAAAAGTCTATTAAAACAATCATCAAATTTTAACTGACAAATCGTAAAAAAACGATTTTGTGGTTTGTCTTTTCATATTTGAAAGTTTTTTTTTTGTTTAATTTTCAAAACACTACACCACCATACACAAGTTTTATATTTTTATTGGCTATGTTTATGTGTATGACTAAAGAATTTCTTGTAATTTGAATAGAAATAATTTTGAATATAAACAAACTATTTTAACAAAAAAGAAGACCGAAAATATTTGCATTTTTTGTTTTAAAACAGAAAACAACGAAATTATTTAAATTATTTTTTCTAAAAATAGAATATTTGACTGAAAATAACAACTCCTACAGACGATACATACCCAGCAGAAATTACTGCTTGCTTGGAAGCAGTTTTATCAGGGAAAGTTGAGCAGTGAAGCGATTGCATTATTGATGATATCATGCCTGATTTTTGTTCGAGATAGCTCGCGTGAAAGCACTTGTTTCGAAATCCGAAAAGGCATGAATTCACCGCTTTTAATTAGTGTTTCGGTTTTTCTTTTAAAATGTCGATAATTTATGCCTTCTCGGAAGTTCATATTACAAAGCTTTTCGACTATTTAAAATCATGCCTTCTCAAAAGCACAATATTCCTGTATATTTTTCCGTGAAGAGAAAATGCCTCTTATTTTTAGTTAAACCTCTTTTTTTTATTAAAATAACTTTTTTCCGCATTTTAAAAATTTTGATAAAAGAACCGCAAAAATATTTAAGCAATCAAAATGTATTGCTCATTTCATGCCTTTTTGAAAAGCACAGCAAAAATCGATGAAAACAATTCATCAACTTAGACCATTCACTAGTGCTGTTTACGAAGCTATACATTTTTAGAAGCGGTAAAAGTAGCAGTAAGGAAGCAGTAAACGTTTTTTACTGCTTCCACATTTTTGCTGGGTATGTTGTTCTAGTTTGTTTTTTTTATTGATTGATTCTTCAATTGAAAACAAACTTTACTTATTACTTTTTAAATAAACCTCAATCGGTTATGGAAAATATATTGTGAGTGTATATAAATTTAATTCATTAAATAAAATGATAATGTCTTATCTCAAAATCTATTAACAAATCTATGCAATTTTGTTGCCAACTAACATGTATTTACATAAAGTTCCTTGCCCTGGTGATAAGGATGGTGCTTGATGTTGGATTACATGTTAATTAGAGTGGCATATTTTGCTTTAAATTAAAATTTAAAACGAAAATTGCAAAGCTCAAACAAGAGCATTTAAATAATGTTAAACTAGGCTAAATCACGGATGATTCTTTAGTCAAAAGCCATACCAAATTATCGATATTTGTAGACCTAACTGTGAATATTTTTGTATTTAAATATATACAAATCTACCAGATATTATGAATATTTTCATGGCCAAAATAGAGTCTTAATTATAGAATTTTATTTTTTAAATTCTTTCTACCATCATTTAGAGTCAAAATTTATACATAATTATGCACCATCAAAGTGGTCAAATCAAGGTTTAGGGATCCACGGGTAATTTTTTATTTTGTTAATTCCTTTTTGAAATCCAAATACCCCTCTAATATATATACATTTATAGTACTTCATGTATACATTAGTATGAGTATATCTGACTATAAGGATAAAATAAAGAAGGATGTTCAGTAGACATTAAAATCCAATATTTGCTGATTCTGTAGTAGCCACAATACAAACATACATTTAAATGCATGTGTATATTTTATGGTATCTCCGTGTGCATGTGTGGGTTATATTATATTGTGTTCATCTAACTACTCCAAAACGACAACAACTAATTGCTTTTCCTTCAAAATTTTGCATAACGGTTGATTTATGCAATTTGTCATATTTGAAATTTTACACTTCCTTCCGGTATAAAATGTTATGATTAACAATGTAACATATGAATATAGAAATGGAAATATAAGTAAGTAAAATGTACAAATATTCATGCACAGTAACTACGTGTGGTAAAAGTTTGTAGTACAGTTAAAGATTGGAAGATACGCCAGTACATAAACAAATATATTACGCACCTATTCCTTACGGCGGTAAATTTTAACCAAAAACAAAATGTTGCAAATATATCAGATGATATAAATCAGGGATGATAAAGTTGGTATTATAGTACTAGAACTTTAAAAGTACTATTGTACCCTTCTAACAGTCAGTTGGTACTATTTTTAAATATTCAAAATAAAAGGTGTAAAATTAAGAAACATGAAATTCAAAGGAAATATATTTAAAATATTACAAAAAATATTAAAAATTACCCAGTGTAGAAAATCATTACCAGATATGTGGTTATGTAACTACATACTTGGTAATGGTAACTAGTTAATTTTGTTATTACATTTCTTATTACCTTTATATGGCGATGTCGCGAAAAATAATGAGCTATGGTTACACACCAGCATACGAAAAATCAAAAAATATATCGTTACCTATGTGCTTACCAGTACTGACAAAAATAATAAGTCTAAAAATAGATTTTCAAAAAAATAAATTATATAAAAAAAAATATTTTTTATTGTATTTTTTTTAATAAAATGGTGCTGGTGCGGGAATCGAACCTGGGTCTACATATTGCCAGTCAATAGCTCTACCTTCTGAGCTATATCGATATGTAATATTTAATAGATAAAAACATAATTGACCTGCTGCACACAAGTAAGCTTACTCGCCAACATACAATAAATCAAAAAATATGTGGTTACATATATCCTTACCAGTGATTAAAAAATATTGAGTCTAAAAATAGATTTCAAAAAATTTCCAAAAAATCTAGAAAATTATTTTCTATTTGAAATAATGATAAAAATAAGTCATTATCAGTAACTCATTATTATATGTTTTAAAATAATGCAGAAGGTAAGTGGGTGTCATTACTGCTAGTCCAAAAAATAATGATAAAAACATAATTGACCTACTGCACACAAGTAAGCTTACCCGCCAACATACAAAAAATCAAAAAATATGTGGTTACATATATCCTTACCAGTGATTAAAAAATATTGAGTCTAAAAATAGATTTCAAAAAATTTCCAAAAAATCTAGAAAATTATTTTCTATTTGAAATAATGATAAAAATAAGTCATTATCAGTAACTCATTATTATATGTTTTAAAATAATGCAGAAGGTAAGTGGGTGTCATTACTGCTAGTCCAAAAAATAATGATATGTCATTACCACTTCTACACTGGGTAGGTGCATTTATTGTACACTCTAATAAAAATTCCTGTAACTTTACCCCATTTATAGTAGGTATTTTTTCTCCTACTATAATTTCAGTAAAAATACATTTTTGTGCCTAAATTCAAATATTTACATATATTGTGTGTACATTAATTAGGCATAAAGTATGTAATCGTACCTATTTATGTGCTTAAAAAATGTTTAGGAACATAAGAATTTCATGTAAAATTACAGAGTTTGTGCTTAAAATAGCTTTCAAAAATATGTAAAGATACAGATAAAATGCTCACAACTACATGTAAAGTATGTATATAAACATTCTTGGTGCTTTATATTAAACAACCCAAATGATTCCCACTTCCATTTAAAGGATTTAAAAACAAATATATTTTTAAAGGATGTTTTATTAGAAATTGAAAATGTAAATTTTTAACATTTAAAATAACAAAAGAACTAATGTAAGTTAATTAAATAAAATAATAGGTCATATTATAGCAAATCAACGTGGAAGAGATTAAAGTATAAAAAAATTATAGAGTTAAATGCTTAGGCATAATAATTTGAAAACCTTATAACGCGTTTATAAAAATAATTTTGTATAAAAAAATTGTTTTATAAGCCATTTATAAATTTTGAATTTTATGCAAATAAACATTTTCTAAAAAAGTTACATTGATAATGGTATTTACCGGTATGCAAATATTTGTGGATTCTTTAAGTCTTTCTCAGATCTATAGGGCCAAGTTTTATATTCAGAACTAAGAACAAATTTTTTCTAAAATTGTACGAGTACTTAAGTCAAAAGATTTCAAACATAACTTCTAACTTAAGACAAAAATCGTTGTTAGTTGTCTCAATAAAACTGCCCTTAAATGATTGTATGTAGCTTCAGAATCCAACTTTACGCGCGTGAAAAAACGCGAAAGAAAACTGCCAGAGATAAAGCAAAAACACCTCAAATATGCTTAAATTAGATGCCTTTTGATCTGTCTCTAGCAGTTTTTAATCTCGTGTAAATGTGCCCAAGGGCTTTAAATAGAATATTTCCAAGCAAAAGACACTTTAAAAATTGTTAGGGTTCTGCTATGAGCTTCTTTAGGAGAAGAGCCTTTTAAGAAGATAGTTAATTATCGTCACGATCGCAAATTTAGTGGGGTTTTAGCGGCAATATCCTCGAATTAGAGGTTCTCAAAAAAATCTTTATAAACCGTATTTAAAGTTAGTACCGTCAAATTGAAAAAAACACTCTTTCCTCAAATATAACTATTACAAATTTAAGTTTTCGAAATCTGCGTCAGGAAAATTGCACTTCTGGTAATATAAAAAGATTACGAGTATGTAGTTTTTTTCTTAGATGATTGTGGCTTAAAAAGTAAGGAACATGAGAACGTAAACATCAGTCTAAAATATATATAATGCATTTAGTATTATTCCGGGATTAAATTGGTGCAAAATACAAATAAATAGGTACATAAAATTTAGCACAGCTGAATGTTAAAGAAACAGCTTCCAAGAAAGAACTTTGATTTCGTTATAATAGTCTAATTGTTATGGTTCAATTAAATATTTTGGTTGCGAATGATAAATGTTTTGGTTGCGAATTTCTAAATTTCAGCATATCTATAAAATATAAATTGGTGGTTATTAGCAAAAAGGAATTTAAATACTTTTAGATAGAAGCCCAACTACTAAACATACTTACTTTTAATATGATCAGCCAGAATTTTTGCTTTTAATTAATTTGTGAATGGTTTTATCTTAAAATATGGAAATAAATGATTTTATTTTGCTTTTTTTCATATAAATGATAGGATTTATATAAATTATGTATTTCAATTTTGACATTTTTTTATTCCTCTTTAAAATATGAATACCCGAGTAAAAAAAATTAATCTCGCGCAATATCTAATTATATCCAATTTGATATTGTTTAAGATCTGCTGTAATATCTAGCTGATCCAATTAGATCTCAAAATTGGGTGTATCCAATCATATCGTATTAGATCCCATTGTATATATGGGGATAAACTAAGATCAAGTTATATCTCAAAATTGGGAGGTCCAGTGATATCTTTGGGGATAAACCTAGATCTATTTTGATCCGAAAATTGGCGGATCCAGCTATATATTTGCGGATATTTTTAGATCTAATTTGATCCGAAAAATGGCGGATCCAATTAGATCCAGCTATATATTTGGGGATAAACTTAGATCTAATTTGATCTCAATTTTGGCAGATCAAATTAGATCCCGCAATATATTTGTGGATAAACGTATATCTAATTTGATCCGAAAAGGTGGCAGATCGAATTAGATCTAGCTATATATTTGGGGATAAACTTAGATCTAATTTGATCCGAAAAATGGCACATCGAATTAGATCCAGCAATATATTTGTGGATAAACTTAGATATAAATTGATCTGAAAAATGGCAGATCAAATTAGATCCAGCAATATATTTGTGGATTAACTTAGATCTAATTTGATCCGAAAAATGGCACATCGAATTAGATTCAGCAATATATTTGTGGATAAACTTGGATATAAATTGAATAGAAAATTGGCAGATAAAATTAGATCCAGCAATATATTTTGGGATTTAGTAAGACCTAATTTGATCCGAAAAATGGCAGATCGAATTAGATCCAGCTATATATTTGTGGATAAACTTAGATCTAATTTGATCCGAAAAATGCCAGATCGAATTAGATCCAGCAATTTTTTTCGGTATTAAAATGGCAGATCGAATTAGAAACAGCAATATATTTGGGGATTGACATCTAAAAGTATCCATAAAAATGACAGATAAAATTAGATGCCGCATTATATTTGGGTACTACGTAAGATCTCCATTTATTTGGGATTAAATAAGATCCCAGACATATATTCCCAACTGTTCCAAAAATAATAGACTGGCAGAGCACTGATTGTATAAAAATTACAATATTTTGTTAAAATAAGGTTTAAACTCAGAAGGTAACGAGTTCAATATGCATTTCTTTTACAAAATTAATTTCTTTTTATAAAATTAAAATTTTTTTTTCTATAAATTTTTTTATAAAATTATATATTTATTTTTTTATTAAATTGAAATCTTTGAATAAAATAATTTTATTTACATCTTTTTGACGCTCTACACCATTTCCAATTGTATTAATTGTTTTAAGATTTATCAATTGTATTTCAGAAATAATCAATTGAATTTCAGTTTTATCAATTGTGTTTCAGAACTCATCAATTATTTTTCACATTTATGAATTGTATTTCAGAACTAGTCAATTGAAGTTCAGTTTTATCAATTGTGTTTCAGAAATTATTAATTGTATTTCCGAAATTCACAACTGTATTTCAGAAATTATCAAACTGTATTTCAGAAATTATCAATCGTATTTCCGAAATTATGAAATGTATTTGAGAAATTTTTCTTATTAGCTATGAAATTCTGAAATAGATTTCATTATTTCTGGACACAACTAAATAAATAAATAATTAAATTTGCGTAATATTGTAGTTTCTGAAGTGCAAATAATATTTTGTGATATACAATTAAATTTTTCTAAAATACTTTTAATAATTTCTGGAATACCTTTTTTCGATGCTTATAAGTTAGCTCGAAATGCTTTTATCATTCATTTAATTTGTAGCTATCACACATTTATAACAAGTCTCGTTAGATTAGAGTGTAGAGGTCTTGGCTGACAATCTGGTGGACTGGGTTTAATTTCATGTTTTTAAAAGCAAATATTAAAAAAAGTTTTATCAATTTTTTCAAAAATGTTTTTTGAAATCTATTTTTTTGCCAAGATAGTTAATGCAACGTTCTGCCAACGCATAACCGACCATCGCCAACGGTTTGCCAGCATTGTATATTAACATTAATTAACACTATATTTTTATTTTTAGGAAATACATTTTTATTTTATTATAAGTTAACATTAAATTGAATTTTAGATAATAGCACCAATTTGTAGTTGTAATTATTATATATTAAATCGTATATTCATAAACATTCTATACAGTTAGACGAGGTTTATGGAACTATTTAACTTTATAAAGTGTTTATAAATTATAACTTAAATGTACATATATATATATATGTTAAATGTACGTGAACAAATTGTTGATATGGACCCACAAATTGTATCTCAACTGATATTGGAATTATTGTACCATTACCATACATCAATATATATTGAATGATATACATATATTACAATATATGACACTGTATTATAAATATTGTTAATGAAGTAACATATCTGATAATATTTTTTATAGCGCCATACATAGTTTTACATTATTCAAATTAAACCATATATGGAATTGTATTCAAAATGTTGATGTGGTACCAAATTTAACCATATATTGTTTAAATTGTGCCATATATGACAATATATTGTTTAAATGATACCATATATGTCTATATATTAATATTGTTTAAATGACACCATATATCAATATATATGGGACTATATATGGTAGCATATATTATCATATCTGCATCTGTATTAAAAATGTCGTTCATCAGGTACCATATATGAGCATATATTGTTGAAATGGCACCATATATGACAATATATGGTTTAAATGGCACCATATATGGTAATATATTGCTTACATAACACCATATATAAATATATATGGCACTATATATGGTAGCATATATTATCATATGTGGAACTGTATTAAAAATATTGTTCGTGAGGTACCATATATGGGCATATATTGTTGAAATTGCACCATATATGATAATATATGGTTTGAATGGCACCATATATGATAATATATAGCTTAAATAACACCATATATAAATATATATCGCACTATATATAGTACCATATATTATCATATCTGGAACTGAATTAAAGATTTGGTTTATGAGGTACTATATATGACCATATATTGTTTAAATGGCACTATATATGATAATATCTAGTTTAACTGTCACCATATATAATTATATATTGTTTAAATGATACCATATATAATTATATATTGCTAAAATGCCACCATATATATTAAGATATAGTTCTATATATAACTATATATGCAATAAGATCAACCATGTCATGTAATATATAATTATATATGCCATATCTAATATTATGAAGGCCAATATCTAATTAGATGAAATTATATATGGCATAATATAAAGAAAAATTTTGTGAAAAAACGTCATATATAATTATATATGGATATACATAACGACATGTATAATTATATATTATAATATATGCCATATATGATTATATATAATTTTTTTTATTCGGGTAATTACACACTTTATGCCTAATGATAATATTTAGACACAATGTATGTAATTATAAAGAGTTAATGTGTATAACCTTATAAACATGTTTACAAACATGAAAATTAATATATTTTGTATGTATTTCTGCAGACGAACGTATGTAATCAATTTTGATACACATATTCTACGTATGTTTACGCATTTTATGTAATTTTGCATGAAAGTTTACATGATTTATAGTTGTAATTTTACATGCATTTTTTAGAGTGTAGGGTAGCTTATTTTATGCTAAACTTTAACAAATTTTCAGTTAATGTCAAATAATTTTAAGTTGTTTGTGACTTTTATTATTTAAGTTAACTCATATAAGCAAGGGATTTCTTCCAATGGGGTCCCTCTGATCTGAATGAAATTCGGATATGTGACAGATACACTTATTTTCATAGCGTAAGGTCGAAATAGAACTCATTTTTGGTTGAAACTTGTCCAAAAAACCCAAAGTAATCTCTTTATTAAATTTAAATTCTAGACAACAATATTTAGGTTGTTCACAAGGGGTGTGCTATTTGTTGTATCGTTGTATCGTCCTAACAAAACACAGAGTTGTTAAAATTTTCATTTCACTTTAACAACGATTTTCTATTGGGTTTTCTTTCCGTTAGCACACTCAAACATAGGACATTAAACATACGTAAAAATGTTGTATCGTTCTATTCTCAAATGTTGTATTTATTGAATCAACTTTTTTTGTTAGGACGATACAACGATACAAAAAATAGCACACCCCTTGTGAACTACCTTATTATTTTGTATAAATGTGCTATCTGAAAAAAATAATAATTTAATAACAAAAATCTATGGTGGCCATAAGACCAAAGCATTTTAATCTTATGGGACTATCTGCTCGCTGCTTTTGAAATAAAAATGTTGTTTTGGCACTTAATGGAAATTCAGTAGTATTAAAGTATAGATTTAAAAAGATTTATCAACCTATTAACTGTACGACTTTTATTTATTGAGTTGTGGTTACATACCAGAATACGAAAAACCAAAATATATGTACCAGGATCAGTGTTGCCAATTTAGCATATTTAATGCTAGATTTAGCATTTTTTTAATTCATTTAGCATGAAAAAAATGTATCTAGCATATGGCATTTTTTTCAGCATTTTTCCGACAAAATTTAGCATATTTTTAGCATTTCTTACAGTTTAATTTTCTGTTTTTTTTAAGAATATTCTACATTAATTTGAATTTAAATGTAATATGAAAAAGAAATATTTTTTTTTACTTTTAGAGTAAGTACTAAGAACTATTTTTATACGTACACGTTAATTACACTGTGCAGTCGCAAATTTTTAACAAGCTGGGAACTGTACTGGTAAAGCTAATTCGAGTACGCTGAATTCAATGGTGATAGCAGTTTTTCAAAGTTAGCTCTCGTATTCGCGATATTCGCAATTAAAAATTTTGACGGGTACTAAAAAATTTTTATTTTTATATTTCTGGGATCATTTTTAATTATAAATTTATCAAATTTGATTAAATATGTAAAACATTAAGGAAGCTGTCATTTTTTTCACGAAATTTTTTTTATAGATTTTTTTTCGCAAAAATTTCGCAAAAACATTTTTTTCTGCAAATAAAAAGTATGTGTTATGTTATTTTTTGTATATTCAATAGGGTTTAGAAAAATATTTAATAGAGTTAAGAACAAAAATTTCTTTCGAAAAAAAAACAAAAATCGCGAAAGAAAAAAATGTTTTTGGGAAAAAAAATAGCGAAAAATTGTATTTAACAGGGTTGGATTGATTGAAATTCAAAAATGATTCCAAAAGTATAAAAAATATTGCTTTTTGGTACTTTAATATTAAAATTTTAAATCGGCATGCCCGGCTTTAACTTTTTTACTCGTTTTACTTTTTTTGTTGTTATGACGAAGGAGTGATTTTGCACAAAAATACTCCAATTTTTGGTTAAAAAAAAAATAATAATAATAATTTAAAGAATTGAGTTTAAAATAGAATTAATAGAATTGCAAAATGTTGATAAGATTCGTTTTTAATCTTTGCAATTTTTATGGATTTTTTTTAGGTTTGGGTCATAGAGGGTAATGTGGATAGCGTTTGTGATAAATTCCTATCTTTTAAGAATTTCAGTGAATTTTGATTGTTTTTACTGTAACACCTGCACACTTTTCATTTAATCATACCAAAAATCTTACAACATCAACCAACACCACAAAAAGTATTAACCCTGATCGCGAAAATAATTTTTTTTAAAGAATTTCATGCAGGTAAGCCCAAAGATGCAGAAATTTGAAAACAGTAAACAGAGCGTGCAATAAAAACCATTAAATTAATTTGGAGTAGATAAATTAAGGCTGAATGGGAAATTCATATTACACGCCTAAGTATTCCACATTACCACATATTTTAGAAATAAAACATTTTGCGGTACTTTTGTTTATCCGCCTTTAACTTTTTGAGATAACATATTTTCAGTGCCACAGTTGGGAAATCAAATAATAATAAATTTATTTTAACCCTTAAATGCATGGTGTAGCCATTTGGCAACATACCGGTTTTTTAATAAAAAAATCCACTTGATGCATAAAACTGCATTTTTGGGCATTAGAGGCCCCTTCTGTACATAGTGTTCCTATATTTTAGCGCAGAATTTTTAAACAGAGTAAAAATCTGTATATTTATAAAAAATCTAAGACACGCTGTTTTTTACAAAAAGTGTAATATTCAAAAATATTTTTTTAAATATTTAAAGTGGTATTCTCGCAATAAAATTCAGTTTGGCGACAATAAATGTATAAATTACAGTTTATAGAATTTTTTTTTCATACATGTTAAAATAATCACAATTTAGAAATTTGTCAAAAAACCATATTTCTCAATAAAAATCACCTTTTTTTTGTAAAATAATTATTTTTGGTATTTTTCTTGAAATGTACACGCCTTTAGAAATCATATATTTAAGGGTTAAAGGATTTTTGAACTTTTTTACAAGAATTAACTTTTGAGTTGTTTTTAATTTTTCTTTTATATAATTTTAGTTAAGAAAATGAACTGATTTCATAATTAGAGAAGACTTATTTTCAGTCTAATTTTAAAAAGTCACTAAAATAGTTTTTTTTTAACAAATTGAAACATTTTTTATAAAATTTTTTTAGCATATTTTTTCTAGCATATTTTTTTAGTTTTTAGCATTTTTTAGCATTTTTATGCAAAAAATCTAGCATTTTTTCCTAAATAAGTTTTGGCAACACTGACCAGGATTGACAAAAATAATGAGTCCAAAAATACATTTTCAAAAAAAAAACAAGTTTTATTAAAAAAAGTATTTTTTTATTAAAAATAACAGTCATTGTAACAATCTTCAGATCAACTAAAATCTACGATAAAATTTTGTTTAAACAAAATTTGCTCGTGACGGGAATTGAACTCCGGATTGCCAGTCAAAAGCTCTACCATCTGAGCTATCTCGACATGTTATATTTGATAGATAAAAACATAGCTGACCTGCTGTGCACAAGTCAATTTACTCGCCAACATAAAAAAAAATCAAAAATATGTCATAACTATATCCTTAAAAGTGTTAAAAAAAATATTTAGTCTAAAAATAGATTTCAAAAAATCTAGAACATTACTTTCTGTTTGAAATAATGATGACAATAAGCCACTTCTGGTAATGTCTTATATTTATTTTGAAATAATAGAAAAACTAACTAGTTATTATTACCACATTACTATATGTTTTAAAATAATGCAGAAAATGAGTCGGTGTTAATACTGGTAGTCCAAAAAATAATGATATGTCATTACTAGGGCAAGTAATTCCATGCAAATGCATGTTTTTTCTCGATAGTCCAAAACTTATATGTACTGAATATTTATTCGAATCATCAAATTTAGAACAAAATGGCATCGATTTGTTGTTGCATATTTTTGCATATTTTGACTTTAAATCCATATTTGGTGTCTTCTTAATGCATATTTTTTGCATTTTAATGCATATTTGTGCATATTTTTCATTTTTAGGATCATTTTTTATTTTATAAAAAATATAAAAAATTGATATGTTTTTTGATTCAATCAAAATCAACATTCTTAAAAACCTTATTTACATACCCAAGTAAAAAAAAATTATATGGAGCCATATGAAGTTATATTTAATTATATATAATCTTTTATGTAATTAGATATAATTATATCCGAAAAATGAGAACATCTTATTGTATCTTATTGTATCGAATTGTATACAATTGTATACAATTTGGTACAATTTGATACAATTTGATGCAATTCGATACAATTGTATCCGAATTTTGTCCTCATCCAATTACATCAAATTATATATTTTTATATAAAATTATATAAAATGTTATAAAAGTGTACATAGTTTGATACAATTATATCTAAAAATTGACATTATACTTTAGATCATATTTTATATGACCACATCTAACAATATACAAAAATTATTTTTTTAAATAAAAAAGATATGCAATATCTGGAGATCAGACCTGGGGGATTTTAATTACAATTGCAAATAAATGTAATTGAAATTAAAAAAAACTCAATTACATTTCATGTAACTGTAATTGAAAATTTTCAATTACAAGAAATTGAAAATTGTAATTGAAAGTGATTTCAATTACGAATTTCAATTACATTTAGAATTAAAGTGTTTTTTGTTAAAATTTTGTATAAAAACTGACTGGGATAGGTTGGATAGGCGTGGATAAGTATAAAAAGAATACGTCATGTCATGTTGGGCTGACAGCTCACTTGTGCTTTTTGTCATTATTTCTTTTCCGAAAAAATGTAATTGTAATTGACATTTTTTCAATTACAATTATATGTAATGTATAGGGCAAGGAATTTCATGCAAATGCATGTTTTTTCTCGATAGTCCAAAACTAATATGGTCTAAATATTTATCCGAATCATCAAATTTAGAACAAAATGGCATCGATTTGTAGTTGCATATTTTTGCATATTTTGTCATAATTGCATGTTTTTGCATATTTTGACTGTAAATGCATATTTGGTGCCTATTTAATGCCTATTTTGCGCTTTTTAATGCACATTTGTGCATATTTTTAATTTTTAGGAGCATTTTTTATTTTGTAAAAAAATATAAAAAATTGATACGTTTTCATATTTTGATTCAATCAAAATAAACATTCTTAAAACTTTATTGACCTATGGGAAATCTTCGAGCTCTGTGTCTGTTTGCAAAATAACTAACTTAAATACATTTTTAAGTTTTAGAGTGCATTATTTTTCCAAAAATAATAGTTTTTAGTGCATATTTCTTATATTTTTAATGCATATTTTCTTTTTTAACCGCATATTTTAGGCGCATATTTTCCATTTTTAAGTGCATGAAATTCCTTGCCCTAGTAATGTATAATTGAAAATTTTCAATTACAAATTACTTGTAATTGTTTTTTTTTTTTTTTTTAATTACAATTAAAAATAATATGTAACTGTAATTGAATATCGTAGATATGGAACTATATTAAGTTATATATGGGTTCTTATTCGTCTAACACAAATTATGAAATATTTCTTATATGGCTCCACATATAGTTTTATATTATTATGTATAGTGTTATACTAAATTATATATAATCGTATATGTAATTATATCTGTAGTATGTTACTTTATGTACTTATATATAGCACATGCAATTATATGTAGGCCAGTATGTAATAAGATAAAATCACATATGTCTCCATATTAAAACCTTTGAGGAAAAAATATCTAACATATGACTATATAAATGTATATCTGCTTGAATTTAAAAGCATATGTGGCCATATGTAACTATAAGTTTATATATGCAATTACATAAAAAAATATATGGTTATATCAAAACTTTTTTACTCGGGTATGGAAAATCTTCGAGATCTGTATCTGTTTCCAAAATAAATACTTAAATATATTTGTTAAGTTTTAAAGTGCTTTATTTTTGCAAAAATAATAAATTTTAGTACATATTTCTTATATTTTTAATGCACATTTTCCATTTTTAAGTGCATGAAATTCCTTGCCCTCTTCATTACCGTTTCTACACTGGGTGAGATCATTTCTGGTACTATGACCGTTGAAAAAGTATTACTTTTTAAGCTGGTAGATACTATTTTAAAAATGCTATTTATCATCCCTGATATAAATACCTACTTACTCTTACCTACGGTTGTAATTCAACTACTATATATATTACTACTTATGAAGAGTTATGAATTTTATTGCTTAATCCTATAACGGTTTTGGATGCCTCAGAGCAGCTATCATAAAATTGCCCACAAATGAGTCAAATGTATATTTTTTAATCATAACTGAAGTATTTTCGGTAGAAAACAAAATTCTCTAAATCTTTCGAGAAGAAGTGAGAAAGTGTCTAAATTAAAATTTCGTAAACTTTTGAAAAATAATTATTTTAAAATGTACACAATTTTTAAAAACCTAAAAAATAAACTTGAGTTCACTAGAAACTTTTGATAATGAACTCAAAGGTACATTGAAGATCTAAATTTTTTAGTAAGCCCTTACTTTGGTCCAAGCACATGTAGAGTTCTATAAGGATATCTTCGAAAGACATCTTCTTTAAAACATGAGTTGAGAATGAGCGGGTGTTTATAAAATTTGCCAGAAAGAATATAATTAGTATTAATTGCAAAGCGTTTTTGTTTGGAAAATATATATTGAAGTTAAGATTCGTTTTCGCTCAATTTCGCATTTGCCGAAAAACGAAAATCGCAGTCTTCTTAAGTAGAAGCATCCAAAATTTAATTTTTGAAATGCAGTTAATCTTGGTAAGAGGAATAACTTAGCCTTTAACCTACTGCAGCCCCTATGCTCCTTGCAGAAGTAAACCGTGTAACCACCTAATTTCTAATGCATGGATTACATTTGAGTTACATATTTCGATATATATCAGCGCATTGTCACGTGTTTTACAAAATTTATAACAATCTGACCAATTTTTGGTTAATACATAAAATTTGTGACCAATTTTATAGGCCAAATGTAAACTCCGTAACAAGTAACTCATAAGGTTTTTTAACTTTAATAGCTTATATTTTAATAACCAATAAAGCTAAACACTAACGGTAAGAATTTTTATGAAGAGGAAAAGTGCCGTTTTTAATAAAAATTAATATATTTTACAAACTTTTTCGTATATCTTAGCTATCACGACTTCAACTCTGTAACGATTTTTCGTCATAATTTTTGATAAAAATACATATACCAGAAGTTTGGAGTTATCTATTATTTATATTCCGAAAAGTATAATGTTATTTATACTCGAATGATCATTGGACTGTAAGTAATCATCCAGTATAACAGACTTGAAGCTTTTCTGCAGCATGTAACATTCTCGAGATGAAAAAGGATGTCTTTAATAAGATTTGAAAAAATGTTGTAAACTCCGTTCCTAATTTTTACACCAAACTATTTAACGAGTAAGAAAAACAATGTCATATTTGGATTCACCTTATAGGCATCATGCGATTTCGTTTCGGAAAAAAAATTCTGACAAAGCGTTTCTGAAAGAAAACGAAAAAAGTAAAAGTAAACTCCGTAACTGTAAACTCCGTAACCACAATTGTTTGCGTCAGATTTCATTCAAATAAATGTAGATAAATGTTTAAACTATTTTAAAATAACCATAAACAGAGGTGATTCAACTAATATTTATGCGTCAAAAGACGATTCAACTAATAATTTTTCGTCAAATCAAAAAAAGTTATCAGTTTTTTACCCTAAGCTGCTGGAGCAAAAAACGATTGATTTTGCATTTCATTGGTTTTGAATTGATATTTCGAGTCATTACTGACATTAGTTTGACAAATTAAATTTGTTTCACACAATTTAAGAATTTTTTGATCGCGAAATGTTATGTTTTTAATATATTATTTTGTAACTGCGCAACCGCTGTTTGGATTTTAAAAAAATTTTATATTTTTGAAAAGCATTTAAAAGGACCAAAAATACAAAAATTTTCGCGGAATGAATTGTATTTTTATTCGCGAAATCGCCAATGTGATAAACACAAATTATATATCATTGGAAAGCAAGTTGAAAACCCAAATACGAAAAGCTAATAAATTGAAGAAAATTCGTACGCAATTTTTTTTGTTATATCTTTTGCTTGCAGAAATGTAAACTCCGTTACAACAAAAAATATTAAAATTGTGCAAAAAAAGTTATTGCGACAACTTGTAGAAGAGATTTTTTGCAATTAGGTTTATAATGACTAAACTTACTCATTCCATTAAGAAAAAACCGAAATATTAACACTTTTTGCTTCACACAAATTTGGTCCAAAAATTTATCACATTTTTTGATTTCACCCATATACATACCCTACTAATATTTATGCATTAGTTTACAAGATTCACTCTAAACTTATTGTGGCCATGTCGCCTAAAGTAGGCAACGAAATATAATTTTGTGGAAGGACTTAAGCCCAAATTAGTTTTGAAGTATGGAGAAAAAAGTAACGTAGCACAGTTATAATGAATAAAAAGAGTATAGAAAATAAAAATATTGTTTTTTTATCTCTTTCTTGTGCATAGAATTAAATGTCAAGTAATAAAATAGAAAATTTCTATTTTCAATAGAACTTTTTTACGATTTTAGTTGACAACAATTTCAATGCATAGAAAAAAGACAAAAATATTTTCTATGTTATTGTAACACATTGAATTGATTACTGAATAATTACGGGTTAAGGGGATTTAAAAATGTCTACGTTCCTATGTACAAGTCCTATATGGCGGGAAATTGTACATCCAAATAAAAAGATGGAGGGTTTTTCTTTTTAATGTTATAAATACGGGATTTTATTCAACTTTAGTTTAAGGTTCAACTAAATTTTAAACATTAGGGTTTGTACAGTTCATTATTTATTTACAGATTATTATTACTATTGCAATTATTTCATTTAATTACACACTTCAAGTTCAATAATTTTAAAATTAAATTTCACGTTAGATTTCGGGTTTTTAAACAATGGAATGTCACTATAAATCTCCTTTATACAAATCTTTTAGTTTACTTTAACTTTCACTTTCAAAACTGCCACGCGATCACGAAACGATGTTGGTTGCTCGACGGATTGAATATTTTGATCTTTTGATTTGTTTGCAGGTTTTGTTTATTGACAAGCAAATGTCATTAGGTGGGAAGGGTTGATGGTGGCATCTTTGGTACCATCGTACGGTACCTTTTGTTTACAAAGTGAACAATTACAGATAAGTTTTTTTACTTTACGATTAGACTAATGAAACCTCTATATATTTTATTTTTTTATTTATTTTTTTTTTTATTTAAAGAGAAGCAACACTCATGAAATTCTTCTTATTAACTAACGTATTTCTTCCTTTGGAAAGGGGATAGTGTAGAAGTGAAAGGTGGTGAAAGATGAAGGGCTTCAAATATGGCAACACTGCAATTGCACGAGATGTTAAATCTTAGCACAGTTGCTGCGCGCCATCTGATGAAGAGTTGGCAACTTTGTTGAAGCTTTTTTAGTTCATAGCACTGTTATATTGTTTTATTTCGGTGGGGTTAAGTGCTATAGGAACACCGAAGGAAGACGCTGCGTATGTATGAGGGATAGAAAACCCCTACATATTATTATTTTTCATAAACTGATGTTGTCCTTGGATGGGGATCGAACCCGCAATCTTATGTGTAACAGTCCATAAGATTGTTAGAGGGTTAAGAGAAAATGTATGTATGCAAGCCTGTGGCTGGAATTTAATTTCGGGTTGTTTAAAACTTCATAATTAGCTCAATGTATTTTTAACCTCTTGAAATAGAAATATGCTTCACAGAAAAGAAGTTGGCACCAACAATGGAATTTGTGAAATAAACACATATGAAATTTTATTTCCAACAATTTTTTTGTTTTAATAATTTTTAAATTTATATTTTTCATGTATAAAATTATTTAAAAATAAAAATTCAAAGTTACAAAAATATAACAATATTTTTTTTTTTTTGGATTTACAAAATCCGCTGCTAGTGCCTTTTTATTGTAAAAAGTTTTTTTTTATTTACAAAAATGGTGTGAAAAATACGTTTAATAATTTAATTGGAGTTTTGTTAATTCTTTATGTGTTCCTTCCAGGAAACCCATTTACCCTCAGACTTATTTATAAATTAATATTTTAAATTTTATTGGTCAGCTTTTGAAAAATTGTCTGTATTAAATCTACAAAAATTTAGCGCATGCTGCTCCACCAGCTTTGATTGACTTTAACCCTAGATCGCTAACTCCAGAGAAACTTCCCTTCGTCATAACTGCTATTAAAAAATCTACCAGCTCTTAAGATGCAGATATTTTTGGAGAATACAATTGTCCACAATAGGATGCAACAATAATTACTTGAACTCATGCTTATTGCCTTAAATTTATGCCCAAAATTGATTTAGGATACCGAATTACGTTTCGGTAGCATTTACGAAAGTTTTTTTTTGATGTTCTAAAAAATATGTATAAAACTAGATTTCCTTTGCCATAATTCTCATATGCTGAAATGAGATTCTAGGGGTTTGAATGCTTTTAGGCAAAAAAACTACAACCATAGGAAAAAGTATGTAACATTTTTTGCTAAAGCTACTAAAAATTAGTTTGAAAGGCAGAAAAACTGCTGAAGTTAGCACTATCTGCTAGCAGGATTCTTTTTAACTCGTCTTAAGTAGCTTTTTCTGTTTTTTGTGCAGGTTTATTTCTATGAGTGTAGCAACTAAATGATGAATTTAAAGTGCCCCATAGATTTTCAGTATTATTTATCAATTTTTGATTGTTTACAAATAAATTGGATCTTTGTCCCTATATTGAATTTTCATCAATTATACTGTATTTAGACTGAGTAAAAACTACAATACCTAGTAATTATTTGGTTGTTGCTAGTTTTTACAAAAACTATATAGTTTTTGCTCAGTCTAATTCAATATTAAATTAACAAATTCAAATGGATTTAGATTTTTTAGATTTTTGTTTTTCAATTTCATATTATTGAAAAGTGTGAGAAATAACATTTTTTTAAATATAATATTTAAACTTGTTTTTGTTATAAAAAAATAAGAAAAACTATTGATCTTTAAACTTAAATAATCTTTCCCGTGTGATTTAAAATACAACACTTTTAAAATTAGTTAATTGTTGTGAAAATATAATAAAACGCAATTAAGTAAAAAACATAAAAATAATTGCTTAATAAAAAATAATCTTAATAATCAGTGATAGTAGGCAATACCGCTTAATTACCGTTATCGGAACAGAAATGAGAAAATACAAGTGAGAGGGTGCTCAGAAGTTAGAAAAAAAACTAAAAAAAAAATTAAATAAAAGTTAGTCTAAAATGGCGATTGTAACATTTGCGCCAATCGATAGAAGACACTTTTTCTACGTTATGTACATTCTTTCAGAGCTAGTAGCGGTGAATAAGTCTTTTAAAGGATCAAGTGTGCCGCACTTTCCCTAAATATTATTTATGTGACTTTAGTGTTACAAAGTTATGTTAATTAAATTTTAAGGTTAAAGTGTATTGCAACTAATTATTTATGGAACTTATAATATTGTTTTACTCAAACAAACACATGCATATAAATTAATGCTAAACCATACTTACTCACTCATACATATGAGGCTTTCCATACCAACTAACTCCGCTATAGGCAAAAGTATATAGTATCAACGTCAAACGTACAAAATTTATTGTCGAATAAAAAGTTGAACAACTTTTTAAATTTTTCCAAAAATGGATGGTTATATATTGACAAATTAAACCTTTGTTTTTATGTAATGTCTCGGTTTGTACACTGAGAGAATTATCTGCATGATATTAATGAATTTTTGCATAAAAATAACGAATTTGCACTGGAAGTCGTCCAATTTCATTAAAACTCGTCCAACAAAATTCTTTCTGTGTATGTTGCAGCCATCATTTTCTTGTTGTGGGCAACTAAAGAATTGGGGTGATTCCCACGAAACAATTGTATTGTTTATCATGAAAATTATCAACTTTTTGAAACAACAAATAAAATCTAATATGACAATATCATATTAGAATTTGGACTTGAGGTAGAAAAATATCCCAACTTAATAAATATATGAAAATTTCTATATTTATATATTTCCGAAAAAACAATTTTTGTATTTTTTATTGCAAAAATTAAAATAATTGATTGTTTTTATTTTTAATGTGTTATTTAATCTAATTTTATGATAGCTGTATTTTTGACTTAACTATATCCGTTAACTTTCAAAAAAGCACAAAGTGCATAAAAACGATTTTTAGACGAAAACTAACATATTACTTTTCGTATGCACGTTAACTTACAACGTGGATAATTATCAACGTTGAAAACTCAACATTTATACATTTTCACACCTAGCGTAACTTCTTCGCGTTACTACCTAAAAAGTTTTGCTGACGCACGTTCGATTATACCGGAACTATCATAAATACTAACTATTTAAAAAAATTTGATACCCCAATCAGTTTAACGTAGATTTGCTATAAATACTTAACGTTGATAAGTATGAACGAAAATACAGCTGATGTTGTTTATACGTACTGCAGTTCTAAATAATTATAGAATATTTATGGAATATTTTAGATGGAAAATATCACGGGAAGGTTTTCTCTAAAACGAGGCCTATCACCAGAGAGACATCTGAATTTTTTTCAGAATTAAAACAATAAAGGTAGTTTTTAAATTAAGCTGTCTATTAGACTTACTTAATATTGTAGTAGTATTTCTTAATTTTTCACATATTTTTTTCAAAAACAAAATGGTATATTCAAATTTCTAGTATTTTCCAAATTTCAATAAACTATCCCAGCGAAAAAAGAGATGCCGAAGCAGTAGAAAAAGCACTACAATTGAAGATCTAGATGTACTTCTTTTGTAACATAAACACTAATCATTTTAACATTGAGTTGGTTCCAGTATTATTTTTACAGGTACATAAAAATCAATTTCTCACCATTTTTTTATATATGTATATATATTTTTAAAAATTTAAAAATTTAAAAATATTGAATTTAAACAAATTAATTATAAATATTAAAAAAAAAAAAAATTAATAGAATAAAAAAAAATTAAAAAAAAAAATAAAAAAATATTCCGCCGGGAATCGAACCCGGGACCCTCTTTTTGGAAACGCCAAATGATACCAAAATCACTTTTTACGATCACTCTTAGAACAATTACTCTTTAGAAGCAATACTTAAATGATTTTTTGGATATGGTTCAGAAGTAATTCTAAAAAAGCTGTAAAAATGTAATAACGGATATTTGGAAAGAAAGAAGTGATTTTTTGAAGTTGTTCAGAAGTAATTCTAAAAAAGCTGTAAAAATGTAATAACGGATACTTGCGAAGCAATGAAAGAAGTGATTTTTTGAAGCTGTTCAGAATAACTTCTAAAAAGGTAGTAAAAATACACTAACGGATACTTGTGAAGCATTGAAAGAAGTAGTCTGTAAAGCACTACTTGCAATTTTTTTTGCTGGGTAAGTAATACATTAGGAATGACCTATTTCGCCCACTTTTTAAAAAGAAATTTCAAAAGTTTTTTCAATTTTTTTTAGTGTCATATAAATAGTGTAAGTTTAATATTATTTTTTTTAGCTGAACAGTTGATGTGGAAAGTCTCACTCATAGAAATATATTCATAACTTAAATACAAACAGGTAAAATTAAGTATAATAATATAAATTAATAAAATACTTAATAGTTTAATTGTTTATTGGCCTTATACCTAAACCTTTTGTGTTTATGTATGCGTTTGTATTTAAGTATATATTTATGTGTGTAAGACATTAGATTTAATAAAGATTATTATGTTGATTTACATTATGTTGTTATTTCAATGCTTATAATGATTTCATAGACGTAGAGCAGAGTAAGAAGCCATGTGAATATTTTTGAGATTTTTTAAATATATAAAGCATAATTTTCCAAGTCTTAAGTATACTTAAAATTCCTTTGGAAAATTGTTTAAACTTCTTTTATTAAATTTTAATATTTATTATATTGTACATACTTTAACTTTGTTCCCTTTTTCAAGCAGCAAAATTTATATTTTTAAAGGGGTCATAAAATTAAACTGCTTTTTACAGACAGGTTCCATGCATGCATTGGGTTGTTTGCCTTTTAGTCTTTAAAAGACAATTGGTGGTAGTTGTTGTTATCTATGGTTTCCTTAAGGTAGGCCTGATATTGCTTAATTTGCTTAACCGCTTGTTGCCTGTATACACAAATATGAACGTTTAGTTTGCGCGCTAAAAAATATAAATACAAGAACTATTTTCATTTACGAAGCTAACACATCTTTTTACGGCTAAATTTTGATCCAATATTTTATTTATGCTGGTGGAACTTATGCCTAAGGTATACCAATAGAAAAAAAGTCCGTAAAAAATTTTGTTAAAACTACTAAAAATTAGTTAAAAATTATGCTGCAGAAAAAACTGCTAAAATCAGCAGATGATTTTTGCTATATATTAGTAATATCGGAACAGCAAAAATAAAACAGAATTTTAGCTATATTTGAGCTAAATTTTTGTAAATGGAAAATAGCAAATTAAATTGCTAAAATAAGCAAAAAATTATGCTAAATAATTAGTAGGCAAAAAAAAAAATTTTAATTTTCGATTTTTTTTCGATTTGTTTTAAGAGCAAATAAAAATCGAGCATTTTGAAAACAGCAGTTTACCATTTTCTTAGCAAATATTTCTGATGATTTTAGCAGTATAGACTGCAATTAGCATTCAACTAAATTTAGCTGAAAAATAGCAAAAATTTTGTATATATAACAGTTTATTTTTTCTATTTTTATTCTACTAATATTTAAAAAAATTTTCTGCAGATTTTACAGTACAATTTGTTATTTTCAATTAACTAAAAGTTAGCTTAAATATAACTAAAATTCTGTAAATTTAACAGTTTTAATTTTGCTGTTCTTATTTTACAAGTATTTAGCAAAAAATCTACTAATTTTAGCAGTTTTGAAAATGTTGAGTAATATGGGCGGAGCGGTGTTTAATCATAATCAACTAAAGCGTATAGTCCCTTCCAGGGTATGTGTTATATGCGTATAAAGTTTCAGGAAAATTGGTTCAGCCGATTAGGTGTGATTGCGTGACAAACAGGCAATCGATTTTATAATATTAATAAGGATAGCACTTTGTAAGCTCGTATGTTAAGTTTTTTTGACTGAATTTTAACAATTACTTTAAATGAGTAAAAGGAGGGTTAAAGTAATCATTTCTATTAAAATTGTTGTGTACATAAATATCAGCTAGACAAATTGTAGTGAGGTCAAAGAGAAAAGGCATAGATATTTTTTAGTTTGGTGAAATATTAAGCATATAACAAAGCTAATAACCTGGTTTGTCTGTCCAAGGTTTTGTAAAAAAAATAAAAAAAAAAAAATATTTTAACTACAGACAACTTTATTCAAAAAATCGCAAAACGAGATTTCACCATCAAAATCTTCTTAGTAAATCCTTAAAAAACTTTCATATTTAAAACGAAAAAAATAATAATGTGTTAACAAATTACACTAATGACCAACTGAAACAATTAATTATTACTTAAATAAACATTAACGTTAAGATTCTACTTAAAGAAATGAAACAAATACATTTTTGAAAAGTTGCTAAAACATCGTCATATTATAAAAACAAAACACAACAAATTCTACTTATTGAAAAATTATCAGAAAGTAAATTAAGATTAAAAACCTAAAGACTATTAACTACAATAAAAGAAACAAAGAACAAATCACAACAAGTGCGTGACATGTAAAAATATTAAAGAATAGAAATATCCACCCTCGATGAGAAATAAAAATGAAATTTTTTTGAGGGAAAAATTTCCAAACAATTTAAACACGCAATATTAATTAAATTCAAAAAAAAAACAGTCTGCTTTAAAGGAATTAAGGGCCGGTAGTGTAGTAAATACCGAAGTAAAATCTGATACTAAGAAGAAATGGAGTTTCCTAGATTTTAATGTGTTTTGAGCATCAAACAAACTAAACTAACAAAAAAAAAAAAAACACACGATTGAGATACTCATTCTAAAACCATGTCGATTAAAAAATATAATAAAATCTTTAAGTTGAAACAAAAAAAAAAAACACTTTTCACTATAAAACTGGCCTTAGAATATTTAGAAGTTAAAGACGACAATAAAACAAAAACAGTTGTAGTAACGATATTTTTTCCGCCAAATAACTATAAATTAAAGAAAAGCAACGATATGATGACAGAGAAACACTATAATTGTTTTTTTTTTTGAACTAATGAGCTTTTTTGTTTTTTAGGTGTATGGCTTACAAGAAATGTATTCCATATTAACTATTCTATTTTTATGAAATTTGAATATGTTGAATTAAAAAATTCTAAAGACAACTTGTCCTGGATATCGAGAATTTACGAAATAATAAGCAAGGTCCGAATTTTTTTAAAAATCTAAAACTGCTAAAAGTATTGCACTTTGGAAACAAGATTTTTTAAACATTGGTCGCGATTAGCAGGCACACTTTGATAGTCAATAATTTTACAACTGTTTACAACTATCTGCTAAACTACCTGATCATTACCTGCACAGGTAGCGCTGTCATATTTTGGTAGCGCAAAAAATGCTTGCTACTTTTCATTAAATTTGTTGTTATTGATTTTTAAAATAAATTTTTTTGTAATAATGATTTATTAATCATAAAGCGCTAAAAATCACCGTTATCAGTTTAAGGTTTCTCTGCTAATTGTTAACACTGTTTTTTTTAATTAGTCCAGTAGTTTAAGTGCAATGGGCAAAAATATATAAAAAATAGCAATTTCCCAGCAAACAAAATTCACTGCTTCACAAGTATCCGTTAGTGTATTTTTACTGCTTTTTTAGAAGTTATTCTGAACAACTTCAAAAAATCAGTTCATTCATTGCTTCCGCAGTATCCGTTAGTATATTTTTACAGCTGTTTTAGAATTACTTCTGAACAACATCCAAAAAACCACTTAAGTATTGCTTCTAAATAGTAACTGCTCTAAAAGTGATCGTAAAAAGTGATTTTGGTATCATTTGGCATTTCCAAACAGAGGGTCCTGGTTCGATTCCCGGCGGAACCAATATTTATACCCTACACCACTATGTGGTCAGGGTATTATAAGTTTGTGCTGATGTTTGTAACACCAAAAAATATTGGTCGTAGACCCACCTTATAGTATACCGATCGGTTCAGAATTTTTTTTTATTTCGATTTAACGATGTCCGTCTGTCCGTCCGTCCGTCCGTCTGTCTGTCTGTCCATGCAATCTTGTGCGCACTCTACAGGTCGCAACTATTAAGATATTTTGATGAAATTTGGTACCCAGACCTATGTTGGCCCAAGGATGAACAAGTTTGATTTTTTTGAACATCGGTCCATGTTTAGACCTAGTGCCCATATAAGGGTCCTACCAAAATTATACTGTTTATATGCTGCAGGTCGTAAATATTAAGATATTTTGATGAAATTTGGTACACAGACCTATATTGGCCCAATAACGCAGCCTATTGATTTTGGTGAACATCGGTCCATGTTTAGACCTAGTGCCCATATAAGGGTCCTATCAAAATTATACTGTTTAAACGCTGCAGGTCGTAAATATTAAGATATTTTGATGAAATTTGGTACACAGACCTACATTGGGCCAATAACACAGCATATTGATTTTTGTGAACATCGGTCCATGTTTAGACCTAGTGCCCATATAAGGGTCCTACCAAAATTATAATGTTTATACGCTGCAGGTCGCAAATATTAAGATATTTTGATGAAATTTGATACACAGACCTATATTGGCCCAATAACGCAGCCTATTGATTTTGGTGAACATCGGTCTATGTTTAGACCTAGTGCCCATATAAGGGTCCTACCAAAATTATACTGTTTATACGCTGCAGGTCGCAAATATTACGATACTTTGATGAAATTTGGTACATAGACCTATGTTGGCCCAAGGACGAAGCCTATTGATTTTGGTGAACATCGGTCCATGTTTAGAACTAGTGCCCATATAAGGGTCCCCCCAAAATTGGCTTGGTTACAAACTGTAGGTCGCAAATATTAAGATATTTTAATGAAATTTGGTGCGCTGACTCACATTATAGAACATTTTGACATAAGCCCCATTTGAACCCATTCGAATTTCGGATCCAAACAATACACCAGACTGGTGTAGGGTATTGTATAGTCGGCATGCCCGACTTTAACCTTTTTACTCGTTTTTATTTTTTTTGTATTCTATTAATTTTTTTTTAATATTTATAATTAATTTGTTTAAATTCAATTTTTTTTTAATTTTAAAATTTTTGAATATATATATATATAAAAAATGGTGAGAAATTGCTTTTTATGCACCTGTAAAAATAGTACTGAAAACAATATTGAAATTGTTTAATAAGTACTATTATTGAAGAGAATAAGGAACAATATCTCGCAGTAACAAGGTGGTGTTTTTATGCCAGTCAACTTTCATATCAAACAATAGCTCAGCGGTAGAGTGCAGGACTAACAATCGTGGGGTCGCAAGTTCGATACCCGGTGGCGGTAATAAAAAGCTTTTGTAAAATAAAAGAAATATAATTTTTTTCCCGAAGAATTTTTTTAAAAATTTTAATAGGTGAAAAAGAGCTTTCTTTGCACTCGTTCCAAAAGTACTGAAAAAATGTTGAAATGGGAGTACTCCTCTCCTATGACAACTCAATGTTAAAATCATTAGTGTTTATATTAAAAAAGAAATACATCTAGATCATCAATTGTAGTGCTTTTTCTACTGCTTAGGCATCTCTTTTTTTATGGGTTTTAAAATAAAAAAAAAAATTTTTTTTAAAACAGAAGTCGTGCAAAAAATAGATATAAGAATTTTTTTTAATAAATTCATATAAAACCGTGCATTACCAAATATTGTTTAAAGTAATGTGTAGCCATAGGGGCAGATGTATTACTTTGCAGGTTACTTTAATGATGAATTTTACAGGCGATGAGCCCCAAGGTAATGTATGGAGGAGGAGGTGATAAAGTAAGTGGCTACTTATGTGGTTACGGGGATGGGAAAAGTAATGTGTCTAAATATAGATTTTTATAAAATTGTTTAAAGAAAATTTATTACAAACATTTTTTTATTAAATATAAAAATGTGGTCACGATGGGATTCGAACCTGGGATTCCTGCTTGTTAGTCGAGAACTCTACCACCTGAGGTATCGACATATATAACAATTGATAATTTAAAAAGTATTGTAAATGAATTGTTGTAATTCGTATTTTCGTTCGTTATGTCGAAAAATATACACATTCCCCCATGATTACAATACAATGCAAAATTATGTGTCTGAAATTAGATTTTCAGAAATGTATTGATCATTACTGTGGGTTTATAAATCATGCAATATGTAATCAGTGAGCGGTAAGTCATTACTTTCTGTTTGGGAAGTAACAGGGAAGACTTCTGCCCAGAATTTAATCCACATGCGGCTGGTGCGACTGATAAACGAATTCTCTCTCTAATACGCTGTGCGTTCCACTCGACAATCGGACCGCAAACGGATGTGCTCTACTTGATAAGCGAGTATTACTCTGGGGACAAGTTCACTTATCTCAACAGAATACTTCCCATTGTAATATTGATACACTCACAATATTTTATCGTAAAAACAACCTAAAATACATATTAAATTAATTGAAAACACAATTAAAAAAAGGACTAGGGTAGAGGGGGGATCCTTCGCCAGTGGGGCACATACACTAATCCCATTTTTCTCCGCTATTAAGGGAGATACAAAATTGGAAAAAATATATTTTGTGCATTTTTCAATTACCTTTCCTTAACATCCACTTTGATGAATTTATATCACATGTGGTCGCAGACAGACGTCTTTTTGTGTTTTTTGGGGTGCCAAAAAAATAATAGGAAGCAACTACATTTTGCAATAACTTCCTCAAATCGTGTGATAAGAAAATAATTTTTCATTATGTTAGACCTACGATCCTAGGGTTTCGGAAAATAATAATTTGATTTTAATAAATGCTTAAAAAGTGTGAAAAATATTAATTTTCTGTTAGTGCCTGTCTGTGTGGCACGATCACTAGATGGCCCCTGGGGCTCTATAATACTTTTCTATATATTTAAAATATGTAATAAATATATAATTAGAACAATCGTGTTCATTCTTTAATTTATATTAATTATTCAGTTTTTTTTTTAATTTTGAAGAATCATTATATTATAGTTTTAAATTATTTTTTTTAATATAGTGGAGACTTATTGATTAAAAAGAATCACATATCTTAAAGAAATTATTATTAATTATTTATTTCAGTCATTAAAAGATTCACTTTGATGTATTAACAAATTTTTTTGTTGAAATTGTATCTAGCTCTTTTGGCGAATTTATCCCAGGTTTGGGGCAGTTACGCCCAATTGAGTTACTTTGAAAATCATTAAAAAAAATAATAGAAAATATGCAAATAATTAGAATAAAAATCACAGAAATTAATGCCAAGATATGTAGGTTTTCAATTTGAAAATAATTTTTGTAAAATGATTAGGGGTTAAGACATGACAGTGCTTTAAAAAAAGGAAGCGAAGAATCTCCCTTCTACCCTACTGATTTTTCATTATATTCAAACCATTTTGCTATTTATTTTCAAACATTGTTTAAACAATCCATAAAAGAAATAAAAATAATTGAAAAGTTTGTTAAAATAATCATCAATTTTTAACTGACAAAAGGTAAAAAAGAACGATTTTGTGGTTTTTTTTCATATTTGAAATTTTTTTTGTTTGGACTTTTAAAACACTCACACACAACACACACGTTCATATTTTTATTGGCTATGTTTGTGTATGTATGAGTAAAGAATTTCTTGTAATTTAAATTTAAATAATTTTGTATATGGGTGATATCAAAAAATGTGATAAAAACCGTGTAACCACCGAATTTCTAATGCATGGATTACATTTGACTTACATATTTCGATATATATCAACGCATTGTCACCTGTTTTACAAAATTTATAACAATCTGACCAATTTTTGGTCAATACATAAAATTTGTGACCAGTTTTATAGGCCAAATTTAAACTCCATAACAAGTAACTCATAAGGTTTTTTAACTTTAATAGCTTATATTTTAATAACCAATAAAGCTAAACACTAAATGTAAGAATTTTTATGAAGAGCAAAAGTGCCGTTTTTAACAAAAATTAATACATTTTACAAACTTTTTCGTATATCTTAGCTATCACGACTTCAATTCTGTAACGATTTTTCGTCATAATTTTTGATAAAAATGCATATACCAGAATTTTGGAGTTATCTATTATTTATATTGCGAAAAGTGTAATGTTATTTATACTCAAATGATCTTTGGACTGTAGGTAATCATCCAGTATAACAGACTCGAAGCTTTTCTGCAGCATGTAACATTCTCGAGATGAAAAAGGATGTCTTTAATAAGATTTGAAAAAATGTTGTAAACTCCGTTCCTAATTTTTACACCAAAATATTTAACGAGTAAGAAAAACAATGCCATATTTGGATTAACCTTGTAGGCATTATACGATTTTGTTTCGGAAAAAAAATTCTGACAAAGCGTTTCTGAAAGAAAACGAAAAAAGTAACCAAATGTAAACTCCGTAACCACAATTGTTTGCATCAGGTTTCATTCAAATAAATGTTCATAAATGTTTAAAATATTTTAAAATAACCATAAACAGAGGTGATTCAACTAATATTTATGAGTCAAAAGACGATTCAATTTTGCGTCAAATCAAAAAAAGTTATCAGTTTTTTACCCTAAGCTGCTGGATCGAAAAACGATTGATTTTGCATTTCATTGGTTTTGAATCGATATTTCGAGTCGTTACTGACATTAGTTTGACAAATTAAATTTGTTTCACACAATTTAAGAATTTTTTGATATCGAAATGTTATGTTTTTAATATATTATTTTGTAACTGCGCAACCGCTGTTTGGATTTTAAAAAATTTTGTATTTTTGAAAAGCATTTAAAAGGACCAAAACTACAAAATTAAGAAAAAAATAATTTTTTTTTTCGCGGAATGAATTGTATTTTTACAATTTGATAAACAAAAATTATATATTATTGGAGAGCAAGTTGAAAACCCAAATACGAAAAACTAACAAATTGAAGAAAATTCGTACGCAATTTTTTTTGTTATATCTTTTGCTTGAAGAAATGTAAACTCCGTTACAACAAAAAAAATTAAAATTGTGCAAAAAAAGTTATTGCGACAACTTGTAGAATTGTTTTTTTACAATTAGGTTTATAATGACTAAACTTACTGATTCCATTAAGAAAAAACCGAAATATTAACACTTTTTGCTTCTCACAAATTTGGCGCAAAACTTTATCACATTTTTTGATTTCACCAATATAAATAAACCATTTTAACAAAATAGAAAACCGAAAATATTTGACTTTTTTTTTTTTAAAGAAAACAACGAAATTACATAAATTATTATTTCTAAAAATAGAAAATCTAAAAATAGAATATTTGACTGAAAATAACAACTCCTACAGACGATACATATTTTTTAGTAGTTTGTTTTTTATTGCTTGATAAAAAAAGTTAAACAATATGTTTCAATGATTTTTAATAGATTCTTCAATTGAAAACAAACTTTACCTATTACTATTCAAATAAACCTCAATCGGTTATGGAAAATATATTGTGAGTGTGGAAATAAATCTGTAAAAATAGCAGAAAAAATTACTAAAAATTAGTTAAAAATTATGCCTCAGAAAAAACTGCTAAAATCAGCAGATTATTTTTGCTATATATTAGCAATATAGGAACAGCAAACATAAAATTGTTAAATATACAGAATTTTAGTTATATTTGAGCTAAATTTTTGTTAATGGAGATTATTTCTCCCTGATGACTTCGTAGAACTAATGCTCAGTGTAAAGATTTCATACAAAAATCATGGATACCAGAATATGTTCTAGAAACGTTCCGCTGAACTCGTACCTGTTCCTCAAACCATTCCCTACGACTACTACTTCTAAGGGTGAAAATTTCAAATAAAAATAATGGGTAACAACCCCAAAGTAAAACTAGACCTGGCTCTAAAAAACTAGTTGTAGCACTAGTTCTGGATTTAATGCATGTTTTGTTGGGATCCCAGGAAAATGTATAAAACACGTTTTAAAATTTCTAGTTTCAGAACTACTTCTCAATGAGTAATTACATATTCCTTAACAGCATCCAAATTTAGCATTTTAACTATATCTTTAGTGTGATTTGGTAACTAGTGATTTAGAACTACCCAGTGTAGAAACGGTAATGACATATCATTATTTTTTGAAGTACCAGTAGTGACACATACTTACCTTCTGCATTATTTTAAAACATATAATAATGAGTTACTGATAATTACTTATTTTTATCATTATTTCAAATAGAAAATAATTTTCTAGATTTTTTTTTGAAAATTTTTTGAAATCTATTTTTAGACTCAATATTTTTTAAACACTGGTATGGATATATGTAACCACATATTTTTTGATTTTTTGTATGTTGGCAAGTAAGCTTACTTGTGTGCATCAGGTCAATTATGTTTTTATCTTTTAAATATTACATGTCGATATAGCTCAGATGGTAGAGCTATTGACTGGCAATCTGTATACCCAGGTTCGATTCCCGCACCAGAAAATTTTATTAAAAAAAAAAAAAATACAATAAAAAATATTTTTTTTATATAATTTATTTTTTTGAAAATCTATTTTTAGACTCATTATTTTCGTCAGTACTGGTAAGCACATAGGTAACGATATATTTTTTGATTTTTCGTATGCTGGTGTGTAACCATAACTCATTATTTTTCGCGACATCGACATATAAAGGTAATAAGAAATGTAATAACAAAAGTAACTAGTTACCATTACCAAGTATGTAGTTACATAACCATATATCTGGTAATGATTTTCTAGGCTTGGTAACTACACACATAATAATCCATGCATAAAAATACGAAATAAATGTCAAAACAACAAAAACTTTCGTAAAATATACCATTTTTCGTATATTTTACAAAATTTTTTGTTATTTTGACATTTTTTCGTATTTTTATGCATGGATTATTATGTGTGTATACACGACTTCTAGATTTTAAGCAATCCAAAAGCCATTGGAAAAACTTGAAAAATTCTAAATATTTCTTCCTCATTTAATTGACAAATAAAATGATCATTTCAGATTAGGCTTTCAAGAATATGGAACGATCTACCTCTATACCTGAGAGGTTTTGCTTTTTCACCCCAGGTCTTTAGGCGAAAGCTTAAGGATTATGTAGCTATTCATGAGTTATAGCTTTTTATTTGTGCTACTATTTTTATCTCTCTCGACCTTTTCTTTTTTTATAATCGCTGCACTTAGGAAAATCTGGTGATTGTATTATTTTTATTTAAATATCTATTTATATTATTCAAGATAATGTTTGCAGTATTTTTTATATGATAGTTTTACTGTATTTTTTACTTATTTTTATTATTATTTATTTTTATTATTATTTATTTTTATTATCTTTATTTAAATTATTTTTTTGTAGTAGCTTTTATTAATCATATATGGCCCCCAGGGCTTTGGTTATGTAATTTGAAGTAAATAAACGCTGTATTTATTATTAAATATACGTTAGCGAAAGGAAATTATCTTTCTCCGTTGGTACTTTTTCGAAATGAATGCATTAAAAAAAATGTTAACACCATTTATTTTTCGCCAAAAAAACAGAGTTACGCCATATTTTAATCTTATATTACTACATGGCTAATAGAGCACCAATATGTGCAAAAGTGTTATTTTTCCAGGTTGAGAGTAAAAAAATTAGAACTGTTTAAAACTTAGGTTAGGTTGCGGTATAAACCAGCAAGTCGATTTACATTTATGTCCTCAAAATTACCCGAAAAAAGGTTTATGGATTTATCCATATATAACTCTTAAACTAGAAGCTGCTGGTGATTAAGTTACATAGTTGTTGTTTACACTATGAAAAGTCAAACCTTTTCTTTATAAAAACTTTTAACCCTCTCATGACCATTAGTGGTGCTTTAAGAGGCAAACATCAAACATTTGTGTCAAAACTAAATTTTGAATATCTCTCATTTAATTTTGGAGAGATCTCCGTCCCAAAGTCTATTAGAAATGATATATCGCAATCCCGATGCATCAAATTTTTCTTATTTTGTTGTACTGTGTTATGTATCTCAAGAGGTATAATTACAAAAAGGGAAAAATGTGTGTTGTAATTAAAATATCGTCGGCTTGCCTGCAAGTAGTCCTATGTGTTTTTTAACTAGTTTTGAGGAGAGTGGAAAAACTGTTAAAAAATAGCCTTTTAACATATTTTATTGATTTTCAGGACAGCGAAAAAAACTGTTAAAAATAGCATTTTAAGATATTTTATTGACATCATACGCCTTAATGATGATTTTATTAAATGAGGTCGTGAATCATTAAGGCATATGATATCAATAAAATATCTTAAAAGGCTATTTTATTAACAGTTTTTTCGCTCTCCTGAAAATCTATTAAAAAACACATAATACTACTTGCAGGCAAGCCGACGATATATGTTCTTGTATTAAAAACTTTAGCAAATACGAGTAGTAAGTACGTTTGAATTTAAAATTATACTTGATATTGACTTTTTTGTCAGTTTGCTAATTTCTCAATTATACTGATGACTGGACTAGTGCCTATGGCATCAATTTTGTGGAAATTACATTTTACATATATTATAGTTTCTACAACAACATATAGTCGAGTACCCACACACATCACATGTAAGTATTTATTCCCACACTATATAAAACTAACACATATTGAAGCACAATTTAATATATTTTCATAAAGACAAATCAGCAACAAGGGAAAAATATGACAGGGAACTTAAACAGAAAAGGCGAAGGTAGTTAGGTAATAAATTTAATTAATGTTTTAAATGTTTACTTATCTATTTAAATAAAAAATTTGATATAAAACTATTCAACAAAAAAATTTAGAACAGAACAAATTTCGCTAAGACGTATGATTAATTTGTTCTACAATTAAATATTACGTATACGCAATGATTTCCTCTTGATGAATAATTTTTTTTTATTTAGTTAGCCAATATTTGTTCAAAAAACAAGTTAAATTCCTTTAAAAAAAATCCTTCCCAAACGTTATCCGTACTACGTCTTGTGTGTGCATTCAAAATCTTCATATGTAAATCTGAAAATTATCCCGGTTTTTCATTGTTAATATTTTTAAAACTGCATTATTATACGCATATTGTATATTATATTGCATTTATGCATATTTCAAGCGCATATGTAGGTAGACATATCATTTTATTTATTTTTTTGTTTGCTACTCTATAATTGCAGTTTTTCCACTTAACCCTACTCACCGGTGCCTACACAAATGTTTAGAATTGCATACAATTTGTTTGCATTATTCATAGTGTATGTGTGTGCGTGGATGTTGTTGCAGCAGTGATATTTTAGTATTTTGATTTTTTTTTGTAAATTTAGTTAAATTAAGTGCATTTCATTTATGCATAGTACACACATAACTTGCTTATTCATACATATTTATTTGTATAGCTGTTGAATATTCAATACATAATGTTTGAATTAAAAATGATAAAGTTAGTTAAAGAGGTTCATGTTTAGGTAATTTTTCAGCAAAGGTGTAGTTAGACAAGCAAATATGAGTTGAAATACAAATTTATTAAAGATTAGGAACAAATTTTAATTAAAATATATCCAAAATTGAAACTAGATTTAAAACAAAGGTCCTGCAATTAAGGGGACAGTCTGAGTTGGGACCTTAAAATAATCGATTACTCCAAATATGAAAGAATAATATGACTGCAACTTGAAATTTGTTATATATACATATATGTATGTACAGGTGAAATTTGGTACGGGCATAGAAGTCCGCTAAGACGGGATTTTTGGATATTCTTGCGGCTAGGGCCAAAATAAGGAAACGGCCCCCCCATTACACCTGCTTAAACTCCATTGGATAGAAAACCGAAATTTATAATTACTAGTTAATCCACTAATAAAGTACCTTTTAAATTTTCGAGAGGAGCGTGCTAAAATGGGGGTTCCAAAAGGGTTAATTGCCCCCAATAGCGGCTGCTTAAACTGCTAGAGCTACAAAGTTTAAATATGGTACCATGGTAACTCCTTCCGCCAGGAAGTTAAAATTTGGTATATATATTTTTTCAGGTCCACCTTCATACACATTAGAGCGCCCATATGTGCAAAAGTGTTATTTTTGCAGCTCCCCGCTCATTTTCGGATAGTCTCATCCTAAAATATATATATATATATGTCCTTTATTTATTTAAATTACGTAGTAAAAAAAGAGTTTACACATAACACTTAAATAAAAAGTTCACGAAGAACATAGGGCGTCATCCTAAAATAAGAAATGTGCTAAAATTGGGTTTCTACGATGTAAACCGGCCAGGCCGTCCTCAAAACTACCCTAAAAAGGTTCATGTATTTATCTATCTATAACTCTTAAACTAGAAGTTTCTGGTGATTAAGTTACATAGCTGTTGTTTCAACAATGAAAAGGCAAACATTTTTTTTATACAAACTTTTAACCCTCCCATGACCCTTAGTGATGTTTTAAGCGTTAAACATAACATTTTTTGTGAAAAGTAAACTTTGAATGTCTCTCATTTAATTTTGGAGACTTGTAAATACGTATACTCTTCATCATATAATAGGAAATTTAGCGTGGATTAAAAGTAAAATAAGTTTTTTTTTAATATTTCGTCCATTCCATGACAGAAAGCCTAAAAACTGATGAGTTAAAGATCTTTTACATATGTGCACTAGGAAGCCATGTGAATCTTCCATTTTGGATAAACTTATGTAAACACTACGAGGTACAGTTTTGTGGAACTATATAACCCTCTAACTCTGCAATTAATGGGACTTTTTTGGACCGGTTTTTATAAGCGACAAAAAGACCCGTAAGCTGAAGAGTTAGAGGGTTAAAATGTTCCACAGAAAAGTTCCACATAGTGTTTTACATGAAATAGAAGACTCTTATGGTTTTCTTTAATGGATTTAGGTTTACAGGCATTTGAGCGGCAATCGTGTATAAGTACAAAATTAACCCTTAAACATATTTTAGGTTTTGACGTATTTCTGGCATTGAACTTAAATTTTCAACCTTGATGTCTTCAGAGACTTATAGTAGAATTTCATGAAAAATATTTTTGTGGAACATTTTAACCCTCTAACTTCCCAATTAAAGGTACTTTTTGACCCTTTTCAAATGGGTCACAAACGCTCCTTAAGTTGAAGAGTTAGAGGATTAAAGTGTTCCGCTAAAATATTTGTCATAAAATTCTACTATAAGTCTCTGAAGACATCAAAGTTTAAAATTGAGGTTCAATGCCAGAAATAAGTCAGAACTTAAAATATATTTAAGAGTTAATTTCGTGCCAATCTGAAGGCGCTCAATAGGGCAGCCATATGTGCAAAAGTAATATTTTCTTACATCCCCAGGCACTTTCTGGTAGACTAGGTGTAAAAAATAATATCCCCGTGAAAATTGATCCTCTCCGACTAAAACAGGCCAGTCACCCGCGGCTTTTAGCCCTAAAAATGGATTAAAATTACTTCAATGTGTATTTCCGCATAACTCTTAAAGTAAAGGTTTTATTGAAAGAAACTACATAAGCATATCTACAGGCAACAACGTGGCTAGCATTTTTCTCATACATATTTTTGACGTATCGATGACGCATCATGGTGATTTATAAGGTTAAAATCAAAGTGATTTATATTGTAAAACACAAATTTTGATTTAACCACCGAAATCACCATGATGGGTCATCGAGATGTCAAAAATGTGTATGAGAAAAATGTTAGGCATAGATATGCTTATAGATATGCTTATTTAGTATTTTTCAGTAAAACCCTTATTTTAAGAGTTATAGCGCAAAGAAGCTTTGAATTTATTTTAGTCCATTTTTAGGGCTAAAAGCCGCGGGTGACTGGCCTGTTTTAATACGAGAGGACCAATTTTTGCGGGGATATTATTTTTTACGCCCAATCTACTAGAAAATTCGTCGGGAGGTGAAAAAAATATCACTTTCCATATGTTTCATGGGTGCTCTAATACACATCCGATAAGACAGGATCTTTAAAAACTCCTACGCGCTGGGACAAAAAGGGTAAAAGTCTCGCTTTTGACGGCCCTGAAAATCAAAATATGTGCCAAAACTGTAAAAGAAGTAATTCTTGAACTCAATTTTTAATAACGAATGAAATTGGTGTGAAAGATCATTATGTAATAGCAATATTATGGAATAAATTCAATAGCTTACTTCCCAAAAGCTTGAAATTATATGAATTCTTTCTAATTTAATTGAATTCTAATTGCTTGAAACAAAATTCAACTGAATTCATTTGGTAAAAAGGTGAATGGAAATTTATTTTAATTTTTTTATTCATTTAGTGAAACAAAAAATTTCAATTTGCAATTACATTCAAAATAATAAATCTGTTGGCTGAACAGGAAAATTTGTTACTTTTGGAAAATCTATTCCTGTTTTTTTTTGGCTTAAAATAAAATTTCTTGATTTTAAAACGTTTTTTGTTTAATTTAACAAATCTAAATTTAAGTATAAAATTAGTAAAATTACAGTTTAATTATAATGAGTTTTAAAATTTTCTCAAATTTAGGGTCTCGGAATTCTCCCCGGGCCTGGTCCATATCATCTAGGGGAATATAAGGCAACTCCAAAGAAGCAAACATTTTATCCGTTTTGCCCTATATCGCCGCTTAGTTTTCGAGATATGAGCCATTTTATGAAGTGGAATATTTTTATTTTTATAAATACTCTTCCCTTGATTTTATTCATAAATAAGTTTTAAAACTTACTTTTTTCACTTTAATTATTTCTTGTATATTTTTGTAGAGAATGAAATGTTTGGCTTCCTTTTTTCTAATATAAAATTTCCGAAATAAAAATAATTTTTTTATTATACACATAACTCACCTTATTTTCATTATTAAGTAAAATTTCTTTTCTAGTCTACTTACTTCGGTGTCCTTTTTTTGACTAAAGACAGAAGAAAAAAAAATATTCTTCTCATATTCTTTCACTAGAAATTTCTAAGCGCCATATTTATTTTGTGTGTGCCACATATTTTCTATGTGTGGAATATTTTAACGAGAGGCAAAAATTAACACTAGGGCGGGTTGATTTAAAAATCGCCCAAGTGACAAGGAAAATCATATTCTAGGGATAAAAATAAGAAACTTTCCCCGATGAACCATACCTCTAAAACGAATTCTGAATCCCCGGCTTAGGATGTCCCAAATTTTGAAAAGTCCCACTTTGACCTATTTAGAGTGCCCCAATCGAGTCCAAATGTATGATCGACCCACACTAACTTTGGAGGGCCGACCCACCCATGCCAGTGTCATACCCCCTGGAACCCTCCTGGGGAGTTCCCCATATAAACATTTTTTCATGTTAAGTGCCAAAACTGGTGATTTTTTGAAATTTTTGTATAGGGAACCACCCAGGGGGGTTCCAGGGGGTATACCACTGGCATGGTTGGGTCGGCCCTCCAAAGTTAGTGTGGGTCGATCATACATTTGGACTCGATTGGGGCACTCTAAATGGGTCAAAGTGGGATTTTTCAAAATTTTACCCTACAGCTCAAAAGTCGGGGATTCAGAATTCGTTTTAGAGGTATGGTTCCTCGGGAAAAGTTTCTTATTTTGATCCCTAGAATACAATTTTATTTGTCACTTGAGCAGTTTTTTTGCCTTCTACAAATCGACCCGCCCTAATGAACACACTTATAAATAAATGTGTAAATCCAAAACAACTGCATTAAGTTACTGTAACGCAAATGCAATAGTTTTTATCTGTCTTTTAAAAAAATAACTTTCTAAAACATTAAAAATTTCTTTCCCAAATAAAACAATTCCAATTGCAGTTAAAATAACTACAACCGCGCTACTACACAAACAACTGTATGTAGTAATTGCAGAACTTTTCTGAGTATTTAGGTAAACTCATATAAATAAATCTGTAAAAATAGCAGAAAAAGTTACTAAAAATTAGTTTAAAATGATGCTGCAGAAAAAACGTTTGAAATTAGCGAACTTTTTGCTAAATACTAGTAAAATAAGAACAGTAAAATTAAAACTGTTAAATTTACAAAATTTTAGTTATATTTAAGCTAAATTTTGCTGAATATTAGTATACTAAAAATAGCAAAAATATTCTGTTATATAATAAAATGTTTGCTATTTTTATTTTCTAAACAAATTGTTAATTAAATAAAAAATGGAAAAAAAAAACTTTTTCAGGCTACAAATTATTTAGCTAAATGTTTTGCTGATTTTAGCAGATTAATTTGCTATTTTCCATTAACAAAATATTAACCTAAATTTAACTGAAATTTTGTATATTTAGCAGTTTTAATTTTGCTGTTCTTATTTTACTAGTATTTAGCACAAAAATCTGCTAATTACAGCAGTTTCTCCTCTGCAGCATAATTTTTAACTAATTTTTAGTAACTTTTTCCGCTATTTTATTTTTATTAGTGTAACGCCAGTTTAGCTAGTTAAATATTTAGTAAAAAGAAGAAGAAAGAGCATTAGAAGGTTAAACCCATTTAAATCTACGCTTCTGTTTTACAAACCAACCATAATTTTTGCATTTAAATAGTAGTGTGTAGTTCGTTTTCCATCTGGTCATTGTATTTTTAGTAAAAACATAATTTTATATGTTAATTAGTTATTATGCGGCCACAAATGAATGGTGGTGTTGTTTACTAATTTTCTTTTAAACCAATTATAATATTAAATATATTTATTTATAAAATAACATATAAATGTTTTAAATAGATGTTACAGGTCATACGTTGAACTCTTAATAAAAAAAAATAAATATTTAAAATATTATATACATATAAAATTTGTTTAATAATTCCTTTCTTAAATAATTCCTTGTATTGTATTATATTTTTTTTTTGCTTTAAACAAATACAATTTAACGCCATAGCATGTCAACACAATTGTTGTTAATTTCTTTAAATGAAACATTAATATGTAGCTGAAAGAACAAAAAGACGTACAATTTATGACCTTGTTGCACACGTAAACCTAAATATATGAAAAGTACAACACCAGCCAAAAAATCTAACAAAGAACAATAATATTTTTTTTAAGAATTCCTTAAATACTCAAACTCTTTGCTAACTACCACGACGACAAACTACTTCTGGGCTAAATGAGAAGTTAAGACACTTAAGGTATGGCAGAGCTTTTGGACATTTGAAATTTACCCCTGTTGTTGTTTGATAAAAATTAGAAGTCTTTGCTGTTTTGCTGGTTGCTAGTAATGTCTGCTTTGTGTTGTAATTTATTTCATTGTTTTTTTGGCGACTTCCGTTTTCCGGTTTAAGCTACGAACATAAGCACACATACCACCACTGCTACAAACATAAACATTGGTACACACATACACAGACACACTTTGTCGTAAACACATCATAGCTTATGGGTTAGTTTGTGTTCAAAAATTTTATAAGAGGGTCATTTTTAAAATGTACAACAATACAATGAATGGTTTAGTTATTTTTCAACAGCTACATTAGTTAATTAAGGTTATTTAAATTAGTTATAAAGGTTGTAACAAGTTTAGTTGTTTTAGTTAATGCTTATAATAACTTCTTATTAATTTCAAAAAATAAAATGTTTAGGCTCGAGGTCAATTTTTTATAAATAAAATATAACCAAAATTTTTCGCTGAAATTAGCTCGAATTTGGTTTTGCAGATGGTAAAAAACTGGACTAGAAATGCAAAATATTTGTTTTCAAATAAAAATAACTTTTGCATCTTGTAGATTACAAAAATATTACATTTGTAAATAGAAAATGAAAAGCTCTTAAAATGTTCATATTCTTGAGGTGTCATACTTTGGAGTCGAATGGAATAGTTTCCGGTATTTCGTGGGGTGGGCCGTAGATTTGGGTTTTGCAGTTTGTTTGGTAAGGACTCTTTCTAGTTCAATTTGTTTTAAAGAACTAGTTCGCTATTCTAGTTCAATCGCAACTTTTTGAACCGTTCGCTTAGCAGAAACTGTGGAATTATTTTAAAAATATTTGGGTTTTGCCCCAGTGTGCTCAGGAGAGTTGGTATAAAGGCGAATTTGTATATATAAAATAATATATTATTTTGAAATAATATAAAAGAGTTATAATTTCTTTTTGTAATTTCATATGGTTTTTGGATAATTGTGGCCGTGGAATTTTTTGTTTTACTGGTGGCAACACTGCGTAATATTTAAGCACTCGCTACCGGTCATTAGTGAAAGTTTTGATATCTTATCTCAATAATTAATAGTATCTGGATATTATAAGACACCATGAGTCCTTAATTTAAAAATTTTTAAATCAGTAATTAGTCTCAGATTTCGTCAATGGAAAATTTACTCGTCGAAATCTATTAAAGGGCAGTTGAAATTCGTCATAACCTTGTTATACTTTTTTACTCATCGGTTTTCCTGGGATTTTTGTTGTTTTACTTTGGATAATTTCTTAAACCAAATGATTCTTTTATTGTTGGCCGTACATTGCTGTATTGTTAAATAAAATAATGCACAATAAATTTTCATTTTAAAGCAAGCAAAAGAAAAAAAAGTAATTTAACGAGAATTTTATTACACAGTAATAATAAAACCCGACAAATAAGGGTTAATTATGAGACGTATTTTTAACTGTAACGTGTATTTTTTTTTCTTTCTTTGAAGTAATACAATATTATTATTGGTACACTTGAAATATTAGCTATGATAATAATAAAAATATTTATAACTTTCTTCCTAATATAAAATTTAAGGAAACTAACAAGTTTTCAGTAAGAAAAAAATAATATGAAAAATTTTTTTGCAAAATTAGCAAACTTTAACTAATTTAAATTTAGTTCAAAAATTATAGATATTTGTGCAAAATTAATGACCTATTTTTGCAAGTGTATTTTGGAGTATTGGATATTGTGGTTTGTTAATAAAAGAAAAGTGGTCAGTAATAGAACAAAAAGTAATAAAACAAAAACTGGAAAAGGTAGAAAAAGCGGTGTACCATGAAAAGATTGTACCTTGAAATGTTAGATATTTTGCATAAATAATTATGGCATTTTTTCACAAACAATTTCTTTCTAAAAGTGTTTTGCATAGATCGGTTTTAAAACTAATATTTTTAGTCATATTGGAATAATTTTAAACTCTTTTATTTAAAACTTTATGAAGTAATATATTTTACAAATTCTTGTAGTTTATTTAACCTTCTTTTTCAATTTTAACTGCACAATTTTCTTGAGCTTAAGGTTTTGTTTTTTATATATAAAAAGTTTTTTATTTCAATATTTCGCTACTCCAATATGTAGCATCTTCAGGAAATAACAATTAATTGTAGCGAAATATTGAAATAAAAAACTTTTTATATATAAAAAACAAAACCTTAAGCTCAAGAAATTTGTGCAGTTAAAATATTTTATAAATTTTTTTTTTTTAATTAAATATTTGATATAGATTCGTCCAGATTGTTATGTAAGTTAATAGTATTTCAAGGGAAAATATGCCAAATTAGACGAAGCAGTCTTAAAAATAAAAGCGAAATATATTTAGAGTAGCTATACATTTAGGGTCATATGCATAATCATTTTTAAAATTTATAAATGACTTAGAAAACAAATTTTTCGTACAAAATTAATTTTATAAAAGTGTTATAAGGTTTTCAAATTATTATACATAAGCACTTTAATTTATATTAAGTTGCACACTAGACCGTACCTCAAAAAAAGTTCGCCGTACACCGTCCAATCTAAATTATTTTTACAAGGAGGTTTCAAAAAAAATTTTTTTTGCCGAACATAGGGGTCACCATTTTAAATTTTTCGTTATATCTTTGCCATTTACAGTCGGAGCTTAAAGTATGATACATCGATGTTTTTCTCTCGAGGGGTCCAATATTTTGCTCTAAGGACCATTGAGATCAATTATACCATTCTAGTATTTGCCCACCAGATCTCAGTTGCTATAACCCTAATGTACAACCCTAGTGTCAGAAAATTAAAGCTCGGAAAAAATCATTAAACTTTTGCTAAAGAAGTTTTTCGATAAACCCAACATAATTTTTTTTTTTTGGTTGCCGAACGTAGAGCTCGCCTTTTTAAGTGTTTTTTTCGTTTGTGAGTTTTTAGAAAATTCTAAAGCGGGCTTTCAAGGCCACTTGTTAAAAGAGTTAATAAAAGACTATTTATTCATTTTTAATCCGACGTTTCGTTGGAGATTCCCAATATCCTCAGGGATATTTTTTTATTAAATCAGGCAGCATTGAAAAAAAAATATCCCTGAGGATGTTGGGAATCTCCAACGAAACGTCGGATTAAAAATGAATAAATAGTCTTTTATTTACTGTTTTAACAAGTGACCTTAAAAGCCCGCTTTAGAATTTTCTAAAAACTCAAAAACAATATTTATATAAGAAATAAAGGTCTATAATAATAATAATCAAGTTTTTTTTCATTGGATTTTTCTTTTATAGCAAACCACTGGTCTCCTTGAGGCAAAAAAATCTAATTACAAAAACTTTAACTTTACTTAACACGAAGCGTCTGTTCTCGAATAATCTAGCACGACAATTGAATGTGTTGTACAACGTAAAAAAAATAAATCAACAAAAATGATAGTGTTGGTAAATACAAATAAAATCAAAATGAAATCGTTACACCATAGACAAAAATCAAAAAAAAATTTGTGTGTCCGATTTCGACGAAAATATTTTTTTTCATATATACTAAAATTACTTAATATTGTAAATATTATCCTTTCTGGTATAACTCATTCTGTCTACACTAGAGGTCGCTAAAGTCGCTAAATTTTTAACATAGAATGTAATGAAAAAACATCAATTTTTTGGATCTTACAAAAAAAAATTGGTAAAAATTCATTTTTAGAGGCATCTTTAAACAATTTATTTTTTAAATATTTGAATATATTGGAATCAATAAAAAATAATAAAATTGTAAAAAAATCTACAATTAACATATCAAATTAATCTTTGAATTTTTACAACATTTTTGCTGGGAGCCTAAAAATATCAAAAGTTAAATGGAACTTTAAAAAAAATAATGTTAATTGATTTTAGAATTTTTTTTATGCTCTTATAATTTTATATAAGAAAAAATAAACAAAAGAACCAATTCCTTAATTCAACTAAAAAAAAATTTTTTTTCCAAGTTTCAAAAAATGTATTTTTGTAATTTCATCTTTTATAGGTTACGAAAAAGTTTCCAACTTTCTTAGATTTTAATAAAATGTTATAATTTTTTTTCAAAAAATTTAGGTAATAGTACTTTTTTGCAAAAAGTATAAAATTTGGCAAAAACACATCATCTATTTCATTAATAAATCCTTAAATATATCTAATTTTTGTTTAAAATCCTAAAAATTACCAAAGTTTGATAATATATTAAAAAAAAATTATGTTAATTGATTTTCATATTATTATTGGTTTTGTTAGGAATAGACCTTTATTTATTATATTTAAAAGAAATATCTACCAATTTTTTTTTATAGAAATCAAAAAAAAAAATGTTTATTTTTAAAGACTCTTTTTTATATCTCATTCACGTAATAAAAGCTACATATATTTAATTTTTTAATTAAATTACCAGCTGGTAAAAAAAAAAAACAAAATCTATTTTTGAACTTTGAGAGAAAATTTACTAAAGTATTACCGCTAAAAACACTACCAGGAACATTTTTGTGGAACAATCTAACCCTCTAACTCTTTAATTAAAAGGGATTTGTTGGCCCCTTTTTAACAAGTTACAAAAACGACCCGTAGGTTGAAGAGTTAGAGGGTTAAAATGTTCCACAAACATGTTTCTCGTAGTATTTGACATAAGTTCTCTGAACACACCCTATACCTAAAATGGAAGATTCCCATGGTTTCTCCCTAAAATCTAGGTACGTGGGCCATTTGAGCGCCAATTTTGAATAAGTTCGAAATTAACCCTTAACACTTTTTAAGCTTTTACTTAGTACTGGCACTGAAGTTAAATTTTCAATACTGATGTCTTAAAAGATTTATAGTAGAATTTCATGACAATTATTTTTGCGGAACATTTTAACCCTCTAGCTCTTCAACTTATGGGTCGTTTTTGTCCGTTTTTAAAAGGGGGCCAAAAAAGTCCCTTTAATTGAACAGTTAGAAGGTTAAAATGTTCCACAAAAATATTCTTCGTAGTGTTTTACATAAGCTCGCTGAACATACTCTATACCTAAAATGGAGGATTCACATGGTTTCCTATTTAAATCCTATTTTTTTTTGTTGTTTTAGAAAAATCATGTTAAGCGTTTATAACGCATTTTTTATGATAGGCATTTTTTATGAATCGATTCTACTTATATGGCTTGACCTTATATAAATTCACGTGCTAAATTTGATGGCAATCGGATAATTTTTGCAGGTTTTATAAAGATTTTAAGATAAAGGATACTTGGCAGGACTAAGGGTCCTTGCTTCGATTTTGATAAAAATCGGCACAAACATTTCCAGTTTTGTGTGTATCTCAATGGATCCTTTTTGTAATTTGCGTCCATTTATGTAGCTGATATAATATTTTTAAATTTCAAGACCTATGGGAGGTGGGCATGTCCTTGGCCCGATATATCCAAAAATTAAAATTTTTCTTAGCTAAGGGGTTCTATGTCAGTGTACCAATTTTCAAAACTCTGTCCCCACTCCTTCTATTTTTGTCCAAACGTTATATGGGATCAAAGTCCTGTGCGACCCCTACGTTCGGGAAAATTTTTTTTTTTTGGAATTGCCGTGCAAAAATACTTTATATTTCAGGGTGTACCGCGCACTTTTTTTTGCACACTTATAATTTTTAATACTTATAAAATCGACTTCATCTAACAAAAATAACTGGTACTGACGCCCAGTTATAAGTTGTAAAAATTTTAGTTTTGTTATACAACCAGTAAAGAAAGATTTTACTGGAAAAGTGTAGATTTTTATATGACATCACTACTTTCTTAAAATTCACGATTTTGAAAATTGAATTTCAGTCAAGAATCACCTTAATCTTCCCCAACGTGCAAAAATTATCATATAGAGACAATCTCACAATAAAATATAAACAATAATACAATTTAATGAAAAATCACTGATGAAGCCTGTCCATTAAAAAAGGCAGAAACTAGATCTAGTCTGATTTGCAAATTAATAATGTGTTTATAACTTTTGAAAAAATGTTAATTTTTCTTCTTAACCTCAACCAACTTAATTAGAATTAATAAAAATGCATATTAATTACAATATTAATTGCAGTTGGTCTATATAACGCGTTTGAAAAAACAACACTTTACTAAAAAAGTAAAAATTCCCTGCTGGCAAACCGTCTCAAATATACACAAATTGCCTACACTTGAACGTAAAAACCATACGCCAGTGTGGCAACATTTGAGAAAAAGGTGACAATGAGGAGATAAGAAGATAAATAAAAAATCTAAAGCAGAACGTTTGTATGTGTCTGTTTGATCACTTCTGAGAGAAAAAACAATAACAGAAAGCTGAATTGGAAAGAAAACTATGAGTTAGCCATACTGGGTTAGATGGCTAAGCTGTCGAACTCTAGTATAGTTACGTTTGTAATGTAGAAGTGCATGGGTTCGATTCCTACAGCCGACGGGTTGTTGGAAAAAAAATTAGCAAGACAATCTGCCAATAAAATATAAACAATAATACAATTTAATGGAGAATCACTGATGAAGCCTGTCCATAAAAAAGGGAGAAACTTGATCTAGTTTGATTTGCAAATTAATAATGTGTTTATAACTTTTGCAAAAATGTTTATTCTTCTTCTTAACCTCAAACCTACTGCATTTGATTTGTTTCTAAAATTCCAATTGAATTTTTATCAAAACTTTTTGTTCGAAAATTTATTAAACCGCGTACACGATAGAGGTCTCAATTTCGATTCAAATTAAAAAGAACCTTATCTCTGAATATATTATAAATGGGTAAATGACAAACTGACTTAATCACTCACCCTGGATACGGGCCATTACTATAAAACGCTTTTTCTAAATATATTTCGATTTTTAAAATCACCGCTAACGAAGTATCTGTATTTTAAGTTACTTAGGCCCTGTGCGAGATGGCTAAATAAATTCTAAATTAAATAAAATTTGACAAAAGGGTTTAAAATTTCTTTTAAATTTTTTTTTTAAAGTTTTTCAAATTTCATAGAAACTTGGAAACCCGATTTTAGTTTAGATTATATTTAGCCAGTTCGCACCCACCCTTAGTAATATATAAATATATTTAGTTTATGTTTTATTTAGAATTTAACATAAATTTAGCATATTTCGATATTCGAAGCAATGATTGTTTTTTCAAAAATAATATTATCAGTATCATTGTTTTATTTATGTATAAAATTATTGTTTATTTTAACAATCACTATTATTGTCTAGTCAACTATTAACAATTTGTTTCAAATTGATTTCACACTGCATGTTGGTATAATAATGTTATTTGTCTGATGATATGTGAGTTTATTTTGTTTTATCAACCATAGTGTAATATGTATGTTTTAATGTATGTATAAAAAATAAATGCTAATATGTCACAGATATTTCAGCTAATAGAATGAAAAATCATTAGTTTATAAACAAACCTCAGAGCTATTTTATAAAAAAATATTATCAGTATTTAAATTAGGAAAATTATAGTTTTAAACTTCTTACTTCATTGTCTTAACTTTTGAAACGAAATTATAGTTTTGAACTACCACTTCATACAAAAAGGTCAGTTTAGATTTCTAGTCAATGTCAAGGGAGTTGGTTTTTTTTTCGGCATACTGTGGTTGACTTTAAAAGATAACTTTGAAAATATTTTTCGAGACAGAGAGCAATAAACTGTAACAAAAATCAACATCTACCATATATATGACTACTACAAAATGCAATGATTAAATGAAAGCAATGCGAATATTTTACATTTAGAAAATTGCTAACTTCGATGACACTTCATACCAAAAATAGGAGGGGAAAAACAGCAATGAAAATGAAAGAAAAGGTCTTATAAGTAAATTGTGTTACGAACGATGAATATGGTGATGATGATAAGTAGTGTGGTAAGTTTACTTACCCCATATTTAGCACAAATGAATTTTTGTTTTTTTTTTTAGTTAGCAAAATGTGAACAATTGTAATGAACATTCAAAACCTTTTGCTGTTTGGGGTAAATATTTTTTGTAATTCATTTTCAGCAAAAACTCAATATATACTATACATATTAGGGTGGGTCGATTTAGCATTCGATATTTTGCCATCAATTTTCGATAGCTTTTGGCATGAGGAAAAAAAAGTTCCACTACGACACATCAAAAAAATCATTTTCGAGGCCCCCAAATTTCAATTTTATGCAATTTTCTAACAAATGCTAGATTGGCGCCATCTTGCGGTGGCTTTTTGAAACAACTAATGAAGTTGTAAACAATATAACATTACAGCCATTCCAGAAAGGCATTACTTATGAAAATCGGCTAAAAATGTGGCAACTAGAGGTAAAAATATACATATAAGTAAAATTATTTTCTGCTTGAGGATGAAATGATGATAATGATGGTGAAATGATGATGATGATGTTTATGAAAACAAGCAGAAAATAATTTTACTTATATACTTTTACCTCTAGTTGCCACACTTTTTATCCGATTTTCATAAGTAATAACTTTCTGGAAAGGTCCTAATATTATGTTGTTTACAACTTCATTAGTTGTTTCAAAAAGCCGCTAAAAAATTGAAATTTGGGCGCCTCGAAAATAATTTTTTTTTATATGTCTTAGTGAAACCTTTTTTCTTCATGCCAAAAGCTATCGAAAAATCGATGGCACAATATCAAAAAATTATTGTCCATACAAATCGGCCTACTCTAATACACATTCTATTTGTAATTGATTTGTAAAGTTAAGCATGATGTTTTTAACAAAAAAAAAATATCCCTACATACTTCACATACCTTGTGGAAAGTCATCATCATCATCATCATCATCATCATGGACATCATGTTATTTAAACATTTTGAATTTTGTGATTTTCGGTTTCCAACAACCAATCTACCCTTAGCTTTAAACAAAATTTCAAGTTAAGTAGCTTGTGTTTTCATTTAAAAATCAAAAACTACATGACTGGATGGTTTGAATTTTTGTGTACATGTATGTGTATATGTTGTAATCAAACTCTCTTATTTTCTATATAAAAGACGTGGTGGTATTGAGGGGAAATGCTTAGAAGGGCCTACAAACTGAAGATATCTGATATTTTAGAATGAAATATCTACGTTAACCCTTGTGAGGACGATTTTAACTGCATTGCGTGTTTAGTGTAAATTTGTTTCAACCTTGACTAACATTTGTGTTTGAGTGTATTTCCCAAAAAGTATAGAAAAATTAATGAATTTTTTTAAAAAAGTTTGCTTTTATATTTGAATCGGATGGTGTTCAGAAAAATTTTCAAAAATTTTCAACATTTTATAAATACAAAGTCATAAGTGTTGGAAGAAATTTTTGTTTTGAAGGAAATTGATATTTCATTGGACAATAAAGAGGATATTTTGTATCAAGATAATTTATATTGTGGGGTCAATTTCGAGAGTTATTGCTGATATAGAATTTAAGGAATTATCTACAGGGATTATTTGATATCCGTCTGGTAAAATAATATTCTTTGTGAATAAGCGGTATGCGCCTACAACAACGTTCGATTCACCTATATTTTGGAGTATCAACTCTAGTTATACATCATCGTGAAATTAAGATACAAGAAATTTTGGGTATCATCTTTGGAAAAATCTAGATATATATCAACGCAACCTTTACTGTTTCCCATTCTCAACCTATCCTGTTTAATCAGTGATTGTGAAATTTTTTAATAAACCTACAAATTACAAATTTTAATGAGTTCTTAAAGGACCACAAGTAAAGGGTGACCAGATTTTCTAATCAAAAATTTTTTTTGGGTTAAGAAAAACAAATTTAAAATTTTACTAATATTGAAGAATTAATACACTTACAACCGTGTTTAATTTCCTTAAATTTGTCTAATTTTTTTTTGTGGAAATAAACTCAATTTAATTTTCGATAAAATTTTTTTTTGTATTCGAATTTTCGGATATATTATATCACTTTACCTAAACTGGATTAATTGTTAATCCAAATTTAATAAATAGTTTCAAAACTTAATTCAATTTTTACAACAGTTATATAAATTTTTTTGTTTAATCTCTAATTTATTTTAAAAATTTTTAATTTAAAATCTGTTAAATATGGTCACTTAAAATATTGATATTTCACTTCAAAACATCATAAATGCTCACTTACACATTACACTTTATAGATATTAATTAAAATATTTACATATTGAAATACATACAAAAATCAGAGAAAAGCTTTTTATATTATAAAATAATAGCTTTTCACCATTTTCACTACTTTCATTTTTTTTAAATCTTATTTCAAACATAAACCTTATTTCAATATAAGACAAACATTTTTGTATATAAGTTTGTTACGCAACTATCTTTTGTCTTGTGGCGCCTCCAGACATCGAGGGACTGTATGAAATGTAAGTTCGATATTTTGAATTTATCTATATAGTACATAAATAAATTCAACACACATAAAAAAATTCATAACAATACCATCTTTCGGAAAATCTGGATAACTATAAAAAAAAAAAAAAAATGGTAAATAGGGATTTTGGATATTAGGGTTACCATTTGCATTAAAAATGTCAAATATCATAGTTGTTCAGATTTTGGAAATTCAATAACACTAAAATATAATTTAAATTAATTAATTGAATTTTGAAATGATAAATTGGGATAATTTTTTTTTGAGTTAATAATATTCCCCAATTTATTTTATTTTTTTTTTGAATTATAATATTAATTTTAATACTTTAAATCAAATTTAAATTTACGTCAGTCAAAAGTTGACCATATCATTGTTTAATTTTATAATTTTTTTATTTATTTAAATTGGTTTTATCTTTATTTATAATTTGTAGGGCACTATAAATAAAATAATGTTTACGATATTTAAAAAAATGGAATATTAGATAGTTGTTTATTACGAAAGGTAAAGTCGGTGGTATGGGTTAGGAAGGTGATTTTTTTTTAACGGCTGACAACAAATGGTAAAATTTTGTCAGCATGGCGGGTGGGCATTGGTATGTTGGTAGTTAATGACACCTCTAACTACCAAACCATCATCAACTTTTACTTCACCTTTCCGGTTTCTGTATGGATCGTTTTTACATTTATTTTTTTTTTTTGCTACCTAAATTAAAATTACTGGTAACGTATTCGGGAATATATTTTTTATGGGAACTTTATGGACCACAACTACCGACGAGCACAGCCGGAATTAATAGGATGCTGTTCCCATGGTAGTAGACCGAACCGGACGAATCGTTACACCCTGTCTCAACCCATGTTTCGGTACACACATGAAATTGTCAACTGTCAAAACAAATACTTCACAATTTAACAGCAAGTAGTTAAGTATACTTATACAACTTTCAAATAAATTCACTATGGAAAAGCTCTCATTTCCAAGTCTTTGTACTATCGAAGGTGTATTCTGATCTTAATATAAAAATTTTTAGGTTGTGAGATTTTTTATCGTATATTAGAGATTACAATATTGTTTTACATATTTTCAAAAACCCCTAAATATGTCGACCCAATTATGACTCTGTGCTTTTGCTCTATATGTTATGTAAAAAGCCATTGACATGCCTGGTCATGCTCTCAAACTGGTACTATACAATTTTTGGTTTTACAATTTATGTTCTATTAATATTTGCTGCTGTATAGAAATGTCTGCAGTCACACAACATATATAGAAATATATAATATTCAAAACTACTACACATTTATATATATAACTTGTACTGAATTTTAGTTACATTTTCAACACACTTCTGTTGCAAATAAAAAAAAAAAAAAAAGACCAAAACATATAAACATACTTATCGATATACGTTCATGCAATCATACCTAACCTATAAATATGTAGAAATAAACATAACTATGTACTATAAAATCATAGACAAATTTATTCATTCCTGTGGAAAATTTAATTATAAAATTGTGTTTTTTGTCATGTCTAGTATAAAGTTGTATTATATAGATGTTACAGTAAATGACATAGATTCTGATATTTGTTTTTGTTGTTGTTTAAACAGAGTAAATAAATGTCAAATAATTATTATTATTATTATTATTATTAAAAATAAAAATCAATATATAATTGAATAAATAATGCATTATAAAATTTGTTACAGCTTTTTAAAAATGTCTAAAATTAGAGAAAATTTATAAAAAAATAAAGTTTAAAAAATTTATAAAAATTACTTAAATATTTAATGCTATTTTCACAAACAATAAATAAAGTTAAATAAAGTTTACCAAACAAATTGTTCTAACAAAATTTATTAAATAAATTCCTTTTATCTTCATTAAGCTTCTGTGAATACCTGCATTATATTTTAAATTATTTTCAAAAATTTAAGAAAATATTAATCATACCTCATCGCTTAATTTTAATTCTGTTTGCAAACATTTGTATGTTAATTATAGCTAGAGTTTGCTGTTCGGTTTTAATCGAAACCGAAACCGCGGTTTTTCAAGCTTCAAAACCGAAACCGAAAACCGACAAAAATAAGTCGGTTTTTAACAAATACTTTAACCAATTAAAATAATTAACTAGATTGCACACCAGTGTGCAGTTAGAATCCGAAAAGAATCATAAAAGAGCACTAAGACCTTGTAAAATTATAGCTGTATGAGGGAGTATTTCTTCACGGATGAAGCCTCTTTCCGAGCGCTCTTTTACGACTCATAAGAGATCCTGAGTTATGAGCATTATTGGAAAATTTAGCATTTTCGGGGCCAGTATAAGTCATTTAAGACTAATTTTTGAGTTATTTAGGAGTAATGAAAAAATTAAAAAAAAAAATGTCGAACACACCCATAAATACGAGTCTATTATGTTTCATTTATGACTCGAAAAATTTAGCACTCTGAAAATTATCATATTTTAGAGTCTCTTACGAGTCATAATTTCTGAGCTCTCAGAAAAATGTTGGCTGCAATATTATTGAATCTTGAATTTCGAAAAGGGCTCAGCTCCTATTTTACAAAATTTTGTATTTAATTGTAATGAACATTTTCTCCATTAAATATTAGTTTAATTTTATGTTTTTTGTTATTACGGATAACATAAGTTAAGTCAAGTCACCAAAAAGTCAGCTAGTTTAAGAGATATTGAGTTTCATATATTCAGTTCAGATTTTCGCAGCGTATTTTTCAAAAAGTTCTATTTCGTAGTCCGCGAAATTTATAAAATTTTAACTTTATATTGTTTTAAAGAAATTGCTTAAATTTAAACTCTTAAAAATACAGCTTTAGTTGCCGCCAAAACACACGGTTTTCCGTGTTTTTTTCTTCTCTCGCAAAGGTCTAGAAACGGATTAATTGTCTTTATTCGAGTGAGAAATTCAATCAAATTTCAATAAATATCTTGAACGTGTTAAAATATTTAATTCTTACACATATTAAATTATACTAAAACAATTGTATTAATATCCCAGGAAAACCGAAAAATAACCGAAACCGCGGTTTTTGTAATTTTAGAAAACCGAAACCGCGGTTTTAAAATTTTTCGATTTTTAGCAAACTCTAATTATAGCAATTTAATTTTGTTGTTAATTTAAAACGAAAAAAAATGTATTAAAAAATTTTTAACTAAGTATATAAATATTAAGTTTCAATGACTTTTTTAAATTTTGTCTGAATTAATATTAATCATACGCTATAGTGTCCCTTTATTTTATAGAACCTTGAATTATGCTTTCATTGTAGACATTTTAAAAGTATTTTTGTATTCCAAACACTCAATGATTTCCTTATCTATTTAAGCCAACATTGTTTTATGTTTCCGGTTTCCTTAACACTTTAACAAATGACCCTTTTATGGAGGAAAGCAACAAAATACGGGTAATTACAAACAGAATAAAGAAGAAAAGATTTAAAACTTTACATAAATAATGTTAAATCAATAAAAATAAAGCATTCTAGAATTAGATTAAATACATAATTAATAAGAGAGAAAACTAAAAATTGTAAATTAAACTCAAATTAGATAATATGAATAATTATATTGAAAGTGGCGTGAGTCTATTTGTTTTTAAAATTATATATATCGTAAAAGATTGGAAATTTTGGTAAAATATTTTTAGAAACATATAAAAAATTTTTAGCTTTAATCATTCGCAATAGAGCTAATTATAGGTATTTTTTGCTCTATCTCTAGCAATTTTCTTTCTCGTGTAGATGTGCCTTAACAGTATTTTTATTGCTTTTTAGAAGTAGTTCTGAACAACCTGAAAAAAATCAATTCTTTCATAGCTTCCAACGTATCCGTTAGTATGTTTTTACAGCTTTAGAAGTAATTCTGAACAACATCCACAAAATCATATAATTACTGCTTCTTAAGCATTATTGCTCTAGAAGCGATTCTAAGAAGTGATTTGGATACAGTTTATTTCCAAACAGGTGATCTCGGTTTTAAATTTTGACGCAACCAATATTTAGTTTTTAATATTTATAATCAATTTGTTTAAATTCAATATTTTTTATCGTTTTCCAATTTGATTTAAGTCAAATCCGTTTAAAAGGAAATCGAAAGGAAATATCACATTTTAAGTTAATTTTTGTGACACTGTATTTTCTCTCATGCCTATCAATGTTTAGAAATTAAAGCAAATCTACATTAAGAATAAAAAATTTTAAACAGCTAGTGTTTATACTAGTATCGGTATAATCAAAAGTACGTTAGCAAAACTTTTTAGGAAGTAGCTCAAGAAAGTTACTTTGGATGTGAAAATGTATCAACGATGAGTTCTCAATGTTGATAGTTATCCACGTTGCAAGTTAACGTGCATATGATAATGTATTAGTAAGAAAGTAATAATATGAATTTTTGAGAAAGAAAATGTAAGTTTGCCATGGCAATTCTATAAAATTAATAAAAAAAATAAAGTTTTTAAATTGGCAAATAATAGTTTTGCTTGTAGCTTTATAGTACCTAAACTAACTTGACAAGCGAGACTATTCCAGGCCATGTGGCAATTCTAATACAGATTTCAAAGCCTTTTCTTAAGGCATATTTACACGGGAGTGGGAACTCGCTAATCTTTACGAAACTGCAGCTCTGTATAACTCTACTAAATGCGATAAAAATTATTGGCAACAATATTAGGGATGGAAAATTTAGCTTAGACTGTACGAGATTTTTAAAATAACAGAATATGTAGGGGAATGTCATGTACCTGAGTACTTTTGAAAATTTGTTCTCAATATCTCTATGTGAAAAATATTTAAATGCAGAAATATTAGTATGTATATTGTTATAGATTGCAAATAATAAAAACTTCAATAATTTTTATGATTTTTAAGAAATTAAACCTTATCAAAGATTTTCATTCTGCAAACAAATATACTGATGTAAGAATTTTTTTTGCAAATTTTTTTTCCGCGACTTTTTCGCGATTTTTTTGCAATTAGCCACCAAACTTTGTTGTATGAAATGGGTCCTCAGATTACTTTTTTAATAAAACCGCACCTAAAAAATTGCAAACTATTTGCGGAACGCGATAAAAGGCTTTATTGTAAAAAATTGTATTAAAAAACCTTATCAACGATTTTCATTCTGCAAACAAATATACTGATGTAAGAATTTTCCTTTTTGCAATTTTTTTCCGTGACAATTTTCGCAATTTCTTTTTGCAACTAGCCACCGAACTTTGTACTATGAATTGGGTATTATACTCGCTAGATTATAAATTAAAAAAAACCGCACTAAAAAATTACAAAATAATCGCGGAACGCAAAAAACGTTTTATGGTACAAAAATTGAAGGAAAAAACTTAATCAGCGATTTTTATTCTGCAAAAAAACTTTCGGTATTATAGTCCCTAGATTATGATTTTAAAGAACCACACTAAAAAATTGCAAAAAAACGAACGCCAAAAAAGGCTTTATGGCACAAAAAATTAATAAAAAACTTATTCAGCGATTAGCGTTCTGCAAACGAATATAATGATAAAAAAATTTTACTTATTGCAAAAAATAAATTTTTGTTGCAAAACAACAAAAAAGAAACGAGTAAAAAGGTTAAAGTCGGCCATGCCGACTATACAATACCCTGCACCAGCCAGGTTAAAAGCCAACTAATGTTTGGATCCGAAATTCGATTGGGTTAAAATGGGACTTGTGTCAAAATTTTCTATAAAATAATAAAAGAAGAGAAAATCGTAAATATAGCCCATATGGGTGATTGGTCCAAATATGGACCGATTCTATCTAGCATCTATCGGCTTTGTTCTCGCGACCATGTGAGTCAGCGAACCAAATTTCATTAAAATGTCTTAATATTTGCGACCTGCAGCGTCCCCGCCAATTTTGGGGGGACCCTTATATGGGCACTAGGTCTAAACATGGACCGGTGTTAACCAAAATCAATAGGCTTCGTCCTTGGGCGGTGTACCAAATTTCATCAAAAAATCTTCATATTTGCGACCTGTAGAGTGCGCACAAGAATGCAGACAGACGGACGGACAGACGGACAGACGTACGGACGGACATCGTTAAATCGAAATAAAAAAAAATTCTGAGCCGATCGGTATACTATAAGGTGGGTCTAGGACCAATATTTTTTCGTGTTATAAACATCAGCACAAACTTATAATACCCTCTACAGTGGTGTAGGGTATAAACACGTAAAATAATATATTGCAACATGTAAAATTTTTGCATCATTATATTCGTTTGCAGATTGTACTGAGACTAAAATTTTATAAATTGAAAAATAAAAGCTGTTTTTCTTAATAAAGAAACTTTTTTTTCTAAAAAAAAAACTTTTCTTTTTTTTGTACAAATTTTTTTTTATTTTTTCTTTTTTGTGTTTGGAGATGAAAATAAAAAATATAATTTGTATAAAAATATCATTTGTAAAAAAATTTTTTTTTTTTTAGATAAATATTTTTTCAAATATCGATGAAAATAAAAAAAATAATTTAGAAATTTACTTTATTTTGAACAGAATACTTTTTTTTTATTGACGAAAACTTAACCCTTTGGCGAGTGGCGTACATTATAATGTACGTCAACTCCATCAACTCGTCATTGATTTGAATTTTAACCAAAGCGCTATTCATTTACTGGTATCGGTTCGTTATTTTGTTCTTATTAAAATTTTGTGAAGGCTGTGAAATTTCAAAAAAACATAAGATCAGTAGAGTGCTTTTTGTCCTGTGATCATCAACGCTGTTGAGAATGTGTTAAAAGTTAAAAAAGGCTAAAGTTTAGTCTAAAAAATGGTGTGATGAATAACATTCAAAAACTCAAAAGATTTTACGTATAAATTAGTAATAGGAAAAATATAAAATTAAAATTTAAAAGAATTTTAACCCGCTCGGGGTCGGCAGCATATTAATGTTTGAACTTTAATTCCAAATATCTCCGCTAGGGGATGCCTAGCCATAAAATTAATAAACAGTATATCTTTTGCATAGATCTACATTTCCACGAAGTTTGGTCGGAAAATTCCCAGCCATTAAAATTCCCATGTCAAAGGGTTAAAAATAAACACCTTTACTATAAAAAAGAAAAAGTCGATTCTAAATCATAAAAGTCGACTATTCCCAGGAAAATTTTTTACAATCGGTAGCCAACCACACCCATTCTACAACTGGTTCTACTGCAACCGATTCCATGGAACTGGTTCCGGAACCAGTTCCTGGGATCCTATATGGAAGGTGTGGGTGACGTAGAATCAGTTCCAGAACTAGTTCCAGAACTGATTCTAGAGCAACCGGTTCCACTTTGGAGCTATAGAAGGGGTTGCTTTTGGGACAATTTCAAACAAAAAGAATCGGTGTTAGAATCGACAGTAGAAGGGGTTGTGAATGAAAAGTAGCTATTCTACAACCGATTCTTTGGAACAGAAAATTTTCCTGGGTTATTTTAATTTTCGTACCATACAAAATACTTCAAATATACCTTAAAATTCTGTTTTAAATTTGAAGTTTTTATTTGTTTTTATTTTATATTTATGTATTTTGTTTTCATTGTTTTAAAATTTTGTTTATAGTATATTTAGACTGGGCAAAAACTAGTAGTTTCTGGCCATTTTTGGTTTTTGAGCCGAAAACTACAAAATTACTTTAGTTTTTCCATACAATTTTCATACAAACTGAAAACCACATTCTACCTGGTTTTTGCCAAAAACTAAGAAAAAATATCTGAATTTTGCATTTTTGATACACTCGGTTTCTTTTATAAGTAATTTTCAATACAACCTGTTACAACAAATATAGAAGTAAAGCAAGTGTCAAAAATATATTTTTATATTTTTTTAAATATTTCGGTTTTAATTTTAAATTGTGTGTTTTTATCCATTTTAAAATTTGTTAATAATTTTTTTAATTTAATTTAACATTAAAAACATAAAGAAAAGTGTTTAATAAAAAAGTGATGTGACAAAGAAAAACTAAATGACCAGTGTAATTGACTTGGCTTTTGTAATTTAGTTTTGTACAAAAACCACCTGGTTTTTGGTTGGTCTAAATTCAGTATTTTATTTACAAATTTCCTTTTTATATTTTAAATATTTCGTTTTGGTTTTCAATTGGCATTATTTTAAAAGGTTTACTTTAAATATTTTTTATAGTACGTTTGAAACAAAACTTTTGCTTTAAAATAAAGTCGACTTTAACAAAAATATACGTTTGAAAAATATTGATAGTAAGGCTGAAAGTTTTTTGTTTGTAAAATCCGGTGCCTGGTATTTATAAAAATTTTGTATATACATTCACATTTTATCTTCTTTAAATTTAAATATTTTATTTGGTGTGTAATTTTAATTACATTTCATCATATTGAGGGCAACAGAACTACGAGATTGCAGCAACCAAATCAATTCGGTTGGAAAAAATTTGGTTGTCACAGGGGCATTATTTTGAGAGTTTAATTGAGGTCAAAAGTGTCCGGATTTTGGTTTCGTCAATCTTTACCCCGTTTAATTTAGATATGATAATATAATTGATTTAATTATGATTTGTTTTCTCGGTGTAGTTATCCTATTCCTATATCTACCACCCCAAACTGGTTTATTAATATATATTCTCTGTCTATCATCATCTTAAGTGTATTTACTTTCAAAAGTACTTACTTTTTGTATAAGAGTTTTCAAAGTACATTCAACCACTTGATTATTATAATTTTGCTTCCGTTTCCGTTTGTTGTTGTTCTTGTGTTTGCTTATAAAGTTTGACTATCATTATTAAATTGAATAAATAGTAAACAAAAATCATAATAACAATAATAATAACTACATAAAACGAAAAAAAAAAAATATATATATAATATTAAAATAAACAATTCTAAAAAAAGGAAAGAAAACACTTCATGAATTGTGATTATCTTTGTGTGTTGAAAATGGAATGAATTGGTTTGGCTTTTGTTGTTTTGTTAATTTTTTTTGTTGGTATTTATTGTTTATATTTGGTAATGTCTATTGTTTGATTATCTGTTTGTTACTTAAGGGTTTTAGTTTTTATTACTATGCTCTACACAGAAGTTGAAAATATTGTAGGTTTATGAAAGCATTGGAGTCGAGATATTATTTACATAATACTCTGTTGGTTCTTTATATTTGCAGAATCTAGCTAGAGCCTGTTTTGTTATTTTCTACACAGAAAATACCCAGGGGTTCTGATATTGCAATTATGCTTTGCTTGTGCCCATAGAGTTCGGAAACACTTATAGTTTTTCTCGATCACTTCATTTAGTATTTTTTTTGTTATAAACTGTAGTGGCATAACGATTTTTTAAATTTACAACTTAAAAAATGATAAGTTTGTTGTTTTCAAAATCTTTTTCTTGTTTGAAATATATAAAGTAGGGCATACACGTTCCATATTATTGATAAATTTTTCAAAAATCAACCAATCAGAAATTTTTTTTTTTAAATATTTTGTTCTGATTGGTTGATTTTAAAAACATTGATCAATAATATTGAACGTGTATGTTTGCCTTAAGTCTTTCCTTTGAAAATCGATTGGAAAATGGCTGAGTTACGGTCGTTTAATTAAAAAGACATACTTTTTTCAAAAAATTTTCATTTTCTTCACACTTAAAGTTGTTCGTGTTTTAGCAACACTCAAGCTTGACTCGTTGTTGTTTTTTTGCTGGTTTGTTAAACCTAGTGCCCATATAAAAGTCCCCCAAAAATTGGCTAATATGTTTATTCGTACGTACAAAAATATTGTTACTGGATTAGTCTAGTAGGTATAGAAAATTCTGGTATTTAGAAGAAAAATATCCCGAGAAACCGGATTTACTAATCCCGTCAATCTGGTAGCACTAGATTTAAGTATAAAAGCTGGTTTTTCTAATCACTTGGATTTAATAAATCCAAAAAGTATTTCTAAAAATGCTCAAAAGGTGGGTTTGGATTCTTCCTATTTTAAAAAAATTTTCTGTCCCACACTTCTTTCACCCTAATTTTTAATACCGAATTCGATGATGAAGGATTTTACTTTAACTTTTAATTTATAATTATATTTTATATAAAACAGCGATAAACAGTCTGACATTTCACTTTTATCACTTCAATTTATATTTTTACACAATTGAAAAATTCCATTGCAATATTTAATATTCACTAATTGGATTTAATCAAATTACTTACTGTCGAGTGAAAAATTGCCATTTCTATTTCAGCCATTTCTCCATGTCCAAGATGAAAAATATGTATTTTGTGAGGTGAAATTTTTTTGCTAACCATATTTCATAAAAAAAATTTAATAAAGACTTTTTATTTGTTAGTTTTTTAATTTTTTTGTTTCTCTTTTAATTTTCATTCGTATTTTTTTCTGACATTAAATTAATAGGCTATTTCATATATCTGTGCTTTTATTGTGGATTTATTAAAGCCAGCTTTTTTTTTGGATTTAATAAATAAATGTTTTGTATGAAAAATTCGAAATCCAAGTGATTAAAAAACACGCTAAATATTAAGTGGTTGGGGGCTCTACTATGAATAAAATTAGTGTTATAATTTTAGTATTCTGGAATTTCCTAGCTTGTTCTACAACCAAGGAGGTGAATTTATAAAAGTGCTGCCACTTGACAAATATGGTAAGTTGTGCATTAGCGTGTTGTATAGTTCAATTGACCAATAGTTAATTGTTGTATTCAAATCGTTGGTAAACTTGTGTGTGTTATACTCTTGGATGTAAAGTAATAAAGTGTTAAATAAATAAGCGCATAAGAAAATAAGAAAAGAACCCGGTTTATTTAAAAGAAATAAACAAATGTCTTTAAAAGGTAACAATTTTAACAAAATTAAACATAACAATTTTTTATCAAATTTGTTACACTGACACATATATGCCCAAGAACGAAGGCTATTAATTTTAAAAAGAAACGGTCCATCTTTGGACCTAGCGCCAATTTGGACTGTACTTTCGATATTGTCGGAAATATAGTTTAGGCAAAATAAAAGTTTCTTACTGATTCTCTAATTTCTTTCCCAATTTATGAGAAACTTTTGACACAAGTCCATTTCAGCCTATCAAAATTTCGGGTCAAAACAGCCGGACTGGTGTAGGGTATTATCCAACATTTACTTTACGAAGCCTTTGAACTTTGGCGTATCAATTAATTGCCTTTGTGCAGGCGAATGAATAACTGTTTATGCGAGATGAGTTTATTGAAGTATAGGCATATTTAAACTATGGGGGAGAAACATAAAAATTTGTTGTATACGGCGTCACAAAATTTTGAAATTTCTATAAGTGCGTACCGTTTGTGTGATAATTTGTAATGACGAGTTTTTCTCTACTAACTGCGGTAAGCTCACGGGATAGCGATCGTCAGAGATATTTTTTTCCGTTTTTTTTAAAGAGAATCAAATCTCAGGAAATTCTTCCTATTAATTAACGTGATGCTTTCTTTGGAAAGGGGATAGAGAAGAAGTGAAAGGTAGTGAAAGATGAAGAGCTTTAAATATGGCAACACTGTAATTTCGCGAGATGTTGAATCTTAGAACAGTTGTTGCGTGCCATCTGATGAAGAGTTGGCGAACTTTTTGAAGATTTTTATTTTAGTTAATAGCCCTGTTTTGTTATTTTACTTCAGTGGGGTTAAGTGCTATGGGAACACTGAATGAGGACGCTCCCATATGTATGAGGGATAAGAAAAACTCATACATATTATTATTTTCATAAATTGTTATTGCCTTTGTTGGGGATCGAACCCGCCACAGCGCCCACAATTTGTTTGATAATAAATTTTTTTTTTAAATTAACATATATGTAATTATAAAAGCACCTGAGCTAGGGTTTATGAAGGAATATGAGAGAGGCGTGGTTCACCCTTGCTTGCGTCTTGTATTGAGGGATGCAAGGGGATTCCAGTTCCTTCATAGGGACTAGGGAAGCGACCTAAGAAAGACACGCTACATAGATAAAAATTACCTTGCAGGACCTTCGCACTGTATGAAAGCATACTCGTTGGATGCGTCAGGAAATGACCTACGAACGGCACGCTACCTGGGTGATTACACGCAGAGAACAAATATAGTTGAAAATGATTGGGGATGCAAAATTATCATAGTATGATTCTAAAGATCATAAACATTACTGTAACAGATGATATTATGATCACTGAGGAAGATTTTATGATCACTTGGAATCTTATTATGATCGCTAGAATCATATTATGAACACTAGAATCATATTATGATCACTACGCAATGCAATCATTACATAATACTCTTAAACTATCATAATGTGATACTCTTTTCTCTGCGTGTATTACGTTGAGGGACCTTCGGAAGATACTCAAAGGATATGCTAGGATACTCAACGGACGTGGCAGTAAATTACATTCGCTTTCTGGATAAAAATTACGTTCAAGTACCTTTGCAGGATATGGAAGGATACTCAGAGCATGTGTCACTGATTTACCTATGAACGGCACGCTTCCTCAATAAAAATTACATTCAATTACTTTGACCTACACCCAGAAAACAGATTCCGTTCTGATAACCCCATTTGTAGTCAATCTCATGGTTCGGTTGTGGCAGCTGAATTTTTCAGTTCTGGTAGCAGAAAACCAATTGAGACAAGAGTATTTGACTATGACAACGGAATTTCAGTTGTATTAAGAATAATTCGGTAGCTGCAAAGGGAAAATTAATTTTATGCAACTGAACCATTCGATTGGCAACAAATGGGGTTGTCAGCACCAAATCTGTTTTTTTTCTGGGTGTACGAATGCCACACTTGCTGGGCGAAAATTGTATTCGATGACCTTCACAGAATATGGTAGGATGCCCAAAGGATATGTAAAGACACTCAAAGGGTCTTTCTGGGTGCGACCTACATACGCAACTCTTGCTTGTCACGATATAAGAAAGATTAGTTAGCTAGCTTCAGAAAACTGGCCCATATTTCCACAATGCTGCGCTTTATATAACTTTGAGTGTGTCGAGGGTCATCTGAGGATTACTAGGAAAAAACACGAGGTGTGTTTGAGAATTCTTCGGGCAATTAATAAGTGGTATTAATTTCAATTCAGTGTAATTCATTTTATTTCAATATTAATAATAATGCTGGCACTTGAAAGTAATTTTATGCAGCAGGTAAGGTTGAATGGAAACCAGACAGAACGACGAGTTCACTCGGAGGCCATAAGGCCCATTACGATTCCCTCATGCAGTAAATTCAATTAAAATAAATTTAATTATCCAAGGGTGTCGACAGATACGACGCACAGAGTATCTAAAAGCACTTTTTTGAGCAAATAATATTTCAGGCCACAATTCTTAATCGATTTTCAAACTTATTTTCTGTAATTGAACTTACAAAATTCTGCACCAATCTGTCATGACCGATTTTTGAATTTCAGTTTCTAAATATTTTATTTTTTTGTGAATCTCGAAAAAAACAAATTTTTTTTACTTTTTCTCAGAAAAACCAATAACAATTTGGGGGATTTAAATGATATGTATGTTTAATTAAAGGTATTTTAATCCTCTATCGGTACCCCGAAAAGTTTTCGGCCAACTTTTGACACGGGTTAACGTTTTCAAAAAAAATAAAAAAATGATTTCTTTAATTTAAAACTATTTCCAATAAAACTGGGGGTATAAGGACAAATCTATTTTTAAGGTACACCCTAACCGGCATATTCATTGTAGTTCCAAAATTATTAATTGTGCTTCGGAAACTATGAAATATATTTAAGAAATTATTAATTATATTTCAAAGGTAATAAAGAATAATTTCTGAAATACATTTGATAAATTCTGAAATACAATCAACAGTTTCTGAAAAATACTTCATACTTTCAAGAAACCCGTTGATTATTCCTAAAATATGATGGATAACTTTTGAAATACAATTGGGATTTTTAAAAATACAATTGATAATTTCTCAAATATGTTCAATTGATAAATATGAAAATCAATTGACAACTTCTGAAATACAATTGATAAAACTGAAAATCAATTGATTATTTGTGAAACATAATTGATAATCCTGAAAAAACAGTAAATTGTTTATGAAATATAATTAAAATGCAATTAATTATTCCGAAATACAATTGATAAATCTAAAACACAAAGAAAACTTCTGTAATAAACTGCTTAATTCTGAAGTTCAATTAAAAATTGTGTTGTTTTTAATGAAAATGCTTCAGTGAGTGTAATAATAATAAATAATAATTAATAAATAAAATTATATTTTTCCTGAAGTTTGAAGTGGACGATTTCCAGTTCAACTTTTTGCTTTTATGCAAACACGAGGGGTACTATTTATATTTCGGGAATAGCAAATAATAACAAACATTTTTGAATGAAAATGGCTTTATTGTTTTTCAAAGTATACTCCTTGATTATCAAAACATTTTGGCATTAGTGCAAACCATTTGTCAAAACAGCTTTTCCATTCCTCTTGAGACACCTCCAAAACATAATTTTTGACCGCTTCAACTGCTTCTTCGGCACCCGTAAATCGTTGCCCACACAGTTTACCTTTGATATTCGGGAACAAGAAGAAGTCATTGGGTGCCAAATCAGGACTGTAAGGAGGATGTGTCATCACTCAGATGTTTTGACTGCTCAAAAATGCACCTGTTTGACGAGATGTGTGAGAGCTCGCATTGTCATGATGGAGAATGATTTGTTTTGGCGGCTGGTTTTACGAATTTCTCCGAAGGCTTCCGGCAAACAAGTGCTCGTGTACCACTCAGCATTGACCGTCCTACGTTGCTCAAGCGGAACAGTGGCCACGTGACCCATTGGGCCGAAGAAACAGGCGACCATTTGCTTTGCTGTGCTTCTTCCACGAACAACTTTTATTGGATTTCGCTCGTCTTGGAATACCCACACGGCCGATGGCTGTTTTGTTTCCGGCTCATTCGCATATATCCATGATTCGTCACCTGTCACAATCGAACTTTTTAATCATTCCCTTACGCCAATCGACTCGAGCCTTTTTTTGAGCGATTGATAGATTATGGGGTATCCAACGAGAGCAATTTTTTTTTACAAATAAGTGTTCATGTAAAATCGAATGTATTGAAGTGGAACTAATGTTCAAGGATGCCTCTATCTCACCATATGTCACATGACGTTCTTGCATTATCAGTTCACGCGCTGCATCGATGTTTTGTGGCACAACAACCTATTTTGGACGACCTTCACGGAATTCGTCGGCGTCCGAATTACGACCACGATTGAATTGACTATACCAGCGATATACTGTCGTTTTTGATGGTGCTTTATCGCCATACAAAGAACTGAGTTCATCGAAACATTTTTGTTGAGATAATCCACGTCGAAAATTGTGAAAAATAAGCCAACGAAAACATTCTCTTGAAATTTCCATTTTTTGGCCAAATTGATTTTCTTAACTCACTGTAAACAAAACAAATAGCGCTTGTAAATCAAAACCTTGTGCGTACGTTTGTGCTAAAAAATGTCAAACTTTATTATGGTGTTGCCAGATTTTAGCTATTGATATTAGTGTTGCCAGTTCCAGAAATATAAATAGTACCCCTCGTATTCATTAATAGCTTGAAGATAAATATTCCAGTGTAGTTCATTCCATATTACTGCAGATGACATTATCTAAATATATATATTGTAATTGCCATTAAAATCTGTCATTAAGTTAGAGCCTTAAATATTCGTCCATGATTTATCAAATTTTTTCTATCTATTATTGTGTTGTACTTGAAAAGAAATTTGCAATTGTTCTCATTAGCTTTGATTATAGTTATTGTTTGTTTTTTTTTATTTTTGTACAAAAATTCTTTTCTAATTTGTAAAATGGTTTGCCATCTACATATTTTAAGTTTTAATGAGTATTTTTTTAGTGCTTTAATTTAAGAAAATTATTTTTAGTCTAGGATTTGTCATTGATAACTTTTAAAATGGACATTATGCTTTGAAAAACAGAGCAAACAACAAAATGGAATTGCAATGTTTCTAAAATTGTAAAAATTGTATTTGTAAAAAATTACATCTAAATTGGAAATTAATAAATGCGTGACCATTAATAGTTCTGAAAATTTTGGTGAATCATCTTTCTAAATTTGTCTCATTGTTTTCTTGGTTTTAGAAAAACCTTTTAAACATATGTATATATTAATAAAAATTTACTTTTGGAAAAAAATTTAAAGGCTTGGTTATAAAAGTATAACTATTCAACAAAAAAATTTGTGTAATTTTACACGTCGCCACATTACACATTTTAGACAAATTTTATTATTAACTGGAGATTTAAAAAAATTCTGGTCATATTTTTTCAGGATTTTATTACCTGTTTTTTATAAAGTCATAAAAATATAAAACAATAAGTCAAGCACATACTACAAAGTATTTGTCACAGTATCCTATTCTGTGCTTCTAAAAATAAGGTAATTTTAGCGAAAAAAACATTTAAATTGGTCTGAAAGCTTATAAGCCTAAAAGTATATAACAAGAAAACTATAAAAAACGTAACAATTGAATTTGTTTTTCTGTCTCGTTTGTCACACATTTCTTTGTTTCTTCTTTTTTATGTGTGTTTCCTTTGATACAAATTTGTGTGTGCTAAAATGGTTATTATTTTCGTTCCATACCCTAAGGTAACGTCTTTATAACTTCCGTTTTTTCCAATTTTTTTTTTGCAAAGTTTGCAAAGGGGCTCATGTTTACTGTTGTTTTGTGTTTTTTATCCATATCATATGACAATGTGTGTTTGGGGAATAAACTAGAAAAAAATATGTGGTCTATTGTTACTTGGTAAGCCAGAAAAACAAATTCAAAATACATGAAATTGAAATATAAATAAAGGGCTTTGTTTACCTGAAACGTGTGAACAACTTGTAATAAAAAATATTGCACTGAAAACAGTATCTAGAGTACTCTTTTTTGAAGCGAAGTAAAATTATTTTTAGACGACGATTTTTTATTCACATTATACCATCTTATAATGGCAATAGCTTAAATTATCAAATTTAAAAATTTTTTAAATTAATTTTTTGAAGAGGTATCTCTTTGCAACATTTATTTATTTAATGTCTCTATCCACACCTGTGTGATTCGTTTTATTGAGAATATTGCAAACTTTTTCTATTAAAACATTTCTAAATACATATTTCTTTATTTTTTTCACTATTTTTCTTCGAGTTATCAAATATTTTAATAAATACTCACTTTTACTTTTGGAGGGGTACCTTGGTTTGTTTTATAGCGATTCTTAAAATATTTCGGGTATATTAGTTATTTTGCATTTTAGCTAAAGACAACAAACACATGGTTGAGATGACCATATTCGAAGAGCATCATATATTTTCGGATGTATGATTTAGAAAATAATATTATGAAATACCTTCTTCTATCATAATATGATCCTTAAATAATCACATTATGATTCCAAAATGATTCCAATATTATCATATTACAGTCCTGCGTATCATACTATGATCTCTATAGTATTTTCTCAGCATTCTTTTGAAGGTGATTTAGAGAGCTATGAACATTTTGAAAACAGTACATTTATTTACTCAATGACTAATTTACAAACTTAAGTAATTTAAATTAATTTTGTTTATCATTTATATATAAATAAAAATAAATTATGGAAACACAATTTATTATAATTATCCGCCCAATCGCGGATAATAATCCAAACAATATCATTTTTATGATCTTGTGTGGTCTATTAATCGCCTGTGGGAAGCATAGCTGAGTGCTACCGGATGCCTCACAGGCTGCGAATATTGGCAGTAGCGTACAGTTAGCGGTTACAAGGGGAGAGGCGCCATCAAAAACCCAATCCCACAATGCTTTATGTGAAACCAAAACCATTTCTGGGGTCTTCAATCGGCAATCCCGATACCAGACCCGGATGCTATCAGATAATCACCGCTTAGCCACACAAAGTTACTTGGGTGTCCCTAGATCCCGTAACTGAAAATTAAATCGACTACATGGCCATAAGTAAGAAGTGGAGGGGATATTTTCTGGACGTGCGAAACAAAAGTGGTGCAGACATCAGCATTGGCCATCATCTCCTTGTAGGTACAATGCGCATTAAGCTAGCAGCTATCAAAACCCCTATCACAGGCCCTGTTGCAGCACAATATGTCGCCATACTCCAAGCTGCGATCGAAAATAATGACGTAATTATGAACGACTGGGAGCACGTTAAACAGACCTTCCTGGGCGCTGCTGAAAAACTTCTGTGATGGAAGTTATGAACGCTATCAGGGCCATAAAAACCAACAAAGCCCCGAGAACCGACAATATCGCGCCAGAAATGTTGAAAGCACATCCCACCGTCATTTTGCGATTACTCCTCTCGATAATAGAAGAATTTTGGAGAACGGTGCGCCTTTCCGATCAGCTTAAAGAGGATATTATTGTTAAAATACAAAACAAAAGGAAATTTGTTGGATTGCACTAACTGGAGGGGGATTACACTTCTGAGTATGGTGAACATCACAGGCCCACTCACAACTGCCTTGAAACCAGAATTCCGTCCGGAGCCAGCTGGCTTTCGACCGCGAAAGTCCTATGTGGACCAATTAAACACCCTAAGAGTAATCGTTGAACAGTCAGTGGAGTGGAGATCTCCCTTATGTCTCGTATTTATACACTCACAATATATTTTCCATAACCGATTGAGGTTTATTTGAAAAGTAATAGGTAAAGTTTGTTTTCAATTGAAGAATCAATTAAAATATATTGAATCATATTGTTTAACTTTTTTTTTATCAGTCAATAAAAAACAAACCCCAAAAAATATGTATTGTCTGTAGGTGTTGATATTTTCAGTCAAATATTCTATTTTTAGTTTTCTATTTTTAGAAAAAATAATTTAAATAATTTCGTTGTTTTCTGTTTCAAAACAAAAAATTCAAATATTTGCGGTTTTCTTTTTTGTTAAAATAGTTTCTTAATTATTTCAATTCAAATTACAAGAAAATTAAAAAAAAACTTTCAAATATGAAAAAACAAACCACAAAATCGTTTTTTACATTTTGTCAGTTAAAATTTGATGATTGTTTTAATAGACTTTTCAATTATTTATACTTCTTTTATGGATTGTTTAAACACTCAGGAAAATTTTTTACAATCGGTTGCCAACCATGCCAATTCTGCAACTGGTTCCACTGCAACCGATTCCACGGAACTGGTTCCGGAACTAGTTCCAGGTATCCCATATGGAAGGTATGACTGACGTGGAATCAGTTCTGGAACTAGTTCCAGAACTGTTTCTAGTGCAACCGGTACCACTTTGGATCTATAGAAGTAGTTGTTTTGGGACAATTTCAAACAAAAGTAATCGGTGTTAGAATTGACAGAAAAAGAGGTTGTAAAGGAAAAGTAGCTATTCTACAACCGATTCTTTGGAACAGAAAATTTTCCTGGGCAATGTTTGAAAATAAATAGCAAAATAATTTGAATATAATGACAAATCAGTAGTACTTTTTTTAATTGTGTTTTCAATTAATTTACTGTGTTGTTTAGGTTGTTTTTAACGATAAAATATTGTGAGTGTAGACTTTGAAAAAGCATTTGATAAGCTCGCTCATAACACCATATGGAAGGCTCTTGAATGCAAAGGCGCCCCACTAAAACTTATCTTGCTTACGAGGGTTACTAAAATCTGGCAACACCATAATAAAGTTTGACATTTTTTAGCTAAACGTACTCACAAGGTTTTGATGTCCAAGTGCTATTTGTTTTGTTTACAGTGAGTGAAGAAAATCAATTTGGCCAAAAAATGGAAATTTCAAGAGAAGGTTTTCGTTGGATTATTTATCACAACTTTGGACGTGGATTATCTCAACAAGAATGTGTCGATGAACTCAGTTATTTGTATGGCGATAAAGCAGCATCAAAAACCACAGTACATTCAATCGTGGTCTTACGGTCGTTCGGTTGTCGACGAATTCCGTGAAGGTCGTACAAAATCGGTTGTTGTGCCACAAAATATCGATGCAGTGGGTGAACTGATAATGCAAGAACGTCATGTGACATATCGTGAGATAGAAGCATCCTTGCACATTAGTTCCACTTCAATACATTCGATTTTGCATAAACACTTAGTTGTAAAAAAAATTTGCTCTCGTTGGATACCCCATAATTTATCAATCGCCCAAAAAAAAAAGTCTCGCGCCGATTGGTGTAAGGGAATGATTAAAAAGTTCGACCGTGGTGCCTCAAAAGACATGTATAAAATCGTGACAGATGACGAATCATGGCTATATGCGTATGAGCCGGAAACAGAACAGCAATCGACCGTGTGTGTATTCCAAGACTAGCGTAATCCAACAAAAGTTGTTCGTGGAAGAAGCACAGCGAAGCACTGTTCCGCTTGAGCAACATAGGACCGCCAATTCTGAGTGGTACACGACCCTTTGTTTACCGGAAGCCTTCGGAGAAATTCGTAAAACCAACCGCCAAAGACGAATGATTATACATCATCAGTCAAAACATCGAATTGATGACTCATCCTCCGTACAGTCCTGATTTGGCACCCAATTTATGAGCGCCGAAGTGGTTAAATCTATGTTTTGAAGGTGTCTCAAGAGGAATGGAAAAACTGTTATGACAAATGGTTTGAATGAATGCAAAAGTTTGTTGATCATCAAGAGGAATATTTTGAAAAACAATGAAGCCATTTTCATTTAAAAATGTTTGTTATTATTTGTTATTCTCGAAATATAAATAGTGCCCTCGTATTAGAAGTCTCTAAAATGGCTCTACTTGTAGAGTACTCCACGAAAATAATCTTGGCGACAAAATAAATGTAAATACCGGTGTATGGCAGGGATGCGTTATGTCACCTCCACTGTTTAACAACACAATACTCAACCGAAATTCAACTACGCCGCTGACATTTGCCTCATGGCACACATGTTTAGCGACATGTCTCGAAAATTAAGACTCCTAGAAGCAGCGACAGCGAAAGCAGGATTAAAAATAAATTTAGCAAAGTGTTTGAGTGTCAACACCGACAACAGGCAGTCCCTTGAGATGGTACCCTGCTTGAAGATATTAGCAGCTTTTGCTACCTCGGCTGCATCATCAACAGGAATGGAGGATCTAGTGCGGATATCGAAAACCGTATCAATTGTGGCAGACGGTTCTTTGGTCTACTACGTCCTGTATGGAAGGCTTCCATATATCCACAAAACCAAAATTTGCTTATTTGACTCCAACGTGAAGTCAACTCTTTTGTATGGATGCGAGACATGGAATGCCGCTGCCCGCGACATAAACACACTTCAAGTTTTTGCCAATAGGTGCTTGAGGAGGATTTTTAAAATATTTTGGCCTAATGTGATGTCCAATAACGACCTGCGGACAGCCACCAATCAAGTTCCTCTGCGCAGCGAAATATTGAGATGTAAGTGGAATTGGCTAGATCACACATTACGTAAACCAGAAGATGACATAACACGTGCAGCCATTGACTGGAATCCACAAAGCACCAAAAGAAGAGTAAGACCCGCCCACACATGGAGAAGACAGTTGTTCTCCGAAATAACAATGACAAAGAAGTCCTGGCATGAGATTAAACTAATAGCTTGTAACAGATCTCAATGGAATACATTTGCAATGGCCCTATGCTCCAACTTGGAATGACGGGAATAAATGTATGGAAACATGTGGTAGCAGCGCGTAGAAAAATATTATTAAAAATACAATTTCACAATATATCCGATATGATAATAACATGATTCTAATGATCATAATATATATTATTATATTATGATTATTAGGAGCATATAATGATCACTAAAACCATATTATGTGTGAGGACCCAAATCTATGGGTGAAAATTTGTGCCCACAAATGAGTAAGTGAACAGAATTAAGTTTAAAGTCTAATGGGTTATTCAGAGGGGACGCATTTCCATTCATCACGCTTGGGGAAGGATTTCCATCCGTCGCATTGGGAACGGATTTCCATCCATCACACTTTTGATGGATTTGCATCCATCACACTTGGAATGGATTTTCATCCATCACACTTGGGGACGGATTTTCATCCGTAGCATTGGGGACGAATTTCCATCCATCACATTGGGGATGGATTTCCATCCATCACATTGGGAGGGATTTCCATCCATCACAATGGGGACGGATTTTCATCCATCACACTGGGGACGCATTTCCATCCGTCACACTGGGGACGGATTTCCAAACGTCACACTGGGGACGCATTTTTATCCGTCACGATGTTCCACAAAGAGTGAAACTACAAAGAGAGCAACTACAAAAAGAGAGAAACTACAAAGAGATAAATTACAAACAGATAAACTTCAAAGAGATAAACTTCAAAGAGATGAACTACAAAGAGATAAACTACGAAGAGAAACTACAAGAGAATGTCTACGAGGAGAACTACCACAAAACTAAAACTTCAAGCCACAAAATTACAAACACAACAATCATGCGTAACTCAGCTTAAAACTGGCACACAACTGGCAACAACAACCGTCACACATAACCATAAATATCTATTGTGAAAACAACCACGGCAGTATTAGTGTGGCAGCATAAGCAGTATCGTGGGACCATCTATATTTAAGAGAATGTGGTAATCACAAAGCAACACAATTGCAGTCGGGGGACAGTATATAAGCAGTAGTTTTGAAGGCAGATGCTCTCTTAGTTCCACAGCCGGCAAGCAGCAAACTCCTGGAGCGGATTACCATTCACCACATTTAGATTTACATCTGACACTCGGATTATATCCGAATCTCTATCAGGATATCAGCAAGAGACAGGAATGTTAAGGATTTCACACGTTGCCGCCTGGAGGAGCAGCAAGGAGACGGTCCAGTCGAACTATCACCTGGAGAACGTTCAAGTTTAAGTTTATTGTAAATAAAATTAGAGAAAGTGCTAAATAAACAAAAAAACCCAGCGTGATTGCGACAGTAAACTAAAATGTTTTAATTACTTAAAAGCAATAGCTAGGAGTGAATAAAATTCCATCGAAATATCTTTGTATTTGCAACATCTAGCTACATTAGAGTATACAAAATCGAAACCAAAAACTGGTTAAAAATTAAAAAACCTACCGGTTTCAGTTTTTGTTTAAATTCGAATGAACCGATTAATTTTTATTGCAAAATGCATTTTTTTTAATTTTCATAAATTGTGAACTATTTTATACAGATTGCCGAACGGGAAAATATATTTGCGTAGTTAAAGTAAGAAATTAACATAGAAGTCAGTAACTAAAGAATACTAAATTTTTTAAAAATATCCCTTTTTAGCAAGAGTAATCTAACTTGTAAGTTCTAAAAATTGAGCATATAACATTAGTATATCATATGGCGATTTCTCGAAAAAGCATAGCAGTTACCCAATGGAGAGCATTGCACGATGAAAAATATACATGCTTCCCAAAGGATTATTTTTATTTTCCTTATGTATGAGCTTAAAGTAGTGGGCTAAACCCCGAGAGAGGTTTTTCGTAGGCTTTTTTTCTTTATCACTTGTCCAAATTTCTTGGAAATTGTGAAGTTTAGATTTGAATAAATCTTGGTAAATTTGCATTTATGTAAAATTCTTTCCAATTCAATGCTTGCGAATTATGAAAAACAATATTATGTTTCCAATAAGTTAGTATGAGCTTTGTGTAATTAAATATTAATTATACGAATAATTTTGCCAGTTAATTTACTAAATCATACCATCAAAACAATATTCTCATTATAGTAAACAACTGAATGACTTTCATACTGATAACAATTTTTGATTCTTTGTTAAAACATAAGCATAAAGGACAGATATTTAGTCCTACATTGTTAAATGTAATACTCGTATGTAAAAGTTTAGAAAAATTATTAAAAATTCATAAGGAATATAAAAAAAGTCTACATGTAGAAAAGTTCAATGAAATATTTATCCAAATACAAATGTTAATGCATGTAAAAACACTTATAGACTGATGGTTAGACAAAATTGACATATACATAAAATTTTAAACTAAAATGCATTAGACAACAAAATGAAAAATTTCCATATATAAAATGAAAGTTGTTCTGTAAATAAAGCAAAAATTCTGTATACCATGATATGCTTAGTAAAGTAGAAATTTGTGTTTAACATTAAATGTACTCTTAAACAAATAATTTAAAACATGATAAATTAATTAAACATTTTTTTTGTTGCATACTTTTATGCTTTTATGATTTCTTTTTAGATTTTCAATGTACATAGATCCATTTGAAGATTTTTATCGATATGTTCATTTTAGCATAAATTGAAATTAACAAAACCTTTTGATAATCATTAATACAATTACTCAAGATTAATCAATTACTCAAGATTAATCATTTATGGTACTGTAGAAAAATGTTTCAACAAAATCTCATTACAACGAAAAACACAATAAAACATCCATACATACAACATACAAACAAACATGATTTTGCATTTCCATTAATTTCCACTATACTACTGGAGAGATGGAAAAAGACGTAAAAAATAAAAAGTTGGAAATATTGTAAACAAATCTACACTCATAGAAATAAAACCCGTTAACATAACAAAAAAAAAATTTTTTTTTATTTTTTTAGTGTAAATTTTGCAGAAAATTTTGCTTAAATTTTCATTAAAAAATCGAAGAAAAATATTTTTAAATTTTATGTGATTTCAATTATTTATCAAAATTTTTTGGCTGAATTTAGAAGATTAAGTTGTTATTTTCCATTAACTAAAGTTTAACTCATATGTAATTAAAATTCTGTATCGTTAATAATTTTATTTTTGCTATTCCTATGATACTAAAAATGTATCAAAATTTATCTGCTAATTTCAGCAATTTTTCTGCAAGGTAATTTTGACGTCGTGACGTCATATTTCAGAAACCGAAAGGGTCCGGGCCCTAAAAATTTATGAGCTTTTGTAGTGTACCATAGTTATGGCGAATTTTATTCAAATCGGAGATGGTAAATCCGAATGGTGTGTTGAGTTGATATGTTTTGACCCTATAGTTTTAAATGAAGACAACTAAAATCTTTAGTTAAATCAGTGCTTCAACTAAAAATTTGTTAAAAATTGCTCAAATCCATTTGAAACCCATTTGACAGATTTTTCTACTGACGTATTATTTTAAGTGTAGTATAAAAAGCATGACTGCATTGAATACACAACAACTGTGTGCGGCTTCCTTCTCTTATTGAGGTCCCCAATGATTGTGGTTTTACACGTTTTTACATTTATCAACCAGAAAAGATGAAGGAAACACAAAACAAAAAAAATTATTCAATTCCCAAAATGATAATCATCGCCACGCAAACATTAAGCTTTTGCAAAATTTTTGGCCTCTACTCCACCATTTCATCATTATATCTCTCCCCATTACATCTACTCTCCTTCCAAAATAAAAAAAAAAAACTCGTTTGTTAGTTGTAAATATATTTGTAAAAATCATCATCCAATAAAACATGTTTATTTCATTAACATCATTTTTCATTTTGCCACCTTCAGGCTGCTATTATTTCATTGTAGTTGTTGTAGCAAGCACAAGTAGCAAATACATATCTCTGTGTACTAGTGGCATTATAATTTTCACGTCTATTTTTACACCTGTTGGTAATATTTGTCCTGTTGTTTTCGTTTTCATGGCATTTGTAATATTTTGCGATTTTCCTTTTTTTTTCTCTATGTAGCTGTGTAGTAATCACTCCCAATGGTTGTCATTGTATTAAAATGATGATGTTATTTTTTCTTATTTTCTTGTTTATTATTTTTTCCTGTATTCTCTTGATAATATTATTGAGGCTTTATTGTTATTGTTGAGATTTTTTCAGTTCGTAAAATTAAGTAATTTTTTTACATTATTACGCAGATTTTTAAATAAAGAGAGATACGGGATTTTCTTTGCTATAATTTTATTTGACATTGAGGTCATTGTTATCGAGATGAGAAGCTGTTTTAATTAATTTTCAATATAAATCAAATTCTGATGAACTTAAATTTATTGATGAACTTACCCAGTTGTCAATCAACGAAAATGATTAAATGTAGTTAGGAATGGAATAAATGATATAGAAAAATATGTCTTTTTACAAGAACCAGTGATCTTGTTCAGTTTACCTACGCATCTAAATTTTTTTTTAACTACACAAACAAAATTATTGCCAATAAAATTTATATTAAAATTTAGTTTGATTTCAAATTCATTTTCAATTAAAAGTTTAATCATATAAATTAAGTTTCTAACTGAAAATGAGTATGGTATCGAAAAAATAGAAGACAAACAAAAAATGTAAAGTAGAATGTTGGTCTGTGTCTGCTTGATCACTTCGGAAAGTAAAAAACAATAACAGAAAACTGAATAGGAAGAAAACTATGAATAAGCTATGCTACATTCAAGGCCGTACGTGGTTTAGATGGCTAAGCTGTCGAACTCAACTATAGTAACGTTTGTAATGTAGGAGTGCATGGGTTCGATTCCTACAGCCAACAGGTTGATGAAAAAATTATCATATAGAGACAATCTGACAATATAATATAAAAAATAATTCAATTTAATGAAAATCATTGATGAAGCCTGTCCATAGAAAAAAGGCAGAAACTAGATCTAGTCTGATTTGCAGACTTAATGTTCTTATAACATTTGGAAAAAAGGGTTTATTCTTCTTCCTAACCTCAAACCAGCTAAAATAAAAAATTTTAGTTTACCATAACTACTATTGACAACATATTATTTTTGTTCCTTTTTAAAAGGGGCTAAAGAAGTCCCCTCATTTGAAGAGTTAGAGGGTTGAAATGTTCCACAAAAGTGTTCCTCGTAGGGGTTTACATAAGTTCGCTGAAAACATCCTATACATATAATGAAAGATTCATATGGTTTCCTATGCCGATTCACAATAAACATTTGAAAAAGGGTAACATTTTAACCCCCCTAAAATAAAACTGTGATGTGACACCGTAATTTTTTTCGTGTTGTACTATATAATTGTGTTTGATGTGTTCGCTATAAACAAAATAATTTCTACAAAATTTAAAAATAGGAAAATTTGTAAATAGTACTTCATGAGTCAGAGGAGGTGTAACCTCAAAAACTACCACAAAAAGTATTATCGTACCTACTTTATCATCTCTGAGTATTAATATAAATTTGACGATCGCACGACTATACACTCAGATAAAAAGGATGAAACACTTTAGTAGTGATTTATCAGGTTTTGTAAAAACAAAGCACAAGAAAAAAACTAAAAACAACCCAGCAAAAAAGGAGATGCATAAGCTGTAGAAAAAGCACTACAATTGATGATCTACATATGTGACAGCGCATAGAGAAAGGGACCTAAGGGTAAAAAAATCATTTTTTTTTGATGTGGACAACATCTGAGCATCGAATGAGACCGATCCCATGCCCCATGAAAGTGAAGTCGACGATTCTAAGCGCAAATAGAAAGGGACCTAACGGTTATTTATTTTCATTTTTTCCCCTACTAAATTAACAAAAAAACTTGATCTTACGGAACTACAAAAAATTTATTTTTTCCTTATGAACAATTTAAAAAAATAGAAAAATCATTTTAATCGACGGTTCTTGCGAATTGGTTCCTTAGAACTTGACGGTACCGGTCCTTTATTTTTTTCGATTTCTTCTTAACGTCTGCTGCCTCCACTTCTTGATGATTGTCCACTTCCTCCGAATCCTCCTCTTCGTTTCCATTTCCAGAGACCAAAGGAAGAGGAGCAACCGAATATTTTTTTGAATCGTCAAAACATAAACCCCGCATCTCTTTATACAAGTACCATTGACGCTTCATCGATAACCCTGGTGACGGAATTATAATTGGTTTGTCATCGAAACTGGTATTGTTACTCAGATGTATGTTTTCATTTATGCTGGCTGAATTCGCAAACAGTTTACATTGCACTGGTGACTGAGCAATAAATACAAAGTGATGATACTTTGATATTCCAATTAAAGTCTTATATTTAGTGGAGAAGTATTCGTCCCATTTTCTCCACTCAACAACAGGCTCACTTGAGTTTGGAAGTCGAATAGGTACAGGAACATTAAATCCATTACGAGATGATTTTCTAACACAATCAACTACATCCATGAAGTAGTCGACATTAGTTTGGGCATATTTTGATTTGAAAACTCCGAATAAACGATCAGGTGAAAACTTTGTATGTCCGGTTAACAAAAAGTTCAATTCAACTGACTCACATCTGGAAGTATCGACAAGGTGTTGTAAATATAGTATAATCGCATTGTTTTTATTTTGTGAAACATAGTTATCAGCGAATATCACTAATTTTTTAGTTGAATGCACTTCTCGTAGGTAGTAATCAAGCATTGATATTACTGAATTCGGACCTTTTCCAATGGAATCGCTTTCGTCAATACAGAAGATGTGTTGAACATTTTGACGTTCGTTTGTAATTCCGAAAATTGCTGTTTTGCGACCTGATTTAAAGTATGCAGTTCCTATTTGCTGTGGACCCGACGGAAAGCTCATATTTTGAGCATAATCCATAGAAATTACTAGATAATCCTCCTCTGGAATACCTGGATACATGGCATTTGGATCAGGCTTGACTAATGTTCTAAAGTCGTTATAGTACTCTCGCTGAGTGCTGGCAGATTGCAAATGATCAGAATACACCTTCAATGCTATTTCTTTTTCAACTTCAGTAACGTTTACTGTATTAACAGCATCTTTTTCAAGATTTCGACACAATTCGCACAAATCGTATGCCGGCATAATAGTGACGATGTGGGGACAATATTTCTTCCACAGCGTTTGGAAAGTGCGAAGTTTTACGATTTTACCACCCGGTTGGACGCTGTTGGTGTATCTTGTGTAAACAGAAGTCTTACTTTCAGTAGTTGGAAGTTTCAATAAACGATAATCACGATGATTTGGTTGACGTCCAGGTAAAGTGATAGCAACAGTTTCAGCAAAACTGCAGATAAATGAAACAATTTCTTTTTTTTCCAAAGTAGTTAAAGCATCTGTACGATTAATTTTATTCCTTATGCCATGTTCGCGTGGATAAACACCATTTTTGTCGTAATGTTCGATTAGATTTTTGTAGCGTTTAATTCCCATTGTATACAGGAAGAAGTACATATCACGGCATATCGGCAAACTTCGAAAATAATAATAAATGATTGTACCGTTCGATCACCAACTTTTGACCTGAACATTGCATAGTCACGGTGAGCTGCCAGATGTCCGAGAATAATTAAATCTTGGGATTCCTTATCTAAATTCATGAAAGACGTACGAAAATCCACAGCCATCTTCTTAGGGATCACTTTATTGCAGTGATTTGAACAACACGGAGGTAAAAATTTTTTTTTATTTTTTTTTTATTTAAGAAAAAAGCCCAGTTGCGTTTTTTCCACACAGAGTAGTTAATACATAGTGTTACTCGACTTCCTATCAAAATTTTTTATTACCGAATAAGTGGTTATATAATGAAACTAAAATTTTTTACTACCTATAATTCGGCGTCAGTACTATTTATTTTTGTTAGACAAAGTCGTTTTTATAAGTAGTCTAGCTTATGTACGACTACTTATTTAATTACAAAAATACACATAAAGAATTTACAAAATTTAAATAAAATTTTTAAAAACTTTTCGCATACCAAATGTGTAAAAAAAAACTTTTTAGAAAGGCACCAACAAAGAAATTTCTAAATCCAAAAAAAAAAAATTTTTTTTTGGAACTTTGAATTTTTATTTTTAAACAATTTTTATATGAAAAATAACAATATTTACAAAGGAGATATAAATATTTCAACCAAAAAATTATTGGGAATAAAATAAAAGAAAATGTGATTGGTTTTACAAATTCCATTGTTGGTACCTACTATTTTTTCTGTGATATGTGATATTGGCATCCACTTATGAGTTTTGACACTGAATTATATGCAGTTAACCCTAATTCTACTGCTTATTTTTTTAGATATTGGTAATGAGCACCCATTACTTAGATTTTGCTGGATTGGTTTTGGAGAAAATAAAAATATTCCTTGAATATTGTAAAAATTTGTTATGAACAGAAATGTTTCCTAAAAAACCCGTACGTATGAGTGATATGCCTAAAGCAATATCGCTCATACGTATATGTGCCCTAATATATTTTATAATACTACATTAATGCCTGAGCAAAAACTACCTGTTTTTGGCTGCTGTTGTTTTTAATACTGAATTTAGACACAGCAGAAACCAGCTGGTTTTTGTACAAAACTAAATTGCAAAAGTCATTTACACTGGGTATTTAGTTTTTCTTTGTCACAACACTTTTTTATTACACACTTTTCTTTCTTTTTTTATTGTCAAATTAATGTAAAAAAAATTATTAATACATTTAAAAAACATTAACAACACACAATTTCAAATTAAACCAGAAATATTGTTAAAAAATTAAAAAAATATTTTTTGACACTTGCTTTACATCAGTATTCGTTGTAACAGGGCGTATCGAAAATTAATTATAAATGATACTGGGTGTATCAAAATTGTATATTTCAGATATTTTTACTTGGTTTTTGGCAAAAACCAGGTAGAATTTGGTTTTCAGTTTATATTAAAATTGTATGGAAAAACTAAATTAATTTTGTAGTTTTCGGCTCAAAAACTAAAAATGGCCAAAAACTACTAGTTTTTTCCCAGTCTAAATACACTATAACTTGTCAAAACGCATACAAACAAACAAGCAAAAACTTGTTTTGTACAAAAACTAGGTGCTTTTTGCTCAAGTATAAATGTAGTATCAGAAACATTTTCATTCACACAGAATATTTGTGACATACAATATTCAAGGAATATTTTCTACAAAACTAAGCCGTTTATGGAAAAATCATCTAGGCTTGGAATGTAGGTAGTAAAAACATTTCCTTACAAAATTTAAACTCTACAAAGTTAAAACTCTAGTAGTAGTAGTAGTAGTAATTTTATTTTTATTTTCAGCAATATAAATAATTACAGAATAAAAAATAAATATATAAATATACGACTCTGACAACTGTCGTCAGCCGTTTAACCAATGTTAAATACTAACAGTTCAATATAAGTGTTTAGTTATTAAATTCCATTATTAAAAAATTTCTATATTTTACACAAGTTTTTATATAATTTTCTAAAGAATTCCAACTAACAGTTATTCCATTTAGTATCTGTAAAATTTCGTTAAAACTCTACGTAAAACTAAATTTTCGTTAAATAAAATTTTCGTTAATTAAATATTCGCTATTTAAAACTTTCTTTCATTAATCATAATTTATATACATCAACTTCAATAGTTGTGTGCGTTACTAGCTTTGACATTTTTATAATTTTTATTCAAAAATCCGTTCGAGGATAAAAAAAGTTTTACTAGTTTTTATTCGGAATTTTTTTTTTTCGAACAAAAACTAGTATAGGGTTTCAATATAAAACACATTTTTATGCGAATAATTATTAAATTAATTAACTTTGATGATTCCATTTAGTGCTTGAACTGCACGTCCTACGTAGATACATCCCTAATTTTTATATTTGATTTTTATGATCTTTTCCTTCAAGTACTTTTTCTATATTTTGGCAAATTTAAATTTTCTCCCTTTTTCACTAGTTTTACTTGAAATATAGTCATGTAGACCTTATACAGGGTGGCGCAAAAATAATGTCATAATGTGAATTGCCTACCATTTTGTTAGAAATAAAAAAATTAGTTATGTTTCCACGAACATTTTATTTGAAAATGTAAAATTTATTACATTAAGTTGAAAGAATTATATCGGTGAAATGACCTACTCCCAAGCGGATGCACATTTGTGGTCGTTTTATGGCATTTTGCATTGTTGCTCGTAAAACATCATCAAACAGTCACTTTGAGGGGAAGCAAGGGCTCTTCTTGCATTTCATGTGGGTTCTCTGTAGCCCAGAAACGCATATTTTGTTTGTTAAGTGAAAAATGGGCTTAGTCGCTCATTATGATTTTATAATTGATGAACTTAATCAAATAAGCAGTAATAATAATTCAACGTTCTTCAGGTGTGTATCGCTCCATTGCTTATTTTCAAATAATTCTCTATCTGTCTACAACATACATGTCAAAGCAGAAAATTATTTGACGCAATTTTTAAAAATTAGAACACATTCACATTATTACATTATTTTGCGCCACCATGTATATTCTGCTTACATATTATTACCAACCAATAATTATTTCTGCCTATAAAAAATATTAGTGGGCAATAATTAGAACATAATTTTTCATGTTAGCTCGTCAGAATACATAAAACCCGACAAAAGTATATTCGGTTTGTAAAATTCATGTAAACTAATGTTACACCCAGAAAACAGATTCGGTGCTGACAACCCCATTTGTTGCCAATCGAATGGTTCAGTTGCATCAAATGAATTTTTCGGTTACGGCTACCGAATTATTCTTGATACAACTAAAATTCCGTTCCAACAGTCAAACTAGTCCTGTCTCAATTGGTTTTCTGTTGCCACAACTGAAAAATTCGGCTACCACAACCGAACCATGCGATTGGCTATAAATGCGGTTATCAGAACTGAATTTGTTTTCTGGGTGTATGGCTATCAACTTATTAGCACAATAAATAAATTTTAAACAACATTTTTTAATGACCCACTTAACAAGTTTTTTTCCACCAATAACCTGATTCACTTGTTTAAGTTTTATGATAGTTTAATGAAATTTATAATAAAATGAACAGAAAATATTAATTGATAAACAACCACAGACAATAAAATAAAAGTTGTATTATGCAATTTCATGTGAAAAAATATCCCAGCAAAAAATTAAGCAATGACTTCTACATGGATACCTAAACACCTTACAAACAACTTCTCAATAATTAAACAAACTTTACACTAAATTCTGCTTTGATAGAATTTGTTACAAATGTATTCAAGTTATTTAATTTAAACGTAATGACTTTCTAATGAAGTTGTTGATATCTGAAATTTAATTTCTGAGAAGATGTTTGTAAATTGTTATATAAAAGAATGTTTTTGAATTGTACTATTGTAGTTCATTACCTTCAAAGTCCTAGTGCTAGTGCATAACGCATCCATTTATAATTGGTTAGTAATTTTTTTTGCTGGGATGCAATAACTGCAGTTTAACACACTGACACAACTTCCGTGGCCTGTGAATAAATTAATATATTAATTTCATTATTTTTTTGAAGGAGCATCTTTTTAATTTAAATTTTCCAAACGTAATGAAAATTAAATTAAAATGTGTACACATTTTTAAACATAATAAAAACAGTACTTGAATAGTTAGTAGAGCAAGTGATACATAACACTGTGATTGATATGAAATTGATAAAAAAAGTGAGAGATAAGTGAAGGCCAGGACAGCCTTTAAATGTCCTATAAAAATAGCATTTAAACATGAAAAGGCATGAAATTGGGCTTAACCGATTTTTTCATATCCTCTTTCGGTTTTTTGTTTACAATATTGAAATAATTTTTTGGCAATTTTAGAAGGGTAAGTTGTTATTCAAAATTAACTGAAAAGATTATATTTCAGTTAATCTTAATATAACTGAAATTTTGTATATGTTAACAGTTTGTTTTGTTTGTGCTGTTTTTTTTATAAAATTTATCAAACAGATTCTGCTAATATCGATGGTTTTTCTGCAGGGCACTTTTTTCTAATTTTTAATAGCTTTTTTGCTATTTACACAAATTTATTGTATTTACATCAGTATTGCTAGAGTAAATCAAATAATATTTAAGGTTTGATTTTGAAATGACTGTTATATTTTTCGGTTTTACGATCAAATATTGCAAATTCCAAATAGAACCACAATACTTTTACAACAAATACAGAAAAAACGAGTAAAAAGGTTAAAGTCGGGCATGCCGACTATACAATACCCTACACCAGTCTGGTGTATTGTTTGGATCCGAAATTCGAATGGGTTAAAATGGGGCTTATGTCAAAATTTTCTATAATGTGAGTCAGCGCACCAAATTTCATTAAAATATCTTAATATTTGCGACCTGCAGTTTGTAACCAAGCCAATTTTGGGGGGACCCTTATATGGGCACTAGTTCTAAACATGGACCGATGTTCACCAAAATCAATAGGCTTCGTCCTTGGGCCAACATAGGTCTATGTACCAAATTTCATCAAAATATCTTAATATTTACGACCTGCAGCGTATAAACAGTATAATTTTGATAGGACCCTTATATGGGCACTAGGTCTAAACATGGACCGATGTTCACCAAAATCAATAGGCTACGTTACTGGGCCAATATAGGTCTGTGTACCAAATTTCGTCAAAATATTTTAATATTTACGACCTGCAGCGTATAAACAGTATAATTTTGGTAGGACCCTTATATGGGCACTAGGTCTAAACATGGACCGATGTTCACCAAAATCAATAGGCTGCATTATTGGGGTAATATAGGTCTGTGTACCAAATTTCATCAAAATATCTTAATATTTCCGACCTGCAGCATATAAACAGTATAATTTTGGTAGGACCCTTATATGGGCACTAGGTCTAAACATGGACCGATGTTCAAAAAAATTAAACTTGTTCGTCTTTGGGCCAACATAGGTCTGCGTACCAAATTTCATCAAAATATCTTAATAGTTGCGACCTGTAGAGTGCGCACAAGATTGCATGGACAGACAGACAGACGGACGGACGGACGGACAGACGGACATCGTTAAATCGAAATAAAAAAAAATTCTGAACCGATCGGTATACTATAAGGTGGGTCTACGACCAATATTTTTTGGTGTTACAAACATTAGCACAAACTTATAATACCCTGACCACATAGTGGTGTAGGGTATAAAAAAAAAAATTATGAAAGAAATTTTCCTAGAACCAATGCACAGTGGGCGAGCATAATCGAATTTTGGCCAAAACTAGAATATTGTGTATATGAGACCAGAAAGTATCACAAAGGGGGTTTGGAAACTGCTGATCATGAATCTCTAGCCCTATGTTTTTGGGGGTTAAAATTTCACCCCTTTTGCAAATGTATATTGTGAATCGGTATAGGAAACCATATTGAATCTTAAATTTAAGGTATAGGATGGGTTTAGTAAACTTATGTTGATATTTTTGTGGAACATTTTAACCCTCTTACTCTAAAATTAAAAGGTCTTTTTGGCCCCTTTTTAAAAAGTGTCAAAAAAGACCCATAAGTTGAATAATTAGAGAGTTAAAATGCTCCGCAAAAATATCTGTCACAAAATTCTACTATAAGTCCCTGAAGACATCAAAGTTGAAAATTTAACTTCAATGCTATAAATAAGTCAAAACTTAAAATGTGTTTAAGAGTTAATTTCGTACTTATTCAGAATTGGCGCTCAAATGTCCCACAAACCTGGACTTTGTCTGTATGAGTCTGTATGAGAAACCAGAACTTTCATTTAAGGTAATTTTTAGTCATATTTTTTTAGTTTTTACTAAAACTCTAGAATGCTGGAAATCAGCGAAATCTGAAGGTACTTTTTCAGTTAAAGAGTAAAATCTCGAAAGTTTACGAACGGTGGCAAAATCCTAGGTAGAAGGTATCTTAGGAAACACATTGGCATTCAAGGTTTTCAAATGTCTCTTGAAAGATTTTGGAATATTTTTTGTAAATTTTAGGATTAAAAAAAACACATATTTTTGAGGTAAAATTAATAATTTCGTTACTTTTTTCATGAATATTTAACAGGTTCCACTTTTTTTTGATAACTAGTTTCAGTTTATTGTATCATTATAAAATAAAAAAATTGCCACAAAATTATAAAACTTTGACTTTGAACTCTCTACAACTGACAACTAGTAACAATAATGATACAATATTTTACTCACAAAATATTCAAAAATCTTAAATTTTGAATATATAAACATATTTTCCCTTTATCTGAATTGTACTTTTGGCCAAAAACGGTGCTGCTGGCCCACAGTGCAATGGTTGGCAATTAATGCATTTTCAAGTACTATTACAAATTATTATTATTAGACTGACTTTATGAGGTTCTCTAGGTTATAATGTAGGTTCAAGTTTTTGTATTTATACAAACTCCCAAGAAAATAACGTCCCTGCAAACATTACTATACGAAAATATTTCGCAATCGTATCGCCTGGAAGAAAAACTTTATTGTGAAAATAATCATATTCTTATTGCGGAAGATCCCCCCTTCGGGAGTAAATGTTCTCTCTATAGCGATACTGCCAAGCAATACGAAAGCGATACTTCTGAATGATAAATCGGCGATATCGCTAATGTATCACCTGGAAGATAAAAAGGTGATATCGCTAAATTAACTCCCCGAAATAAACTAAACAATTTTTAATTTTCATTATTAAATTTAACTCTGAAAAAGAATATCTGCATACATAATTCATTGACAAGAACATTAGTTATCTTGTTGCCATCATACCCGGTTTTTTTCCGCGCACTAAATCTTCATTTTTCAACGAATTTGTTTCCCATATTTCTTATGTTTTGTACAAATTTTTTTATTATTTTTTCAAACTGTTTATGCCAAACACAATAATTTTGCCGAATACTGTATTCTTAATACTTTTTTTGTATCTTTATATAAGGTACAATAAGGTAACACGGTTACTTTATTGCATTATCTGATTTACCACGTTTTATTTTCGCTCTAAAAAAAAGACCATATTACAAGGTAACAATTTCCGCCAGAACTAGAACATAGAGTCTATTCTTATTCACACGTCAACCACTTCGTTACGATTGGTAAGAGTTCCTCCAATAAAATAGCTAATTATTGCCCAATTCCTAATTCAATTGTTTTATTTTTCTTAACATTTATTTCATATTCCTATTTGTGATAAATATTCTTATACAAATAAATTGTGGAGTCACAAAATTGGAGTACAAAATTTGCAATTGATTTGTTTGAGCTCCTGAGGGTTTCATTTCCATAGATTGGTTACTTTCCTACACAATCACAAACTTTTTCAAAAATTTTAAACGAATTGTGTTTCTCTTCCAGATGATAAAAAAGTGATATTGCCGCAATATTATCATAAAAAAATTATGACAAAAAACACAATTTTTGATTTGGTTTTTCCAAATATCTTCCAAATGATAAAAGGAAGAAAATTTCAAAATACTACTTGATTATTTTCATTCAAATGAAAAATTTAAGATATCGCTTTAGTATCTTCTTGGAAGATATCTTCCAAATGTTTGCAGGGGTAATGTGAAATTGACTAAAACATTTTTACTACCCAGCAAACAAAGATTATCACTAATGACTCACAAATGAGCTCCAAAAACATAAACATTTTTCCACTTTTTCCTATGAAAGTGGTCCGTCCAAAAGAGCCCCGTGTGTACTCAGAAATGACTCAGAAAAAAGAACGTTTAAAATCGAAATTTCCTCATAAATTTAAATAATTTTGTAATCTTTTTTGAGTCCGAAAAATGAACCCTCATTTTGAGACAGCTTTTTTGATTGTAGAAACAACTTTTTGGGTTGTATTTTTTACCAAAAAAAGAGTATTTTCAAAAAAAAACAATAATCATTTCTGTGACCCATTTAAGAATCTTATTTATGAGCGCTCCGAAATTGCTGGCTGGGTAGTTATTTTTGTTTTACAACGAAAATCACATGTTTCTTACAAAGCTTTTATTATACCCTACACTCTAAAAAATGTTTGTAAATTTACTACTACAAAATGGGTAAAATTTTGTTTAATTTTACGAAAATTTTATTTAAAAAAATATTTGGATGGTGCTTAAAGTCAGCACACCTGTTGTAAATGTACGGATTATATTTTATTTTTACGCACTTTCTGTGGATTTTTGCGCATTTTTTGTGGATTTTTACGCATTTTATGCGTACATTTACACGTGAAACGTGCTTTTTTACACACAAATTTAGTAAATTAACACACTAATTTAAAAATTTCATTTAATTGTTATGCTCTTTCAATGTAAAATTACAAATTATTTGTGCACCAACTTAAACACAATGTGCGTATTTTTTTCAATTACGCACATAGAGTAAATTTACCCAATTTACAGTAGGAGTTCAGTTTCCTACTATAAGTTGGGTAAATTTCAACAGAATTTAATTAGAGTGTACACCACTACGTGGAGAGGGTATCATAAGATAAAATTTGGTACACCGACTTGTGTCGGCCCAAGGACGACGCCTATTGATTTTGGTTGAAATCGGTCCATGTTTGGACCTAGTGCCCATATAACGGTACCCCCCAAAATTGTCTTTTTTACACGCTGCCGGTCGCAAATACGAAGATATTTCAATGAAATTTGGTTCGTTGACTCACATGGTCCCAAGGAAAAAGTCTATTCATTCTTAATAGGAGGGGTCCATATTTGGACCTATCGCCAATATGGGCTATATTTTCGATTTTCTCTTCTTTTATGATTTTATAGAAAATTTTGACACAAGTCTATTTTAACCCATTCAAATTTCGGATCCAAACATTAGTTGGCTTTAAATCAGACTGGTGTAGGGTATTATATAGTCGGCATGGCCGACTTTAACTTTTTTACTCGTTTTTCTCTATGTTATATGTTAGTTGTTGCTTCAACCAAAGTTTCTTTAGTAGTAAAGTAAATATTTGTATGTTGTATTTGATATTCAAGCTTTTAATTATATTTATAATCATTGGAACGAAATTTAAGAATTTAGAACCTTAAACCTTTTATGCTAGTTTGGTCTAGTGGTCTACCGTAATATATCAACCATTTCACTCAGTTTAAAATCTTGAGAAATAAAAGGCATCTAAAATCTGTTTCAATGGATATCGAAAATTTTTGAAATTTCCCATATAACAAACTGTATAAAAAGTAAACAAAAACGAACAAAGAAAATTCGCTCCATACAAATACACGCAGAAAACAGTCCCAGTTGTGGCCACCGAATTTGTTGCCAATCGAATTCGTGCGGTTACGACAACTATCTTTATATTAAATTATATTTTTCGTCGTGAAAGCCAATATTCGGTTGTCTAATTCAATATCATGTTCCACATAAATATTATTATGTTCCACAAAATCTAATTGAAATTAAAAAACTTTTTTGAATTTTCTGGTATTGAACCCGGACATTCAGGTTAATAGTTCACACTCTTACCCACTGCACCACAACTACTTTTAATTTTCTTAGCCATATTTACTGTTTGTACATATGAATATTTTATTTTAATTTAAAAAAACATATAAATTTTTGTCTTTTCCGGGAATCGAACTCGGAAATCCGGCGTACTAAGCCAACTCTCTACCGACTACACCACAAACACTTATTAGTTTTGAAGTCTAATTTTGAATTTATATATTTTGCTTGGAAAACAAATATAGTAAAAAATTTGTTTACCCATACCAATCAATAGTTGTGTGTGTTATCAATACAATCCACAATTCGGTTGGTTTTACAGAAACTGGACTTTAAGGTCATATTTGATTAGGATACCCGTATTTCTAGTTACCACTTTCGAATATTGAAATTTTTTTAATAAAGTTTATATGTAGCCCCAATTTTCTTGTATAGTCACTAAATAAATGGCTGCTTCTACTGCATAGAATTACTAAACTGATACCAATTTTAAAATTGAATGGAGATACCAATAACTTGTTAAAAGGATTGTTTTTTAGTTCATTTTCCCTATTTTTAATACCTAGTAAAATATTTTTGGTGTAGTATTTAATTATAGGCAACTCCAAAAAAAATAACGTCCTGGAAAATTCATTTTAATGGGGTTGATCGAATTCCAACCAATCTTTTTCCTGGGTGTATATGAAAAATTTAAGCAAAGAGGTTTTATAGGGTCTTCAAATAGGTACATTTTTGATCGAATAATATTAAAAATAACATTATGTTTAGGGTGTTCCCAAGAAGCATATATAACTAGGAGATGCAAGCTTTATCAGATCGGACAGAAAATTATGACGTTGTCAAAGTTGCCAGAGAACATTAGGGCGTTGTCTGACAAGATCATAATTTTCTGTCCGATGTCCCATTCAATGTGCGATCTGATAGCGATTGTATCTCCTAGTTATATATATTTCTTGGTGTTTCCAACAAAATGACAATTTTATAGCTCGGGTCATCATTTATAGCGCATGGCTGATAATGTGCAGAGAAAATGGTGTAAAGTATTGATTGATAAAAGTGTTAAAACAAAAACAATACAAATACTTATGTAGTAGAAAAAATATCATCAACACTATTCGACATTGTATCAACACAAACTGCAATTGATTCATTGATTTATACAAACAAAAATTGAAAAATATATTGGTTAAAATAATAACTTGTGTAAATAAATAAACACATACTTACATACTTTCATATACACTCAAAAAAGGTCATCAGTAGACTCTACTGAAAATTATAGTTAAAACAAAGGTATATATGCATGAAAAATAACTAGCAATGTCGTAAAATTAACTGACAAATTTGTACTAAAAATCTGTATGAAAACGAATGATTCGTTTTACAGAATACCAACGCTTGTTTTTTTTTCTTTTTCTTAAATGTCAAGTAATAGTTTCTATTTTCAACAGACTTTTTTGACGACTTTACTTGACAATAGTTTCAATGCATACAAGAAAGAAAAAAATATTTTCTACATTATTTTAACACATTGAACTGTCTACAGTTACGTTTTGTTACTTTAAAATTACGCAAGTAAAGGCTCAGGTATATATCAATAAAAACAAATATAGACTAAACAAGAATTAAAATAGAAATCAACGAAATTCTTTTTTTTAATTAACTAACATAACAAAAATAACTGTTTACTCTAAAAATACTCTTTTGGTGGTTGTTTGTTATTATATTAAAAACAACTGCTTTAAACAACTCTCTTAATTTTAACTTACAGTAATTTTTGTTAGTTGTCTTCTTAAATAACTGAGATAATAATTGTTTTGTATTTATCCATAGAAAAACAACTGTAATTACAGCTAAAGCAACAACTAACTACTAATTGCTACACAAACAACTGTCATGTAGTAACTATCAAACTTTTTTGAGTGTACAATAAAAAATCCTTTCCATATATTTTATTAACAATCAGTGATATTAAAATAAGTTAAGGTTATCGTAAATTAGATTATTTTCCATTACCCAGCCAGCAAAATGTGAATATTTTTTGAGCGTTTTTATTCTATGAGTCAAAACTTACTCAAATTAAACACATTTTTTTGAAATTTTCAAATTTTTTGTCAAAAATTGCTCATATTTTGGAGTAAAATATGAGCCTTCTAAAATTAATCATAAAAGACAAAATTTGAGCCAAATTATTAAATCCAAAAGATGGTTCAGAAATGACTGAGAAATGTAAACAAATTTGAATATTTTGTGAACAACTCAAAAAAGGCTCAAAAAAATGATTAATTTTTGAGCATTTTGAATTTTTTTAAATCTTTTTTTTGAGTCGGTTTTGAATCAAAAAAGAAGGCTCTTTTAGATGAACCACTTTCATACAAAAATGTCAAATTTTAATAATATTTTTTGATCTTTTTTTTTTAATTCATTTTTGGGCTTGTTTGCTCGCTGGGTACCCTTTAATGATTTATACGAACTTTAATTTTAAAGTATTTAATCGCGAATTTAGTGAAGTTGTAGGTTTTTTTTTACATACCTTTTTAAAAGCTTAAAAACTTAAGTCTTATAACATCCTAAGTGCCCTTACTTAAATTTCATAAAGTGTTTGTCATTGATGTGTATGACTTGAATGGATGCTCGAATTGCTCTGTAATGGGTTGTTCTTTTTTGTTTCTTGCTGTCTGTAAATGTTGAAGTAATAAAATGTGTTTGTTTCATAAAAACATATCAAAGTTATTGATATTTCAGTTTTGTCGAAGTTGTAGTGGATTTTGCTATTTTTTGTTCTTCTGAAATATGATTCATTTATTCAAGTGGTTTTTTCTTTACTTTTGAGTGGTTTTTGTTACATTTATTGACATACTTTGTGTACCTACTATATATGCTGTTATTTATAAATATTTCTGTTATAAAGATTTATGTCAAGTAAACATAAAAAGTTGAATAAATATTTAAAAATAAACATACGATATACGAGTTGGTGGAAAGAAGAACGAAAAACACAAAATATATTAAAAACTAGAAACATCAAATCTACTTTTAAAAATAACTAGAATGATTTGCAAAATCTGTATGTCATGCTTGATTGAGGCAAATAGTGTAAATTTAAAATTTTTACAGTTCAGTTCGACTTACTATCGATTTCTTTTAGATATATTGACAGCTCACCAAGGTCTGTATTTTGAATAGAGGAGACATATCCATTAGAGTGTCCCTTAAAAATAGATTTGTCATTACACCCCCCAGTTTTATTGGAAATGGTCCCAAATGGTGAAATCGATTATTTTTTTTGGAAATCGTTAACCCGTGCCGATAGTTCGACGAGAATGGCCCATTTTGGAAAAAATTGTATTATTATTAAAAATTCCCAAAATTTTAAATTTCTAAAAAAAATTTTTTTAATTCATTTATTCATTTAATATAGTCAAAATGATTCAGGCATGGAATTTTGACTTCATTAGCCTGGAATCCAAAATGACCCACAAATTTGATAAAAATGCAAAAACGTGTTTTTTTTTAAATTAATTTTAAAGATTTTTTAAAATGCCTAATTTGGAGATATCAATTGCTATTTGTACCATGCAATAGTTGATATTTAAGAAAAAAAATAAATTGGAAAAATGATAATTCGAGTTTGTGTTTGGAGCGACTGCTATCCAGGACATTTTACTAAAATTGCTCATTTTGCCAAAAAATTTAACATTATTTGAATGTTTTCATCAAATTTTACACAGTTTTTGGAAAAACATCACTTAAATTTGGTTAGACTATAATTATCTTCACATTTGGTTAAAAAATATTTAACTCTTAGTGGCCTGGGGTCAGAAAAGACCCATGAAACGTAATATTAATTATGACTACGAGATTGTAAAGCTATTAAATTGTTAAAAAAAATCTCAACTGGATAAAAAAAATTATTTTATGTAACGTGATCCAGATGGGGTTAATTTTCATACTTTTGGCCAAAAACCCTCCACTAGGAAATTTACAGAATAACATCTTTTTTTTCTTTTAATCATTAATTTTTTCATCATTAGATGTTTTTAATATTTGTTTACATTTATTTGTGAATAATACAATGCCTGCGTTGAGTCAAATATATTCTTCTCTTCGAACGGCAAATCTTTGTAAGCAGTCAAATAAAATAATACATGTTAAGCAAAAGGTCATAAAACAATTTATTGCTATTTAGGATTCGGTCTACCCAAGAAATTTGAGCAAAATTTAGATTGTCAAACAAACTTAAAGCAAATTATTGTTTATTGTGCATTAAGTTGTTATAAATGTTATAAATTAAGTAAAAACTGATAAAAAAAAGTGTTTTATTTTTTTAATTTTTTGTACTCATGTCTGAATAATATTGTTTAAGATTACCTATAACAATTTTCTACAAAAGTAAAATTGAAAAACCACAAAACTGAAAAAAAATGTTAAAAGTGCACTAAATGATCATAATATGTTCCTAATAATCATAATATTTTTACGGTTTTACCTATTAGAAACGTTGGTTTTTTCCTTTAAATAAACCGGGTTCTTTTCTACTACAATCAAAATACCCAATCTAACTGCTAACACCAATTGTTACGTTACACCTTTTAAAACGTTCGCTTATCTCCTTTATATAAAAAAAATTAAAAATAACACTCTCTCTTCAGTTTGATTTAGCTTTATACTTATTTATTTAACGTTGTATTACTTTAAATACAACAATATAACACACACACACACACACACACAAACTCTAATAATTAACTGACTGACTGTACAATGCTAACATGTAATTAACAAACTCTGGTACGAACCTTAACAGCACAAATGTTAAATTACAACTTTACTTCACAAATGTTAATGCGCAACTTCCTTTTTCTTCGTAAAATTCGGTCTTTTATAGTCTAATGGTCGTTGGTTGTAGAACATGCTAGAAACTTAACATTATTTATGGCATTTAACCTTATGGCATATGTTGTGGTGTATACTTAAATATACGGTAGTGTTACGTTTCCAGATTGACATCTTTAGTAAATTCCAATTCTCGGGATATTTTCTTTCAGAAAATTCCAGAGTTTTCTATACTAGACTAATCCAAATTCGTAACAATATGATCTTTAATGTTCACTACATTTTCTATATTACCATAATATGATCACTGGGATAATATTATAATCTTTGCAATATATTGTGGTCAAAGCCCAACGCTATTCGAAGCGTCTCTTACAGCCTCTCAAGAGCAAATGTCAACTTCAGGTTTCTCGCGGCAGACCTCTGACCTCTGAGGCTCTGAAGTACGAGCACGAGGCGGTATAACATTCTCGACATCTTGTTCTGAAGTAAATGATTAATTTGAAGGCCTACCTGCTCTGTACACTCTAACAAAAGGTAGCAGCCCTGTCACCAAACTAGGCTACATTAGGCCTATCCCTTACTGCAGCTGAAATTACTACGATTAAAAATACAAGAACCCAGCAAAAAAAATTGGTAGTAATGCTTTAGGTTAGGTTAGGTTGAATGGGAGCCCGCCAGAACGGCGAGTTCACTCGGCGGCCAAAAGGCCCATTGTGATTCCCTTAGTTTTCCCCACATGGAAAGAAATACCATGACCTGAGAAATCTAGAACCATCCCGATCCCCTTAAAAAGTTCGCAAGACCAGACAGAGAAACATCGCGTAGACTGTCCAGGTCGTCGAGGAACCTGCACCCCTGTCTCCTCCTCCTCGTCCCCACAGCCCCTGCAGTAGTCCGCCTGGGTGTAATCCCAACGCACAGCCATTCGGCCTATCGCGCAGTGTCCCGTTAGAACTCCTACAAGCATCCCGACCGTCCGCTTGCCAAATCCTAGAAGAGTCTTTGACCTCCCCGGATCAGGCAGTGGCCATAGGGTCCGAGATATCTTACAATTGGTCAAGGTTGTCCACCTTGCCCTCGTCTCCCTATCCGATATATCCCCTATCACACCGAATAGCTCCACCAGAGGAACCAGGACCTCCGTTTATATAGGGTCCTCAACCGACTCCGAGCATTTCCTCGCTCACTCGTCAGCCAGCTCGTTCCCAGCAATCCCAGTTGTCCAGGGACCCACGCCAGCCTTACCGAGTGCCGACAAATACGGTCGAGGGATTCAATACAGTGCCGCACACACCCCGATCTGACAGTATCGGATTCCAGGGCTTTCAAACACTTCCGCCTGGAACACGCTACAATCGCCCGAGAGTCGTATGGAGATTCGAAAGTCCAGTTCGCCGGAGTAAACTCCCGACCCTGTCTCCATGTCGAACCGTCCGGAACACTGAGATATCACCACTCCGAATAACGGAGTCGGCTGCCCAGTCTTCCCTGGCCGGTACAATCACCTCAAAAGTCCTCTGGAAATTCGTGACCGGTAAAATACAGTCCATTTCACGATCCAGTAGTGCACCACCAATCCCATGCAGAATGGTACTGTGCCCCCAAGTGCGTTGCCTCAGCTCCTGCATCTCCCTGAGTGTAAGAGCTGCCTTTGCCGCCGTGCTCGTGATATAAATATCCAGTGGTGGGATGCTAAGCATCATCTCCAAACTTGCCTGGGGTGTAGAACGAGCCGCTCCTGTAATACCCAGACAAGCCAGTCGTTGCACCTTTGCGAGAGTGGAGAGATATGACCCCGTGTCCACCGCCCTCCACCACACCAGTGCCCCGTAAGTCAAGATTGGTCTGATAATCGCCGCATACATCCAGTGAATGATATACGGCTGTAGACCCCATCTCTTCCCAAAGGTCCTTCTACAGGTGTAAAAAGCACATAAGGCTTTTTTCATTCTCTCCTCGGTATTCCTCTTCCAGGAAAGTTTAGAGTCAAGAAAGACACCCAGATACTTTGCCTCCCCCGAGAGTTGAAGAGTAACTCCGTCCAATCTAGGGAGATTAAACCTCTCCGGTTTGTACTTCCTTGTGAACAAAACAAATACGGTTTTAGATGGATTGACTCCCAGACCGTTCTCCCTTGCCCACCTGGATAGCATCGTAAGCGCCGACTCCATGAGATCACTGACCGTCTGGAGAAATTTCCCCCTGATCAGTAGCACAACGTCGTCGGCGTATGCCACAACCTTCGTCCCCCTTCTCTCCAATGAGTCAAGGATTGCATTGATCACAAGATTTACAGAAGAGGAGAAATGACCCCCCCCTTGTGGAGGGGTACTCCACTTGTGACCACCTACCGCGCCCTATCACCGCCTATGTCCGAGTTTATAGCCCTGCTCCTGAGCATATTGCCCGTCCACAGGGTTATCTGCGGGTCAGTGCCAATACCCTCCAAGGCACTAATGATCGATGATATACTCACGTTGTTGAAAGCTCCTTCTACATCCAGGAAGGACGCCAACACATACTCACGGACGTTAAGAGCATCCTCAATGGTGCCGACAACCTCACTCAGAGCCGTTTCCACCGACCTCCCCTTGAGGTATGCGTGTTGGGCTCTGCTGAAATTGGATGCTCCTCACATGAACATCTACCAGTCTCTCAAGCGTTTTCAATAAAAACGACGAGAGACTAATCGGCCTGTAGTCCCTGGCGGTGCTGTGGTTTATCCTCCCCGCTTTCGGGATGAAGACCTCCCTGACCTCTCTCCACCCAGAGGGTATATACCCCGATGCCAGACTGTCAGTAAAAATACGCAGCAGCCATTGCATGATAGTGTCCAGGGACTGCCGCAAAAGTGCCGAGAAAGTGGGCGCTGTGGTGTAATGGTTAGCGCGTTGGACTGTTACACGTGAGGTTGCGGGTTCAAGCCCCAACCAAGGCAACATCAATTTATGTAAAATAGTAATATGTATGAGTTTTTTCTATCCCTCATACATATCGCAGCGTCCTCCTTCGGTGTTCCCATAGCACTTAACCCCACCGAAGTAAAATAATATAACAGGGCTATGAACTAAAAAGCTTCAACAAAGTTCGCCAACTCAACATCAGATGGCGCGCAACAACTGTTCTAAAAATTCAACATCTCGCACAATTACAGTGTTGCCATATTTGAAAGCCCTTCATCTTCTTCTCTATCCCCTTTCCAAAGGAAGCAACACGTTAATTAATAGGAAGAATTTCCTGAGTGTTGCTTCTCTTTAAAAAAAAAAAAAAATACCATCCGGCCCTGCTGCTTTGTAGGGCTTAAAAGACCGTATCGCCCAAGCAATTTTGCGTTCGTCTTCCACGATTTCCTTTTTGCCCTTCGAGTCGCCTTCTCAAAGGCATTAAAACTGAGACGGTACCGCTCCCAGTACTCAGGTCTGTTCTCCTTCTTCGTCTTATTGAAAAGTTTTCTGCTCTCCATCCTAAGTGTCTTAAGCTCCGGAGTCCACCAGTAATGCTTTACAAACTACTTCTTTCAATGCTTCACAAGTATCCGTTAGTGTATTTTACTGCTTTTTTAGAAGTTATTCTGAACAACTTCAAAAAATCACTTCTTTCGTTGCTTCCAAAGTATTTGTTATTACAGTTTTACAGCTTTTTTAGAATTACTTCAAATCACTTAAGTATTGCTTCTAAAGAGTAATTGCTCTAAACAGTGATTTTGGTATCATTTGGCATTTCCAAACAGAGGGTCCCGGGTTCGATTCTCGGCGGGAGCAATATTTTTTTTATTTTTTTTAAAACAATTCTTGTAATAATCATTATGAATTATGAAAATTAAAAAAAATTCCCAAGCAAAAAATTATTTTTAGAAATTGCATTTGGTGCGGAAGGTTTTTTTTTTGCCAAAATGACCCGCAAACACGATTTTTATTATTAATTTAGTATTGTCTATCACGTGGTGATAGGTAAAATTTTTATTAAAGATGAGTCAAAACCCTAATGGACAGGCTTCATCAGTGATTTTCCATTTTAAGTCATATTAATCGTTTATATGTTTATTTGCCTGTCAGATTGTCTCTATATATTTACCCCCTAATTCATAAATGCTTTGTAAAGTTATAGCAGGTTTACAAAACGTCATTTTCATACAAAATTTGTTCAATAAACCTCCTATAATTTTACAAAGCGTTTATGAATTTAGGGGTTAATTTTTAACAACCCGTTGGCTGTAGGATTCGAATAGATGCGCCTATTCCTACATTACAAACGTAACTATACTAAGGTGTGACCGCTTAGCCATCTCACCCAACTAAGGCCTTGAATGTAATGTTACTAATTCGTTGTTTTCTTTTCTATTCAGCTTTTTGCTATTGTTTTTTACTCAGAAGTGATCGAAACGGACACATACAAATATTATATTTTTAGAATTTTGTATATATTCTAATCTCCACCGTGTCTCTGTTTTCGCAAATGTTGTTAAACTAACGCATGCTTTTTACGTTCTAGAGCAGTCAACTTGGGTATATGTTGAGACGGGTTTCCGCAGGGAAAATTTTATAATGTGTTGTAGTACACTGTTGTTTTAACGTCATATACACAATTGCAATTAATATTGTAATTAATATGCATTTTATCAAAAGAGAAAAATATTTACAAAAAGGTTTAAAATTTTTTTCTTAAAATATTCCGATACTTGATATTGCTAGCAACGAAGCATCAGGATTTAAAGCTAGTTTTTTTTATACAAAACTATAATATAATTTGAAAATTTATTCAGAGTACCGCCTTAGGACTTTTAAATAACTATTATAGCATTAACTGTTTTTGATACTTAAAATATCATTGATATACTTTTAATTAACTTTTAACTTTATTTTATTATAAATATACTTATTGTAGTATTTTATGCATGTGTTGGCTCTTCTTCATAGACATCTGCTTAAATTCTCAAGATGCGGTCAAGCAAAAGGTGTTAAGATGAATTTATATAATAAAAAAAAGAAATAATAACAAAAATATAAACTTTAATTTCATTTACTTACTTGCCCTTAAGGGTATCAAAAGCAAACTTTAAATAAATTTGAATATATTTTTTCCATAAATTAAGCCAAAAACTTTATAGTTGTTTATTATATGTACAAAGACATGTTGTGAACTTTATGAGAAGGTGATAAAAAGATATAAAATGTACAACTTTAATTTTTATACACACAGCAAAAACTTCATAATATTTATTTAAGATAACTTCCATAACTTTTTTTCAATAAAACGCTTTATTATATTCTTATATATTTCATTAAATAAAATTATTATAAAATTTGAGATAAGTTAATAAGTGCAGTATAATTAGAGTGTATGAAAAAGTGGCAATCGGTGCCATAAAACCTTATCCCGTGACCACTACATAGTGCACATAATACTTTGTGGCCATAGAAATGACATAATACTAAACTAAGAGTAGTTGAAAAATACTGATTACGGAACTGTTCGGATACGAACAGATTGTCAAGCAAACAAACTGTTCAATGACTGACTGAAAGGCGGCACAACCTTATAGTACTTATTCACAAATACTTAGGGGATGTTATACCTATTTATATTAAAATATTCGTAAGATGTTATACCTATTTATATTAAAATATTCGTAAGTGTTAACAGAATAAATCAAAAGAAAATGTTTTATTATACCGACAAATCCATTATGTAATAGAGGAAAGTATTCCCAAAAAAATCACTAGAGGAGCTTAAGGAGGGTACCGACTATTGAAAATTTTTTTGATTTTTTAATATTTTATTTGAATTGAGCATACTTTTCCATATGCTCCGAAAATTTCAATGCAAAAGTTGAAAAAATTTAATTTCCACATGTTTTTTTGTAAAATATGTTTTAGTCTCAAAGTAATATTCTATGTGTTAAATTTGTGTGTAACACTTTTTGTTTGCATTTCTACTAACTTGTTTTTATTATTGGGTATACAAGTTAATAATGTCGATTTGGACAACATATGGCATACTGTCACATATGGTTTGTGTGTATAATAACAAATATGGTATTTTGGTGGGTAAAAATATGTCGTTATAATTCAGTATTCGATAGACACCAAAGTGTAAACACACATTTTTTCAATAGCTATAATAATGTCGAATTTTGTGCCTAAAAAAGATATTTTGCGGGGAAGTCAGATAACCTTCTTTCGTTTGAAGAAAACGGCTGCTGAAAGTTATCGATTGCTGGTAGAAGCTTACGGTTAACATGCACCAACTCAAAAAAATTGTGAACGATGGTTTGCGCGTTTCAAAAGTGGTGATTTCGATACAGAAGACAAAGAGTGGCCCGGTGAGCTGAAAAAGTTTGAAGATAAGGAATTGGAAGCCTTACTCCACGAAGATTGTTGCCAAAGGCAAGAAGAACTTACATTATCATTTGGAGTCACACAGCAAGAAATTTTCCTACGTTTAAAAGCATTGGGATTTATTCAAAAGCAAGGAAATTGGGTCCCATATGAATTGAAGCCGAGAGACGTTGAAAGGCGATTTTGCATGTCGGAAATGCTGCTTGAACGCTACAAAAAGAAGTCATTTTTGCATCGTATTGTCACTGGTGATGAAAAATGGATACATTACGATAATCACAAGCGCAAAAATTCATATGTAAAGCCCGGCCAACTAGCCAAATCAACGCCGAAGCCGAATATCCATGGCACCAAGGGTGTTTTCTATTATGAGCTGTTGAAATCGGGTCAGGCGATCACAGGGGACCTGTACCGAACACAATTGATTCGTTTGAAGAGAGCAATTAACGAAAAACGACCAGAATATGCGACCAAACATAAGTCAATAATCTTCCATCATGACAACGCTCGGCCACATGCTGCAAGACCGATCAAAACCTATTTGGAAAACAGTGGATGGGAACGCCCTTAGTGGAATACGCTTCACTTCAGAACAGGATATCAGAAATTGGCTTGATTCATTCTTTACATCAAAACCGGAGCAGTTCTTTTGGCGCAGAATCCATATGCTACCAGAAAGATGGCAAAAGTAGTGGCTAACGATGGACAATACTTTGAATAATGTATCAATTCATTTTGATTTCAAGCAAAAAATCGACAGTATTAACTCGTATACCCAATAGAAATCTTATAGCAGGGCATAATAAAAATATACCCTACGGGAAATTTTAACAAACTGTCACCGAACTGGCCCCTTTATATGAAATAGACTGATCACTTTTACATGGCGTTGTCATAGCAGGTGGAAATTGACCCCTTATGACATGTCACAAGACAAATCCTAGGACAGGTCCCTGAACTTTGTTTTTTATGAGAGTTCAGTAACCTCTCCTAGGATTTGTCTTGTGACATGTCACAAGGTCAATTTCTACCTTCTATGATAACGCCATGTAAAAGTGACCAGTCTATTTCATATAAAGGTGCCAGTTAGGTGACAGTTTGTTAAAATTTCCCATAGGGTAAATACTACACCCAAAGATGTAAAATTGCACGCACACTTCAAAGAAATGACGATTCCTTGATGGATGGCGAAGGCACGTCATATGAGGCATGTGCTGATAGCTTAATATTTATAAGCTATAAGAATAATGCATACAAAACTATGAACTAAATACGAAATAAATTAAAAATGTACAAAATAATAGCATTTTTTATAATAAAGGGTTGTTTAACAGGGACGCTACAAAAGTAGAAAGACAGGGACAGCAAACGACGCCATATTTCTTGCCGCTCTTTTGACATTTCTCTTCAGTAAGGTTTGCCATTTCATGATGGAAAGATATACGAGCCAACAACGAGTCGAAATTATTAAAATTTACTACCGAAATTCGGAGTCAGTGGCTTCATCGTTAAGAGCGCTACGTCCAATTTATGGTCGTCATAATAGTCCTAGCAGATCAACAATTGAGCGTGGGGCTACGTCAAATCTATGGTCTATGCCAACAAGCCAGCGACGATTGATGAACTTCGTACGAATATCCAACGTGAAATTGCAGCAGTATCGGCCGATTTATGCTTGAAAACCGTCGAAAATTGGGTTCAGCGTCTGGACTTCTGCAAGCGTGCCCGTGGTGGCCATGCAAAAGAGATCGATTTCCATACATAATCGCATCGAACGTACTTTCACAGGAATAAAGAATTTCATTGATATCCAAAACCGTTTTTGTTTTATTTAAACTTTTTTACTTTTGTAGCGCTCTTATTGAAAAACCCTTTATATCTACCACCGTTTTTAAGTCTATTAGGCTTAATATATTAAATACCCTTTAACCGATTCATCCCAAATTTAGGGTAGATGTAATAAACTAGGAGATATAATTTTTATTTATACACGATTTTTTGAAATTTTGCTATTTTCTTAGCTTAAAATTAACTTTAGACTACAAACGCGTTTTACAACCATGACTTCAAAATCGTCTGCCATTGTACAGCCAAGGTGGGTTAACCGATTTAGATCCCGCTTTTTCCCCTATAGTCGACAAAAAACTTTAGTCCTTATCATGGCCTTTTTTTAAATTTAAGTAAAAAAAAATTTTATATTCCCATGAAAAGTTGTTTTTTCTTGCCTTTTTTGGAATTATTAAGTTTGTGTGGCAACTTTGTTAAAAAGAAATTTAAAAATAAAAATCGTGCCACGACAGAGACTAGAGAATTTTTCTGGTATTAAGAATCACTTTACATTTTTATTTTCCAATAATTAATGAAGGCTGCACAGTGGAAGCCGATTTTACATTTTTTAAAAAAGGTCAAGAACGAAGTGGCAACCCTGCTGATTTTGGTTGTCGAAATTTAAAACTAATATTTTTTGATAATACTAAAATAACATTTATTTTAAATAAAGAAATAATATAGTACAAATATTATTATTTGAATTTTTGACAACCATTTAAATATGTCCCAAATTCTGTTGTTACAGTATTTACCCCTTTTAATGTACTAAAGGATTTTTAGTAATGCTTTAAATGAATAAATTTTTTTACTGACGTATTATTTTAAGTGTAAAGAGTAAAGTAAATTGTTTTGAACTTTTAATATATTTTTTAGCATATATATTCGTATAAAATTTTTACATGTATTTTTCTTCAATCTTCTAAATAAAACAATACAATTCCTTGGCGTCAAAACAATTTGTCGTCATTTAAAAGCTTGAATTAACATATGAAATGTTAAATAAAACATCTACTATATTTATGTGAATATATGAATGCAGTTGTTTTACCTTAAGTGCTATAAATATTACCACAAAAACCAAAACAAAACACTCACAAGACAATACTATGCAAGGTAAGAAACTTTAATGTTAAGTAAATACTGTGTGAGACAATAACGCAAAGAAATTTTTTTTTTTTTTAAAAACATGAATGCAAAAATTATGCAGAAAAATAATAAAGTTAAGGGAGTAGAAAAATAAAATATGTGCTGGAAAATTAAATAAATTTATGTCACAATTGTTGCCGGGGTTAATTCATTCTATATGTTATGCGTCTGCTTAATTTTAAAGGAAGTGACAACCCGATTTGCTTCCATCCCAATGACTCAAAATGAAAACTCTTTTATTTCAATGAAATTTTTATATAAAAAAATATCTTTAAAATTAACTCCTTTTCTTTTCTTTACCAGACTATTCCAAATTTATAATTTCTTTATTGGATTTTATTTTCAAAGAAATGTTAAGTACTTTCCTAAAATTTTCATATTCTTTGTGTTTAATTTACCTTAAAATTTTAATTATCGAATTACCTGTTATTTAATTTAATTTTCAAAAAAAAAAAAATACTCAAACTCTATTATACAAATATGTCGATTGGATTGTGTTTTACCAATATTTTGTGGTTGACTTTTATAAGAAGTGTGAGTGAGAAGTTTTCTTAAAAACATCAATTTATTAAATTAAGTATAAATACACGCAGAAAACAGATTCGGTGCTGACAACCAAATTTGTAGCCAATCAAATAGGTTCAGTTACATCAAATGAATTTTTCAGTTGAGACTATAGAATTATTTTTGATACAACTGAAATTACGTAGTCAAAGTCAAATTTGTCTTGCCTCAATTGGTTTTCTGTTGTCACAACTGAAAAGCTCGGCTACCACAATCAAATCATTCGATTGGCTACGAATGTGGTTGTCAGCACCGAATCGGTTTTCTGGGTGTATTAGTATATGAAAAAGTTTTTTTTCATTTTCAATATCTTTAGTTAGCACTTCAAACACATGATCTATAACTCGATTTAAGCAGTTAAAAGTAAATGAAAGAATAATTGTATAATATAATTTGAATAAGTTTTTGCATTGCTTAAAATGGAATTTATGTAAAAGGTCACCTGCAAATCAAGTTATAGGTGTTTGTATAAAGTTCTTGATTTACTCATACCTTTTTCATCAACAAGAAGTTGTTTACAAAGTAAATGTCATTGAGTCACCAATAGATCAATTAAGAAAATTGGTTTTTCTTTCAGTTCTCTTCGTATCCTTTCCCTGGTCGTTTCTTTTACCATCTTGTTTTAAACATTTTTTGCAAAGCATTTTTGTAACAGTTAAAGTGCGTTTGAAGTACATGGCATATGAAGTACCCAAGTATTACAAAAAAAAAGAAAAAAAAACATATCTTATCAGTAGAGAGAAAATTACTAAATGTGAAGTTTACATGAAATTAGACATACCTGGGAAATTTTTGTTACCATTAACTTAAATTAATGCAAACAGGAAAAATGTCATTACCATAAATATATTGACAACGAATTATTTTGAATTAGAAAAAAACATTACTAATAGTAATGAAATTTGGCGCAGTGAAATAACTCCTAATGAAATAAATCCCAATGAAATAAGTCCCAAGAAAACTGAAATAACCCCCAAACCAAAAAAAAAAAATGAAAAAAAGTCCAACAGGAAATGAAATAACTATTAAGATAGAAATTAAATAAATCCCAACGAAATGAAGCCCAAGAAAATTGAAAAAAACTCCCAAATAGATTCCAAAATTGCTTACTATATATTTTTATTTACAAAAAAACTCGCATTGAATCATTGACATCCTTTCGACAAACTGGACATTTAAGATTTAACCCTCTAATGCCCAAGGCCACCAAAAAGCGGTCTTCAGATTCTAAATAGTTTTTGGCTAAATAACAATATTTTATTAAACAAGTTGTATTATAACCATACACTGATATAATTTTCGTTCATAGCATTAATGAATCGATTTCATTAAAATGGATTCATTGATTTAATGAAAAAATTCATTAACTGAATGAAAATTAATTTTTGTTATGAATTTTTTTATTAGATTTTTTTTATTTTTTCATAATTTCATAAAAAAAATTCATTAAATTAATGAAAATTTCATAACGAAAACATTTAACTTATAAAATAGATTTGAGGTACAATTTTCCCTCTTTGGTTTTCCCTATATATGTGTTATTTTTGGGCTAAACAAAGAGACCCTCATCTCGGGAGTTATATCGGCTTTAAGGGAACAAGTTGAGTTTAGGGGCACAGCCACGATTTTTCCCCCAGATAGTACTTTTTGGGCTGAATAGGAAAATTTTTTTTTGTCGGAGACCCCCGGGTTAAAGTTAAAACATGGACTTGCCCGAATCTCCGCTACTTATTATCGGATCAATATGACAATATGGGCATCATTGGAAAGGTAGTTGAAATGGCTTTAATATAACATATTTACTAACCCATTACGAGCCGATTCCAGTTTTTTTTTTTATTTTAAAGCGAGTTTTTTGGGAAAAGCCTTTGAATATCAAAAAAGTGCTTACATAATGGTATGATTTGTTTACACGTAATTGCATCTTAGATCAACTTTTGCTTTTAACCCTTAACCCTTAACTTCGCTATATTGTTGCCATATGGAATCATAAACTTAGGGTGGATCTGGCAACCTCCATATTAGAGAAAAGATTTGGATTTTAATTGATAATTGTTTTTTAATTTCTTGCAGATCATTTGCAATAAAAATTTCCAAATAATTATCGGCACATGGTTGCCATATTTCCCTCTGAAAAAAACATTTTTTAGGGGTTTTTTTTGCAATTTTTGATCTTTAGTTATTACAAAATACATGAAATGCCCATTTTCTAAATTTCTTTGTCTGGTTTTATTAGGAGAGCTTCGGGGTTTATAGGAATATTCAGAAATTGTTTGTCCAACAATATATTTTTTCAAAATTTGACCGATCGTTACCTGAAGATTGCGTCTATATAAAATGACAAATTTACATATATTTGTCTGTTTTTTTAATTTTGGTATGAAATTTGACATTTTTGCTCTAAAAATAATTCAATTTACTAAAAATATTTATACCAGGGTTGCCATATAAAAATTTTAAGAAACGGTCCAAAATTGGGATTTTTTCCAAAAGTTCTTAAAATTCGCGCTTTAAAGGTTTTCGAAAAGTTCTTTTTATTTTGTATAGAGTTTTGTGGTGGAAATAATACAAAATTTAAAATTAGAAAAAATCTTAACCCGTTTGGGAGCAGCAGCATGTTAAAATTTGATTTTAGGCAAAATTTCTCCGCTAGGAGGGGCGATAAAGCTATAAAAGCAAAACAAAACAAAAGTATTTCCTAGGCATAGGTTTATATGTCCACAAACTTTGGTCAAAAACTATTTAGCCAATTAAAATCTGTACCGAAAGGGTTAAGCCCGGTATTTTGTTCATACTTTTGCGAAAAAACCTGTCAAACTCAATATAAAAGAAATGATTTTTCATTTACGTGGAATTGTTGCGAAATTTATAAAACGCTTCATTAAAAATATGAACAAATCATTATACTAATAATAACTTCACGTCTTATTTAAATAATTTCATTAAGTCTATGCTAAAATGAAAAATATTAATAAAATTATTTCATAAAAGTAATGAATTTAATTCATTAAATACATGAAAGTTTCATAATGTTAATCTTAAAATTAATGAAAAAAAATTCATATATTCTATGAAACTTTCATTAGAGCAATGAATTCATTCATTAAAATTGATTTAATGAAACATGTTTCATTAATCCAATGAAACCGTTCTTTGGGGACTTTCCAATGAAAAAATTCATTGTATTAATGAACAAATTCATTAATACTATGTACAAAATTCTATCAGTGTACAAAACTTAATTACCCACTTTTTTGTCTTCAAACGTTTTTTTGTAAAAGGAACGGTTTTCAAGCGAGAAGCATGTAAATTGAAAATTTAGTAAATTTGTAAAAATTAACTTGTTAAAAAAGAAAAACAAATATTTGAAAAATCGCCAAAAATACATTTACGATCTGGCGTACATTATAGATAATTACAAAACTGGTTTAGAGTCTCTAATTGTAAAATCAGTTAAAAAACTAATTTCGTCAAAATCTATTGATGTTTAGTGCCAAATTCGCCAAATTTCGTAATTTTCAAAAAGCTAAAACCGCCATAACTTCTGAAATAACAACAACTGATCAACAAGTTTCGGTACTTAATTTTATTTTACTGATACACACAGAAAACTTATAGATTATAAGTTCTATAAATGTAATAACACGTTCCATTATATTGATTTAAAAATTAAACATTTTTTATGTCGCGAACTGATTTAATTTTAAAACTCGATTTAAATTTTTTAGCAATGGTACCGCAAATCGCTCAATACTTTTTGTGGAACAAAATATTATGTGCCTTCAAACAGGAACGAACACAGACTTGTTATTAAAGGATGGAAAAGGCTCGCTCGTTCGGTTTTTTAAAATTCAAAATCCAAGGAGTATAATACCCATATCTCATACAAAAAAAAATGTAACATATGTATAAAAAATCGAAAAATATTGCTTTAGGATTTGAAAAATATGCATTTGTTATTGAATTCAGTCAGATATTGCCTGGGGTACAAAAAATCAAAAAATATCGTAGCACTGGGTAACCATGTTGTTAAAAATAAATGACTGGAACGTTCATTTGTGAAGCTTTGCCAGCGATTGCGTTTTACCAGTATATCATCTCTGCGCCTAAGAAAATAGCTATTTGTCGAAAGACTTTTTTGTGAGGAGACCTACAAAACTGCTTTATTTCAGTCTTTCGCGAAACTTTTTATAAATGATTTTTTTACACATATATAAATGAAACTCCAAATTTTCATTTATAAAATCATTACTTCCAAAAAACAAAGCGAAGACACAAAATAAAGACATAATTTAGCTGCCCCACAAATAATTTTTAAAAGCAAATAGCTAATTTCTTAGGCGCAGTGATGATATGTTTTACAAAAAATTCGGTGGTTTATAAAAACCTACTGGCAAAGAATGGACTTAGAGTGAAACGTCTGCAACCAGCGATTATCCAGTGCTACCTAATCAGAAATTTCCAGCGGTAAAAAAAATCAATTCACTGGTAGAGAAATGATTTTATATAAATGATGACGCTTCGTTAAAAAGGTTGTTTGAAGGTTTTTAATTTAAAAGAAAAATATGTTTTTTAAAATAAATTTTTTTGTTTGTGAAAAATCTCCTTTAAGACCACTTTTTTTTTGTCTTGCGAAGCTGGCATATTAGTTTCAAAAAACTTTTTGCCAGTGCTAGCATTTTAGTACAGCCAGTAGTTGTCCAATTGTTTTCATTCATTTATGGTCTTAGTCCTCATATATGTCTCGTTAGAAACCTTAGAAAAACCTTAAAGTGATATCAGTGACTTGTAGCGCTTTCTGAATACTGACTCTACTGAACGCCGTTCTGTTTGTTTTGTTTTTTTGAAAAAATTTTTATATAGTTTCCTTTGGTTCTATTAAACTTTTGCTTTTAAATTGTATTTGCATCTTTTCATTTGTCATTCTTAAGAAACAAAATTTTTAAAAAATCATCAGCTATAAATATATTTCTGTTTGATCAAAAGTAGCAAACATTTTTTGCGCTCCAAAATATTACAGCGCTCTCTGGGCGCTCAGACTGAGCGTTTAATGATCTGGTCTATCTATGAAATTGTATCTAATGACCATAACCAATGTTTGTAAATTGGCAGAACTGTTTTTATATGTAAATTGTTGAAAAACTTTGTTTAAGTTAAGTATAAACAATATGATTAAAAACATTAATTAGCGTTTTTTTTAATCACCTGGATTTAGAATTTTTCATACAAAAAGTGGATTTATTAAATCCAAAAAAAAGCTGGATTTAATAAATCCATAATAAAAGCACAAATATATGAAACAGCCTATTAATTTAATGACAGAAAAAAATACGAACGAAAATTAAAAGAGAAACAAAAAAATTGAAAAACTAACAAATAAAAGGTTTTTATTAATTTTTTTTTTATGAAATATGTTTAGAAAAAAAACTACACCGCACTAAATACACATTTTCGATCTTGGACATGGAGAAATAGCTCAAATAGAAATGGCAATTTTTCACTCTACAGTAAGTAATTTAATTAAATCCAATTAGTGAATATTAAATATTGCAATGGAATTTTTCAATTGTGTAAAAATATAAATTGAAGTGATAAAACTGAAAAGCCAGACTGTTTATCGCTGTTTTATATAAAATATAATTAAAAATTAAAAGTTAAAGTAAAATCCTTCATCATCGAATTCGTTATTAAAAATTTGGGTGAAAGAAGTGTCGGACAGAAAATTTTTTTAAAATAGGGAGAATCTAACACCATCTGTTGAGCACTTTTAGAAATACTTTTTGGATTTATTAAATCCAAGTGATTAGAAAAAACGGCTAATATTAACTAAAATATACAGAAGTATGCATTTATTGAGATAATATGCAACAAAGTATGCCAAATGCATATGATTTGGAGCAAAGTATGCATTTAAGGAAATATATGCAACAAAATCTAATGACATCAAACATATATTTAAATAAAATCCCTTGTCCTGGTAATTATTCTTTTTAATTAACGAATTATTAATTTTTAATACCGAAGGGGTTTGAGTTAAAAGAGCCATTGTGTCCCTCGCAGTGTGCGCTGTGGCTCCATCCTGTGGGCTGTAATTGTCGCTGTTGAACCACTCTTGGATTTTCCTTAGCCCATATCCTGCAATTTTGCCTATTAATGAACCCATTTAATTGGAAATAGGCTTCGTCGCTCATAAGTAAATTATGAATAAAATCATGATTTTCTTATGCTTTTTGTCGGAAACGATTTAGGCACGTTGTTCAATTGGGAACTGTTCCATTTTAAACTCCCCAAGTATTATTTATAAAATACTGAAAAAAAACTAAAAAAAATTATAATAAAAAAGCTAGAAGGAATTCAAACCCCTTAGGTAATTTCATTACTCTTGATGGCAAATATCAATTAATTAGTCAACTCAATTATATTGTGTATACTAAAATTTTTCATGAAAAAAAGTAATAAAATGAACCACAAAATATTCATAATAATTTTTTTTTAATTGAGATTAAATTTAAATATTTTCAATGATATTTATTAAATTTTGCAAATTTTGCCACTATTTTTTTAAAACACATATTAAATAGTTTAAGCCATTTAAATAGATTGCATATTTACGCATTGCGTATGTAATTTATATTTAAATACGTATTTAATTTTACATACCTTGTATTAAATGTTTATGGTATAAAACAAATAAACTTTTCACTTTTTATAATAGATAATTATGACATTGAAATCCTGTCATTTTTATAAACTAAATAATCCCATTTAATATTTTGCGATATTTTTGTTTTTATTTTTAGCAAATAATTATTATGTAAAGTTTATGTAAAATATATACACTAACAGAAAAAAAGTTTGTCAAAATTTAAGTAAAAAAAAATTGCAAAAATAAAACTGTTAAATATGCAAGATTTTAGTTATATTTGAGTTAGAAAATAACAACAAGATGTGCAAAAATCAGCAAAAAAAAAAATTCGTTAAATAAATAGTAGACTAAAAATTACAAAAAATTTAAAATTTTCAAAAATTTTCAAAAATTTTTTTAATGCAAATAAAAATCTAGATTTCTAAAATCAGCAGTTTACTATTTTTTTTTGAAAATATTTCTGTTGATTTTAGCAGAATAGACTGCTATTCGCATTCAACTAAATTTAACTTAAAAATAACAAAAATTTTGTAGAAAAAATAGTTTATTTTGCTATTTTTATTCTACTAATATTTAACAAAATTTTCTGCGGATTTTACAGTATAATTTGTCAATTTAAATTAACTCGCAGTTATCTCAAATATAACTAAAATTCTGTAAATTTAAAAGTTTTTTAGTACAGTGTTGTTTTAACGTCATATAAAAAGCTGAAAATCAGACTAGATCTAGTTTTTGCCTTTTTCTATGGACAGGCGTCATCAGTGATTTTCCATTAAATTGTATTATTGTTTATATTTCACTATCAGATTGTCGCTATATGATAATTTTTCAACAGCAGTCGGCTGTAGGAATCGAGCCTGTGCCTATTCGTACATTACAAACGTAACTATACAAAGGAGCGATAGCTTAGCCCTCTCAACCAAGTAAGGCCTTGACTGCAATGTAACTAATTCATAGTTTTTCTTTCCTATTCAGCTTTCTCTGATTGTTTTTTTTTACTCAGAAGTGATCAAATACAGTTTTATTTTTGCTGTTCTTATTTTACAAGTATTTAGTTAAAAAATCTGCTAATTTTAGAACTTTTTCCTGCAAGATCATTTTTAACTAACTTTTAGTAGCTTTTTTTTTTTGTTTTGTTATTTTTACAGATTTATTTATATGAGTGTGCCTATAAAGTTATTGGCATTGTTCTACTAAATAAAATGTTGATGACACTAATTACAGATATCTAAATGTTGATAAAACTTTTATAAAAACTATTTTTATAAACTCGACCATTTTTGTAATGGATGTTTGTATTAGGTTGACATTTTTTTCTTACTGATACAGAGAAAACAGATTCATTATGATAACTGCTTGGTTGGGTTGCAGCCACCGATGTATTTGTTTGTAATAGAAATTATTCTAATTAAGTGTTTGTAACTGTCGCATAGGACAATTGTAATTAATATTAGAATAAATTATTTATATTATAAATAATTACTAAAGAATTTTTCTTCCAAAGCTGATTTATAGGAAGAAGAAGAACTAAAACTAACCATTGACGAGTCTTTGAGTGAGACGATACTGCGGCATTCTGGTGATTCCCTTGTGTCTGCTATTGCAAATTTTTTAATAAAAATGTTTTATTCTTCTTCTTCCTGTAAATCATCTTTTCAAAGAAATTCTTTAGTAACCAGCAAAATTTTTTTGAACAGGTTACCTCTGAATCTGTTCTAGAACAGGTCTTTTTACCACCGGTTCCATGCAACAGGTTTTAGAACTGATTCCTGGTAGTCAAAATGTAAGGTTTCACTGTCGCATAATCAGTTCTATAAATGGTTCCAAAGGAACCTGTTCTAGTTTGGAGGAAAAGAACCTGTTGCTTTTGAGACAAACTCAAACAAAAATTACCGATGGTAGAACATAAAGTAGAACAGGTTGCATGCAAGTACAAGTTGTTCCACAACTGGTTCTTTTCATCCGACAATTTCGCTGGGTAATTAGTTATAATATTAATTATGATTGTTCTATGTGACGGTTACCAAAGAATTTCATGCACATAAATATGGAAAATATGCGCCTAAAATATGCGGTTAGAAAAGAAAAATATGCTTTAGAAATATAAGATATATGCACTAAAAACAAATTATTTTTGGAAAAATAATGCACTTTAAAACTTAGAAATATATTTATATTTAAGTTAGTTATTTTGCAAACAGACACAAAACCCTAAAATATTGCCAAATATGCATTAAAACGCAGAAACTATTTATTAAAAAGACATCAAATATGCAAAAAGTCAAAATATGCAAAAACATGCATTTTAGTCAAAATATACAAAAATGTGCAACTACAAATCGATGCCATTTTGTTCCAAATTTGATGATTGGGATAAATATTTAGTCTATATTAGTTTTGGACTATCGAGGAAAAACATGCATTTGCACGGAATTCCTTGCCCTAATAATTACTAACTTTGAAAACTCAATATTTATACATATTCCCACCTAACGTAATTTTGGGGTTAGTTCCAACATTTTTTTATTGACGTCCCAACAAAATTGTCGGATGCAAAGAACCGGTTGTAGAACAACTTGTTCTTGCATGAAACCTGTTCTAATTTATGTTCTATCATCAGTGATTTTTGTTTGAGTTTGTCCCAAAAGCAACTGGTTCTTTTCCTCCAAACTAGAACAGGTTGCTTTGGAACCGGTTCTAGAACCAGTTATAGAACTGGTTCTGCGACAGTGAGGCCTTCCATTTTGACTTTCAGGAATCAGTTCCAGAACCTGTTCCCCGGAACCGGTGGTAAAAACACCTATTCTAGAACAGATTCAAAGGCAACCAGTTCATAAAAATTTTGCTCGGGTGCTTTGGACTATACCGGAAATATTATTAATACTAACCCATGTGAAAATCGAAATATATATGCACGTACATGATCATACATGGGCTAGTATATGATCATGCATGGGCATACATGATCATATACGTCTATGCATAGTTCAATGCATGAGCATAATTTATCTCATATATTTCCATATATCTTCGGATCCGAAATTTGAGAGTATATGACCCTACATGTTTATATATAACCATATATGGTCACATATGTTTCGTGTATGCTCATATATGATCATATATGGCCATATACCTCCATATACCCTTAAATTTCGGATCCGCAAATATATGGAAATATATGAGATCATGTATGGTCATACATTGACCTATGTAGTACGTATATGATCATGTATAACTATGCATGATCATATACTAGTCAATGTATGATCATGTATGTTCATATATATTTCGATTTTCACATGGGCTGTTATAATTTTTTTATACTCTAACCAGTTTAACTTTGAATTGTTTAAATCCTTAACGTTGATACGCATGAGCGAAAATACAGCTAATATTATTTTATTTTTAATGGTAGGTGTAGATTTTCTTTCAAGAATTTATTTCAATTTGTTCCATTTAAGAATCAAATAATTATGGTTGTTACAATTTAAAAAAAATTTGTCAAATATATTGAAATGCTAAGAAATAAATATGTTCCACCCTTATTAACTAATATATTTCATATAACATGCTATATGCACCGACAGAAAAGAGCACCATGTTCTGGACTTTAACACGTAGTTATCATAATATGATCCTAATGATTGTGTTATGATTGTAAATGATGCTGAAATCATCAGTGATTAGAATATAATTGTGGGTGTTGTGGTTTAATGTTCAGCGTTGTGGTGTAATGCGTTGGGCTGTTACTCATAAGGTTGCGGGTTCGAATCCCAGCGACGGCAACATCAATTTAGAAAAAATATATACCCTAGTAAAAATGATTTTTATATAATCAGATATGATTTTTATTATATATTATATTTATGATTTTATAGTATTATAACTTGACGAGTATTGTGAAACATATATTTTTATATGATTATATCAAAAGAAAATTTATACATACCCTAGTAAAAATGATTTTTATATATTCATATATTACTTTTATACAATCATTTATGATTTTATACAATTATAACTTGTCGAGTATTGTGAAACATATACTTTTATATGATTATATCAAAAGATATTTAATTATATAAACTTATATTAACCAGATCCACCATTTTTCGGATCAAATCATGTATGGATTAATATAATTATATAAAAAATATATTATTTGATCCGAAAAATGGTGGATCTGGTTAATATAATTTTATATAATTAAATATCTTTTGATATAATCATATAAAAGTATATGTTTCACAATACTCGACAAGTTATAATTGTATAAAATCATAAATGATTGTATAAAAATAATATATGAATATATAAAAATCATTTTTACTAGCGTATGTATAAATTTTCTATCCCTCATACATATCGCAGCGTCCTTCTTCGTCCTTGTTGTAAGATTAAATACCTCGCGCAATTACAGTGTTGCCATATTGGAAGCCCTTAGTTTTTCTTTTTCTTTCATGTCTTCTCTATCAGCTTTCCAAAGAAAGCAATAAGTCAATTAATAGGAAGAATTTCCTGAGTGTTGCTTATCTTAAACAAAAAAATAACATGTTCAGTAAGTATCATAATTATGACCGTCAGAATTATATAATGATTACTATGTGTTGCAGGCATAACATGATGCTCTTAAACTATCGTTTCCCCAATCACGTTAAATTATATTTTTCCTCTGCGTGTGATACAAGTATTATTACAAATTTAATATATTTAACAATCTACTGTATGCGTACATTTTATTCAAATCAGTTACTAAATGCTTAATTAGCCATAAAGTAACAATTATAAATATTTGCTGATATTTTTTAATCTAATCATTGTAAATCTGTGTGTTCATAATTACAAAATGAGATTAAATTCAAAAATAACAAATTAAAAAAGCAAAAGTGTTTTAAATAATTTAATATGAATTTTTTAAATCATCCAAATAGAAAAATTTCCATATTAAGTGTGAACACTTTTTTCTAGATTATAAGTTGTTTAAATTTACAATTTTTATAAAAATCTTTAAAATTTCTAAAATAAAATTTCAAAATAAATTAAGTTGCTAAGAAAAAATAATTAGAATCATTTTCAATTAATTTTTATTTCCTGTTCATAATTGATTTCATAAAATTGAGTGAAACTTGCTAGCAAAAGTAGTTTGCTAAATCTATATGAGGAACTCCTTCTTATACATGTTAGTCATTTTTATCCTTGTAACATTTCAATTAGTGGTTTTAATAAATCTTAGTTACAAAAAGTTTTAGCACAACAAAAACTCTTGTGACTTATTTAAAGAGGAGTCTTTTTTAACTAATTCAGATTTTTGTGAACAGTTTAGATAACTATGTAGACATCGTTATCAACATTTTTTTTTTATTTTTTATTTTGGGAAATCTATACAGAAGCTCTCTACACATTTTTGTTTGTTTCTTTGTGTATTTATACAACAAGAACACCCATATGCAAAGTGTTTTTCATATGGATTTTCACACTATTGTAAAGACAATAAACTTTTGCATTTGTGTATTAGTCAAAGGTGTGTGTGTGGTGAGTGGATTCAAGTAGAGTAGATTCATTTTTACTTAGTATATCTTCATTCAAATGTATGTATGCCAAGTATAGTTAAATCTGTTAGCTGAGTAGAGTTCTTCAACATGTTGTCAATTATTTTATGTGCAACAAAAACTAATTGGTTTAAAATACACACACAGGTACCGTTTTAACAAAATAAAACCTTAACAATATTCAGTGGTAACTAAAGTCAAATGAAATTAATAATATGGGAGATTGAGTTTATGAGAATTTGATATGATTCAATAAATTAAGTTTTAGAAATTACTAAAACCCAGTCTACAAATTTTACAGCGCTTCAAATTTATGACGAATAAGGAAGAAAGCACATTCTCAGAACAATTCCGTTGTGACAACAGAATTTTTTGCCAACCGAATTGATTCGGTTGCTGCAACCTCGTAATTCGGTTGCAGCAACCGAATTCAGTTGTGGCAACCGAATTCGATTTCAATTCGGTTGCGACAACTGAATTATCAGTTGCCACAACTAAATTCGGTTGCTGCAACCGAATTACGAGGTTGCAGCAACCGAGCTAATTCGGTTGGAAAAAATTCCGTTGCCACAAACAAACACCCTGTGGGAAAAGGAAAAGGTCACCGGACACGTCACGTGACCGGTACTTGGGAACGAGGACCGGTCCTTGGACCGGTTCTTTTATGTGAAAAGGACCGGTAACTTTAACATGGGCTTGTCCTAGTTGGGGGTCAATTGCCCCTTGTGACGTGTCACAGGACTGATGCAAAAGAACTTGTCACAGGACTGAAGCAAAAGAACCTGTCACAGGACTGAAACAAAAGAATCTGTGACAGTATTGACGTAAAAAAAACCTGTCTCAGGACTAACCCAAAATAACCTGTCGCAGAACTGACGCAGAAGAACCTGTCACGTGAGTGACACAAAAGAATTCAACGAAAAAGAACCTGTCAAAGTATGCAAAAACATTAATTTTTCTCAAAATATACATTTACGAAACGATGTCATTTTGTGGTAAATTTGATGATTCGGATAAATTTTTAGTCCAAATTGGTTTTGGGCTATCGAAAAATAATGCATTTGTATACAATTCCTTGCCCTATTAAGTACCAATTTAGATTTAAACTTTTGTTATTCGCAGTATATTTTTACTAGGAATTAAATTCTACAAATCTTATTTGTTTTGGTTCAGTCAAATTCCTGGGTTTTATGAAGTTTTAAAATTATTTATATTTGGTTATTTATTGCAGACAGAAAATTAAAACAGAATTTCAAAAAAGTTACCTTAATTTGTGAACTTGATTTGAATTGAAACAAAGAAGTTTAATTCATGCAATTTTTAAAGCACTTGAATTTTTAGTTTTTCGATGTTTATTGGGTAGTTTAAAAGCAAAATTGAAAAAAAATGCTTTAATGCGAAATTTTAACGGACGATATTTTCAAGTATAAAAAAGCTTTCTAAAAAAATTCAAACAGCATTTTAAAGGAAAATACAATTTGGAATATTTTGATAAAAAAAACCATGTTTTTTCACAGACGCCAGATTTGGATTAAGCTCACAGTTTGTCTTTAGAAAAGTATAGTTTAGTCCCCTTGTCAGATATTTGTCGGTATTTCAGTTTCGCAAGGATGTTTGAAAAAAAAATTTTTTTTGCCGAATGTAGGGCTCGCCGTTTTACATTTTTCGTTATATCTTTGGCATTTACAGTCGGATCTTAAAGTATGATACATCAATGTTTTGCTCTAAGGACCATTGACCTCAGGTATCCCGTTGTTGTATTTACCCACCAGATCTCAGTTGCTACCACCCTAATGTACGACCCCAATGTCAGAAATTTAAAGTCACAAAAAACATTAAACTTTTGCTAAGGAAGTTTTTCGATAAACCCAGCAGAAACTTTTTAAATTTTTTTTATTGGATTTTCATTGGAACTGTAAATGCCAAATTTATAATGAAAAATGTAAAATGGCGACCGTAGGGTTCGGCAAAAAAAAACCAGAAAATTTTTTTTAAACCTCCTTGCAAAAATACTTCATATTGGAGGGTGTACGGGAAACTTTTTTTTTTGCCTGTCAGGTGGTACGCTCTACTGTACATACAAGAGTTCCGCAACAGTTGTACAACAATCTGGTGAATGATTTGATTACTAAGCACTAGGGTAATCAATTGAGTAAAAATCGAGTAAGTCTTTTAACTATTTTAAATGTGGACAAATAGAAAAATTTAAACTTTTGGCAACATGGATAAGATAGAGAAACAACCTAAATAATTTAAATTATTAATCATTATTAATGTAATTGAGTGGTTTTGGTTCAGTGACGTTTTTTAATAAACAAAACTGCTTTTTGGTCGAGTAATTCTTACTCAAACAATTTTGCGAGTAAGGGTAAAAATCGTTTATAAGGAATAGTAACAAAAATTGTTTTCTCTTAAAATAAATTGTATTTTGATGGGTTCTACTCAGATACCCAAAATAACTGTTATATTTATTAAAAAGTCACAACCCAAATTTGTTTAATATTCCAATAATGCACTATATTTTATAAATCATATTGCACAAAAAAATCACAAAGTTTGGCAAACATTTTAATTTTTTCAATTTTTATATTTTACTCTATAAATTTCTGTTGTTTTTTGATTTTTATTTTAAAATTTTTTATAAAAGTTAGAGAATGATTTTTTTAAAAAAATTAACTACTAACTTTTTTATTTGATAATAAAATAAAAATTAAAAATTGACCTAAATTGAATGCCGGATGTTGCTGGAATATACTTATTTACTCACTTTAAATCACTGTTCAATCTTTTATTAACACTAGTTGACATCATCAGGATATTATAATTGTTGAAGTCATTGGTTCTATGGCTTTTGATTTATATTCTTAATTGTTATTTTTTGATAAAGAAAAAAATCACAAAATAACTTTTATTATTTTTCAAAAAATAAAAATCGTGTTTGGATTGTTTTTCTTTGAATTAAAAATAAAAATCAAACAGAGCAAATAAACAGAAAATTAAAAATATTCAAATAAGAAATAATTGTAAAACAATCAGTTTTTTGAATAAAAGTTATAACTGTTACGTCCCTGGTTCTACTACATATTCGAAAATTTTTACATTTGAAAATTTATTGCCAAAGTTAGAAGCAATTTATCTTTTACTCGCTTTACTCGATTTGAACACTCTACTAAGCACCTACTCAGCACGTTAAGTATTAACCCAATAACTTAATAATTAATCATATAATCGATCGATCAAAATTGTTTTGATCGTTTAATCGATCAAAATAAATAACAGAATAATTGACAACTCTAATATTTGTACCACTGGAATGTTCTGGTTGAGTCCCATTTCCACCTGTCATGGGACAGGTCCTTTCAGACGCTTGCTCTTTTCATCAGTCACAGGACCGGTACTTTGAGACCAGTCCTGTTTTCACCGGTTACGGGACAGGTCACCGGTTAGGTACTTTCAGACCGGTCCTGTTTTCACTAGTCATGGGACCTGTCCTTTCAGACCAGTCCTGTTTTCACCGGTCACGAGACTGGTCACTGGATAGGTTCTTTCAGACCTGACACCTATTTTCCCGCAAGGTATATTTGGCCTTAGATTTTGGTAGAGATTCACAAAAAAAAATAATTAAAATTTTGGGTTTAAATTTCAAATTCTGGCTCTGAGCCATAATTTTAACTGGCTTCTTTAAAATACAAATAACATAAATTAGAAAAAAAATTTCGCGATTTTTTGTTTTACAAACTAAGCACCAAACTTTGGGGAATATGAATTTAAAAAACCACACTTAAATATAATGGCGGAACGCGAAAAAGTGCTTTATGATACAAAAAATTAATTGGAAGACTTAATCAGCGATTTATATTCTGCAACTATACTGATCCAAAAACTTTCCATTTTGCAAATTTTAGTTTTATTTCATTTATTTGAAGATACTTATATTTCACTTATTACAAAATATTTATATTTCAGCTTTGAAATATTAATATTTCAAAATATTTATATTTCAGCTTTGAAATATTAGTATTTATTTAATTACTCCAAAATATTTGAAAAAATAGAAAAATATTAATATTTAAAAAAGCAAATATAAATATTGGTTTACTTACTTAAAAACCTTTATAAGTAATAAAACACTTATACTTGAACTTTCAAATATAATTACGAAAAATATTTCAAATTGTTAATATAAGCAAATATTTTTAAGTAACTATACAGCTTTGCATATAGCAACGGTGGGCAAATGCGGCCCTTTACTGTTTTTTGTGCGGCCCTTGTTGAAATTCAAATTTCGATTTTTTTATTTTAAAATATTTTTTTTTTATATTTTATTTCGCAATTTTTTTTAAATATTTTTTTTCTAAAATTTTTTAGATAAAAAATTAGGGACCAAATTTTGTAGTCGGAATTAAGATCGATTTGAAAATTGCTTACACTCATAAAAAAAAGTTAGTACAAAAGTCTTTAAACGCGTTCTGATTAAGCTGAACTAATTTTTCTGTTGTCTTCTCTAAAAAAGCCCGTACAAATAGGTAAAGATTCTGCTAAAATAACAGGAAATAGTACATGTATTTGCGCCAGCAAAATTTTGACCTATTTGTGGGGGAGTTGCTAAATTAGCGAAATATACCGAAGGGCGCAAAATAGTTAAATTTCCAGTAATAACATAAAAATTTTCAGTAACCATTGTAAAATTTTTTGTTGAGTCGGCGAGTTCTATAGTCAGCACAAAGCACGAGTTTAAACTTAAATTTTACTTTAGTGAGAAATTATGTTCGAAAATGTATTACTCAAGTAAAGATTTATTAAAATTCGTACTTATGTTAGTGATGACTATAATACTGCACCGCATTGGTCTGTGTGAAAAAGTCGGCGTTCAAATTATCAAAAGCACTCAAATTACTGACTAAATATTTAAGTTTGTAACATCGTTTAAATTAACCTTTTAGTACATAGTGTCCGAGATTTTTTTTGCTGTACACTCATAAAAAAGCCCGAAAAAATAGTTCAAAATTCTGCTAAAATAACAGGAAATAGAACATGTATTTGCGCCAGCAGAATTTTCAATGAAGTTGATAATTATGGTCTGCTAAATTTAGGTAAGCTAAATTCTACACACTGCTAAATACACAGGCAATTCTAGTAAACTTAGCTAAGAAATTTGAGCTAAATTCAACAGAAACATTAACTGATTTAACTGAAAATTTCTGCTAAAAAGTCTTGGTTTTTGGGCTCCACGGATCTGTCCATATATATTTTTGGGAGTATAGGTGGCTTATAAAGATTGATAAGTTCATAAATAGTATCGAATTTTTGTCCATTGCTTAGTTTCCGAGATATAAGCCATTTTGTGATTATACAATAAAAAATTATGAAAATATAGCGCCATCTTTATGTGCTATTGATAGCAGATCCACAAAAATATAAACTTTGGGAAATAATTGTGGCTTAAATTAACTGAAAAATTTGTAAAGTTAAGAAACATAAATTACTAAAAATTAGGACACAAAGTTAGTTCAAATACGGATGTTAGTAATTATTATGCTAAATGGGACTTACAAAAATGTTAGTTAAATCCTAAATTTTAAGACAAAATAACAGAAAAAATCAGCTCAATTGCGCCAGAACGCGTTTAATACACTTTTGCTAACTTTTTTTTTATAAGTGTATGTAAATACTCGAATCCAGGAGGCTATAGATTTTTATACATATTTTTGGCGTCAGAATAATATTCAGGCTCTTATAACTCGTTGAGTTTCAAATTTTCGTTGGCCGATTCCGCGACACAGTGAATCAGTGCAAAAACTACAAAAAAGTGTTCCAATAATATTTAATTCTACTTATTTAATTCAAAAATACCAAAACAGAATTTGCATGAGTTCTTGTGGAATCAATTTTAGAATAGATGGATGGACTTTAAAACCGTTTTTTTTGTTAAAAAAAAAAACATTAGTTCCATCCGCTTTCGTTTTACTTCAAGATTTGTAATTTTCTATTTTTATTGTATGGTGCGGCCCTGTATAATTTATGAAAAAACACAATATGGCCCTCGGTGACAAATCCGTGACCACTAGAGCGTACCATATTACAGGAAAAAAAAGGTGCGCCGCACACCCTCCAATATGAAGTATTTTTGCATGGAGGTTTCAAAAAAAATTTTTGTGTTTTTTTTTGCTGAACGTAGGGGTCGCCATTTTACATTTTTCTTTATATCTTTGGCATTTACAGTCGGATCTTAAAGTATGATACATAGATGTTTTTCTTTCGAGGAGACCAGTAATTCTAAGGGCCATTGAGCTCAAGTATCCCGTTCTAGTAGTTACCCCCGAGATCTCAGTTGCTACTCCCCTAATGTAAAACCCTAATATCAGCAAATTAAAGCTCGCAAAAAATCATTAAACTTTTGCTAAGGAAGTTTTTCGATAAACCCAGTAGAAATTTTTTATATGCTGGTTGCCGAACGTAGGGGTCGCCTTTTTAAATTTTTTTGCATTGGATTTTTCCTTTATATCAACACACTGGTCTCCTCGAGGCAAAAAATCGATATATCACACTTTAAAATCCGACTTTATATGCCGAAGCTATGTATAACAAAAAATTGAAAAAGGCGGCCCCTACGTTCAAAAATACTCCATATTGGAGGGTGTACGGCGAACTTTTTTTTTGAGGTATGGTCTAGTGCCCACCCTTGAGATATAGGCTTTAAGCGGATTTTTGCGAAATTGATAAAATATAGAGCTAAATTCAAATTTTAACGGACAAATTACCTTAAAATTTACAAAAAATTAAAAAATATGAAGCAAATTAAAAAAAAAAATAATGAGACCTAAAAAAACTTTTTTTATATCCATTTAATTATTGTAATATCAGTCATACGCCACCACTACATTTTATAACATTTTAACATAAGGAGTCCATTTCAATTTCTATATAATTCCAATTTATTTAATTCATTTATTCAAAAACCTCTTACAAAAGCCTATTTGATTTTTAAATTATTTTCTTATACTATTCGTATGATATTCTATTCATTTCCTATATTTCTTTCAAAAACTAATCAAACAGTGAAAAAAGAAAGAAAAACTTTTTCCAAGGTAAATTTCACAATTTGCTGTGAATAAATTACATTTCTCAATTGCATTTTCATTACATGTAGTTCAGCATATAAATTGTAACTAATTGGATGTAATAGTAACATAGAAACGTCAACATTGGTGAAACAACCTTTTGGAGAACACCAACACAACGAGGTACGAGTTTTTCTTCATTTTAGTTGTTATAACTTAAAAGGCCTTAAAATCTATGGCGTCAAAGTGTGATTTGGTGTGGGAGTGGTGAGGCTGATGTTGGTTAATTCATAGAAAATTCATGATTCACAGTTACATATTTTTTGAAGTACAATATAAAGGGTTAGTTAAAAAGTGTAGGAAGGAATTAAATTTTTAGTGTATGACATTTTCTGTTATAGAGATTTTGATATTTGTTAAATTTGTGAAGATTAAAAATAGTTATTTATGTTTAACTATAATAATTTCTAAAGCAGAATAGTTTAATTCGAAACCCAAAACAATCATATCCCGGCCGCTTATTGCTTTTGAAAATACCGTAATTACTTTTAAAACACCTTGTGTTAAGACTGAGAATTGTTAACAAAGCGTAACATGCGATTAAATTACACTTTAAAACGTGTTTTGAATTTTTATGCTTTCAAAATTAAATGACAGCAAGGCAACGTTAAAAGCATAAATAAAGTTTTTGTTTTTTTTGTTTTTTGGAGGACTTAAATGTATAGAAAAATTAATGTGATGTCGAGGTCATAACAGAAATATAAAATGTCCTGAATTTTTTTTTTTTTTAAATAATCATTAAACTTTATATAAATACGCTTTAATGATGTTCAATAAGAAATACCCAGACGTATGCGCGATATTATTACCAACAATATTACTCATACGCTTAAAGCACTAATTAAAAATTTAATGTGTTTTGAATTGCTTTAAATTTCTCGTGTTGTTTTCTTGTTAATTATAAATGTCAAAAACATTTCTTAAAATTCTTTTACACAACAGCTCTTGACTTGCATTTTGCTAGAAAACTTTGTTAAAACCGCAAAAATTATTAATTGTTTTTCATTAAACAATTAATAACCGCAAAGTGTAAATGTTGTTAAACACTCATCAACATCATTGTCGTCAACAAGAATATAATTTTCAACACAACATCATTTAAGTATCATAACAATTTATAAAATTTTAAATAAAAAAAGAAAAACTTTTAACTGCATATCATAAACAACATATTTCAAAACATAATTCTATAACCGAACACTGTATAGAAAAGTTAACCATAAAAGTCAAAAATATGTTTTCATTAAATAACATTTGATTATGATGAAGAGCTAATTATTAAAGTTGGTTTTGACACATTTTATAAGTATTTAATTTGATAAATTATTCTAAAATTATGAATACAAAATTAAAAAAAAAACTTTATTGAAATAATTTTTTTTATTTATCTCTTTATATATTATTTTACTCATTAATTTTAATTAAACACAAATATTTAACAGCTAGACATACAACTGTTTTTTATTTAGTTTTTAAATAAAAAAGTTTACTTTACCGTTCTTACTAAAAAAAAAAAAAACAACCAACAGTTTTTAAATGTGAAAAATAAAAACTAAATAAACCCGGAATAAAACTTTAGAATTTTTAATAAATCTAAATTAGTTTGTCACCTTAGGTTATTTAATTGTATAAAACACACACAAATAAAAGTTTTAATTAACTGCTTTAAGGAGCGAGATTGGAAAAACTGACGAGTAATAAGTAAAAGCGAAAAATAATGCTTAAAAGGGAGTGATTTTATAATTCCCTTCAATATAAATAAATTTAATGCATTCCTTGATTGCCAAGACCTCGGTCTGAAAGACGGTATTTTCATCCGCTAGGCGAAAGCATTTTCTAGCACAGAAATTGCAGTTACAGAAGTCATTCCAACAATTCTCAAACCATCCGCATGAAAGTGAATACCTGGATTATCCCTCAGGAAGATACCTTATAACCAGGATTCCCTGCTCGGAAAATTCTGCATCAAAAAATTTTTAATCTCTCGAAGATTCTATCATAATTGAATTCCGTGATGCTGTATCTTGGTAACTTGCCTAAGATATTCTGGCGGTTAGTTCTCCGATTGGCACAAATTCACTCACCGGTTTCATTCAGCTGAAGCATAGCTAAGGCGGCCTCATATATAAGCCCTATCTCAATAGCTTCAGTGGTCATTCTCGGGTATAAGCCCCATTTGTAGCCTACAGCCTTAGTTATCCCACTCTCGGTGTATTGCTTTCAGTGTAATTCTTTATTTTTACTATATACTAGTAAAATGAGAACATCAAAATTAAAACTGTTAAATTTACAGAACTTTAGTTATATTTAGTTAATTGAAAATAGCAAAATGTACTGCCAAATCTGCAGAAAATTCTGCTAAATATTTATAGACTAAAAATAACAAAAATGTACTGTTAAATCTACAAAATTTCTGCTATTTTTAAGCTGAATTTAGTTGAATGCAAATAGCAGTCTATTCTGCTAAAATCAGCAGAAATATTTGCTAAAAAATTGTAAACTCTGTTTTTAAAAGGCTCGATTTTTATTTGCATTAAAAAAAAAATCGAAGAAAAAACTTTGAAAGTTTAAAATTTTTGGTGATTTTTTAGGCTACTAATTATTTATAAAATTTTTTGCTGATTTTAGCAGGTTAGTTTGGTATTCTCCATTTACAAAAATTTAGCTCAAATATAACTAAAATTCTGTATATTTAGCAGTTTTATTTTTGCTGTTCCTATATTACTAATATATAGCAAAAATAATCTGCTAATTTAGCAGTTTTTTTTTCTGCAGCATCATTTTTAACTAATTTTTAGTAGTTTTAACTAAGTTTTTTACGGACTTTTTTCTATTAAAAATATCATATCAGGAACAGAAGGCTATCTACAACAATCTTCCCAAAGCTTAGGAAAGAACAAGCTGGATTTCGCCCTCAAACATCCTGTGATGATCACGTCAACAGTCTGATAACTAATAAAAAAAGTAAAAGTCGGGCATGCCGACCAGTCTGGTTAAGCAGTCAGGTTAAAAGCCAACTAATGTTTGGATTCGAAATTCGAGTGGGTTAAAATGGACTTGTGAATAAAAATGATTAAAGAAGAGAAAATCGGAAATATAGCCCATATCGGCGATAGGACCCAAATATGGACCTATCTTATCTTTAATCAATAGGCTTTATCCTTGGGGCCATGTGAGTCAGCAAACTAAATTTTACTGAAATATCTTTGCATTTGCGACCAGCAGCGTGTAAGCAAGCCAATTTTGGGGGAACCTATATATGGGCACAAGGTCTATACATAGACGGATTTGCAACAAAATCAATAGGCTTCGTCCTTGGGCCGACATAGGTCGGTGTACCAAATTTCATCAAATTTCAAATTTCATATCTTAATATTTGCGACCTGTAGAGTGCGCACAAGGATACATGGACAGACAGACAGACTGACAGACACATGGACGGACGGACGGACATCGTAAAATGGAAACAAAAAGTGATTCTGAGTCGATCGGTATACTAAAAGGTGGGTCTAGGTCCAATATTGCTTGGTGTTACAAACTTATAATACCCTGTCCACGTAGTGGTGTAGGGTATAATAACAAGTAATCGTTGCAAAAGTTCTTTGCTTTCGTTCTAATGACTATGAATGGAATTAAAAGCTTCAATATTAAATACAACTGACAAACATTTGCTTTGCTGCTAAGGGAACTTTGGTTAAATAAACAACGACTTGTAACATAGAAAAAAAAACAAGAGCTTTGTAAAAAATATGTGAATTTCATTGTAATACATAAATAACTATTTAAAATATTTGAATTTATTTCTCAATTCATTATTTATTTGAGAGTTTACATATATGCAAAAAAAACTTAAATGTACATTATAACCTAGAGAGAACCCCATAAAGTTCTGATGAAAGTGCTTGGTAGTACTTGAAAATGCATTAATTGTTAACCATTGGTTCTCGGAAAGTTTTTCATTAATTTTTTCTCTATTTGTTGTAAAATATGTGGTGAATTCCATTTGGAATTTGTCATATTTGATCTTAAAGCCGAACAAAAATAACATCCATTGTAAATTTTTTACATAAAGAATTCAAATTTTAAGAACTATTCAGGAAAATTTTATGTTTCAAAGAATCAGTTGTAAAAGAGCTACTTTTTCTTTTTAACCCTTCTACTATACTAAATCCGATGATTTTTTCTTTTGAAATTGACCCAACAACAACCGTTCCTATAGTGTAAAACTGCAACCGGTTTCTCCAGGCTCAGTCCTGGCACTAGTTCTGGTGTGGTTGGTAATACATTGTAAAACATTTCTAGTAGTACAAAAATGTTGTAATTTTTTCAATATCACTCCTTAGTTGTTCATATGTGCAGATGGACATTAATTCACAGGTACAAAAACATGTGTTTTTTCTGACAAAATCATTAATTAGTGTGTTTTTTAATCACCTGGATTTAGAATTTTTCATACAAAAAGTGGATTTATTAAATCCAAAAAAAAGCTGGATTTAATAAGTCCATAATAAAAGCACAAATATATGAAACAGCCTATTAATTTAATGTCAGAAAAAAATACGAATAAAAATTAAAAGAGAAACAAAAAAATTGAAAAACTAACAAATAACAGGTTTTTATTAAATTTTTTTTTATGAAATATGTTTAGAAAAAAAAAAACTGCACCTCACCAAATACATATTTTTAATCTTGGACATGGAGAAATAGCTCAAATAGAAATGGCAATTTTTCACTCTACAGTAAGTAATTTAATTAAATCCAGTTAGTGAATATTAAATATTGCAATGGAATTTTTCAATTGTGTAAAAATATAAATTGAAGTGATAAAACTGAAAAGGCAGACTGTTTATCGCTGTTTTATATAAAATATAATTAAAAATTAAAAGTTAAAGTAAAATCCTTCATCATCGAATTCGGTATTAAAAATTAGGGTGAAAGAAGTGTCGTACAGAAAATTCTTTTTAAAATAGGGAGAATCTATTCCCATCTGTTGAGCACTTTTAGAAATACTTTTTGGATTTATTAAATCCAAGTGATTAGAAAAAACAGCTAATATTTAGGTTGTTCACAAGTGGTGCAGTCTGTTGTATCGTGGTATCGTCCTAATAAAGAACAGAGTTGTTAACATTTTTGTTTTACTTTAAGAGCGATTTTTTTCTGGCTTTTCTCTCTGTTGGCATACTTAAACTTAGGACAATAAACATGCGTAAAAATGTTGTAATGTGCTATTCTCAAATTTTGTGTTTTTTAAATTTAAATTTTAACAACTCTGTATTTTGTTAGGACGATACAACGATACAAGAAACAGCACACCACTTGTTATTTTGTTTGTGTATTAGAAATAATTCTTTTTTAAATAAAGAGAGAATAAAATATACATAATCAGTGTGTTCGTTTACTCAAATTTCTTACTACTTTTACTACAATTGGAAAGTTTTGTTTACTTTTTGTATTGAATTTTTCCAGCTGTGGTAAAAGTAGTAACTTGTAGCATTTTATTTCGTACAGTCATATTACTTCAAAAGTTAATTTTTTTATTAAATACTAAAATTAGAAAATAAATAAATTTTTCGGTACAAAGACAGCTTATTCAATGGGAATTTATCTATCTTCTAAGTGTATAATTGAAAATGAAATGAGGTTGTTGGTAAGCGTATCACTTGCGAACGGCTGGACCGATTTATTTTGTTTTTTTTTGTTTTTTTTTTCAAAGTTAGCTATAGTGTGAATAAGGTTTTTAGGGAAAGAAAAATTTTCAACGCCCACTTCTACGCACCTTTTTTCCGATATATCTAAAATTCGTATTTTAGATATATCGGAAATTGTTCATATATATAATTTCCTATCCGGTGGAGCAAAAAGAGGAAAAGTCTTCCACTGACGGCCTGCACGAACCCCTTTGGATAGAAACCTAAAATTTAAAGAAGGAGTGTATTTGGAGAACTAGAATTGAGAAACGAAATGGAAAGGGAATCGAGTGAATTGAACGAAATGGAATTGAAAGGGGAACGAGCAAAATTGAAACGCTAAACAATTGAAATGCAATGGAACGGGGAGTGAATGGTATGGAATAGTTAACAAGTGGAATTGAAACACTAAAGTTCAAAAATGGAATGGAACGAAGCAAGTGCAAAGAAATAGAATGGAAAGAGGAACGATTGATATTGAAACACAAGAGAGTATGAACGGTATGAAATGAAATGGGGAGCGAATAGGATGGGAATAATTAAACTGGGAAACGAAATTAAATGGAACGTGGAAGGAGTGAAATTGAAACACTACCCAGCAAAAAAAGAGATGCCGAAGCAGTAGAAAAAGCACTAAAATTGATGATCTAGATGTACTTCTTTTTTAACATAAACACTAATGATTTTAACATTGAGTTGTCATAGGAGAGGAGTACTCACACTTCAACATTTGTTCAGTACTTTTTGAACCAGTGGAAAGGAAGCTCTTTTTCACCAATTAAAAATTAAAAAAAAATTCTTCGCAAAAAAAAATTCTTCGCAAAAAAAAATTATATTTTTTTTATTTTACAAAAGTTTTTTAATTGCCGCCACCGGGTATCGAACTTGCGACCCCCGATTGCTAGTCTATCGCTCTACCGCTGAGCTATTCTTTGATATGAAAGTTGACTGGCATAAAAACACCACTTTGTTACTGTGAGATATTGTTCCTAATTTTCTTCAATAAAAGTACCTATTAAACAAGTGTAAAAGGTGCACTCCAATTTCGTATTGTTTTCATTACTATTTTTACGGGTGCATAAAAAACAATTTCTCATAATTTTTTTACATATATGTACATAGTTTTAAAAATTAAAAAAATATTGAATTGAAACAAATTAATTATAAATATTAAAACAAAAATTAATAAAATAAAAAAAATTAAAAAAAAAAAATAAAAAAAAAAATAAAAAAAAATTTTGGTTCCGCCGGGAATCGAACCCGGGACCCTCCGTTTGGAAATGCCAAATGATACCAAAATCACTTTTAGAGCAATTACTCTTAGAAGCAATACTTAAGTTATTTTTTGGAAGTTGTTCAGAAGTAATTCCAAAAACGTTGAAAAAATATACTAAAATATACTTTGGAAGCAATGAAAGAAGTGTTGTTTTTTGAAGTTGTGCAGAATTACTTCTAAAAAAGCTGTAAAAATACACTAACGGATACTTTTTAAGTAGTGAAAGAAGTAGTTTGTAAAGCATTACTTCCAATTTTTTTTGCAAGTTGCTCCAATGGAGTGACGAAACTTGAATTGTATTTAATTTTCGTTAACTAAAATTAAAAAAAAAAAACTGCCACCACTTTCTAAAGAAAGCTGATGAAGGGGACCTGGAAACTCCCTGCAACGATCGTCTTTTCATTCCTGAAAGTGTAGAGGTTTTTGAAAGCGAAAGCCCTATGAAATATTTGTCAGGAGAGTATCCTGATGATGAAAAATAGCAGTTTTTGAAAAAAGTAGCTACTTATTATGTTAATTCATAATAAGGAAATTGGCCTCGAACTAAATTAATAAATTTCTAATTAACTAATTAAAAAGGTCGAAAAAGAAAACAATTTTTATTTTTTAAAATTAAAATTAAAAACCAACGTTTTTAAGAATTTTTATCGTTATGTTGTCAGCTAAACCCTACGGGAAATTTTAACAAACTGTCACCGAACTGGCCCCTTTATATGAAATAGACTTGTCACTTTTACATGGCGTTGTCATAGCAGGGGGAAATTGACCCCTTGTGACATGTCACAAGACAAATCCCAGGACAGGTCCCTGAACTTTGTTTTTTATGAGAGTTCAGTAACCTGTCCTAGGATTTGTCTTGTGATATGCCACAAGGGGTCAATTTCCCCCTCCTATGACAACGCCATGTAAAAGTGGCCAGTCTATTTCATATAAAGGGGCCAGATTGGTGACAGTTTGTTAAAATTTCCCGTAGGGAAGCTTCGAGGTATATTTAAAAGGTCGAAAAAATTATTTATTGTAAATCTTTTCATCATTTAATTTTAATAACTACCCAGTGTAGAAACGGTAATGACATATCATTATTTTTTGGACTACCAGTAATGACACCCACTTACCTTCTGCATTATTTTAAAACATATAATAATGAGTTACTGATAATGACTTATTTTTATCATTATTTCAAATAGAAAATAATTTTAGATAGATATAGATATAGAATAGACTCAATATTTTTTAAACACTGGTAAGGATATATGTAACCACATATTTTTTGATTTTTTGTATGTTGGGGAGTAAGCTTACTTGTGTGCAGCAGGTCAATTATGTTTTTATCTATTAAATATTACATGTCGATATAGCTCAGATGGTAGAGCTATTGACTGGCAATCTGTAGACCCAGGTTCGATACCCGCACCAGCAAATTTTATTAAAAAAACAATACAATAAAAAATATTTTTTTTTTATAATTTATTTTTTGGAAAATCTATTTTTAGACTTATTATTTTTGTCAGTACTGGTTAGGGATGCCGAACGGGACTGGTTTTTACAAATCCCGGGATTCGGGATTTTGAAAATTTCAATCCCGGGATCCCGGGATTTATCGGGATCCCGGGATTTTTCGGGATTTCGGGATTTTTCGGGGTTTCGGGATTTTCTTGTTTCATCATATTTTTAATTTTAAAAGTAAATAGCTGAAATAAACCCTAAAAATTTAAATAATTCATTATAAATCTACTTATTATTTCTTGCAGTATGAAGAAATAAACAAATTAAGCCGTATTCACAATGCTGAAGTACTCCACGCTGCAGAGTTGAGGGTATAAAATAGAGATAGCATGATACAAAAAATATATAAGTGCAAAAAAGAAAGGAACAAAATCCACTCAGAGGGGAGTACTACAGCATTGTGAATCTGACTTTAAACATAGAAATAAGTATGTAAAAATAGCAGAAAAAGCTACCAAAAATTAGCAAAAAAGGCTCCGCGATAAAAACTAATGAAATCAACAGAACTTATTTACTAAATAATTGTTAAATTTCCGAAATATAAGAAATATACCAATGACTTAAATTTAAGCAAATTGCAGTTTACCTCTGAAGAAACTTTTTAACCAAAAGTAGCTAAAACACTGCTATATCTACAAATTTTTAGTTATATTTGGCTAAAATTAGTTGAATGCAAATACAAACTACTCTGCTGAAATTATCAGAAATATTTAGTGACTATTAGTTTTTTAAATCAACTAACAAAAAATGTTAAGAACATACCTCTGATGATTTCCGAAAGGCAGATTGTTAGATTTTTTAATTTAACAAAAATTTACTGTTTTTAGTCGACAAAATTATTTTGCATGAAGTTATGATTTTAGCAAATCATCAATAAAATAAATAAAAACATGTCCGTTAAAAGCTAAATTACGATTTTCAAAAGTTTCACAACTGAATAAAAGTTTTTAAATTATTAAGGTTTTTATTCAGATTTATTTAATCTCTAATCTATTTTAATCTGTTATTTATGAATGGGAAAAATTAGTTCTTTAATAACATTTAATAAGATATTAGATTTATGTGATTTTGGTCGAATATAACAATGAAAACAAATAAAAAAAGAGATAAAATATGCCAAATAATGAAATCGGAAATCCCGGGATTTTTTCAAGACCAATCCCGGGATTTCGGGATTTCTAAATCCCGAAAATCCCGGGATTTTCGGGATCGGGATTTCGGGATCGGTATCCCTAGTACTGGTAAGCACATAGGTAACGATATATTTTTTGATTTTACGTATGCTAGTGTGTAACCATAACTCATTATTTTTCGCGACATCGCCATAATTACATGTAATTACAAAAGTAACTAGTTACCATTACCAAGTATGTAGTTACATAACCACATATCTGGTAATGATTTTCTACACTGGGTAATTAAAAATGAAACTTGAGAACTAATGTGTCCCATACGAATTAATATTAGAGTAGTATACCGACCTGTTGATTTATAAATTTTTGATAGATTTTTTTCTATCCACAAATTATAACTAAAAATAATTTAATAGCCGTTTTTTCTAATCACTTGGATTTAATAAATCCAAAAAGTATTTCTAAAAGTGCTCAACAGATGGGGTTAGATTCTCCCTATTTTAAAAAGAATTTTCTGTCCGACACTTCTTTCACCCTAATTTTTAATACCGAATTCGATGATGAAGGATTCTACTTGAACTTTTAATTTGTAATTATATTTTACATAAAACAGCGATAAACAGTCTGCCTTTTCAGTTTTATCACTTTAATTTATATTTTTACACAATTGAAAAATTCCATTGCAATATTTAATATTCACTAATTGGATTTAATTAAATTACTTACTGTAGAGTGAAAAATTTCTATTTGAGCTATTTCTCCATGTCCAAGATGAAAAATAAGTATTTGGTGAGGTGTAGTTTTTTTTCTAAACATATTTCATAAAAAAAATTAAGAAAAACCTTTTATTTGTTAGTTTTAAAATTTTTTTGTTCCTCTTTTAATTTTCATTCGTATATTTTTCTGACATTAAATTAATAGGCCGTTTCATATATTTGTGCTTTTATTGCGGATTTATTAAATCAAGCTTTTTTTTTGGATTTAATAAATCCATTTTTTGTATGAAAAATTCTAAATCCAGGTGATTAAAAAACACGCTAAATATTTTAAAGTTTTTAGTTTCAATTTTAAAAGTATTTAAAGTTATTTTATTTTATTCATGCTGTACAATTCAACCACATCTCTAACATGATTTTCTTTGGCATGTTTCATCAGTATGCATCAACATAATAACCATTTTTGTACAATTTATAAAAACCACTCGGCATAAATATAAAATGAACTTAAACCAAAATAAAGTAGAGGCGGATAGAAAAGTGGAGTACTAGTGTACTGCCTTAAAAATATTAGGTGTATAAGAAAACATACAGCCTTTATGGTTTTTTTTTTCTATTGCAGTCAAAATAACCACACACTCTTTTATTGCTTATGCAATTATTTATTTAACACTTTATGAATTTACATACAACAGTATGACACACACAAATTTACCAACGATATGAATACAGCGATTTCCTAAAGCTCAACTGAAGTATACAAATGCTAAAGCGCAAATTACTGCATACGTCAAGTGGTTGTAGAAGAAGCTAGAGAATTCGAGAGTACTAAAATTATAACATTTATTTTATTCATAGCAGAGCTCCCAATTTATTAATATTAAACCAGATTGTGGGATTAATAAATCCCGTTTTTGGAAAATTCTTCGTCTTAAATATGAGAATTTTCAACATTAGACTAATAAAATTTTGTAACGATATACTAATGGTATAATCTTCGAAATAATTGTAACATTTAGAATTTTCGTTATTTTGTTAGAGCTGCAAATCCAAATCAGCCAATTACTATTTTTTACACCTTATATAAAAATATGTGTTTGATGATGGTATTGTACTTTATTATCCTTCACAATAGACATCTAAGGGAAAGCCTTGTGAAAATTTTACTTGCATCCTTATGAGTCATGACTATTACTACTGTTTTTAGTACCTATCGTACACTACTGCCCGTTTGTTGTCTTTATATTTTCAGTCTCTATGTTGTAGTCTCGAGTTTATTGTTGTTACAAATACATGATTTTGTTCCCTGCAACTCACAGAGTTCTATGGGGTGGTATGTATTTATTCCAAACCCACAATAACAAAAAATAAATAAATTATTTATTTATTTTTTTAAATGCAAATTCAAGATGCATGAATACGAGTGAGGAAAGTGTCTTGTGTTGTGTCAGGTATAATAATCGCCGACAACGCTTGGACACTTTGATATGCTAAAAATACAAAAAATATTTAAAAAAAGAGGAAAATGCATAGTTACTGAATTACAAGGGAAAAAACACACAAAAAAGCGAGATCTATTCTTTAGGGTGAAATTCTACTACACAAATGTGTCATTGTGAATTGTGTTGGGGGATTAAGTTTAGTTAAAGGATGTCAATGTAACTCAGTGAATAAAAAACCATGGTTAAAAGGTTTCAAGGATTTACGTTGAACATACAAATTGCTAGAAATTATATAATTTATAAATGTTTTATATGTTTGGTGTATGCACAGAGGTCATAAAAGATTATGAATTTTAATTATTTAAAAAAGGAGATTTTAATTTAGTTTTAAAATCGTATGATTAATAAAGGGTGTTTTTTATAAGCCCGACAGAACTTTAAATTGTAAAAAATAACACAAAGAATTAAATTTTAATCCAAAAAAATGTATTATTCCAAAGATCAATACATGACATTAACATTTGAAAATGTTTTCGGCCAAATGGCTACCGCGACTGTTCTTGATGAAGCGCATTTTGGACGTCCAATTTTAGCCTACTTTTTTGAGCACTGCTGGCGGCATGTCACGAATAACACGAACTATGTTAGCCTCTAAGTCGTCAATTGTCGCAGGTTTATCAGCATAAACCAGTGACTTCACTTTACTTTACAGGAAATAATCGAGAGGAGTAAAATCACACGACCTTGGAGGCTAATTTACAGGTCCATTTCTCGAAATGAACTTATCGGAAAATTTTAATTTCAATAAGTACATGTTTGCGGTTGTTGTTTAGCACTCAGCGCCATCCTGTTGAAACCACATCTCGCCCGGATCAATGTCATCCATATTTTCCAACAAATTGATCACGATCATGGTATGGTAACGATCTCCATTGACCGTAACGTGAGCCCAGGCTTCATTTTTTAAGAAATAAGGCCACCAGCGCACAGAGTAGTATGTGACCCGAAAAGCTGGCCAAAATTATTAGACGTGTTTTTTGAACTTAAACTTCGGGGATTTTGATATTTTTAGGTTTAGTTTGATAAAAAGAATCCAGTGGCGGATTTTTGGAGGGTTCGTGTTGATTTTGACCCCCCTCTCTCTCGTACTTCGCAGAAGAATGAGAGTTTCCAATTTTTTTTATTATTTTGTATTTTAATCCTTTATCGACCAAAGTTTGAAGGAAAGTATTTTATTTTATTTTGTGCTTTTACAACGCCCCTAGTGGAAATATTTGGAACTAAAATTTAAATTTTGACATGCTGTATCTCCGGAACTCGTCAAGATTTTTCCAAAACTAAAATGCGGAATGCGGATTGGTCTACACAACCTAGTTGAGGATGGTGTTGGATTTTTCCGTACACTCAAAAAAGTTTGACAGTTACTACATGACAGTTGTTTGTATAGTAATCAATAATTGTTGTTTTTAACTGTAATTACTGTTGTTTTTCTATGGGAAAATGGAAAGCAACTGTTATGACAGTTATTTAAGGAAACAACTAACGAAAAGTACTGTAATTTCGTTACAGTTGTTTAAAGCAGTTATTTTTAATATCATAATGAACAAGTACCAAAACAGTACTTTAACAGTAAACAGTTCTTTTTGTTAGTTATTTAAAAAATAAAAAAATTACCTTTGTCGCCTTTTTAACTGCATACACCTTTGTTTTAACTGTATTTTTAAGTAGATTCTACCGCCAAACTTTTTGAGTGTACTGCTTTTATTTTTACATTAGCATTTGTGATTATTTGAAGGCATACCAGATTATTTGGGATAATTTAACGTCACTATCCTTTTTATTATCAAATTTTTGTATATAAGATGATTGGTGCGAATCATCACAACCCTATTTACTTATAAGTTCCAGAAAATCAGGTTCTTCAGATTTCAACTGCAATAAAATCTCATCAAGGTATTTACATAATCGGTCGAGAAGAGAGTGAAGCTTTACTTCCGATAAGGTTTCACTTACGGTTATGGCATCTTCAGTAGGAAAACAAATTTTTTAGCAATATAATATCATATTGGTTTTTCGTACCGGGTTGGCTCAGAAGTTGTTAAAGATTATTTGCAAATTCCTGCTTTTCTAGGAGATATCTCTATTAATTTGGCCGCATTATTATGTTTATGACTCACAATAATATATGAGCAAAAGTGCCTGATGAGCAAAAATTAAAAAAAAATGAAATTTTCAAAAAATCACCAAAAATCATGGCGTAAACTTTTTTTTGTTTAAAATAAGAGATTTCCAATATTATTTTGGTATATAACGTTTTCACTAAACTCACTACCTTGGCTTTTAAAAATCTTCTTCTTATTTTTGTTTTTTGCAAAAAAAGTGTGTAAAAAAATGTTTTTTTAATTTTTGAACCAAGTGTTCCAACATAAATATTTAAGATAAAATTTTTTAAAAATTGCTGAAAATAGTATTAATCAAGTCTTTCATTGAAAAAAGAAAAATCAATTTAAAATTTCCATTCGTTCAGCCATAAAAAATATCATATAAACAGGGGACCGTAACGGTTATAAGTGATATCAAAAAAGTTCTTTTATAACAGTTATTTTGTTACTTAAAAAAATAAAACGCCATCTAAAACAGTTATTTTGCAACATAAAAATAAAAGGTCGGATGAAACTTTATTTTGCCGTCATAAAATAAAACTCATTTGAGGAGTTTTATTTTTACCGTCAATAAATTTAAAACTCATTTCATCTAAATTGACACCCTCATCAAAAATTAAACTAAATATGCCAAAAAATTACTTTGAATATTGTGCAACCCAACTAAGCGTTGAAAGAGCATTCTCTGCTCTTAAATTTGTATTGAGCAACCCGCGTTCAAAACTTTCCGCAAAAAATTTGAAAAAAATTATATTTATTAAATTAACCCTCGAAGTGGCACATATTTTGAGCCCTTAGTTCTGGCACATGGTGTCTGGCCAGACCCCTATACATTTACATGCATTTGTACGGAAATAAGGGCTGTTTGCCGTTAAATTTTTTACTAAGATAGGAAAATATTTGTTATATTTTGTGTTTCTGTTTCTTTTTACTATGTTAATAGCTACCTGAGGAAGAAGAAATAGACCTGAAAAAATCTTTGGAATGAAAAGGGCAACAATTTTTTTGTTCTATATTTCTCTTTATTATGGGTAAAGTAATAAATGTTTATGACAAAATAGAAAATTATTATGAAGAATACATTGATTTTTTTATTCAGAATTTTGCGGAAGGCAACAAAAACATAAATAATCTACTTTTGAATGTTGCTGACAAACAGGATTGTTGCATTTGCAGCAAAAAAAAGCGTGTCTTACGGCGTATTTTGTCACCTTGCTGCAGGCAAATTCTGCAATCTTTTTTGGCAGCTAATGTGTCTGGACCACTGCGTGAAGCCACATTAAGGTTTGCTATATTGAGAGGTCTCCCAAAGAACGCCTCAAATGCTATACGAGTTGTTGGTTGAGCCACAATGTGCGGATTATTGATGCGATTTTCAACGTTGGCCAGTACCAATTGCTTTGCAAGTTTATATAAAAATATGCGTCTTCTTTCTTTTCTTGTATTTTCATCATTTAGCTTACATATAATGTAACTTGCCAATGCCATCACATCAATCATGTTGCAGAAAAACGCGTATGTCCAGCGTCTGGTTGACCGTTTTGTTGTGTAATGAGTTAGCATTTGATCCATCGTATCGACTCCGGCTTTAGTTGAATTATAAAATAAAATTGCTTCCGGTTTCATGGCTACGCCTTCAACATGTTTCGTGTAATGCAGGGTTGAATTAAATTGACTGCCTTATTGTTTTTGGGCACGTAGCTGCAAAGTGCAACAAGATTTTCATGAAAACCAAACACACTTGAAAGAATTGGTCGTCTGGTGCTCTTCATAACTTCCTTAGGAAGACATCTTTTGTTTGCTCGAATGGTGCCAACAAATGCCAGTCCCATAGCAGCAAGTCGTTTAGCGCCATTCAATGAGGTGAAAAAATTATCAGAAATAATTGTTCTGCCGCTGTTTGCGTAACAATTTGCGAAATACATTAGAACGTTTTCACCTTGATTTATCTCCCGATTGTCACCTTCCTTTCCAGTGTATAGTTTTCCTTTCAATGGAAATTTAGTCTTAGCATCGCATGCCCACCAAACTTTGATCCCATATCTTGCAGGTTTTTGATGGGATATATTGGGTGAACTTTGTGCACCCACGATACGGAAACAACTGCTCATCGATGGTGATATTTTCATAAGGTTCATAATAATTTTGCAGATTTTCATTGAGAAAATTCCAAAGGTCCCGGATAGGAGCTGCTTTATCTGTTTGCTGTCGGAATGCCCGCGTACGACTATTATCGAAACGAATATATCTGGACAGAGTAATGAATCGTTTGTGCGACATAGCCGCACGGAATATGGGCAGCGAATCAGAACGCCACAATATACTGGAGTCTTGCATATTATTATGGCTGAGACCAGAAGCCAACAAAATCTCAATGAATGCATCTAGCTCAGAGCTTGTCAAATCAATCCATTTTCTTTGGGTAGACTCTGGATGTTCTTCATTCCATTTTCTAATTGATTCTCGCACATGCCGATTTGTTTCACTAATGATGACGAAGGTAATATTGGTTGAGAAAAATAGCTTGAATACCTCAACTGGATTGGTGAGCCTTGTTTTTGTTCCAGATTGAAAACGCATGATATTATGCTGGCGCAAACGAGATGCAGGGGGTTCAGTTTCTTTCCATTTAGTACCGTCTTTACCATAAAAACAGCCTGAGTCGACTTCATTTGCTGCTTCAGCATCATTTCCACTTTCTTCTTCTTTATCTATCATAAAGTTCGTTAGGTTCAATTTCCAAATCATTTTCTATGTGTGATGCATCATCTTCTGGCACATAATCAGCAGTGTCGTCACCATCGTTTTCAAAAACATCATCATTTTCATCAGCTTCTACCTGACTTTGAAAATCACGCACTAATGCCTCTGACAATTGGGGTTGCAAATTCGCGCTACGCAAGCGTGTATTATAAATAAATTCCAGTTCATCAGCCATAATATACTAACAACGCAACAAATCTACCTGCGTAAAATTATTCACAAGTTTAAAATTACCGCACAAAAACTAGATTACTTCTTCACTGTTCAACGTTCAATGAAGAACTAACTCACAAACAAAATCAGAAGAAAGAAAGAAGCATAAAAGAATAAAGTAAATACAAATTTCCAACTCGTGCCATGTGCTTTGCCTATGCGTTCATACAAAATGCATAGGGGTCTGGCCAGACACCATGTACCAAAAGTAAGGGAGATTACCTGAAATTACAGCCATGTACCTAAAATAGAAGTATGCTAAATTGAAGCATGAAAATGAAATATGTCTGGCCAGAACCATGTGCCACTTCGAGGGTTAAACAAACAAATTACTACATATGTTTTATCAGGTAGATTCAATAAAAAGAGATTGAAAAATAAATAAAGTAAACAAAATGAGTATTATTTTAGACGGAAAAAATAAAACTCCTCAAAAGAGATTTATTTTATGACGGCGAAATAAAACTCTCTTTTTAACAGTTTCATCCGATATTTTATTTTTTCGTTGAAAAATAACTCTTAACTGTGGAGTTGAGATTGTTTTTTTAAGATCACCATAGATTTTCAATGAGCTCTACAATACGAATCTTTGGGTATATAACAGTAAAGGTCTCCGTTGACTCTAACATGAAGAGTTTTTGAGTTAAAATTTTCTGGATAACTGTTTTTTACGGTCCCTGATACATATAAACCTCATAAAACTGAAAAAATCAATAAAATGGATGAACTTTTTTTAATTTTCCTGCCTTTAACAGTGCCCCGGAACAACAAATCTCAACTTAATATCGTGAAAATTTTCCATATAATGCAGAATTTAGTTGCCTATTCAGCTACGTACTTTGTTTTTTAGATTTCTTTAAATTCATTTTTGCCTTTTAGGCCAGCTTTTCGGGTCAAATACTCCTCTGTGCAACGGTTCGACAGCATTATGCCGATCGTATTTTTCTATTTGGTTATCTACCAAAACTAATAATTTTTCAAAACTATAATTACAATTTGTTTTATTTACAGTTCAATGACTTTTCTTTTAACAACTTATATTATTGTCACTGCCTTAGAAATATTTGAAAACACACAATATGATAAAACAATAAACAAAAACTAGCAAGCCTGAACATGTTTGTGAAAATTGATTGAAAATTTTGCCATATCAATATATTGTCAAATAACAAACATTTTCTATATAAACAATAACATTATTGTTTTTAAGAATATTTCAAAAGAAAAATATAGCAATTTAAACTTAAAATACATGTTGATTTAAATACAACTACCCTAAACACCAGAAGAGTATAGAAGTATAGGAAAATAAATATACCGCCTTGACCTTATATTGACACACTTATAAACTTTAAATAAACTTTACATACAGTTTCTGAGCGAAATGTTATGAACGATACACTTTTTGTATATGAAAATAATGGATTTTGAAATTCTTTTGGAAAAACATTGCATTAATTTCTTTAGCGTCCTAATTTTTTAAAAAAGATTTAAAGTTGATAATAATCTATTGTTTTTTTTTTCTATTTTAAAGGTATAATAGTTCCGTAGAATTACTATCACATACTAGCAAAGCATACAATTATCTTTTACCTGATGAATATTTAATATGCAATGATTCACTAGATTTAATAAAAGATGATCTAAATCCATAACATATTTTTTTGGTATAAAAACCCCTCTGACAATAAAAACTGAAGAATGAAATTTTTATATAAAATTTCGTTTCAGGGCTGTATAGTTAGAACATTGTATTGCTATAGTATACGACTACATATATATATGTAACAGAATGTATCTCCAACTAATTGAAAATTGCCCTAAAAAGAAAATATCTACACTTACACATACACACATATGTACATAAAAGAAAACCTCAATGATGATGATCATGAGGTTTTTTTGTGTTTAAAAACAACTAGTAAAATGAACTTTCTTTAATAAGCTCGATAAGGGTTAACAACATGGTCAAAACATTAGTTATTGGATCGAATTACATGTAGATATGCAGAGAATACTATACACATACACATACACATATATTTGAATACGTCTGTATTTAATATCTTTGTATGAACATGCTTTACACTCACAATATTTTTATCATAAAGATTCAAAAGTTATTTAAAAAGTAAATCAGTGATGTTGCTGCAATTGAATAAACAGTTAATATACAAAAAATACATTTTTAACTTTCTCTAGCAGTCATTAAATAAACAAAATACCAAAAAGTATGAACTTGCAGTATTAATTAAAATTTGTTAAAAATAAAAAAAATTATTGAGTTAAAATTTTCTTTTAAAACAAACAGTTTTTAAAGTAGGTTGAGTATTTAAATAAATGAAAAAACTGTTGTTATTACCGACTTTGTAAGTTAATTAATTAACAATTAAAAATAAATCATAAAATACAATTACTTTTCAGCTGTTATGATGTGCATATTCAGTAAAATTTAATAAAAAAATGTTATGAGTGTATCGTAAGTTTGTTTGTGTAATATATAAGTACATTGTTTACTTTTTAAGTAAAATTTTAAAGGGAGTTTGTATGCATGTGTGTGTATTATATTGCATATGCTGTTTTCCACATCATATGGCTATAAGAAGAAGTATATCAGATTAATCCCAGCTGAAAATAAGCATGATTTTAGAAGCAATGCAAAACTAGAAATGTATTTTTAGCACTACACTCTTCTTTTCGTTCCAAGCATGCAAGCAAGAATTTTTTACATTTTTCCTAAAAGAAATTTAGGAGTTTTGGATTTTTTAAAATATATAATTTATCGTTGCTGAGGCTCTGAAATTATTTTAAAAATTATTTGTGAGGCACCTAAATTAGGTGTTTATTTTGTATCTGGCCTATGTTTTTTGGATATAATTCTTTTATAAATAGAAAGTTTGGAGTTTAGTTTATATACGTGTGAAAAAATAATTTATAAAAAGTTTCGCGAAAGGCAGCAAAACAGCTGTTTTGTAGGACTCCTTACAAAAATTTTTTTTCCACAAATAGCTATTTTCTTAGGCGCAGCGATGTTATATGGTTCTACCTTAAGTCCAAAAGCAAATATGACATTGTTATATTCGATTTCATTTTTTGTTTCAAAAAGTTTGACCATTTTCATAATAGAAAATGAAATTCTTTCCTGGGCATCACCCCCTTCATCAGTTGTCTGCAATAAGAAAGTAATGATTGGAAAACACAGGATTACATAATGTATATAAAATTAATGGAACATAATGTATATAAAATTAATGGAATTCCATTATTAAAACCAACACTTTTTGAAAATTCCAATACACTTGTGCCGGCTGGATAATTTTTTTAGCGCGCTGAAATTTTGAACATATGGGTGATATCAAAAAATGTGATAAAAACCCTGTAACCAGATAATTTCTAATGCATAAATCACATTTGAGTTATATATTTCGATATATATCAGCGCATTGTCACCTGTTTTACAAAATCTATAACAATCTGCCCAACCTTTGGTTAATACATAACATTTGTGACCAATTTTATAGGCCAAATGTATACTCCGTAACCAGTAACTCATAAGGGTTTTCAACTTTAATAGCTTATATTTTAATAACCAATTAAGCTAAACACTAACTGTAGGAATTTTTATGTATTCCACAAAAATATTTGCCATGAAATTTTACTATTGTATCACATATGATAGAAAATACTGTAAGTCTGATACTGAGTGATATAATTTTTCTTTTCATCTGAATAGTTGGTATGGAAAGCCTCATATGTGTGTTGTGTTGGTTCTAAAAAAGGTATTGAAGCATAAGCAAAAAGCTTTATAGCCTCTTGTTAAACTCTTGTTTTTCCAGTTGAGGTTACTTTGTTGTTGTTGCCGTTGTTTTTGTAGACTTTCTGTAAGTCTGTATACTTATATGTGAGGCTGTCCTGAATATGGAAAATATAATGTATATTTTTGAGAAGTTGACAAAAAAAAATTTTTTTTCAGCCTCTTATAGACCTTAGATTAGATTAGAACAAAAAGGCACTACGTACCGCTACCCTAAAGTTGGTCTTAGTGGTGTATTTTTAAATGCTTTTTAGAATTTTGGGCAAAATATGGCTTGGAAGTTTGGTAATACATATTTAGGAAAAATATTTATAAATATTTTCTAGAGTAATTTTAATCCTCTATAGTAGGGTTTCCAATACCGAATCGGTATTGAAAATTTTACAGTACCGAATTTTCGGTATTTTCGGTATTCATATAAATATTGTTATTTAGCGCGTAAACTTAGATATAGCACATCTTAAAATTTTAAAATTGTGTACGAAAATTATTAATTCCAAGTACTTAGGCTTAATCTTCTCTCTAGTGTTTCTTTTTTGAATCAATACAAATAAAAAAAAATAAAATAATTTTAAATCAATGATATTAAACAAAGTGAGATAATGATTTGGTCTAATTTATATTGATTCAATTTTGATTCGATTGCGTACACTCCTAGAAATAAATCTGTAAAAATAGCAGAAAAAGTTACTAAAAATTAGTTAAAAATGATGCTGCAGAAAAAACTGCTAAAATTAGCAGACTTTTTGTTACTAAAACTAGTAAAGTGAGAACAGCAAAATTAAAATTGTTAAATTTACAGAATTTAAGTTATATTTAGGCTAACTTTTAGTTAATTGTACTGTAGTATCTGCAGAAAATTTTGCTAAATATTTGTAGACTAAAAATAGCAAAAATAAACTATTATATCTACAAAATTTTTTCTATTTTTAAGCTAAATTGAATGCAAATAGCAGTCTATTCTGCTAAAATCAGCAGAAATTTTTGCTAAAAAATTGTAAACTGCTGTTTTCAAAAGGCTCGATTTTTATTTGTATTTAAAAAAAAATCGAAAAAAAACTTCGAACATTTTTAATTTTTTCGTGATTTTTTAGGCTACTAATTATTTAGCAAAATTTTTTGCTGATTTTAGCAGGTTAATTTGCTATTCTCCAATTACAAAAATTTAGCTCAAATATAACTAAAATTCTGTATATTTAACAGTTTTATTTTTGCTGTTCCTATATTACTAATATATAACAAAAATAATCTGCTAATTTAGCAGTTTTTTTCTGCAGCATCATTTTTAACTAATTTTTAGTAGTTTTAGCTAAATTTTTTACGGACTTTTTTCTATTAGTGTAAATATTTGTTAATACACAATGCTCAGTATTAACAAAATTTGGAGCTATATTTATTTGGTCGAGTTTTTCTTATCATTAGGCTTTCTTGTAGATTTTTCTCTTTTTCCGAGTTTAGTGTGGGTTTGATAATTATTGCGAGAACCGTGAGTAGATTAATTTTTCTATAAAGTATATACTCTGAACTACCTTGGTATTTTTCTCATAATCAGCGCATTATTACGCATCACTGAAGTGTTTTACCTTCAGATTTTCCAATTTCAGGACAGCCTAATATACATCTCAGTTGGGGGACTTATGCTTTTGCATGTTTGCGTATATGTGTTTGTTGTTATTGTTATGTTTACTTACTTCACATATAGGGAAGCCAAAACCCAAAGTATGTATATTTTTGGTATTGTTTACGTACTTAAGCTTTGATTTTCATTTTAAATTGGTTACATAGTCAATCACAATCAACAAGATGACAATTAAAATCTAAACATAATAAAGATTTTCAATTTTCAAAGGGGTTCTTTTGTTTTAGAAAAATTTGATTTTTTTGTGCAATAAATATGAGCAATTTTCTGATTTTTAAAACAATCATATGCTCTGTGTGACACAAGATTTTAATTTTACGAAATGATATTTAATAAAAGTATTAAAAGAATTAAATTGTTATAATGGGTATAAAGGAAATATTTTTTTTTACAAAGTTTAACACAAATTGTAAAATTACAGTAATCGTTGCAACTTTTGCAAATATGAACCAATTAAAAAGGAAAAAAAAAATTACACTACTCAACAATCTTTTACTAAAATGTTATTTATTCAATCAAAGAAGTTAAATCGGATTGATTTTCAGTGTTGTAGATCTTTTTATTTTAAACCCCGATTCATGGAAAAATAAAGAATAACGTTGTGCCATCTTTTGTTAATTTTCCTCTTAAAAGAGCCAACCCGAAGATTTTTGCAAAACCATAGAAATAAAACAATTTTTTACATTTTTGTTAGTTTTTTTTCTTCAAAATATATACTATGCTCTATACACAGTTTTTAAAACACTGTCTCAGAAACGTATATTTTGAACTGACTAACAGCTTTTTTAGGCGTTTCAAATATCATTCCTCGCAATTTATTTTTGACAAATCGGAACAGATAAAAATCGTTGTGTACCCGTTTTGGAAGGAGCCATAGTTACAATATTTTCTTGCTTTAAATAGTCAATTGTTAAAGCAGCCTTCTGACATTAGCATTATCGTGATAAAGTACACTCATAAACAAATTATGTAGAAAAGTCCTGGTTCTATTGAACAAGTTTTTTTTATATCAAAATCTAGGATTGAACTTATATTGCATACAAATTTTTAGTAATTTGAGGTAGTTAATTACAATATTTGCCAGCTAATTTAAACAACAATTATTTTCAAATAGTTAGGGTAGCTGGGGGATCCTTAGCCAGTGCATGTATAATAAGCGAAACTGAAAGTTTAACGGAAACAACATTTGTGATCATTAACTAGCTATTAGTATGAAAAAACAACTATTAAAAAACTCATATGAATAGGAAATGTTTATATTAAGAAATAAAGTACACAACCTGTTGTTCCCATTAAAGAACATCAACATTTAAATACCGAAGAAATCATATCATAACAAAATATTTTGTTGTTCTTCTTTTTTCTATATTAATTATATTTTAGTAGTACAAGTACAATTAAAACATAATTACTATACAACACAAACAAAAGAAATAACAGAAATTAGCTCTTCATATAAATATAATAACAAATTGTCGTTTAAAAATAAACACAACCAACATAAAACACAACATCTTTATTGGGGAATGGAGACAACAAAACATAACAAAAAAACTAACAAGGAAATTACATAGTGGTGTAACCCGTAGATCTAACTGAAACTTGGATTTGTGATGGAGGTAACAAAATTATTAATATTGGGTTGTAAATAATCTAATTTGAAAGGGATAAAAAGTGTTTGAAGTTTTTTCAAAACGTTTTTACCTGAGAACTTTTTAATAATGTGTTTCTCACTTTGGAAAGATATTTATATATTTCCTTTAAAACCGACATAAAAAAGTAAGAAAAACGGGTTCACATTTGACCCAGTTTTTATACCACTATACTTTAAGTTTTCCACCTAAAAAAATATTCATTTCATAGCTTTTTCTGAACTACAACACATCCAAGTTTCATTATGTTCAGTGGGTTAGACCATAGTGCAGTTTCCTTGTTAGACTGCTGGTGACTTGTTTATTCCTTATATGACTAAATATGTGTAAGTACATTTCTTTGTATGTTTTTTTTGTATTTTTCCATTATAAAGTGTTTATGTGTGTTTTAATAGTGGGTGTGAATCGTAAGACATTTAAGATTTCATTAAGGCAACAAATTACTTTATGTCGGTTCATTATTACAATTATTAGAGTGATTAGCCTTAATTTAGTACTATCCTTATCATCTTTTCGTTTGGTTACAATGTTTCTGGTTGGAAATTAGGTTTTTAATAGTTTTTTTGTATAATGTATAAGAAAAGTTTAATTAGTGGTTTCTATTATAAGAAACAATTAGGCTAAAAAATGATATGTTTTAAGAAAATATGAATGAATGTTTTTAGTATAAATTTAAAGCAGGTGCAGCACAGTGGGAGAAATTCCAATCTGGGACACAAAAACTAATTACGTCCAAACTAATGGTCCGATCTTAATAAAATTAATAGAAGACTACCCAGAATAATCACGGCTTACAGACAGTTTAAGTCAGGATGGAAAAACACAGGACGCACTACAGGGTGCCTAAATTTTACTACTCAGTAAAATTACAAATAAAACTGTAGTTTTACAAATTGTTTACTTAAATTTAGATTTGTTAAATTTAATAAAATATATTTTAAAATCAACAAAAATGGCTATAAATTTTGTTAAACTAACAAATTTTTCTATTCAGCCAACAGACTTATTACTTTGAGTGTACTCATATAACAGAGCTTATTTTTCAAAAGTTTTTGCCAATAAGATGACGTTAATCGTTTCCATTGCATTTTTTAACTTTTCGACATGCAAAAGCATTTTGGTACAATTTTCAAAATGCAGAAATAAATAAACAAATTTGTATGAAATTGTATGATTTCACTTTAAGAGCATCTGAAACCACATTTATGCACAGGGAAAATTTAGAAATCGGTCCGCAGTACATGTGTCTAATATATTTTTATGCCATTTTCAAAAGCAAAAACAATTCTAAAAATTTGTAATACCCGAAAAAAAAAAGTTTTTTTATAGCATTTTTATTGAAAATGTCAATTTCGTATTTAAACTTGACATAATAATAAAAAATAAATAAAAATAACCAATTTAAAAAGCAATTTTTGTTTATTTTTTTTTTTGATATTTTCATATTATTTTCTTAATTCTTATATAAGGAGTGTAATGTTTCAAATCTGGAAATTTTAAAGTAGGCTATGTTCCAAATCATTAAAACTAAAATGAAAAACTTTATAGGAAAATATTCAGTAACTTCATAAAATTGTGTCAACATAACATTTTGATTCCTTTGAGTGATACTTTTTCAGCAATTATAAATCAATTGGATCGACGAAAATTAATTATCGACAAATGGAATGAAAATCCATATCGAGCAGTACATTTTATTTCAAAAGATTTGAAAATGGCAAGAAGTACGGTAGATCCAGTCCTGAAACGTTATTTTGAAACATCTATCGGCATTGAAAAGTTTGGTTTGAAGTAGAGTTGTGAAATTTCGATACCTTTTGAGTACTCAATACTACTCAATACTTTTCAATTGAGTACTCGATACTACTCAATACTTTTAACGGTTTTTTGAATTTAAAAATAAAAATGTTACGAATCCGTATTTATTAGGAAAAATAATAACAATTCAAATACACGTGTTAAATAACACTATGCGACAGTCAAAATTGGGATGGGATGAAACCAACGGGAAATGTTATATCGGTCAAAAACAAGTTATACGTGTCCCGGCGTTTCGCTGGGTCACCCCTAGGAATCGAGATATATCTTTTTTTTGACATAACTCGAGAACCACTAGTCCGATTTTGCTCAAACAATTTTAAAAAAATTAAAAATTACAATTCCTTTAATCTGTTCATATAACGTTTTTCTATATACTCAACAGTTTTGCCGGTAAAAATAAATGTTTGTTACCGCTACCATAAAAATCAATAACCTCTTGTTTAGTACTTTTTTTTTAATATTTTAGGCAAAAAATATTTTTTTCTTCATACATTTATTTTTACCGGCAAAACTGTTGAGTATATAGAAAAACGTTATATGACCACCAAAGGTCAAATCGATATATCTCGATTTCAAGGGGTGACCCAGCGAAACGCCGGGACACGTATAACTTCTTTTTTACCGATATAACTTTCCCCGGTAGTTTAAACCCTTCCCGATCACTGACCCCTACCATTTGTCTCACAGTGTAATTATTGTTACTTACATTTTAATTAATTTAAAAAATTTTAAATAAATTAATTAAATAACTTTTCCCAAAAATTCGTAACAAATTTCTTTGCTTCAAAAATAGAGTTGTATTTTCAGAGTTGTATTTTTAGATTACTATTTTTAGAGTTGTATTTTCATACGAAAAATACACATTTCTACGGAAAATTGCATCTTTAAAAGTATTGAGTAGTACCGTTTTAATATTGAGTACTCAAAAAAACAGTCAGTATTGAGTACTCAGTACCGGAATACTCAATAGTTTTACAACTCTAGTTTGAAGTATCTCGTTTGGCATGGAATTTTCTAATCCGGCGAAAAGACATCTTAATATACATATAGCAACAGGGACAATTAACGGAGATGTGTACAGGGAAGAGCGCCTAAAAATAAGATTAATACCTTTTTTTTTTTTTTAAAAAACACGGTAGATCTACTCTATTCTGGCCTGATTTGGCTGAGCTCACTTTGATTCAATTACCTTAAATCTGCTCAGAGCTAATAATATTAAATTTGTTGAAGAAGACATGAACCCACCAAATGTTCCACAATGTCGACCCATTGAAAGGTATTGGACTCTAATAAAAGCGAAGTTAAAGAAGACCAAACAGACTGCTAATTATATAAAAGATTTTGAAAAAAAGTGGAAAGTTGTATCCAAAGCAATAACAAACAGCACTGTCAAAAACTTAATAGAAGGCATTCGGAAAAAAGCTAAGATCGGAGTGGACCACAAAATGAAATGGATATTTCTTTGTTCCTATATACTTTTAATACTCTTATTTATCAGACAAAATAATAAAAGTATACATAACTTTTTATTTAATTGTTGTTTTTTTCTTACAAAATTTCTAGATTTGAAACATTGCATTCCTTATACATTAGACCGACTCACCTTATATGGACAGAAAAAAAGCAAAAAAAAGTGGACCCCTCAAAATAAACCTTGGTGTGTTTTATCATGATTCCCAAAATATTTCGGGTCTAGGAATGAGATCTCACGAGCTGGAAAAGGTTTTCTTTTTTAGTTTTTGGCAGAATTTTGGTATTTATCTAAAGACAATATAAACAATATTGGTATCATGTGAAATCTTTTTTCGAGGCGCGTCCAGCGGTTTATATAACATGTTCACCTATTCCTAAAAATGTCCTGTTTGCAAGGATATTCTCCAAAAAAAACAAGTTTTCGACTCTTTTGTAAGAATAATTTTGTTATTTAAATGTCAATCTTACATATTTTAATCTCTAGTCGATTTAAGTGAACACGTATTTCAGGTTTTTTTTGAAATTCGCGATTGTTCGCGTTTTATCAGAAATTCAATACGGTGGAGAAAATATGTTTAATCCTCTAACCGGCCTAAGCTTTTTTGCAATGAAATTTATACCATGTGTTCCTCACGAAAAATAAACAATAAGTTCTTCTACAAAATTTTTTTTCGTTGCCTACTTTAGGCGATATGGGCCAAGATCGTTTAAAGGTGAATCTCGAAAACTAGCGCATAAAAATTACTAGGTTTAGGCACAAATTACTTCTCTTACCAAGATGTAATTGCAATAAAAAAATTACATGTTTTGTGATCTTACTTAGAAGGATGTAGCGATTTTCGTTTTTCACTTCAATTATATTATTAAAATTTATATTATTAAAACTTATAAACTTTGCAACCTATACCAAATATTATCGTTTTACCAAATTTCAGAAAAATCCGTACATTCGTTTTGAAGTTAAGGCGATGTCCTTTAAAGGTATCCTTATGGAAACCTGTGCGTCCTTGGACCAAAGTAAGGAACTTTTTGAATAGCTTAAGCTCCAATCTTACTTCATGATCACTATCAATTGTTTTATTCAATTTAAATATGTTTTTAAGATTTTTGAAAATCTTGGTTGTTTTAAAATATTTAATTTTTGAAATTTTACGAAATTTTATCTTTGACACTTTCTCGCTTCCAAACCATGCATTGTATACAAAAAAATTCTTCACAAAAAATTTAATAAATTTTGTTTTCTGTTGAAAAAGCATAATTTCTTATTATAAAATACTCCTTTGGCGCATTTCTGGTCAATTTAATATACCCCGCCTGGAGGCGGGCTTGCCGGTTAGAGGGTTAAAATAAGGCAATATGAATATAAAAACTTTCCTTTTGATAAGTAAATAATCGCTAAGTGTATATAGTTTAGAATTTTGCTAATTTAATACATTTCCCACGGTGCTCTGGACCAAATTTTGATAAAAATTGGAGTTATCCCAATTCAATAAAAAAAATTTATGAAATTTTTTGTAAGTTTATTACTAAATAAAATATTTTATTAAAATACGCGTATCTGTAATTTTTTTAAGAAAAATATAAATATATACTGACCCTAAATAAAATTTTATAATATATATTCCGCCAAAAAAAGCGCGTGTTGGGTTTTTTTTTGTTAAGTTGCATTTTTATCCTTACATCTACTAGAAACTAATTTAAAATTATTGTTAAAATTTTATAAAATTTTTTTTCGCGAAAAAAGATATTCCGCCAAAAAAAAGGGCGTGGTGGATTTTTTCTGTTAAGTTGCATTTTTATCTTACATCAACTATATACTGAATTCAAATGCAGATTGCAGTAACTCAAAAATTTTAACAAAATTTGGTCCACAGCATCACGCAAAATAAATGAAATTTGCAAAATTTCGAACTATATCCACTTTGCGATGATTTACTTATTAAAAGAAAAGTTTTGGTATCCCTATTGCGCTATTTAGAACACATTTTTTTCTCCACATTGAATTTCTGATAAAACGCCAAAAATCTAATCAGATAATGATATGTAAGTTTGACATTTCAATAGCAAACATTTCCGTAGAAAAGAGTAAAAATTTGTTTTTTTTATAGAATATCCTTGAAAATAGGACATGTCTGGATACGCTTTAACATGTTATATATACCGCTGGACGCGCCTCAAAAATCCCTTTCATATGATACTCATATTTAGTATGTTGTCTACAGCTAAAATGCAAATTTCTTACAAAAACTAAAAAAATACCTTTTTTAAAAATGGTCCAGCTCGTGAGATCTCGTTGCTAGACCCGCAATATTTTGGGAATCATCATAAAAAAACCAAAGTTTATTTTGAAGGGGGCACTTTTTTTACTTTTTTTCGTGAGTCAGTTAAATATACATACATATATTTTTTAAATTTTTATTATCAGTTTTAGTTTCTGGCAATTCACTTCCATTTTTTGCTAATTCTTCGACCGACTGAGTGACGGAATAATGTTCTGTCCGATGTTCGATGTCAGGTCCGAGGTGCATTCCGATAGCGATTAGGGTGGTGTTTATAGATGACGTTTTGCTCCACACGAACGAAAATACAATAACAAAATACATGCAATACAAAAACAAAATACATGTAGTCACTCATTCGTGTGACAATGAAAGTCTTCTAGAAACCCCATGTAAGACTAATAGTCTTATACACTCACAATATATTCTCCATAACCGATTGAGGTTTATTTGAAAAGTAATAGGTAATGTTTGTTTTTAATTGAAAAATTAATTAAAATACATGGAAACATATTGTTTAACTGTTTTTTATCAGTCAATAAAAAACAAACTACAAAAAGATACGTATCGTCTGTAGGAGTTGATATTTTCAGTCAAATGTTCTATTTTTATACCCTATACTATGTGGTCAGGGTATTATAAGTTTGTGCTGATGTTTGTAACACCAAAAAATATTGGTCCCAGACCCACCTTATAGTATACCGATGGACTCAGAATTTTTTATTTCGATTTAACGATGTCCGTCTGTCCGTCCGTCCGTCCGTCCGTCTGTCCGTCTGTCCATGCATTCTTGTGCGCACTCTACAGGTCGCAAATATTAAGATATTTTGATGAAACTTGGTATTTTGATGAAACCTATTGATTTTGGTTAAAATCGGTCCATGTTTAGACCTAGTGCCCATATAAGGGTCCTACCAAAATTATATTGTTTATACGCTGCGGGTCGCAAATATTAAGATATTTTGATGAAATTTGGTACGCAGACCTATGTTGGCCCAAGAGCGAAGCCTATTAATCTTGGTGAACATCGGTCCATGTTTAGACCTAGTGCCCATATAAGGGTCCTACCAAAATTATATTGTTTATACGCTGCAGCTCGCAAATATTAAGATATTTTTTTGAAATTTGGTACACCGACCTATAGCAGCCCAAGGACGAAGTCTATTGATTTTGGTTAACTCGTAAACTTTTCCTAATATTCCAAAACTTTATAAAATTTTTCTAATTTAAAATATTAGTTTCATTTTTGTATATATGTATACTTTCAGTGTAGTTCTTATTTAAAATTGCAAAAACACTTCATTTAGAGCCTTTTAAAATATTAAATAATTATGGCTTATTAAACAAATTATATAGAAAATAATATGAAATATTTCTTATTCCTTTATCCCCTTAGACCCTTTTAAATTGATATATTAACTTCTTCTTTTCCTTAAAAAATACAAAATAAATTATGTTGTGTTTTATAAGTCTCTATTTTAAAACAGCCGAGATCAAAATATAGAACATACAATAAAGTCATGTTAACAAGATTGTTTAACAACACTGACTTTTTATATATTTTTTGTAGACAATGAAAATAAATGGTGTAAAAAATCTGTGTTAACAAATCTTTTGGATGCTTAAGGATATATCTTTATATCCTTAAATTTAAACCATGTGAATACAGATATATACATAAACATGCCAACATACAAAAAACGGATTGTTCTTATAAAAAAGAAATCAGAAACTAAATGTGAATAACATGGGTTAAAAAGCCAGTTCGACAAAAAAAAAAAAAACACACACATAAAATATCTTTACTAATAGTCGAATTTGGGTTTGCCTACACACAAGATAATTTTAAAGTAAGATATAAAACATGCGAGGCTCCAGCAACTAATATAAGGGAAAAAATCACACTCCACAGTACCCAAGTAAATGTTTGTTTTTTGTCTACTGTGGCGTATGATTTTCCAACTTATATTAATTGCTAGAGCCTCAATTATCTCTTATCATATCTGAGATAGGCTGCTATTTTTTTAATTTTTTTACTAGTATTCAGCTAAATGTTTTGCTGAATATCTGCAGGGTAAATTCACAGGCACAATCTTCTCAAACCGTTGGCTATGTGGAGTTAACAATCTCGATAGTATTCTCCAGTTACCCGATTGATAATAGCAATCAAGCGTTGGTTAACGCCACCTTGCCAATGCTTCCACAACGTTTCCAAAATGAAAAAATAGAAAGTCTATAGTCTTAAAAACTGGGTCCAAAATATCTGATGGCATATTTACATGCAAGTGTGGGTATTCAAACGAAAGAAAATTTCCTCAGGATTTCCAAAATGAAGGGACGTATTCGGAGCTAGAGCATATTAGTGTATTTTAGACCCCTTAGGGAAGACCGAAAAATTAAAAACTTATTTTATACAAAAAAATGGTACTCAAGTAAAAGGAAAGTAAAAGGAAAGCAAAACGGACAAAATTTTTGTTCCGATGGAGTGCTCTTATATGCCCCTAGGTGATAGCACTAGGCCCGGGGAGGTTTGCGAGACCCTAAATTTGGATAAATTCTACGACTCAGTATAATTATAGATAAAACTTGAGTTTTACAAATTTCTTACTTAAATTTAGATTTGTTAAATTTAACCAAAGAATTTGCTAAAATCAACAAATTTTATTTTAAGCCAAATAACAGGAATTAATTTTGTTAAAGTAACAAATTTTTCTGTCCAGCCAACAGACGTATTATTTTGAGTGTATTACAAATTGAAAAATATGCATTTCAAACTAAAGAAATATGCATTTATTATTGATTTATTTCAATATTTATTATTTATTTTGTGTATTTAACAGTTTTGCTTCCGCTCTTGGTATCTATCTAGTTTTTATTTAACAAAAAAATCTGCAAATTTCATCAGTTTTTTCTTTAAAATCATTTTAAACTAATTGTTTATAGCTTTTTTATATTTTTTTTATCGGGAAATACATTAATTGCATTAAAGAAATTAAATGTGTTAAAATTTCAAAACCTATTTAATAAATTGTGGAAAATAATCTGTTTAAGACAGCTCTCTATCCGGATTTCATTCTTGCCTAAAGAAGTCATTATAATTTCTAGAAATATTTGTTAAGTTAAATTACAAACACAATGATCATTATTATTTCAATTCAATTTCAATTTATTTCTTACAATATTTATATTATTTACATTTGACTTAGAAGCAAAGAGTTTAGGAACTTCGTTCCTTTTCTACTTAGATATATAAATATATTTTTTTAATTTATGAAATTTATGTACATTATTATTAAACGGACGGAAAAAAATTTACAAAAACCTTTATGATGATCATTATTATACATTTAAAATATCGAAGAAAAAACATAAACAACAATATAAAACTTACCACAATTTGCTTTGTCATCTTCCAGTATATTACTTTGTTGTTTTGCTCTAGCAAACATTATTACTAGAGTTTGCTTAAAACCAAAAAATTTCAAACCCGAAGTTTCGGCCCTCTGTCGATTTTGTTGTGATATTAATTTGTAGAATTGTATTAAAATAATTAAGTAAGTATAAAAATTAAATAGTTTAACACGTGCAATATATTCATTAAAATTCAACTGAGTTTCTCATTCGAATAAAGGTAAAAACGCCCTTTAGAATCCTTTGCGGAGAAAAAAAAAAACGCGGGAAACCGTCATAAGTTTAATTTTTTTTATTCTCTTCCCGATAACTAAGGGTTTAAATTGAAATTTAAGAACGTCGTTTAAAGCAATATAAATTTCAAGTTTTTCAAAATTTCTTGGACTTTTTGAAAAATACGTGATGAAAATCTGAACAAAAAATTCTTTAAAGTAATAATTAATTAAGAAAATGTTCATTACACTTAAATACGAAATATTGTAAAATAGAAGATGAGTCCTTTTCGAAGTTCAATAGTATCCCACCCAATATTTTTCTGAGGGCTCAGAAATTATGACTCGTAAAAAACTGTGAAATATGATCATTATCAGAGTGCTCACATTTTGGAGTCATAAATGAAACATAATAGACTTGTATTTATGGGTGTATTCAACATTTTTTCGATACTCATAAATCACTCAAAAATTAATCATAAATAATTCAAAATGTCTCAGAAAATTTTTAATTGTCAAATAATGCTAATAATTTGGAGTCTTTTATGAGACTAAAAGTGCGGTCTGAAAGAAGCTTCATCGGTGAAGAAATTCTTCCTCATATAGCTATGATTTCAGAAGCTATGGCTCTTTTATGAATCTTTTCGAATTCTAGTTGTACACTGGGTTGAAAATTAATTAACTATTTCTATCGGTTAAAGTAGTTATTAAAAACCGAATTATTTTTTTCTTGAGAAAGCGCTTGAGAAACCGCGGTTTCGGTTTCGATTAAAACCGAATAGCAAACTCTAATTATAGACTTTTTTCTATTAATGTAATAATATCTTATGTAGGGTATCCAAAGTATGCTTAACACTTGCACTCGTGAATCTTTTTTTAATTTTTTTCTTTTTGGGGGGTTTTTATGGTTTGATATGTTTGTTGCCGTTGTTGTTGGGTTTTTTTGTTGCTACACATTGCTTGAAGCTGGTAATGTGTTCTTTTATGTTGTTGGCTGTAATTGTGTCAGTTTGGTTAAAAAAAAAAAAAAAAAAAAAAAACGGAAAACAAAATGTAATTGAGTCAATTGTTAACGCACGTCTGACATATGTGTTCAGTTCAAGTACCTACTCAATATATGCAGTAGGGTCGTCTTTATTTGTGTGGATACATTTTTTTTAACTAACATGCAAATTATCTCCAGCGTTGCTCACAGATTTTGCTAAATTTGGGATATTTGAAAGTCTAATTAATTAACACATATTTTTTAGAAGCCCAGTTTTATATTTGGGGGTTAAATAGAGGAGTTGCTTTGTAGATTGGTTTGTGTGAGAAAAATTACTGGAATTTAGTTAAATCAAAATTAATTTCTATATAGCGTTAAATTACTCCAGAAAAGAATAAATTTGATACCGAAATTCTCAATGGCTTGGATACAGGGAAGCCATCTTTAAGAAATATTACAAGTTTAAATGAAAGTACCTAAACAGGGAAAGTAAAAAAAAAAAATAAAAAAATAGCAGAAATATTGAGAAAAGCAAAATCATCATTTTAAGCCGTTCTGATACCTGATTTTTGCTAACTTTTTTTGACTTTGGTTTTATGGTTTTTATTAATGTTTTTGATTATTTGCGAAAAAGTCAAATAAAAACATTGGTAAAAGCCAATAAAAGTTAAATAAAAAGCTAGTATCATACGAAGTGTGCGTGGTTATATATTAACTGATTTAGCGCTTACTTTTGCTGGTAGAATTTTTTAAATAAAAGTTTTTTACAAAAGAACTAGGTCTGCTTTTGAATGAGTCGGGAATAAAAAAAAATATTTTGTTTTAATAAGTTTTTTATTTACATAAAACTTTCTTAATTGCCAATATTTCGAATAGCATCGCTATTCATCATCCGGGTGTATTATATTGAATTTTTAAACACAAAAAACTTAAATAAACTTAAGATATGCTTGTTTACTCGTCGTCAACAATACACTCAACAATACAGACGTCGAGTGAACAAGCATAGCTTAATCTTATTTAAGTTTCTTGTGTGTAAACATTCAATATAAGCTCTGATGGTGAACAGCGATGCTATTCGAAATATTGGCAATTAGAAAATCTTTATATAAATAAAAAACTTATGAAAAAAATTTGGACCTCGAGCTTAATTATTTAGGTAAATTGACAATATTGAAAATACAAATTTTATTAAAGTAATGTTTTTATATTATTTTAATTTCAAATTAATTGGTAAAATTTTTCGTGTGAGGGGTATATAGTTGACCTTTTATTTGGTAAATTAATGTTTTCTTAGTTTGACTCTAGATCTTAAATAAATATCACTTTCTGTTTAAATTATTTTTCAAATTAAAGAACGATGATACAATTTTCACAAGTAAATTACAAAGAATACATTTTTTTTTAATTTAAATTTAGAAATAAAAAAATCCCGCGCTAAATACCCGGGATTGCGGTTATTAAAAACGAGCGGGAATACCGTCTTAAAAGTTACGAACACATAAAGCATACTCTGATCATTATTATAATTTTATATCAGTTTATAAAAAATTTGGTTGTAGTGAATTACTGTGTAATGATTACTATGTGTTTTCATTACCACAGTGTAAACGTAATTGCAAAAAATTCATTACTTTTGTTTTCATTAGTTGTAACGAAATATTTTTTTAATTACATTTAACTAATGACAATGAAATATTTATTTTCATTTCCATTACAAAATCGGACATTTTTTACAATATTTTCCTCTTTTCGCGACTTTTGATTAAAATTATTGCTATGTTGATTCAAGACTTGAAATTCAAATAAACTTAAGTTTTGTAATCTAAAGCTATGGAATGATCCAAAAGTGCTTCTCAGCCACATATGTATTTTTATATGAAAATTAAAAACTTTGCCAAAAAAGTATGACTATAGCATTACTTGGTGTCAATGAAAAGAATTTCATTACAATGCAATGCCCATGAATTTTTTTCAATTGGTATTGATTAAACCAATGGGAATGAAATTTTTTTTTTGGAAACAAATTCTTGTTTTATCATTTATAATTGGTTGTTTTAAATAATGTACAAAGCCAATTAAGAAAAAATTTATTGGCTTTATTCAATTGTAATGCCAAACAATTTCATTGGCATTGTTCAATTGTAATGCCAATGAAGTATATCAATAAATTGGTCTATTCAATTAGCTACTCCCAAGTATGTTCTACTTAGAGTGATGAAATAATTCCTTTTAAATAAGTTCAAACCTATTACAAATATTTACTGTTTTATAGCAAAAGACAATGATGGTATTTTTATAAGATAAAACTAGTAAAAAAAAGTGTTAAAAATTTGTTATTGTTTTTATATGTAGAACAAAAAATTCAATTGAAACAAATGCAAAAACCCCAAACATTTAAAATCATTTGACTTCTTATAAGTAATTTTTTCTATTTGTGTAAACTAATTTATAAATTAAAAAAAAGAATGAAAAATTCTAAGGCCAGATTTTCGAAAATGTGTAGATACCACTCTTTGCTTGTACTTTTCTGTTTTGTTAGCTAAAAAGTCTTCTTTTCTATTACTTTTGCAATTCATTGTTTTAGTTTTTAGAAAATAATTGTTTTAAAAATGCAAAACTATCCAGCAAAAGCAGACGTTACCAAGTAATTAAGCGAGTAGGAAGAACACAAAGGATTTCACTAGATACCAGGCTATTTACGCGCCTAATTACATTTGTTCTCGATTTCCCAAAACTTATGGGTGATCACTCGCCAATATACAGGGTGTGGCTAAAATAACTAAATGATGTAAAAAAATTGTAACTTCTTTGCTTGTGAATATTTCATTTTTTTTTCTATTTCAGAAATGGAACGTTATACAATTGCGCTATACAATTCCTTGAAAATAATCGTTCGATAGTTAATACTCAACGTGCATACTAGACCGTACCTCAAAAAAAAAAGTTTGCCGTACACCCTCCAATATGAAGTATTTTTGGAAGGCGATTTAAAAACAATTCTTTTTTTTTTTGCCGAACGTAGGGGTCGCCTTTTTTAATTTTTTGTTATAGCTTTGGCATTTAAAATCGGATTTTAAAGTGTGATATATCGATTTTTTTGCCTCGAGGAGACCAGTGTTTTGCTATATAGTAAAAATCCAATTAAAAAAAATTTAAAAAGGCGACCCCTAGCTAAAAACTTCCTTAGCAAAAGTTTAATGATTTTTTGCGAGCTTTAATTTTCTAACATTAGGGTCGTACATTAGGGTGGTAGCAACTGAGATCTGGTAGGTAACTACTATAACGGGATACTTGAGGTGAAAATGCCCTTAGAGCAAAATACTGGTCTTCTCGAGAGAAAAACATCGATTTATCATACTTTAAGATCCGACTGTAAATGCCAAAGATATAAGGAAAAATGTAAAATGGCGACCCCTTACGTTCGGCAAAAAAAAAAAAAAAAAAATTTTTTTTTGAAACCTCCTTGCAAAAATACTTCATATTGGAGGGTGTACGGTTTTTTTTTCCTGTAAGGTGGTACGCTCTAGTGCATACAGAAGATTTTATGGTGTAAAAACAAATCATATAGTTACTTTAGCTGCACCCTGTACTAAACTTGACATCAATGATATTTTTCCCGAAAATTTGTTATTTTGCATACTGGGTATATTCTAACAAATATATAAATTTTTTTTTTAACTCTTAAACACGCCAATTAACAGAAAATCACAATTTGTTAAAACACTTCTTTTCAAATTGTAAACTAATTACCAACAATATTGTTTTACAAACTGTAGTTGTGTGTGTTAAAGTAAGCACTTTACAAGGATAAACTTCAGCAAAGTTTTTAATTCAGTTTTTTTGCGCTAGAAACTTAGTTGAAGTTTATTAAAAGATTTGTATGAGTCAGATATTTGATGTTTTACTTTTAGAAAAAAAAAACAAAACAAAAGATATTGTTGTACGGGCAATAAAGGATATATGTAAATAGAGTAAATTAAAAAATTTAGACAGCAGAAAATGGGAAGAGTATTTGTATAAAAATACTCGGCGGCCCTATGCTCCTTGCAGGAGTAAAAGGAACAAATATATATATTTGTATAAAAATATGATTGACATTTATTTAAATTTTACTTATGCGCCTCGTTTAGGTTTTTTATTTTTAAACACATTTAAGAATTTCAGTTTCTATTAATCTTTAATATTATTTAATAACCATTTTTTATCGAAAGTATTTTTCTAATTTTTTTTTTAAATTTTCTAATATAACTGTATCGTTTTATATAAGTTTCAGTAAAATATGTTTATTCTCCAGTTTCGAGGGAATTGCCCATGTACAGTAGAGCACCCATATTTGCAAAAGTGTTGTTGTTCCAGCTCTCCGCTCATTTTCGGATATGTTGAGATTAAAAAATAAGATCTGTGGAAAAATTGGGTTTCTGCGATGTAAACCGGCCAGGCCGTTTATATTTATGTCCTCAAAATTACGCTTAAACGAGTAAAAAGATTAAAGTCGGGCATGCCGACTTTACAATACCCTAAACCAGTCTGGGTAAAAGCCAACTAATGTTTGGATCCGAAATTTGAATGGGTTAAAATGGGGCTTGCGTCAAAATTTTCTATAATGTGAGTCAGCGCACCAAATTTTATTAAAATATCTTAATATTTGCGATCTGCAGTTTGTAACCAAGCCAATTTTGGGGGAACCCTTATATGGGCACTAGGTCTAAACATGGACCGATGTTCACCAAAATCAATAGGCTTCGTACTTGGGCCAAAATAGGTCTGTGTACCAAATTTCATCAAAATATCTTAATATTTGCGACCTGCAGCGTATAAACAATATAATTTTGGGGGGACGCTTATATGGGCACTAGGTATAAACATAGACCGATGTTCACCACAATCAATAGGCTTCGTCCTTGGGCTAACGTAGGTCTGTGAACCAAATTTCATCAAAATATCCTAATATTTGCGACCTGCAGCGTATAAAAAATATGATTTTGGGGGGACCCTTATATGGGCACTAGGTCTAAACATGGATCGGTGTTAAGCAAAATCAATAGGCTTCGTCCTTGGGCTGACATAGGTCTGTGTATCAAATTTCATCAAAATATCTTAATATTTGCGACCTGCAGCGTATGAACAATATAATTTTGGTAGGACCCTTATATGGGCACTAGGTCTAAACATGGACCGATGTTCACCAAAATCAATTGGCTTTGTCCTTGGGCCAACTTTGCTCTCTGTACCAAATTTCACCAAAATATCTTAATATTTGCGATCTGCAGCGTATACACAATATAATTTTGTGGGGACCATTATATAGGCACTAGGTCTAAACATGGACCGATTTTCACCAAAATCAATAGGTGTCGTCCTTGGGTCGACATAAGTCGGTGTACCAAGTTTCATCAAAATATCTTAATATCTTGTGCGACCTCTAGAGTGCGCACAAGAAAGCATTGACAGACAGACGGACGGACGGACATCCTTAAATCGAAAAAAAAATTCTGGGCCGATCCGTATACTATAAGGTGGATCTAGGACCAATATTTTTTGGTGTACAAACACCAGCACAAACTTATAATACCCTGACCACATAGTGGTGTAGGGTATAAAAAGGTTCATGGATTTATCTATCTATCTATAACTTTTAAACAAGAACTTCTGGTGATTAAGTTACATAGCTATTGTTTACACAATGAAAAGGCAAACATTTCCTTTACAAAAACTTTTAACACTCTCATGGCCGTTAGTGGTGTTTTAAGTGGTAAACTTCAAAATCTGTTTCAAAACTAAACTTTGAAAGTCTCTTATTTAATTTTGGAGATCTGTAAATAAGTATACTCTTCATCATATAAAACGAAATTTAGCGTAGATTAAAAACAAAGTAAATTTTTTTTTTAAATATTTCGTCCATTTCATAGAAAAAATCCCAAAAACTGATTCTGAGTTATAGATTTATTACATATTTGCACTAGGAAACCGTGTGAATCTTCCATTTTGGGTATAGGATGGGTTTAACGAACTTATGTAAATCACTACGAGTTACAGTTTTGTGGAACTATTTAAGCTTCTAGCTCTTCAATTAAAGAGGCTTTTTTGGCCCCGTTTTAAAAAGGGACAAAAAGAGTCATAGTCGTTGAAGAGTTAGAGGATTAATATATTCCACAGAAATGTTCCTCATAGTTTTTTACATGAAATGGAAGATTCACGTGGTTTCCTCATAAAATATAGGTTTGTGGGACATTTGAGCGCCAATTCTAAATAAGTACGAAATTAACTCTTAAACACATTTTAAATTATTACTTATTTCTGGCATTGAACTTAAATTTGCACTTTTGATATCTTCAGAGACTTATAGTAGAATTTCATGACTATTTCTGTGAAACATTTTAAACCTCTAATTTTTCAATTAAAGGCGACCAAATAGGGTCAAATAGGGTCACAAACGACCCGTAAGTTGAAGTGTTAGAGGGTTAAAATGTTCCCCAAAAATATTTTTCATGAAATTCTACTATAAATATCTAAAAATATCAAAGTTTAAAATTGGGGTTAGGGTCAAAATCCTGTGTATAACAAAATCCTGTTTTCAAAATCCTGTTTTCAAAATCCTGCTTTTCGTAATACTGTTTTACAAAATACTGTATAACACAATACTGTTTTGCAAAATCCTGTTTTACTGGGCGGCGAAAATTTTTACAAAAATTTTAATATGAAGATGAAGATTGGCTTAAACTGTGCCAGAGACTATTAATTATAGAGATAGGAAATCAAAACTTAAACTACTCACCGGTAGGGGGCGCTGAAATTTAGTATCACCTGAGCAACTATTTAGTATCAGCTGAGCCTATATTTAAAATCGCAAAAATTGCTGAAAACTGCGCAAAATAAGAGGAAATCAAGCGCAAAATATCTTCAAATAATAAGATTTGAGAATTCCTTTTTTTAATTGCTTTTTTGTTTGTTATTATCTCAATTTAAATAAAAAAAGAAAATTGTAAATTTTTTGAACAAAGTGCCTTCTAGTGATAACGATGTCGTTATAACTTTTGTTTTTGGTGATGCCATACCCCTGAACTTTGCGAGTGGTTTGAAAAAAACTACGTCAAGGGCTCATATCACCCAAAGTATTCTGGAACCTTTTGGTCGGTTTACGATGACAGTAAGAAATCCTACCCAATAACTCAAAATAGTGTGAAAGCTTGGCATAGAAGACTGAAAGCTGTTGTTGGGCGTAGAAAGTCAGGATTATACCACTTTATCAGGCAGTTGGGTAATGAGGTCATGGTAGCTGTAAATACCATTTCAAAATGCGCGAATGAAGAAAGACGTTACATAAATTTAAATAAAAGAAAGGCGTACACAAACATTAAAATAGTTATAAGAAAAAGGTGTGAATTAAGCCAGGCTACCTTAAGCGAATTGCCAAAAATCTTGTACTAATTTAAGTTTATAAAATGCATTGAAATTAATTTTTTGTTAAATGTTTTTGTTAATTTTTGAAAATTATATACTTTTGTTGAAGTTATTTTTAATAAAATAAATTTTGTAAACCAGCATTTTTACTTCACAGAATTTTGCAAAACAGTATTGTGAAATCCACTTTTTTTTAAAAACAGTATTATGAAAAGCAGGATTTTTAAAATTTTTTTGACCAGTATTTTGTCTAAACAGTATTTTGCATAACAGTATTATATACGAATCCCTTAAAATTGAGGTTCAATGCCAGAAATAAGTCAGAACTTAAAATCGGTTTAAGAGTTAATTTCGTGCTTTGTGCTTTGAGCACATATGGTGCTCAAAGAGTGCGCGGCTTTTAGTCCAAAAAATGGACTAAAATTAGTTCAAAGCTTATTTGCGCTATTACTCTTAAAGTAAAGGTTTTACAGAGAAATACTCAATAAGCATATCTACAGGCAATAATGTGGCTAGCATTTTCCTCATAATCATTTTTGACGTATCAATGACGCATCATGGTGATTTAAATGGTTGAATTCAAAGTGATTTATATGGTTAAACACAAATTTTGCCTTGAACCACTTAAATCACCATGACGCGTCATTGATACATGAACAGTTTGTATGAGAAAAATGCTCGCCACTTCATTGCCTGTAGTTATGCCCATGTAGTATTTTTCTATAAAACCTTTACTTTAAGAGTAATAGCGCAAAGAAACTCTGAATTAATTTTAGTCCATTTACAGGGCTAAAAGGCGCGAGTGACTGACCTGTTTTAATCCGAGAGGACCACTTTTTGCAGGGATATTATTTTTTACGCCCAATTTATCGGAAAATGCGTGGGGAGGTGGAAAAATTGCACTTTTGCAAATTCCATATACTTCATGGGTGCTCTAATGTACAGTAATACATATCAGGTGAAAGCAAAATAACTAATGTTTTCTTATTTTACAGGAGAAGTAAGCAACATCGATAGTCATTTCTGCAAATTTGTTTATAAAACTTGATTTGAACTTGATTGTTTTGATTAAACAACAATAAAATTCTATAAAGATTTTTTGTAAAAATGCAGTATCTCAAAATCCCTCAACCTAATTATAAACATTTTAAGGGCGACCAGAAAAAGGCGGAAACTGAAAAATTTTTACATTAACCCCCAAACGATACATATGTGCGGAGCCGCCCCCTTTAAATTGAATACTCCTCATATGGTATTTAATTCCATTTGTGACAAAATCAGTTCAAGAAATTCTTTGAAATATTTATACCTGGCGTATGAGTTATATTTAAATAATATCAATATTACTCATACGTACAGTGAACAGAAAATTTGCATTTAAATTAATCAGTTGAAATAAATTTTACTTAAATATTTACATTGACCCTCAAAAAAAAAAAAAAGAAAAAACCAAAAACTTAAAACAGCATAAAAACCACCAACGAAATTAAAACTTTTATTAAAGTCTGCTACAACACAATTTTCTATTTTAGCCGCAGCACACAAACACACAAACACAAAACATAAAATGACGGACTAACTAATCAAGGTAATGATATCAAAACTTGGTGGATTTTTTTTTATTTGGCATTTTATGCAACTACTAACAGCTTCCCTATATGTTTATTTGCTTCATTCAAAAAGAAAACAAAAATTTTTTTAACCATTAGGGAGTTGAACATTTATTTCAGTTTTTTAATTTCATTTTTGCGTTTTGCCTCCTTGTTTGCATCATAGAAATTACGTGAACTGTTATACTACAACAGACTGCACTATATTAAATTAAATTGTTAAAAAAAGAGAAAAAGCAACAAAATTAACTGAAAAAAACAAGCAGACTTATGTAAATAGAATTTAGTGAAATTTATAATGTTTATATAAGGCATTTAAAACGGAAAATAGTATGCATATAAATAATAAAATAGTTTAGATAGTGAAGAAACAAAGATTATCTGCTGATTGAAAGGTAAGAAGTAGTAAACGAGATTTTGTTAGAAGCCTATAAAAGGTTAATAAACCAAAAAAGTTGTTATGGTAGTAGAATTGAATGTGGTTTCAAAGATTGAATTTTAATTTTAAAATAAACACTTCTAGACTATTAATTAATTTTTTGTATATTAAGTTTAAGCTGATGTTTGTTACATAAAAAAAATAGGATATTAGATAACCATCTTTTAGTAAACCGATCAACTAAGATTTACTTTTGGATTAGCTTTAACGGTCTAGTTGTAAATTTCGTAAAGACGTTTCCATGGCGGCTCAGTCATATGTCACAATCTCAGCTGACTTGCTGATCTGATCCCATCAGTGTTGCCACCAGTAAAACAAAAAAATACACAACAGTAGGACAAAAATTATCCAAACCCGTATGAAATTACACAAAAAATTTATATTTTTATTATAATAGTTATCTTTTTTAATTATGTGGCTCTTTGAACTCTCCTGCGCACAGTGGGGTAGAATCGAAATAATTTGGAAATAATTCGGCCACTTCTTACCGGCCGGTGGATTGCTATGAAATTTCGCAAGGTCATAGAGTTAATTTTTGAGGCCGGAACCCATGGACGCAACAGGAGCGCGACCATTCAGCTCCAAAGAAAGCCACCTCTAAAATGTGAAAATTTCCAAAGCTTGCCATTTTCCGATATATCTACAGATTTTAAACACGTAACACAAAATTATGTTCGGCAGAAAGTTGGCTATAATTAAAGTCGGTTAATATCTAGACACAGTTTACCTATAAAGGTCATATAAAAAGTCAATTATAGGGTGCTATTTGTAATAAAAATAGCCTTTGCATGTTAACGAAGACTGAATTAATGAATTACTTAAAGATATTTAAATCTGCTCATCTGTGCTGCTGTAAGAAAAGTTTTGTCTTATCAAAGCCCAGTAACTGTTACAAAAGCTTTGGAAATTATAAGTTTTTTTCAGTCATCAGAAAGTCTTAATCATAATAAACCCAAATTCCTTTTGTTTAATTTGTTACTTTCAAATGGTCTTGCCACCCAAGCCAAAAATAAATATTTTGCATTCAGTTTGACAATAGTTTTCTAAAAAAAACTAACAAAATATGGGGTTTATATACAAATAAAATATAAAACAGTATGTTTTACTTCGTCTAACTAAATTGGGTTTCGTGTGGCAAAAATTTACAAAAATTCAGCAAAAACAGGAAATTTCTGGTAGATGTTACAAAAACAAACTCATTTTATCTACTGTTTGACTTGAAAGCATGGAATTTAGTAAAAAGCGAAATTACACAAAAACTACACAAAAATGTCATTATTCAAAAATTATCCAAGGAATGTGTAAACAGTCCCATTTTTGAATAATTATTCAAAAAGTGGCAACACTGGATCCCATACAAAATACCTATAGAAACCTGCTGAGATTTTCATATACATGAAAAATTTCTTCAGGACAAGTCAGAAGCAGGTCAATGTGATGAATAAATGATGGTATATATTTAGAGAGTCATGGCGTGACATCAGTAAGTTCTCATCATCACCCATAACCTCGAATGAATTAATTTTTTAATTTACTTTTGAATTTTTAATTAAAATTGACTAACACGCCTTTCGTTTACACTACTCCCTACACTTAAAATAATACATCAGTAGAAAAATCTGTCAAACCGGTTTCAAATCGATTTGACTAATTTTGAACAAATTTTTAGTTGAAACACTGATTTAAGCAAAGATTTTTGTTATCTTCATTTAACACAATACTAAAAACCCCAGTAATTTAACTAATTTGGAGTGTTAATTTTCAAAACTATTTATAACTAATTTTTAAGAACTCAATCGTTAAATTTTACAAAATTTATTGTTAAAATATGATATTTTATTGTTTTTGTTATTACCCGGAAGATGGTGCCACCAATGTATCCGAAGTTTTAAAGATGGCGCTGTTTCTTTCCCTCCCAATTTTTTAAAGTGGCCCATATCTCGAAAAGTAAGAGATATAGAACAAAATTGATGAAAATTTCGACTACCCCTAACCTCGAAAGGGGTTATATCTATCTAAAAATGGACCTTGGCGGGGCCTTGGACCCTCGAACATTTTTAATAAAAATATTCCACTTCATAAAATGGCTCATATCTCGAAAACTAAGCGAGATAGAGCAAAACGGACAAAATATTTGCTCCATTGGAGTGCCCTTATATATACTAGGCCCGATACCCTAAATTTGGATAAATTCTACGACTCAGTATAAATACAGATAAAACTATAGTTTTACAAATTTTTCACTTAAATTTAGATTTGCTAAATTTAACAAAAAAAAAAGTGTTAAAATCAACAAATTTTATTTTAAGCCAAAAAAGAGGAATAAATTTTGTTAAAGAAACAAATTTTTCTGTCCAGCCAACAGACGTATTATTTTGAGTGTATTAATTAATTCACTGGCTTTATTCTTTTAATTTTCGAATATATTTAATGAATTCTTTCATGAATTCATTCTTTTTGGAATGATCATTCACTTGAAAGATAAAATATTTTATAAATTAAATTCTACTATAAAAAGGCTGAGAGATTTTATTTCATTCGTTTTGTAAAATGTTAAAGGAATTGTTTGCGTTTTTTAATTATGGTTTGAATCTTTATTAATAGTAGAAGTGCGATTTTCTCGATCCTTGAAAAGACTTGTACTATCTCAGAAAGTACATAACATAGAAAAAAAATTTATTCTATCGATTGGTCAAAATATTGCACTCGGCACTTTAGACAAATTTTTTTTTTTATTTTTTTCTAGTTTTCTTTAACTTTTTCTTTAACTTCTATCACCTGTATTTTCTTATTTCTGTTATTTTGTGAATTTACTTAGCAAATGCTTCTAAAGTTCGTATTTTAAATAATCAAGCTTTTTATTCCACATTAAAAAAAAAAAAATTCCGTATTTCACCTTGTAATTTTTTACTACGACAATAATCGAAAAATGACATTTCTTATACACTTGATCCCTTTTTTTTATACAATTAATCCCAGGGATCAAGTGCATATTTGTTGAGAAAAATGGTTTTTATTAAACAAACGGATATTATTGGACAAATAAACTGAATATTTTAACTAATTTTTATACACCCAGAAAACAGATTCGGTGCTGACAACTCCATTTGTTGCCAATCGAATGGTTCAGTTGAAACAAATCAATTTTTCGTTTGCAGCTGCCAAATTATTCTTAATACAACTGAAATTCTGTTGTCACAGTCAAATTGGTCTTGGCTCAATTGGTTTTCTGTTGCCACAACTGAAAAATTCGACTACCACAATCGAACCATGCGATTGACTACAAATGGGGTTATCAGAACTGAATCTGTTTTCTGGGTGTTGATATTCCTAAAAAATGCTAAAAATTATATCCTTAATATATGTTATAATCTCCCGGACTTTTTGTACTCGAAGGTTTTTGATTTCCAACCAATTTATGATAAAAATAAACTTATTGAGTTTCTGTTCACCTAGAAAAATTTTTGTGTTTTTGAACTCTACGAAGAACAGCTCAAAAACAAGTATTTAAAAAATTACACAAATTATAAAAAATGTATGCATTTTTTAACGAAGCGTCATTAGTTTTACGAACTCAATGCTTTACAAGTATAATTAATTTTGTACTACAAATAATTTATGATTCGATTGTACTTGAAAAACGCTTCTTGACAACGTTGGCATAGTCCCCTAGTGCTTTTTTTATACACCAGTAAATATTTTGTAAAAAATATCCTGACAAAATACATCTTGGTAATGCTGGTATAGTGACCCAACTGAGTTTTGTGCCAGTCATTCATTTTTAGGTACACAATTACCCAGTGCTGTGCCAGTGCTTGGTTTTTTACAATTTCTTATTGGGACTTTACTTTCTTTTATTAATTTTATCCTAACATCTTTGATTTTAAGTATTAAAAATACCTTTAGTGTTACTATCGCATTTTAATTTTTCCTATTTACAACAATTGTTGTATACTAAACCGCTTTTAATCTTTACACAATACAAATTGAATGAAATTTTCAATTTATATGATACATATATATTGTATATATAAATAATCTGCAATCTACAGCTAATGACAATAAGGGTGGGGATGAGTAATGTAAATTAATTAAGCTAATTTGATATTCAAGATTAAATTGTTGTGAAATGATATGGTGTAAGTTTATTGTATTAGTTATTATTATTTATAATCAAAGGTGTATTTATATCAGAACTGTAGCTTTGTTGATTGTATTATACTCTTAGGAGATAAATAGTGATGTATATTGAGGTTTAGTGGTTTAATTTTGTTTTTTAGCAATAAGTTTGAAAATTTATTAAGATTTTAAAAGGAAAAATGCAGTACACTGTAACGTATACTTAATATTTATTTCAAGCAATTATATAAATTATACGCAATGGTGCCCTAAAGTATCTATTAATTTAGAGCGTATGTGTACAGTGGCTAAATTGTAACTAAATCAGTGGTACTAGACGTGATGATTTTTTAGTCAAATTTCACTTTTATTATACTTATATACTTATTAGACTTATAAAACAAATTTTCCATACAAAATTGATTTTATTAATGTGTTATAAGGTTTTCAAATTATTATGCATAGGCAGAAAAATGTTTTGAAATTTATTACAGTTTAATAAAATAAACTAACATGCTAAACAACAAAAAAAAAATCGTTCAATTAGCCTCTAATAAGAAAAAAAGTTTTTTGTGAATAACCATATTAAAATTTAACGAGTAGGTATATTTTTTTTAAATATTTGCTGTTGTGCTAATATCTTTTTTTATAAAACTAAATACAATGTCAAAATTTGATGTCGCATTTATTTTTCCTAAAGTTTTTAATCAGTTGTGTATTTTTGGAGAACTAGTTTAGTTACAGTTTAGTGACACCGACATGCCTTTAATTACTCACAACAAGCCTTTAAGAAAATGGCGAAATGTTTGGTATTCCTTAAGCAAAATACTATTGCTATGCAGTTTAACTTAAAATAGGCAGAATAATTTCATTATAAAAAATATCCTAAATTTGCTTTAATACCATCACAAACGCCTCTTAAACTCCTGATGTTTGAATAAATATATAGAAAAAAACCTTTACAACTTGCTTTACAGATTTTTCCTTTTCAAACACGAAACATTACTTTATATATAAATTATGCAAAATTACAATGTAATCGACAGGTACTATTTACCTGCAATACACAATTTTAAAAAAGACCCGAAAGGAAATCGAGAACAAATATCTTTTCGCTTAATATTATTTGATAGTTATTTTTCGCCTGTTCTTATTATATGATTTTACTTTTCTATAACCTGTGGAACTTGACATGATTTAAACAATTTGTTTATGGTACTCATTTCCTTTTTTTGAATAAACAATAGTCAGAAAAAAATTAATAAAATTAGTACATTTTCTCTTATTCCTTTTTTAAGATTTCCAATTGGTTTAACAACTTTGCAACTTTGAGAGAGCAGAGTAGCATATTAAAACTAATTGTATGTTAAAATAAAAAGGAATATTTTACTCAGAAAATTACACTTCAAACTTTGAAAATATGCACACAAAACATAGGCCAATATTAAGGACATTGCTGGAAAAAAGAAAAATTAACCCTCTAATGCCAAGGCCGCCAAAATGCAGTCTTCAGATTTTAAATAGTTTTTGGCTAAATAATAATATTTTATTAAGCAAGTTTTTTGCCTTCAAACTTTTTTTGTATAAGGAACGATTTTCAAGCCAGAAGCATGGAAAGTGAAAATTAAGAAAATTTGAAAAAATCAACTTTTTAAAATAGAGAAAAATATTTGAACAATTGCCAAAAATACATTTACGTAATAACAAACCTAGTGTATCTAATTGTAAAATCAGTTAAAAATTTCTATCCAGGACTCACAGGATAACGCCAGGATACGTTTTACAAAAACTAGCCAACAGAATTTCTTGAAATTAAACACAGATTACATACTCAGAGTGGTAAGCAGAACTAATTTGGTCAAAATTTATTGATGTTTAGTGCCAAATTCGCCAAATTTCGCAATTTTCAAAAAGCGAAAATTGCCATAACCTTTGAAATAACAACAATTGATCAACAATTTTCGGTACGTAATTTTATTTTTTTGATATTGTTATTTACAGCAAAAACCGAAATTATTTGACTACTGGGTGTCAAGCTACGTCTTCAACCTTTGTTGTGCTATATCGCCTAAATAAAGCGATAAATTAAAATTTTAATAATTGTTCCATAGTAGATTTTCAGCGCCAAATACGTGGTTTAAATATTATTGTAATCAGAAGAGAGAGCATAAGAGGGTTAATACAAGTATACTTTTTGGTTTGACGTAATGATGATGACGTCGCTGGCATGGTAGATATAATAAACGGTTTTATTTGCAAAGAAAAAGTGCAATTACGCGTAATATGCGATTAAAATGGTGTAGCTAGAAAAACGTGTTGTGAATATTTTATAGAATTTATTTTATATAAAACATTTATGAAGCCTTCTTTCAACTAACTATATTATATGTATATGTTTTTCTTTATGCTTCAGCGAGAATCAGGTATAATAATATGATACAATTCATTAAATTAGTGAGTTTGCAAGAATGAAAAAAAAATTTAAATTATAAAGCTCTTCAAAGTTTTAGTGCTTTTAAATCATACATGGGACTAATAAATTAGGTGGACTAAATAGTTGATGATTTCATTACCATTGCATTGATATCAATTGTAATGAAATTATTTTCATTACCATTTTTTTAATTAATGGTAATGATTCTAAAATTTAATTTCATTACCATTGATAATGAATAAATTATAAAAAATAATTGCCATTGACAGAAAAACGTAAAAAGGGAGTAAAATTTGCTGAAATCGAAGATGGAATATGCTCATTCAGGCTCATGCGCATTTGAAATAAAATATTACTTTCCATTCCATTGTTATTTGTATCCAGGTAAAGTTTAACGAAATGGAATGGATCCTCCTTAAAATTATGTTTTATAACTTCCCCGGCCAAACCCGTTGTTCGATTTCATTTGTCTGAATTTTTTTTGTAAACAAATGGTTTTTAATCAATTGTAATTAGTTTTTTATGCATTATTGTATTTTCATTACGACTAGTAATGATTTTTTTTAATGAAAAATATTTCATTACCATTAAATGGCAATGAAATTTTTTTCATTGTCATTAGTATGAACTAACGGTAATGAAAAATTCGCATGTATGGTTTAAATGAGGTACATAAATAAAAATAAGAATAAGTGAGGCTTTCCTTAACAACTGTCCCGCTACAGGAAAAAGCAGGTGAAATTAATTTTATATAAATGAAAAGAATAAATGAGGCTTTCCATGCGAAATGTCCCTCAAAAAGGAAAAGTATATGAGAATCTGAGAATTTTCCTACAAGTATTTGGAAACTGAAAATTTTTCTATAGGCAAATATCCCTTAGAATTTGAAGATTTTTCTAAACGAAAAAGAGATTTTTATAGGAAAAACTCTTCAGTATCTGAAGGTATTTCTACAAAAAAAGTCTTCAGGATCTGATGGATTTTATATAAAAAAACAAAAACACAATTCTACACTTTTTTGGTGAAAAAGCAGCAACATATATTAAAACGAGTAAAAAGGTTAAAGTCGGGCATGTCGACTTTACAATACCCTACACCAGTCTGGTTCAAACCCAACCAATGTTTGGATCCGAAATTCGAATGGGTTAAAATGGGACTTGTATCAAAATTTTCTATAATGTGAGTCAGCGAACCAAATTTCATTAAAATATCTTAATATTTGCGACCTTCAGTTTGTAACCAAGCCAATTTTGGGGGGACCCTTATATGGGCACTAGGTCTAAACATGGACCATTGTTAACCAAAATCAATAGGCTGTACCAAATTTCATCAAAATATCTTAATATTTATGGGCACTAGGTCTAAACATGGACCGATGTTCACCAAAATCAATAGGCTTCGTCCTTGGGCTAACATAGGTCGGTATACCAAATTTCATCAAAATATCTGAATATTTGCGACCTACAGCATATAAACAATATAATTTTGAGGGGACCTTTATATGGGCACTAGGTCTAAACATGGACCGATGTTCACCAAAAGCAAAAGGCTTCGTCCTTGGGCCAACATAGGTCTGCGTACCAAATTTCATCAAAATGTCTTAATATTTGCGACCTGCAGCGTATAAAAAATATAATTTTGAGGGGACCCTTATATGGGCACTAGGTCTAAACATGGACCGCTGTTAACTAAAATCAATAGGCTTCGTCCTTGGGCTGATATAGGTCGGTGTACCAAATTTCATCACAATATCTTAATATTTGCGACCTGCAGCGTATAAAAAATATAATTTTGAGGGGACCCTTATATGGGCACTAGGTCTAAATATGGACCGATGTTCACCAAAATCAATAGGCTTCGTCCTTGGGCCAACATAGGTCTGTGTACCAAATTTCATAAAAATAGCTTAATATTTACGACCTGCAGCGTATAAACAATATAATTTTGGGGGGACCCTTATATGGGCACTAGGTCTAAACATGGACCGGTGTTAACCAACATCAATAGGCTTCGTCCTTGGGCTGACATAGGTCGGTGTACCAAATTTCATCAAAATATCTTAATATTTGCGACCTGCCGCACTAGGGCACTAGGTCTAAACATGGACCGATGTTCACCAAAATCAATAGGCATCGTCCTTGGGCCAACTTAGCTCTGTGTTCCAAATTTCATCAAAATATCTTAATATTTGCAATCTGCAGCGTATAAACAATATAATTTTGGGGGGACCATTATATGGGCACTAGGTCTAAACATGGACCGATTTTAACCAAAATCAATATGCGACATAAGTCGGTGTACCAAGTTTCATCAAAATATCTTAATATTTGCGACCTGCAGAGTGCGCACAAGAATGCATTCTGAGCCGATCGGTATACTATAAGGTGGGTCTAGGACCAATATTTTTTTGTGTTACAAACATCAGCACAAACTTGTAATACCCTGACCACATAGTGGTGTAGGGTATAAATACTTAATCAGTACTTATTTAATCAATTACCAGTAAGTGATTACTTTGCACGAATATATAAATACTTCTATAACTTATTATCGGTAAGTCATTATTTTGTATTTTAAAGTAATGGAAAAGGTAATGACCTATCATTACTTGGTAATCCGTATGGTAATGACCTGTCATTACCATGTTTTTGCTGGGTTGCTTCAAAAATGTCGAATTTTGGGCCAAAAAAGCATCATTTGTGGGAAGTTTTGATTTACTTCATCAATTTGAAGAAAAACAATGCAGCTGAAGCACATCGATTGTTTACTGAAGCTTATCCTGAATATGTTCCTTCGATTTCAAAGTGCGGAAAATGGTTTACGCTCTTTAGAAGTGGTGATTTTGGCATGGAAGACAAAGACCGCCCAGGTCAGTGAAAAATTTCGGAGGTGATTAATTGGAGACACTACTCGATGAATGTTGTTGTAAACTCAAGGAGAACTTGCAAAATTATTAGGAGTTATTTAAACAGCAATTTAAAAGCGTTTGCATGTAGCAGGATTCACCCAAAAGAAATGAAATACGAGTTGAAGCCGGAAGACATTAAAAGACGATTTTGCAAGTCCGAAATGCTGCTTGAACACTATAAAAATAAGTAATTTTTGCAGCGAATCATTACTGGTGATTAAAAATGGATCCATTAAGACAACCCGAAATGCAAGAAATAGTATATGAAATTATAGTTGGAAACTGTATTCCTACTATAAATTGGGTAAATTTACTCTATGCGTATAATTGAAAAAAAAAATACGCACATTATGTTTAAGTTGGTGCACATATTATGTGTAATTTTACATTGAAGGTGTGTAAAAATTAATAAAATTTTGCAATTAGAGTGTTAATTTACTAAATTTGTGCTTAAAAAAGCATGTTTTACAAGTAAATATATGTATAAAATGCGTAAAAATCCACAAAAGAAGTGCAAAAGTCCACAGAAGGTGCATAAAAATCCCACAAAAATGCGTCTATTTACCACAGCTGTGCTTTATGCTAAACCACTCAAAAATATTTTTTTTGTAAATAAAAAAACAAATTAATTTTTGAGGCCAGCGGCATTTTTTTTGCTAATTTTAGCAACACATGTCTGCTGATCTGTAGTACAATAAAATTAGTAGAAAAAATTAGTAGCCGCTACTAAATTTTAGTAAGATTTATGTAAAATGCAATTCAAAATCGATTTGCTACAATCAGTTAAAAAACTTACTAAATATCATAATTTTAGTACAATGAAATTAGTATAAATAATTAGTTGCAGCTACTAAATTTCAGTAAATTGCTGTAAACTGTAATTTAAAATAAATCTGCTGAAATTAGCAAAAAATTGAACTAAAAAATAAAAAGACTGTAAAATCTAAAAAAAAAAATTTTTTCTTTCGATTGCAACAAGCGTATAATTACTTCATCGTACTTGAAATTTGGAGTCAAAATTGCAAACGGTTCTTCAGCTATTGCCGTTTTATGCATTCGAGATGCAATAAAATTTTTTGGGTGTTATTTCTAAACTAAGAATATATCAATAGTAACGAATATAAACTAAACAAGAATTGTAAAAATTCAAAAAAAAAATATTTTTAAATTAGTATATTTTTCTGCTAAATTTAGCAATCGGTTTTGAAAATTTAATAAAATGTTTTTCTGACATCAGCAGCGAAAATTAGTAAAAAAATCCGTAATTTGTAATAAGAGAATAGCAAAAATGATTACTAAAAATACAAATTGTACTAATAATCAGTATAAAAATAGTATAGTGCGGTTGAAAACTGTTTACAAACTTTTTTATTTGAGTGTACCTAGTTCTGAAGTGAAGCGTATTCCAGTGAGAGCGTTCTGCATCGGTCGAAACAAATGGCAGATACTGGGCAAAGTCTGGACTAGAAGGCGGGTGAGGCAAATCTTCTCAATCACTATTTTCTAAATAGTTTTTAGTTCTTCCAATATGTGGCCGAGCGTTGTTATTATGGAATATTATGGCTTCATGTTCCGGGCGTTTTTCGGCTAAGGCTCGCTTCAAACGAATCAACTGTATTCGATAGAGGTCGCCTGTGATTGTCTTGGCCGATATCAGCAGCTCATAATAGATGGGACCCTTCTGGTACCACCAAATACAGATCATTACCTTGGCGCCATGGATATTTGGCTTTGGCGTTGATTTGGCTGATTGTCCGGGTTTCAAATATGATTTCTTGCGCCTCGGGTTGTCGTAATGGATCCATTTTTATCACCAGTAATGATTCGCAGCAAATATTACTTCTTTTTAGGCGTTCAGCAGCATTTTAGACATGAAAAAAGATGGTACCCAATTTCCTTACTTTCGGATGAATACTGCAGCTTGCAAACCAGAAACAATTTCATTTGTTAGGTTGCTTTTAGCAGATAATAATGTGTTTGTGAAATAAAGTAACTTACAAAAAATAATCCGTTTTAGCTTTTTTTCTTATTTAAAAGTCTTTTCATTTTCTTTCAATTTTGAAATATCAGAATATTTATTACTATTGTAAGTTAGTATATTTACCAACTTTGTGCGTAAACATTTTATTTAACAAAATAATAGTAATTTTAGGCACAATCTGCTTATTTGTAAACACATAATGTCTAAAAATACTTTGTGTGTATATTATTGTGTACAAAAAAAGTTTACGCATTTTTTGTTTATATTTACCGAATTTTCATAAAATTAAACAAAACTTTACCCACATTTTTTAGAGTGCAGCCAAATCAACAGCAATGCCGAATATCCGTGGCACCAAGGTAATGCTCTGTATTTGGTGGGACCCTATTATGAGCCCCTGAAATCGGGCCAGATAATCGCTTAAGATAGTAAACATGAATAATGGGTTATTTGTTAGATCAAATACTAAGGATATCACAAATATAATTTTATAATTTTTGTCTGTATCATATATTAAAATTTCATTGAAATTTTTATCTTATATGTTATAACTAACTATACTATTTATTTGAAGAAACCTTTGCTTTGCTGACTTTTTAAAAAAAATTCATTAATATATTTGTTAAACCTTTAAACTAAAGCATATATATAATTTTATAAGCTAATTTATATGCCTAAATTATTTTAACAACCAAATCTTTACCTTAATTTTATGGCACATTATCCTTAATAACATTGTTATTATAACCCTGAACCTACATACCAAAAAAAGAAAAAACAAATTTATGAATTTCATAATGTATTCAATAACTAAATCCAAACACATCCTTAGAACAAATCATTACATTTTAATAACAATGGGAAATATATGATTTTATATCCTTGTATTATGATTCGTTGCCAACACATTCTTAATCATATGAATATTTTAGATGAGAATGTGTATTGTAATTTTTCATATTCTAACACATACAAATATTTATTAACATACAAATGTGTTTATATATTATCATATTTAAGTAAACGTGCAATACTTAAGAAATAAATATAAAATTTTGTATTTTTATACTGTATCAATGGCTATGTAAATCTCTCACAATATGTTAAGAGTTTGTAGCTGCAAACAGGAAAACAAAAGTTGAATTGATAAATTCTATGCTTAAATTATAACACTTATGACTAAATTTATCAACGGCCACATTTTATATATTTTTTCTCTCTAACTGAGACCATTGCATTCTCTTTATTTTATAAACTCTTTGATTTTATCAATGTATAAACGTGTGCGTTTGTAGTTTGTATCTTTATATGTATTGTTAGTAATAAGTAAGTGTTTACAAAAGCTTGATATGATTTTTTATTTCTACTCTATGACTTTTGTTGCTTTTGCTAAAGTTTATTTTATGGTTCAACTATAATTTTGTATTCTTCCCATTGCATTACATATTTATTGTAAATATTTATAGATCTTTTAAATTTGGTATTATAATTTGGAATACATTTTTCGATGTCTTGTTTTTATAACTAGAACAATAGTCAATAATTATAGTCACGTACTTTATTACAATTGTGTGTTGAGTGCGTGTCACTTATTTTTATAAGATAAGTGAAAGAAAAAAATAAAATAAAATTAATTCGAAAATTGGTTTTTGATTTGTTTGAAAATGCAAATAGAGATTTGCATAAGTAGAATTATATAGAAAAATACTCGTATCCCATTCCAAGGTGTGAACAAAAATTGTCAACTTTTTTAAATAATTTCGAAATTCCAATTTGTTAAGCAAAAATTAAAAATTTGAGGATTGCACTTTAATCCATTATTGCCCGGTAACCGAAATCCTGAACCAATTTTGCTGAAATTTGGAACACAGTAGTTTTTATTGTCTATATATATAGTCTAACTAGGGTATATTTTAAGTTTAAAGAAAATGGAACCATTGGTTCCGGAGATCTGAGATGGTAAGTTTATTTACCAGTGTAGTGTTTTTAAAATAATACGAGAAGACTCAAGGTGAAAAACATTATTTTGGTTACAAATATTTGAACCACTTATTTTGAAAGTAGTATAAGACCATTTAAGAAAAAACAAATGAGTTAAGCATGGAATTAGGTAAAATACGAGGGCAGTTCGAAATGCTCTTACACTCAACCAAAAAAGTCTGTAATGGCTACTGTTTTTAAAAATATCTATATTTAAAAAAAATGGTGAGAAATTGATTTTTATGAACCTGTAAAAATAGTACTGAAACCAATATTGAATTGGAGTGCACCTTTTACACTTGTTTAATAAGTACTTTTATTGAAGAGAATAAGGAACAATATCTCGAATTAACAAAGTGGTGTTTTTATGCCAGTAAACTTTCGTATCAAAGAATAGCTCAGCGGTATAGCACTAGACTAGCAATCGTGAGGTCGCAAGTTCGATACCCGGTGGCGGCAATAAAAAACTTTTGTAAAATAAAACGAGTAAAAAGGTTAAAGTCGGGCATGCCGACTACACAATAGCCTACACCAGTCTGGTTAAAAGCCAACTAATGTTTGGATTCGAAATTCGAATGGGTTAAAATGGGGCTTGTGTCAAAATTTTCTATAATGTGAGTCAGCGACCTGCAGTTTGTAACCACGCCAATTTTGGGGGCTTCGTCCTTGGGCTGATATAGGTCGGTGTACCAAATTTCAACAAAATATCTTAATATTTGCGACTTGAAGCGTCTAAACAATATAATTTTGGGGGGACCCCTATATGGGCACTAGGTCTAAACATGGACCGATGTTCACCAAAATCAATAGGCTTCGTCCTTGGGCCAACATATTTCTACGTACCAAATTTTGTCAAAACATCTTAATATTTTCGACCTGCAGCGTATAAACAATATAATTTGGGGGGACCCTTATATGGGCACTATGTCTAAACATGGACCGATTTTAACCAATAGGCTTCGTACTTGGGCCGACATAAGTCGGTGTACCAAGTTTCATCAAAATATCTTAATATGTGCGACCTGTAGAGTGCGCACAAAAATGCATGGGCAGACATACAGACGGACGGACGGACGGACAGACGGACATCGTTAAATCGAAATAAAAAAAAATTCTGAGTTGATCGGTATACTATAAGGTGGTTCTGGGACCAATATTTTTTGGTGTTACAAACATCAGCACAAACTTCTAATACCCTGACCACATAGTGGTGTAGGGTATAAAAAATATAATTTTTTTTGTGAAGAATTTTTTTTAAATTTTAATTGGTGAAAAAGAACTTCCTTTGCACTCGTTCAAAAAGTACTGAAAAAATGTTAAAGTCGGACTACTCCTCTCCTATGACAACTCAACGTTAACATCATTAATGATTATGTTAAAAAAAAGTCATCAATTGCAGTGCTTTTTCTACTGCTTCGGCATCTCTTTCTTCGCTGGGCATATAAAGTAAAGTAAGTATTCAAAATCCTGTTGGTATAAACATTTTTTTTAGTTAACTTTGTCGACAAGAATGCTACAAATGTAAACAGCCGAGCACATAAAGGTTAAAAATGTGGGATTTTTGGAAAAATGTTGGCCGTGCATTGTGAAACATTCCCTACGGGAAATTTTAACAAACTGTCACCGAACTGGCCCCTTTATATGAAATAGACTGGTCACTTTTACATGGCGTTGTCATAGGAGGTGGAAATTGACCCCTTGTGACATGTCACAAGACAAATCCCAGGACAGGTCCCTGAAATTGAGAGTTCAGTAACCTGTCCTAGGATTTGTCTTGTGACATGTCACAAGGGGTCAATTTCCACCTCCTATGACAACGCCATGGTAAAGTGACCAGTCTATTTCATATAAAGGGGCCAGTTCGGTGACAGTTTGTTAAAATTTCCCGTAGGGATTGATACAACATAATATTTATTCAAATTACTGGCCATCGTTAGCCGTTACCTTTTCCCATCTTTCTGGCAACATATGGATTCCGCGCCAAAACAACTGCTCAGTTTTTGAGACAAATAAGGAATCAAACCAATTTCGGACAGCCTGTTCTGAAGTGAAGCGTATTCCAACTTTGTTACCTAGCAGTAACAAAGTGGTGTTTTTATGCCAGTCAACTTTCATATCAAAGAATAGCTCAGCGGTAGAGTACTAGATTAGCAATCGTGAGGTCGCAAGTTCGATACCCGCTGGCGGCAATAAAAAAACTTTTGTAAAATAAAAAAAATAAAAAATTTTTTTTGTGAAGAATTTTTTTAAACTTTGTATTGGTGAAAAAGAGCTTCCTTTATACTCGTTCAAAAAGTACTGAAAAAATGTTATAGTTGGAGTACTCCTCTCCTATGACAACTCAATATTAAAATCATTAGTGTTTATGTTAAAAAAGAAGTACATCTAGATATTCAATTGTAGTGATTTTTCTATTGCTTCGGCATTTCTTTTTTCGCTGGGGAGTTATCATAGTTTAGTGCTGTTTTTTTTTGTTGAATAGGTAAACTATTTAGCTTTCACTTAAGGTATAGATCAAAATCTTAAAGGAAACAACAAGGATATACATTAGACCGTACCACCTTACAGGCAAAAAAAAAAAAAAAAGTGCGCGGTACACCTTCGAATATAAAGTATTTTTGGAAGGCAATTTCTAAAAATTTTTTGGTTTTGTTTTTTTTTTTGCCGAACTTAGGGGTCGCATTTTTTAATTTTTCGTTATATCTCCCCTACGTTATTGAAAAACTTATGTATCTAAAGTTTAATGACTTTTTGCGAGCTGTAACTTTTTGACATAAGGGTGGTAGCAACTGAGATCTGGTGGGTAAATACTAGAACGGGATACTTGAGGACAATGGCCTTTGGAGCAAAATAATGGTATCCTCGATACAAAAACATTGATGTTTCACTCTTTAAGATCCGACTATAAATGCCGAAGATATAACAAAAAATTCAAAAAGGCGACCTCTACGTTCGGCAACCAAAAAAATAAAAAAAAAAATTCTGCTGGGTTTATCGAAAAACTTCCTTAACAAAAGTTTATCGGTTTTTGCGAGCTTTAATTTTCTGATATTAAGGTTGTAGCAACTGTGATCTGGTGGGTAAATACTATAACGGGATACTTGAGGTCAATGATCCTTAGAGCCAAACATTGGTCCCCTCGAGAGAAAAACATCGATTTGTCATTTAAGGAATTAAATGTGCTAAAATCCCAAACGTATTTAAAAAATGGTGAAAAATAATCCATTGTAGGCATGTCCCTATCCGGATTTCATTCTTGCCTAAGGAAATCGTTAGGGGACGACGTTTTTAGAATTTCTTTAATGGCGATCCTACGTTCAGCAAAAAAAATTGTTTTTTTGAAACCTCCTTGCAAAAATATTATTCAATTCTGTTTATCAACATAAATTTGTTCTTGCTAAATTTGACGTGAAAACGTACCTCTAGTTTTTTTTTCTAAAAATAAACTTTTTAATTATCACAATTTGTTTCTAATTCAAGTTTCATTTGAATTATAGAATTTCCACAATTTAATAAAAGTAAATTGATTTTAATTTGTACTACCAAATTATTTATATTTTAATTCATTATTTTCCCAAAATTACGTGAGTTTTTTGAAATTTTGTATTCCAAAAATAATAGTAATACATTTACGCCTTGTTATTTAATATTAATGTTTTGTATTTAAAAAAAATGCTCTTTTGTTCTGAATGTTTTTCAAATAGCCTTTGGGAATGAACATGGTGTATACATTTCAAATAATTACTCAGAAAACACGAATAAATACAAACCAAAAAATTATAATTGAAATAAATTGTACTCTATAATTTGCTTAATGAGCAGTTGAAGATTTATTATTTTTATACCATATATTTAAGTTGGTCATTGTGTATTCATTCATTAGCCTGCGTGTGTGTGTGTGTGTGTGTGTGTGTCTGTGGCTGTGTTCTCTTGTGTGTGTTTATGGCCTTTTTTGTACTGTAAAGTTAAGCATTTGGTAAATGTTATGTTTACAGGATACTATTTAAGATTATATTATTTTATTAATTGCTATTTAATTGCTGTGTTATAAATTTATGTATAAATAATTGTTTATTTTTTTCCATTTCATCATAATTTATTTTATTTGTGGATTAAGGTTTTGTTTAAAACTTTTGCTAAAAATTTCAATTTCAGTTAGAATTATTTTGATATGAATTTAAGAGCCAATGTGTGTACTTAACTACATAAGGATAAAATAATTTGTGGACAATACATCAAAACACAAAATATTTTTTACGGTCTAACTCATTTGTTTAAACCGTAAGTTTTGCGCTCCGAGTTCCAAAAAAATTTGGGCTCTATCAGGGAAAGAATTCCAAGCTATACATTCCAATTTTGATGAAGTTTAGAAATGTCATAAAGACAACAATTTTACTATCAGCCTGTCTCTATTTTGGAGCCACCTCCGGAATTTAAGCGGTCAAAATAGTGTTAAAAAATCGTTTAAAATCGGTCCATGTTTAGACCTAGTGAACATATAAATAGAGTTTGCTAAAAACCGAAAAATTTAAAAACCGCGGTTTCGGTTTTTCAAAATTATAAAAACCGCGGTTTCGGTTATTTTTCGGTTTTCTTGTGATATTAATAGAATTGTTTTAAAATAATTTAATATGTATGTATAACAATTAAATATTTTAATAAATTCAAGATATTTATTAAAATTCGATTGAACTTCTCACTCGAATAAAGGCAATAACACCATTGTTGGGGAAAAAAACGAGGAACCCGTTATAAATTAAAATTTTTTATTCTTTTTTGGCAGATTAAACTATTTTTAAAGAGTTTGGAATTTGGAATTAAACAATTTGTTTAAAACAATATAAAGTTGAAATTTTATACAATAAATTTCGCGGACTACGAAATAAAACTTTTTGAAATATAAGCGGTGAGAATCTGAACTGAATACGTGAAACTCAATATCTCTTAAACTACATGCAATTTTTTTCTAAAATTGTAATCCTCAGCTTATATTATCTGTAGTAGTAAAAACAAAAAATCTTTAAAGTAATATTTAATGGAGAAATTGATCATTACAATTAAATACAGAATTTTGTAAAATAAGAGCTGAATCCTTTTCGAAATTCTAGGCTCAGTAATATGTAATTTAATGAATTATTTTAATTGCTTTAAGTATTTGCTAAAAACCGACTTATTTTTGTCGGTTTTCGGTTTCGGTTTTGCGGCCTCAAAAACCGCGATTTCGGTTTCGGTTAAAACCGAACAGCAAACTCTACATATAAAGGTTCCCCCCCCCCCCCCCAGTTCGCTTTTTTAAACGCTGCAGGTCTCAAATACGATAATATTTCAATGAAATATAGTACACAGACCTATGTCGACCCAAGAACGAAGCCTATTTATTTCGGTTAAAATCGGACCATGTTTAGACCTAGGGTCCCCCCAAAATTGGCTCGTTTACACGCTGCAGGTCGCAAATACGAAGATATTTCAGTAAAATTTGGATCGCTGACTCACATAGTCCCAAGGAAAATGCCTATTAATTCTAGATAAAAACGGTCCATATTTGGACCTATCGCCTATATGGGCTACATTTCCGATTTTCTCTTATTTTATCATTTTATAGAAAAATTTGACACAAGTCCATTTTAACCCATTCGAATTTTGGATCCAAATATTAGTTGGCTTTTAACCAGACTGGTGTAGTGTATTACAGTAAAACTCGATTAAGAATAAATCCGGGGGAGCAAAGAAATTAGTTCGTATTAATAGAAATTCTTATCAAACAAGGTCAAGTTTGTCTAAAAAATTTGAATAAAAAATTGTGTAATCGCTTCATTGCATTTTTTTTTAAGGAAAATAGCTGTGTAAAAATACTTATATACAATATTCCCAGTTTTTTAAGACTTCGTTTTAAACATGTAGAATAATATGAAATTTAGTGTATGGGACTTTTACAAACAGTTTGGTTAAACCGAGGGTTCGTCTTAAGCGAGTTCGTATTAACAGATGCTTTTCATATGAAAAATGATTGCAAAACGAGTTTTTTTTTTGCGAGTTTTACTGTATATAGTCGGCAAGCCCGACTTTAACTTTTTTACTCGTTTTAATCTGAATCTGCAGTTTTTCTTGAGAGTTATTTCCGCTCACAATGGGTTAAAATGCAATAAAAATTAAGATCGGCATAATAACCGTAAGTACAAGTCATAAAAATGCATGAAATTTGTATGAATTGCGTATTCTTGCAATAATATGTCAACAAGTATTCAACCTTGGCTTGTCATCAACACGTACTTCAATTATAAACTCACAAACGCACACACGTATCTAGTTACACGCACGCATTCACTCGCTTTCACAATCAAATTAAAACATTTCAACGTCCTTTTGTTATGTTTTTGTATGCACAATATGTAACGCTCACAATGAGATGACATTTACGTTGATATTGTCCTTGGGTATTTATATGGGTGTGTGTGTGTGTGTAATGTATGCAGATTGTAAAATATGTTCATTGGTTGAGTATGCGTAACATATCAATAAAATTGCCTAACAGCAACAAAAACTACAGTCCCAATTAGTGTTTACACATAATCGATTATTACGGTGACTCACTTGCGGTGCAATATTCGAAATGAAAATATTTAAAATATATTTTTTGGGTTTTCTGATTTTAAAAAAATATTGTGATCTACATAATAGTCTTATTGAATATATAAAAAACCCCATACATTTTCAATGTTATATTCACTATAACAGCACAGTATATTTATAATTTTACCGCACAATACATTGCAACACAAAAATTACCCACAATATTATATGCAATATTAAATGTCAACATAACCTAAAAATATATGCAAGCATAAACCGCGCAAAGTGAAAATTGCACAGTGTTGCCAATATATTTTGTAATTTGTTAAATTGTACAATAAAAGGAAAAAATATTTGAATTTACACCATACACTCTAATAAATTTTTGTTGAACTCTACTCTTTTAAATGTAGGTAACTTGATACCTACTATAAATTGGGCAAAAATAGGCATTGTGTTTAAAATTAAAATGCATAGACACATTGTGTTTAAAAATAATAGACACAATGTGTGTAAAATTACGTCTTTAATTATATCAAAAAGGTTTAGCAACTTTTAAAAATTGTTTAAATTTTAACTGAATGTGCCTAAAAAAGCTATATTAAGTGCTTCAACCTACAATCAAAATGCCTAGAAAAACGCTGATTAATGCGTATATATACATTGAATTTGTTTATTAAATTATACTCCCTTAAAATAAAAGATGCATTTAAAAGATTTACTTCAGTGTTTTTATTAACAAAAGAAATTATTGAGGAAAGAAAACAATATCAATGAATACTAACAATAAAAATAACGAATAACATGAAAAATATTAAAAAAAGTTGCGAATGGTTTTTCTTATAGACAACCAGTTAAAAAGTCTTCATACTTTGAGGATTTTTTCTATAAGTAAATTTTTTTAGATTACAAAGATTCTTCTTTAGGAAATCAAATGGATATCAATATGAGGAATAAATATGAGGATTAAAAAATTTTAACCAGAATATAAACAATTTTCTTCAAGAAAAAGTCCTCAGTATAAAAAGGAGTTTTCACAGGAAAAAGTTGGTAAGAAAAATTCACATCAAGGGCTTATATTCAATAAGGGCTATCTGCAAAAATTTAATTGTTCAGAAAAGCTAAAAAACCATTTAGTTCACATTATCTGTTACTCTATAGTCATTTGCATTTTTGTTTTGCAAATTATTTTTCAAAGGCTTATGAATTGTTTTAACCTGCGTGTAATAACAATTTGAGCGCTTATCCCGTTATAATGCTTTCTAACTGTATTTGCCTTTATATTTCCAGGGGCAAAGTGCTGGGAAAATCTCAAAATTGTAACATAACTACTTGCAAAGACCAATTGCTTATAAGGGTTTATTTAAAAATAGATTTGGCAACGTCCAACTGTTTATTGATGCATTAGTAAAGCACTGAGAAAACGAAAACTTTCAGCAAAGGTATCTTTGGGAGGGACCTATGGATTTTGATGAAATTTGGATGCCTGACGTGGTAAAGAAAAGTTAAATACATGTGTACATTTTTAGCGGACACGGTCTCAAATCTAGACGCATACAATCCGATTTAGAGATGTTCAAATCTTTTTGGTAATTGAAGAATTTTACACACATTAGTTTTGGTCTCTCAAATATCTTTCTTTCTTTGGCATCTAATTTGCCTTTAATTAATTTCGGAAAGTATGAAAAAAACTGTAAATATTACAAAAAATCAGTAATTTTCTTTCCTCGCAAAAAAGTGAACACATCATTTATTTTGTCACTCAATCACATATCTAAATATCAGAGCAATCGGTGGAAGACTCCGGGGTTAGCTTCCTTATTAGCTATTTTTTTTACTGAAATTTACAATATTTTTGCAAATTTGCGGCAGCAGCTTCTCAATTAACAGAGGATATTTTTTTGAATTCTAAACATTCCAAATTAAAAACATCGTTTAAAAGTCATCGTCCCAAAACTATTTATACATGTCCTAAAAGTGGCGCAAATTTTGGTTCTTTGGCAAACCGCTTCATTTCAAAGTTTTACCAGTTGCTAATTTTGTGAAAGACTTTAAAAGCGCTGACGAAATTCCAAAACTGTTGCTTTGCCAGTGCCTTGTTTTTATAAACTTGTATAACCAGTTTTGCCAATTTATATGTAGATGGCTTTCTTTGGTCTTCAAACAATTTGGGATATTCCTTGCTCCAAGTCCTTAAAAACAAAAAATGTTTAGATATTACCACACGGCGCATCAGCAAAATTAATACACGCTTACCCAATAACAATTTTTTTGGTGAATATCGAACCTCATTTTAAAAGCAGTTTCCCCATGGGAAATCCTTTTCATTCCTTTGGATATTTCACTACCAATTTTAGTTTTTAGCGGTCCAATTGATTTTTAAGTTTGTACTTTTATGATTTTTTATTTCTTTGACAAAAAATATTGACAAATTTAAATAAAACATTAATATTAGTATAATTAGGCACATGTGTGTAAAATTTATATTTTAAAAGTATGTACCCTATTCAATGCTTAACTATACAGAAAAAGTGTGTAACAAATTATAAACATGTTTAGCAACATACAAATTCTTTATTATGTGTGCAGTTTTTGTATAAAAATGAGTAAATTATTTTGTTAAACATTTTTTGAATCAACTTTAGGCATTTTGTGTCATTTTAAACAAAAATTTACCAAACTTATAGCAGTAATTTTATATGCACTTTTTAGAGTGTAATATTGCTTAAACTTCAATTCTACCCATACACCTTCAATAATTTGCACAACTTCAAAAATTGTGCAATAACTGATAATGTATGGGCCGAATAAGTTATAAATAAATTTAATCAACAAATTAAAGCCGAAAAATTTTATCGATTAACTGGTTAAATTTCATTAAATTGGGATCACTAACGATCCCAATCCAATCAGTAGTGGGATTCTCTAACTTTTTAACGACAAAATTCGGTTGTTAAGTTGTCAGTTTACTATGAAAACTTGTCAATTTAACTCCCGAATTTTGTCATTAAAAAGTTACAGAATTGCCCCTCAGAGCATTTAATTTTTTGATATTTTGTTCAAAATGATTGCAGTAATAATAAAAATCACGTCGATTAATCCAGCAATCGATTAAATACACTAGCAGCAATACAAAGAACCATTTTGTGGTGTGTAAGTACGTGTGTGTTTGTGTATTTGTTGATGATGATGATGATGATTATGATGTGTTGTTTTTTTTCGTGTGTGTATATGTGTTAATGTTATTGTTGTTGAGTAAAACACCAATATTGGTTTTGATTTTTCTATGTTGTTGGTTGTTTGTATTTTATATTCATTCTTTCACTCAATTGTCTGTGTGATTATATGAATATCAATAAATATGTAAGTGTAAAACTGGATGAGTGCGTATGTGTTTGTCTGATTATAAATGTATAGGTGTGTACGTGTGTATGTCATCATATTCTGGTTTTTTGTTGTTGCTGTTATTTTGGTTGATATTTTGCTGAAAATTTTGTTGAAAATTAAACCACATCATATAATGACAAGCTAATTATGCGTACAAACGATTTATAAATATTTTATACCATGTAAGTCAATTTGTTGTTTATCATTTTGTTTTAAATGCGGAATGGGGCGAAAAATATAAAGCGAATGATACTGGTGTGTTTGTATTCTGATATAAATATTGATGTTTGATTTTTTTTTTTGTTGCATTATAAATGACTGATTAAAATTATGTGGTAAAATTATAGACGTGTAAATAAGTAGATAAATGCGAGTGTGTTTTTTGTTGTTTTGGCTTGTACTTATATAGGTTTTGGTTTTGCTACAGTTATCATGAAATTTATGATTGAATTTTCATTGTGTTTGAGGTAGAGTTAATCAGTTAATTATAATTAAATTTGCAATATGATAGTGATAAGTTTATTATTGGCAAATATTATGACAATTAAGTACTATGATATAAAATGTATTAATATTAAAGGGATTCAAAAAATTAAAATGGATAAAATAAGAGATACGATTCGGATAACGAAAAGTCAATGCTTAAATCAATTGAGTTTAGCGCTTACAAGGCGAACAATTATTTTTTTAAATTTCTTCTATTATTTTGTTGAGAACATTCTTTGCCCAAAATAACGCAGGATGTCAAAATCTTAAATTTTAAAAATTAATAGAGTTCTGATCATCAACTCTATATATTTTGCGTATGCTGATTAAAATGGCATACTTTATTTTTCAATTTAAAGTACAGATTTTCTGCGAAATGCCTTTAAAATTAAATGGTTGTCCATTTAGTTTTTTTACACAAAAATTTTCAAATGCAATCAATATAAATTTCATAAAAATTCATATTTAGGCTTAAAACCAGTGTTCGCATTTTATTTGGATTTTTAATTTTTCGTTCAAAATCCAAAAAATTGGGTACCATGCGAGTTGAAACCGGCAGATTTTGAAAGGCGATTTTGCATGTCAGAAATGTTGCTTGAACGTCATGAAAATTTGTCATTTTTGCATCGAATCATTACTAACGATGAAAAATGGATCCACTGCGGCAACACAAAGTGCAAGAAATCGTATGTAAAGCCTGGCCAACCAGCCAAATAATCATCTGTATTTGATTGGACCAGAAGAGTGCCATCTATTATGGGCTGCTTAAATCAGGCCAGATGATCACAGTGGACCTGTACCGAACACAATTGATTCATTTGAAGAGAGCATTAGCGAAATAATGCCCGGATCATGCGACTAGACATCAAGCCATAATATTTCAACATGACAACACTCGACCATATGTTTCAAGACCGGTTAAAAACTATTTAGAAAATAGTCGTTGAAAAGTTTTACCTAGATATTGTTCCTTATTCTCTTCAATAAAAGTACTTATTAAACAAGTGTAAAAGCACCTTTTACACTCCAATTCAATATTGTTTTCATTGCTATTTTTACAGCTGCATAAAAATCAATTTCTCAGCATTTTTTCTATATATACATTAGGGCGGGTCAAATTGTATGAATAAAAATTTTTTGATATAGCGTACTCGATTTTTAGAAAGCTTTTAGTATGGGGAAAAAAAGTTCCACTACGACATTTCAAAAAAATCATTTTCGAGGCTTCCAAATTTAAATTTTTTGCAATTTTCTAATAAATCTAGATTAGCGCCATCTTGAGGTGGCTTTTTGAAACAACTAATAAAGTTGTAAACAATATAACATTACAGCCTTTCCAGAAAGGTATTACTTATGAAAATCGGATAAAAAATGTGGCAACTAGAGGTAAAAGTATATAAGTAAAATTATTTTCTCCTTGTTGTCATGAACATCATTATCATCATTTCTCATCATTATCATCATTTCATCATCAAGCAGAAAATAATTTTACTTATATACTTTTACCTCTAGTTGCCACATTTTTTATCCGATTTTCATAAGTAATACCTTTCTGGAAAGGCTGTAATGTTATATTGTTTACAACTTTATTAGTTGTTTCAAAAAGCCACCTCAAGATGGCGCTAATCTAGCATTTATTAGAAAATTGCAAAAAATTTAAATTTGGGAGCCTCGAAAATGATTTTTTTTGATATGTCGTAGAGGAACTTTTTTTTCCCCATGCTAAAAGCTTTCGAAAAATCGAGTACGCAATATCGATTGCTAAATCGACCCACCCTAATATACATACATATTTTTAAAAATTTTTAAATTAAAAAAGAATTGAATTTAAACAAATTATTTATAAATATTGAAAAAAAATTAATAGAATAAAAAAAATTAAAAAAAAAAAATATTGGTCCCGCTGGGAATCGAACCCGGGACCCTCTGTTAGGAAATACCAGATGATACCAAAATCACTTTTTACGACCACTTTTAGAGCAATCACTCTTAAAAGCAATACTTAAATGATTTTTTGGATGTTGTTCAGCAGTAATTCTGAAAAAGCTGTAAAAATATACTAACGGATACTTTGGAAGCAATGAAAGAAGTGATTTTTTGAAGTTGTTCAGAATAACTTCTAAAAAAGTAGTAAAAATTTTCTGCTGTGTCTTTATAGCTTTGTGACCGCTTTCCCTGAAAACGTGCCACTGGGCGTCTGTTTTGAAATAGCTTTTACCATGTCTGCGATAGGGGATTTTCAAAAAAAATATGCCGTACCTGTGGCCGCAGGTTTTACAAAAGTTTTTATAGGTTTATGCCTTGCTTTTTGCTTCTATTTTTCATTAGTATTGCTCATGTTTTTTGGTGTCAATATTTTTCAAAACTTGAGTTTTACTTTTAAGCTTAATTTACACTACAAGAAAATAGTAGTAGTTTTCAAAAACTTTTAGTTTTTATTCAAAATTGGTATGGAATTTGATAACCAAATACAAGTACACTAATAGAAAAAAATCCGTAAAAAATTTACTTAGGACTACTAAAAATTAGTTAAAAATGATGCTGCAGAAAAAAACTGCTAAATTAGCAGATTATTTTTGCTATATATTAGTAATATAGGAACAGCAAAAATAAAACTGTTAAATATACAGAATTTTAGTTATATTTGAGCTAAATTTTTGTGAATGGAGAATAGCAAATTAACCTGCAAAAATCAGCAGAAAAACTTTTGCTAAATAATTAGTAGCCTAAAAAATTACCAAAACATTTAAAATTTTCGAAGTTTTTTTTTTCGATTTTTTTTAAATGCAAATAAAAATCGAGCCTTTTGAAAACAGCAGTTTACAATTTTTTAGCAAATATTCCTTCTGATTTTAGTAGAATAAACTGCTATTTGCATTCAACTAAATTTAGATTAAAAATCGCAAAAATTTTGTAGATTTAACAGTTTATTTTTAGTCTACAAATATTTAGCAAAATTTTCTGCAGATTTTACAGTACAATTTGCTATTTTCAATTAACTAGTATTTCACATTTTACTAGTATTTTGTAAGAAAATCTGCTAATTTTAGCAGTTTTTTCTGCAGCATCATTTTTAACTAATTTTTAGTAACTTTTTCTGCTAGTTTTACAGATTTATTTCTATGAGTGTAGTTTTCACAAAACTGCTTGGTTTTGGTTAACTGTAAATGTAATATTAGCCGTTGGAATTAAAAAGCTTTCATCAAGTTTTCCTGTCTTCCCATTTCTCTTTTCAAATCAAACTTATGAGTTAACTTGTTCTGTATACTCTTTCTCTCTTTTTTAGCAACGCAAAAACTCTCAAAACAGTTCCTTTGTGAAAACTGAGAAAAAAGAATAAATTTCGAATTCAATTTCACGAGGTTGCAGCAACTGATTCAATTCGGTTGGAAAAAATTCGTTTGCCACAACAAAATTCTTTTGAGTGTGTATTTGACAAATGAAAAAAAATTTAAAACTTTTTAGCGGAATCATTTTAAAACAAGCCAATTTTTGTGTTCCTTTTTCTTTGTTTATAAACTAAAAATGTTTTGTGTGTGAATGTTTTAGATAAATTCGTGAATATCAACGAATGCTGTTTGAAAATTCCTTTTTTACAAACAAAACACATTAAACACAGCCAACAACACAATGTTCACCATATGAAGCATCTGTTATGGCTGCTACTGTTGCATACATTTTTGTATAACAACTAGAGTGTCTAAAAAATCGTCCATTTCTGAAAACCGGTTTTTGATTTGTTCGAAAAATAGTATGGTTTTTTTTTTTGTAAATTAAAAAACACAATTTTTTGGTAATATCTTTCTAATTATTAATGTTCATATATTACACTCATGGAAATAAATCGCAATACGCAGAAAACAGATTCGGTGCTGACAACCGCATTTGTAGCCAATCGGTTTTTCAGTTATGACAACGGAAAACCAATTGAAAGAGGACTAATTTGAGTTTGACAACGGAATTTCAGTTGTATCAAAAATATTTCGGTAGTCGCAACCGAAAAATTCATTTGATGCACCTGAATCATTGGGCTGACAACAAATTGGGTTGTCAGAACCGAATCTGTATTCTGGGTGTATGTACACTCATAAAAATAAATCTGTAAAAATACCAGAAAAGGCAACTAAAAATTAGTTAAAAATGACGTTACGGAAAAAACTGCTGAAATTAGAAAACTTTTTTTGCTAAATACTGGTTAAATAAGAATATCAAATAAAGCTGTTAAATTTTCAGAACTTTAATTATATTTAATTTAACTTTTAGTTAACTGATAATAACAAATTGTACTGTAAAATCTGGGGAAAATTTTGCTGAATATTTGTAGACTAAAAATTGCAAAGTTAATTTGTTATTTCCTACTAACATAAATTTAACTCAAATATAATACAAAAACCAAAAACTGGAGTTTCATTTATTAAAATAATATTTAACAAAAAAAAAAAAAAACAAATAAAAAGCAGATGAAATATTGAATTTTCAAATGATTAGTTAAAAATAGTTTTGCTAAAATCATGTTTTAAAAAACCGGTTAACCGACAAATAATAACCGGTTTTCGGTTTATTCGAATTTAGAAACTAACCGATTTTCGGTTACGTTTTTGAACACTCTAATAACAAACTTTGAAAAATCGTATCGAACCGGCTGTTTGATATGGTAGAACTAGATTTGTGTTTTTCTTTTTTTTTTTTTTTTGTTGTTGCATTTTCACTGTTTTAGTGGTAGTTGATTTTAGGTTTTTTTTTGCTGAATTTTTGGTTTTGTAGAGAGTTTAAGCATTTTGGTTGATTAGCATAACATTTGTTATTTAGTGATTTTTTTTAGGTTTGGTTGCAGTTTGCTATTAAATCATGCTAAATGCTTTTTTTTTTAGAGTTTAACAGATTTTTGGTTTTTGGCAAACATGAAAGTGAAAGCAATTTCAAAATAGTGAACCAACAATTTTATTGGTTGTTGAGTGGTGAAAGATTCTGTTTAAAATTTCTTTGATAACAACAGGCGAATGGAATATTTTATAGGGTAAAAGTTATTATTTTTTTCATCAAAGTTTATTGGAATTTTGGTCTATTTCGGGTGTATGTTAGTTTAAAACTAAAACCGCTATTAGACATTAATTACACAGAAATATTAAGTATAAAGGTTAAATCAAATTGGGAGCTAAAAATACAAATAAAGTTATATTTCGGGCTTTAAAACAACACAGATTAAAGATAATTTCTAAGCTATTAAAAAAATTTATAACACAGTAAAGAACTAAAAGTGCAATCTTTTTTTAAATTTCTTATTTATTCATATGGGAAAATCTACGAAACAGGTAGATTTCAGATTTTAAAAATGAAAAATTTCAAATTAGTGGCACACATTTTTTTTCTAGATTAACTTATTTAAAATGCATTGATTCGCGTGAATCAATTTTTTTGATTGCTAAAAAAGTTATAAACAAACGAGTAAAAAGGTTAAAGTCGGTCATGCCGGCTATACAATACCCTACACCAGTCTGGTTAAGAGCCAACTAATGTTTGGATCCGAAATTCGGATGGGTTAAAATGGGACTTGTGTCAAAATTTTCTATAAAATTATTTCGTTAAAATATCTTAATATTTGCGACCTGCAGTGTATAAACAATAAAATTTTGGTGGGGCACTAGGTCTAAACATGGACCGATGTTAACCAAAATCAATAGGCTTCATCCTTGGGCCGACGTAAGTCGGTGTACCAAATTTCATCAAAATACGTTAATATTTGCGACCTGTAGAGTGCGCACAAGAATGCATGGACAGACAGACAGGCGGACGGACATCGGACATTTTTTTTGGCTATTTTTGAGTGGTTTTTACACACTTATACCTTGAGTTAATGAAAAAAGATGACACAAATTTTGCAATCATCACGGTAAGTTTAGTCGAAAACGCATAGTCGTGCTATATTTCCAATATTGATTTTAAGTAATGTTATTTTTTTAATTTTTCCGTCCGTCTGTCTCTCCATGCAATCCTGTGCGGAACATTTTAACCCTCTAACTCTTCAACTTACGGGTCGTTTTTGTCCGTTTTAAAAAGGGGCCAAAAAAAGTCCCATTAATTGAAGAGTTAGAAGGTTCAAATATTCCATAAAAATATTCCTCGTAGTGTTTTACATAAGTTCGCTGAACATACCCTATGACTAAAATGGAGGATTCACATGGTTTCCAATTTTAATCCTATTTAATTTTTTTGTTTTAGAAAATCATTTTAAGCGTTTAAAACCCATTTTTTGTGAAAGGCATTTTTTTTTTTTAATAATGAATCGATTTTACCCAAATTTGGCTTGACCTTATATCAATTCACGTGCTAAATTCCATACTAATCGGATAATTGTTGCAGGTTTTATAAAGATTTTAAAATAAAGGATATATGGCAGGACTACTAGTCCTTGGTTCGATTTTGATAAAAATCGACACAAACGTTTCCAGTGTTATGTGCATCTCAATGGATACTTTTTGTAATTTTACGTCCATTTATGTAGCTAATATATTAATTTTAAATTTCAGGACCTATGGGAGGTGGGCGTGTCCTTGGCCCGATATTTCCAAAAATTAAAATTTTTCTTAACTAAGGGATTCTATGTCAGTATACCAAATTTCAAAACTCTGTCTCCACTCCTTCTATTTTTGTCCAATCATTATATGGGATCAAAGCACTGTGCGACGTTTTTAGAATTTCTGGAAATATTTGTTAAGCAAAATTACAAACTCAATGAGAATTTCTTGTTCTCATCTAGGAGCGTTATTAAACATTTAAATTATCAAAGAAAAAGCAAATAATTTACCACAATTTGCTTTGCAATCTTCCTGTTGTTTTGACAGATCTAGCAATGTAGTGATATCCATTCATGTATAAAAAACAATAGAAAACAATTGGAATGAAGAGAAGATTAAGCCTGGTTGGAATCAATAATTTTTGTATACACTTTTGAATTTTTCTGATATGTTATATCTGAGTTTACTCACTAAATAAGAATATTTATATGAATACCGAAAATACCGACAAATCGGTATTGGATAAATTTCAAACCCCAGTTTGATACTTTAACAGAGGTTTTGTAGAAATATTTTTATTTAAATTTTAATGAATATTCGGAGAACTTCATGTCTTTATACAAAACGAGTAAAAAGGTTAAAGTCGGGCATGCCGACTATACAATACCCTACACCAGTCTGGTGTATTGTTTCGATCCGAAATTCGAATGGGTTAAAATGGGGCTTGTGTCTATAATTTTCTATAATGTGAGTCAGCGCACCAAATTTCATTAAAATATCTTAATATTTGCGACCTGCAGTTTGTAACCAAGCCAATTTTGGGGGGACCCTTATATGGGCACTAGTTCTAAACATGGACCGATGTTCACCAAAATCAATAGGCTTCGTCCTTGGGCCAACATAGGTCTATGTACCAAACTTCATCAAAATATATTAATATTTGCGACCTGCAGCGTATAAACAGTATAATTTTGGTAGGACCCTTATATGGGCACTAGGTCTAAACATGGACCGATGTTCACCAAAATCAATAGGCTGCGTTATTGGCCCAATGTAGGTCTGTGTACCAAATTTCGTCAAAATACCTTAATATTTACGACCTGCAGCGTATAAACAATATAATTTTGGTAGGACCCTTATATGGGCACTAGGTCTAAACATGGACCGATGTTCACCAAAATCAAACTTGTTCGTCTTTGGGCCAACATAGGTCTGCGTACCAAATTTCATCAAAATATCTTAATATTTGCGACCTGTAGAGTGCGCACAAGATTGCATGGACAGACAGACAGACAGACGGACGGACATCGTTAAATCGAAATAAAAAAAAATTCTGAACCGATCGGTATACTATAAGGTGGGTCTACGGTCAATATTTTTTGGTGTAACAAACATCAGCACAAACTTATAATACCCTGACCACATAGTGGTGTAGGGTATAAAAATAAATAAATCAAAAAAAAGTGATATTAATTTATGATCTAGAAAGAATTTAATCAAAAATAGTTAAAAACAAAAAATGTGTTTATATATTGAAAACTAAAAACGAAAATTCTTAACAGCAGTTTCAATTGCAATTCTAATAATTTGGTTTTGATTGTGCTTTTTTAATTGAATTTTTAACATACATTAATAATTTTCTGCCATTAAAAGTCAACATATCATTCTAACATCAATTCTACATTTGTTTGTTGTTATTTAGCAACTAAAAACAAAATGTACAAAAACAAATTGTATCAGTGACACATAAAATTTTTAACATATTTTGAACATGATATTGTAAATATTTGCAATAACATGCATTTGTGTGTGTGTGTGTGTGTGTGTTTATTTAAAGTTAGAGTGTACTTTAAAAAAAAACAGTAAATATATACAACAAATGAAAATTGCAATTTATAACAGCTGCATTAATTCACAAAATAAATATAACGATATAGAAATATTAAATTATATGAAACTGATAATTTTTAAAAGAGTCAGGTTATTGGAGTTTAAATAAAGGGGGATGGAAAATAATTTGTCACTATACTTAAACGATTTCGTTTAAAAAAATTTAATTTTTAATGATTTTTTTTTTCTGTAAAGAAGTGTTATATTTTCAGAATGAATAATATTGAAAGTTTTTGGAATTTCATATTCATAAATCCAAATTTGATTCAAATGTTCAAAGAAACTGCGTTGTACTGAATAAAAATAGCGAATACATTTTGCCTATTTTTTCTCCTCCTTAGGTCATCATTTTTTTAATTATAAAGGAAGGCGTATGATTATTATTTATCATTTAATATTAATATCACTCATACGCTACGTTGACATACTTTTTTTTTTAATAAAATGTATGTACGTACATTGGGTGGATCCGAATTTCAGACGTAAGAGCACTGATTTAGTGACGTAAGAGCACTGAAAAATATGAAAAAAAGGAAAAATGGGGATATTTAGTGTATTTTTTTTGAAATTTTTTCTCAATTTTTTTAACAAAATAGGACTTAGTATTGCTGAGCATATTATGGGAAAAAACCAAAAGTACTCTATGGAATTTTTTAAAATAATTTTACCATAATATGCTCATCACTGTCAAATATTTGAGCTATATTTTATCAACAAATTCGAAAAAAAGTTAAAAAAATAACATCAAATGCATGTAGCGAATTTTTGTTGTTGTCATTTTTCTCATAATCAATTGAATAATACGTATCCTCTATTTTATTACTTAAGATTTTCCAATTTCCTGACTATCTGACGTACATGTATTTTATAAAAAAAAAAACGATAATTGTATTAACCACTTTGTTTATTATTTAAATTTTGTTGCTTTAATTAAATTAAAAACAAATATTAACTGTTCGTTACTACATGTACGCAATGTGTATAAACAAATTTGAATGCAATAAATAATATTAATATAAAAATATATAAAATCAATAATAATCACGTTTCTCATTAAATGAAATTAAAATAGCAACGAATACAATATTTAAAATATATATTTTTTAAATGCAATCAATTTATTCATAACAGACTTGGCGATAAAAAAAAACATTTTATGTCATAACCAAGTTTGCGTTAAACAATAAATATAAATAAATTTGTTAAAAGCGAAAATAAATTTTTAACACTACATATTTTGGCGTTAACAATAAATCAATAAAAGTTATCTCTTATTATTAAATGATTGGTATGCAGAAAAACTATTAAAGCTGTATTTTCGCTCATACCTATCAACGTTAAATATTTAAATTAAATCTACATTTAACCGATTAAAGTATAAAAAAACTATAAATATTGTTTATAATAGTTGAGGTACAATCGAAATATTTTAGGAAGTAACACGAAGAAGTTGAGAATTCGTTTTAAATTTATCAACACTAAGCAAAAGGATCAGAGCTGTAAATAAATCATTATTTTTTGATTTCAATCCATTGCGAATTAGCTAAATTTTGAATTAATTCTTTTCACAAAAATCACTAATTGAATTAAATTTGTATCAATTCACATGAATTTGGCAAAAATGAATTGCAATTCCTTTTAAATTCAAATGAATTTGGAAAACTCAATTGCAATTCATTTCCAGTTAAAATGAATTTTGCAAAATGAATTGCAATTCATTTCCATTTCAAATGAATTAAATTGATTTTGAATTAATTCAAATGAATAAAAAATGAATTGCAATCAACCAAAGTAAACATGGTTTTTGGAGTTTATTTCTTCAAGTATTACTTATTTTGGTTCTGACATACTCTGAACGAGAAAAACACATTTCTTATTCAAGAAGCAATTAATAATTTCATTGCAATTAATTTTTAATTTTTCTAATTAATTTGAATTAATTCAAAATCAATTGAATTCATATTAATTGGAAATGAATTGAAGTTCATTTTGCCAAATTCATTTGAAGTGAAAATGAATTGCAATTCAGTTGTATTGGAAATTAATTGCAATTCATTTTTGCCAAATTCATGTGAATTGATTCAAATTTCATTCAATTTGTGATTTTTGTGAAAAGAATTAAGTCAAAATTTTGATAATTCAGTGCATAGTGATTCGCGAATTAATTAAAAAAAGAATTTACAGCTTTAGAATTCACTAAAAGTTCGTTAACTTAGTTTATGCCCTCATTAAAAGAGGACCAGTTTGGTGAGATTTATTCCATGTCTTATGAATATAGGTAGATCTGAGAGTACCTGTCCCTTCCCAACAAAAAATACTGCTTGCTTGGAAGCAGGTTCGTCAGGGAAAGAAAATAGTGTAGCGCTTGAATTATTGCTGATATAAGGCATGATTTTTGTTCAAGATAGCTCACGTGAAAGCACTTGTTTCGATATCCGATATGCGCATCTATCAAACGAAGCAGAAAAGAAGCACTAATCATTTTTACCGCTTCCGAATTTCTGCTGGGTTGGCAGTAGGTAAGAGTTCTTAAGGAGGACATATGAAATACAAATTTTATAATTGTCTAATATTTAGTTTATGTAATGTCTCGGTTTGAGTAAGAAAGTTATCATTTTCTTATTGCGGACAACTGAAGAGTAGAGTGATGTCTACGAAACAATTGTATTGTCTATCATGAAAATGATCAACCCCCTTTTTGAAACAACAAATAAAAAATCTAATATGACAATATCATATTAGAATTTGGACTTGAGGTGGAAGAATATTCTAACTAAATATATAAAAATATAGAAAGTCCGAAAAAACAATTTTTGTATTTTTTAATGCAAAAATTAAAATAATTGTTATTTAGTTTTTTTGTTATTTAAACGATAAAAAATTATTGATGAATCCATCATGTCATTAATTATTTAAAATTATTTGATTGATCGAACGAATCACGATTTTTTTAAATAGATAAATAATTAAAGGTTTCATCCTATCACCTCTCAATTTTATTAATTTTAAACTGTAATTTACTTGTGTCCAACCCAACAGTTCGGCCAAAAAGTGGCATTTGGTACGAACTGATACTGTGAGAGAATTTTAGTTTGATACTGGGAGAGAATTTGGTACTGGAAAAATATTTTTTGTGCCAACTTAATACGATTTCGATTATCAAATTTAAGAAAAATCCTGTAGTTCAGCTGTAGAGTTCCTTGTTGGGCAGCCGAACCTTAACAAATTTGGCGAAACTTTCAACGACCAAACAGTGAATTTAGGACAAAGCTAATTTAATATTTTTATCTTTAAAACTTGCAAAAAGAAAAATAACTACCCTAGTAAAAAAGATTTTAATAAAATATTGTATAATTTGATACAAACTTATCTAATCAGATGTGGTTAATGTGATAACGTATGTAGTTGTATATAATTGAATCAACATAATAAATTTAGACAACCCAGTGTAGGAAATCATTACCAGATATGTGGTTATGTAACTACGTACTTGGTAATGGTAACTAGTTACTTTTGTTATTACATTTCTTATTACCTTTATATGGCGATGTCGCGAAAATTAATGAGTTATGGTTACACACCAGCATACGAAAAATCAAAAAATTTGTCGTTACCTATGTGCTTACCAGAACTGACAAAAATAATGAGTCTAAAAATAGATTTTCAAAAAAATAAATTATATAAAAAAAAAATATTTTTTATTGTATTTTTTTTTTTTTTTTTAATAAAATTTGCTGGTGCAGGAATCGAACCTGGGTCTACAGATTGCCAGTCAACAGCTCTACCATCTGAGCTATATCGACATGTAATATTTAATAGATAAAAACATAATTGACCTGCTGCACACAAGTAAACTTACTCGCCAACATACAAAAAATCTAAAAATATGTGTTACATATATCCTTACACTAAAAAAAATAAGTTAGTAGAAAAATTAGTAAAACGTCTTGTATATCAAGTGTACTAGTTTTCAGCAATTTTTTTTGCTGAAATTCCGTTTTCAGCAAAAATTTTAGTTATATTTTTTTAGCAGTAAACTAATTTTGAACTAATGTTTTACTAATTTATTTTGCTACAAAAATTGTGCTGATAACCGCATTCGTAGCGTGGACGACAACCAGATAGACAAGATGTAGATGTCCCAGCTTGTCTGGAAACGGAAATGACAAAAAAAGAAAAACAACTCTACACATATTCTATATTTAAATTTTCAGCAAATAAATTAACTAAAGTAAAATTTCGCTACAAGTTTTTTGAGTTTTTTTCAGTCTACTAATATTCAGCAAAAAGTTTAGTGATTTCAGCAAGTTTTTGTTCATTTGTAGTCGACTAAGTGTTAGCAAAACTTTTCCTGATGATTACTATTTTTTTGGTAAAAATCAGCTCGCTGATTTTCAGCAAACCTTTTGCTGAAATTACCAACTTTTTTGCAAGCACGCTCCTGACTACAAATTTGCTGACACAGCAACATTTTTTGCTGACTTTACTGACTTTTTTTTTTGAGTGTACCAGTGTTTAAAAAATAGTGAGTCTAAAAATAGACTTCAGAAAATTTTCAAAAAATCTAAAAAATTATTTGCTATTTGAAATAATGATAAAAATAAGTCATTATCAGTAACTCAGAAGGTAAGTGGTTGTCATTACTGGTAGTCCAAAAAATAATGATATGTCATTACCGTTTCTACACTGGGAAGTTAGATCTAATAACATTGGGTCAATTTCCCTACTAAATTGTATATAAGTATAAATAAATCTTTAGACCATATAAAACCATATAAAATTTTATACGATTTGATAATTTTCCAAATGTTGTTAGATCTAAATTGAATAATTTTATTTACATTGATAAAATTACATACAATTCTCTATGATATAATATTAACCACACCTGATTAGATATGATTATATCGAATTATATATTATTATATTAAAACAATTTTTAACTGGGTATTGCCAATTACAGCTAAACCCCAATTTGCGACCCTTTTCTGAGAGACGTAAATTTATGACGATAAATTTCAAACTATTTTTTATACCCTACACCACTACGTGGAGAGGGTATAATAAGTTTGTGCTGATGTTTGTAACACCAAAAAATATTGGACCTAGAGCAACATTTTAGTATACCGATGGGCTCAGAATTACTTTTTGTTTCGATTTAACGATGTCCGTCCGTCCGTCTGTCTATGCATACATGTGCGCACTCTACAGGTCGCAAATATTAAGATATTTTGATGAAATTTGGTACGCCGACCTATATCTGCGCGAGGACTAAGCATATTTATTTTGGTTGAAATCGGTCCTTGTTTATACCTAGTGCCCATATAAGGCCCCCCCCCCCCCCCACAAAAATTGGCTTGGTTACACGCTGCAAGTCTCAAGTATTAAAATATTTTGATGAAGTTTGGTACACGACCTATGTCTTCCCAAAGACGAAGCCTATTGATTTTGGTAAAAATCGGTGCATGCTTGGACCTAGTGCCCATACAAAGGTCCCCCCAAAATTGGATTGTTTACTCGCCGCAGGGCGCAAATAATAAGGTATTTTGATGAAATTTGGTACACCGACCTATGTCAGCTCAAGGACGAAGCCTATTGATTTTGGTCAAGAAGGTCCCCCCAAAATTGGATTGTTTACTCGCTGCAGGTGGTCTCAAATACGAAGATATTTGATTGAAATTTGATTCGTTGACTCACATGGTGCCAAGGACAAAGCCTATTGATTCTAGATGGGATCGGTCCATATTTGGACCTATCGCCCACATGGGCTCTATTTCCGATTTTCTCTTTTTTTATCATTTCATAGAGAATTTTAACACAAGTCCATTTTAACCCATTCGAATTCAAACATGAGTTGGTTTTTAATCAGGCTGGTGTAGGGTATTATATAGTCGGCATGACCAACTTTAGCTTTTTTACTCGTTTTAATTAAAAAAAATTTAAATTAACAAAAAGCGCATGAAATTTTTTGTTCTAAATTTACCAGCCTCCACTCGTTAACCGATGCATTTCATTTCGTTCGCGGTCCGATTGTATTTCATTCCCATGGTCTGGTGCTGTAATCCCAATTGCCTAATATTGTTCTACTTTCCTAATATTGTAATTCTACTTGTTTCCCATTCCACTCCATTTCGTTCCTCAGTTTTATTTTTCCAGTTCCTTTCGGTCCCCTTTTAATTCTATTTCATTCCGATTGTCTTGTGTTTTAGTATCAATCGTTGTTCGTTCCATTTATTTCCACTCACTGTTTACTCCGTTTTCAACTTTTGTATTTAATTCAACTCGTTTTAAATTTCATACCATTCTGTTTCACATTGCATTAAATTTTTTCGATTTGCTGGTGTTTTAATTCCACTTGTGCCCCATTCTATTTTGTTTCCCTTGTCTAGTGTTTCAGCTCCGCGCCCCTCCCCGCAAGGATTTCCAAAAGTTCCATCTTTGCGAATGTCTACGTCGGAGGAGGAACCCACATACCAAATTCACACTTCCTAGTTCCAGCGGTTCGGGTAGCCCACAAATGGAGAGACTTTTCCTCTTTATGCCTCTTCCCGTAGGAATTTTTTTAAGCTCGATAGAACATACGAAAGCGTTAACTGTCAAGCGAACTGTCATACTGCGCCCACTTTGCTTTGGCAAATCACCGTAAATAGATTGACACTTGAACAATGCTACCAAATTATCCAGAATTAGTTTGAAAATCAGTCATAAATTCGCGCAACTTATAGACGCAAAATTGTGTTCAGCGATAAGGCTAATTTTTGGCTTAACGAGTTTGTTAGTAAACAAAATTGCGGCATATGGAGTGAAACCAATCCCCAACAGACCTTACAGACTCCATTACATCCAGAATAATGTACCGTTTAGTGAGGTTTACACGGTCATGGAAAATTTCATGAAGAGAGTAATGGCCTGTCATCAGAGGCGTGGGGGCCATTTGAAAGATATTTTATTCCATACTTAATCGGAACATGTCTTCTTTACAATCCAATAAAAAATCACAACGATCTCAAAAAATATGTGTTTTTATTTGAAAATGAAAAAGTGCATTCTTACTGAGACACACTTTATTTTCTGTATAGTTGGCCTTCAGCTCGGTTATTAATTATGAAACACTAGTGAATTAAAGAGCCTTTTGGATTAATTAATACGTAGAATTTGGGGTATTCTAAAAATAAATTTATATACCGTTTTAAAGACAAAACATCAAAAAATAATATTCCGAAAAATTTTTTAAATATCTAGCCTGTTAAAATATTGAAAACCATTAAAAATAAATAAACCTAAGCGTTATAAGATTTTCTTGTCTTTTGGGATTTACTCGTGTACAATTTTCTACATAAATTATAGTTTATACAAAGACTGGGTCATACTTAAAGAAAAAATGTGCATACATTTTTAATAAATCAAATAGTTTATTATATACAAGTTGCAATAGCAAACAACAGGCATTTATTTATATATATCTTTTTTTTTTAATAAAAAACAAAAAGAGCAAAGAACTACCTTGGATTTTATACTAAGAATAAAAACTTTATGAAATTCCAAAGAAAATGAAATAGTTTTTAAATAATTGAAGTCAAGTCCAACAGCTTTTCTACTTGGAATACAAAAAACCATTTGTGACAGTAGATTATAATCTTTCAAAAGTATAATACCAACTTACTTAAACTTCATAAAACTGTAATAAAAACTTTACGTAAATATTTAAAAAATGTTGAAACTAAATATACGATTAAGGTGTTAATATGCCAACAATATGAAAAACAAATGTATATAAATATAAATTAAGGTCAGTATTGTAAATACATTTTAATAGTATTCATTAACACGTAAACTTAATTTTTGTAAATTATTAAAATTGCCATACATCAAATCTCCTTGTTGTATCCTTAACAAAGTTTAAAGCACAACTGAAGTTTTGTGTTTTGAGCAGAAAACCAAACATGAGAAACCAAACATTGGGTATTCGTATAAAAATACACGTGTTTTTAGTTTAGGAAGGGTGGGTTTGCTATTTTGTTTTATTTAGCTGATATTAATATGGCTGAGTTTTTAAAATTAGGAGAGTTTGTGTTGAACGAATAAGACAACTGTGATTTTTCTTTATTTTTTTCTTAAATATTTCTTTATATTTTGCCTTTACAGAATTTCTTTCAGTAGTTTTCTTTACCATTTGTTTTTGCAGGAGAAATTTTAATGTTGTATACAACTCGTATTTATAGGGGTTGTTAAGTAGTGGTGTATTGTGGTGACTATAATTTTGGAGGAGAAATTTGTGAGATTGTGCATTTAACATATTCAAATTAGTTCAAGGATATCATGGGTAGGTGCCAATAAAAATTTTAAAATAAATATAAACAAAGTTTTTATAATCAGTTTAATTGAATTTCAATTAATTTTAAATTAAAATAAAAAATGTAAACTTAAATAAAAGCGGGTTAAATGAGCGGTTTCAGTAATTAATTTGAAAAAACAACGAAATTTTTATAGAACAAAGTCGCAACAAATAAAAGTTACGGTTTTTGTAGTTTTTTAATACGATTTTAATATTATTTTTTCCATATAAACTGATTTCACATTTTCGAATTGGTTCAGGATTTTGTGTCGAAACTTTTAAAACCATATCAGCGCTATTTCTCCTTAAACATGGATTTCTTACAATGTAGGAATTCATAGATCATATACTTATAGAAAAAAGTCCGTTAAAAATTTAGTTAAAACTACTAAAAATTAGTTAAAAATGATGCTGCAGAAAAAAACTGCTAAATTAGCAGATAATTTTTGCTATATCTTAGTAATATAGGAAAATAAAAATAAAATAAAAAAAAATTAGTATCCTGAAAAATCACCAAAAAATTAAAAATTTTCGAAGTTTTTTTTAGATTTTTTTTAAATGGAAATTTTTTACTTGAAAAGAGAGAATAATTTAGAATTAATACAAGTTCTGATCATGAAAGTATAAGGATTTTAAGCTACATATATTTGTTAGAGCTATTTTTTGCTCATTTTATCTAATTTTGCTTATTTTGTAAATAATGGCTTTTATTTAAATTAGGCTTATTTTAGCTTTTTTTGAGAAAATATACACAGAGAAAACGGATTCATTGTGACAACCGAAATCTTTGCCAACTGAATGGTTCAGTTGCAGCAACCGAATTATTTGGTTGTCGCAATCAAATGTGTTCGTGACACAATTCAAATATATTGTTGCAACCGAAATTCTATTGCTTTAACCGAATTTCTTTTGCCACAAACAAATATATCGGTAGCTCCAACCAAACAATTCGGTTGGCAAAAAATTCGGTTGTCGTAATGAATCTGTTTTCTCTGTGTAGTATTTTTTAGATTTTTTGATGAAACCAGTAATTTTAAAAATTCTTTTACATAAGGGTTTTACTTAAAATTTTATTTTTAAAATTTATTTTCAAATAAAAAATCTATTTTATTAAAATTATCTTTTTGATTTTTCCAAGCTGAATTGTAATAGTACAAATATGACACAGACTTGTCTGATTCCTAATGTTCTAAAGAATGTCGAATTGTGTTAAATACAAAATTTTATTTTATGGATACATATCCATGTATAGAAAAGCATTCACGTTTATGATCATGCACGAACATACATTAAGAGCTTTAAACATTTTTAAGCTTTTTTTGGTTGGCCTATTCATCATGCTTTATTTGATATATATATGTTTTTCAATAAAATCCTTTAACCTTTACGTCTATTGCAAATCTCCTAGTGCGTTGAAAACTGTGTTTTATTTCAGAATTAAAAACGATACTGTGAAAATGATTTATGCTGAAAATATAGTTGCATGCATGTTGAACTTTATACAAAATAAATAAAAACATGGCAAAATAAGTAAGAATTAAAAATTTAGGTTTTCTTTATTATGCGTGCTTAAATAAAACTTTATAACACACATAATTTTAGATTCCTGTTGTGAAAATAATTACAATAATTTGTTAACAAAATATACAATACACAGGTGGCAAAAATCTTAGGTAGTAAGTATAGAGATTTTATATGGAACAATGCATGATTACACAGGCCAACAATTTCAGACCTTGAGACCAGAATGTACTTTTTTAAAGGTCTTTCGCACACTAAATCTGACTTCAGAATTGTTTAATTACATCACGTTTTTGACAAATATGAACTTGGGAAAAGCAAAAAATTGGATTTCATCCTCTATTATCAAGCAGAAAAAAGGCATGGTTGCAATATGATCACGGTTGCAAAACTATGTTCCCTACTGCCATAGTTGGTTTTTGCAATCTAATTATTAATGCATAAGTCATACTTTAGAAATAATATGATCACCTATAATCATTTTATACTTAAAATCTCTCTTTTTCGGTTATCTCTTATATTCTTCCATCTGCAGTCATATAATTATCTGGTAATCATATTCGTTTCCTCAATTACAATCATATTGTTATCTTAATTGAGACAGATCGTATTCGCAATCAAAATAAGTCTTTTGGCTGAAATAATTCTGTTGGCTGAACAGAAAAATTTGTTACTTTAACAAAATTTATTCCTGTTTTTTAACTTAAAATAAAATTTATTGAGTTAAAAAAAATTTATTAAATTTAGGTTTACATTCCTACGACAATTCGGTGACTCTTAGTTGTGACTGTATTTCCCTTGTGTTTGTTGTTGCAAAGTCATAATAAATTATATTTATTAAAATTTTTGTTTGAAAACTTATAAAAAATTAAGACCTGGTATCGATACAATCATAATAATAGCAAATAAAATTTGAATTTTTTAAATTTTATTCTTGTTTTGTATGGATAGTTGTAACTTTCAGTCTTAAAAATAGTCTTAAGACAGTCATAACGAGTCACAAGTAGGAATAGGCACCTTAATAAATCTAAATTTAAGAAAAAATTAGTAATACATACTACAGTTTTATTTGTAATTACACTGTGGAACAAATTCAGGTTAGCAAAAGTTAGGTCGATTCTGAGAGTTAAGGGTGAAAATAGAGACTAAATTAGAAGACCCGTATCGCGGCGTTTGCTTATGTTAGTTCGAATTTTTTCATATTGTTTATATGGTTTTTTGGCTATAACTCGTTGACTAATTGATATTTTTTAAATCTGTAAAAGCCAAATTATTGCTATTATTTTTAAAAAAATTGATTTGATTTTTTTTTTTTTTAATTGTTGTTGAGGTCTTTAGCTATAATTTGGCTTTTACAGATTTAAAAAATATCAATTAGTCGACGAGGTATAGCCAAAAAACCATATAAAAAATTCGAACTAACATAAACAAACGCCGCGATACGGGTCTTCTAATTTAGCTTCTATTTTCACCCCTCACTCTCAGAATCGACATAACTTTTGCTAACCTGAATTTGTTCCACAGTGTTATACAGAGTCGTAAAATTTATTCAAATTTACGGACCCTCCCCGCGCCTTGTCCATATCATATAAGGGCACTCTAAATGAGCAAACATTTTGTCCATTTTGCTCTATCTCTCTTAGTTTTCGAGATGTGGTCCATTTTATTAAATTTAAAATTTTATTAAAAATTTTCGGTGGTCCAAGGCATCACTAATGCCCATTTCTGGATAGAGATAACCTTTTCACGGGAGTATTGCATGGTTAGGGTAGTTGAAATTTTCGTCAATTTTGCCCTATTTCTCTTAGTTTTCGAGATATGTGCCATTTTAAAAAATCGGGAGGTAAAGAAATAGCGCCATCTTTAAATATTCGGATATACTGTCGGCGCCATCTATCGGGTAGTAACAAAAACATGAAAATATTATATTTTAATAATAAATTGTATGAAATTTGACGAATGGGTTCTTAAAAATTAGTTATAAATAGGGCAACCAAAGAAAAGCTCTAATGTTTTAAGCTCTTAAAAAAAGCTCCGAAAAATAGTAAAATAAGCAATTAAAATGCAAAAATAAGCCCCTAAACTTCAGTATTTCTACATTAAAATCCTCATAAAATTAAAATGTTAGATAAAATAAGCAAAAAAAAAGCTCTAACAAATATAGCTTAAAATTCTTATATTTTTAAGATCAGAACTTGTATTTAATCTAAATTGTTCTATCTTTTCAAATAAAAAACATACTCTGGCTTCTTTTTGGTTGGCCTACACACAGAAAACAGATTCGTCGTGGCAACCGAATTTGATGCCAACCGAATTTAGGTAGTTACATGTACTATCACATAATTCGATTGCAGCTATAGATATTTTCAGTTATACCTACCAAATTTTCGAATATCAAAAAGTTGTCCCTACCGAAAATATTTTGTATTTAGTAGATCCGACCGCATTTATTTAACAATCTCTTCCAAATAAAATAGAACACTGTTTCCAATAATAATAAAAACTTTTAATCAAAAATTAAAGACTCATATCTAGTACGATAAAATAAATAAATGTTACAAAATTACTTAGTCCTTTTTATTGGAAAAACCCAAACATATAGAAAAACGGCAAACATGACTTTTGAACTTAAACTGAAGTTTCATCAGATTTAAGATAATTGTTTTTAGAGATAAGCTTGACTTTTATATTGATGTATAATCCGGCCGTGAAAACATATACATATACGAATAAGTGGATAAATTCTTATTTTCTAGGTTTTACCCAGTGGAACATCTGATCTATGGATTTCTGGTTCTTTATGGAAATTATTTATTGTTTTTTTTTATTAAAAAAATTGTTGCTTTTGTTTTCTTTTTGCTATTTAATTTTTTTTTAACTTTTTTGATTACTTTATTATTTTTAAATTAAATTTTGAAGTTAATGACAAGTTCGAAAAATTTGGTAGTAGAATCAAAATTACAAAATTATTTGATATAAGCATAACCAAAAGTTGGTAGTGATTAACAAATAAAACGGATTGAGCAATTTAATATCTTAATTCGATTGCAATTACTGTCTTTTAATTTTTCTAACCAATTAAATTGGGTAAAGATTATATTTAATTGTTTTATACGTAATTGTGACTACCGAATCCTTTTTGATAATTTGTATTTCATCAAAATTGGTTGGAAATACCATTTCAAATTGTCTAAAATGACATTAATTGGTTGCAGCTTCAAAAATTATGTTATTAATTAAAAATATTCAGTGTGATTATAAAATTTTAATTCTCTTAAATAAAACTATGTTTTTTTCAAAAAATTATGATAGTGATGATGGTTTTCTAACTGAATTGTTTTCTGTGTGTAGTTATAAATAATTTTGAAAACTAACACTAAAATATAGTTAACGTACTGAGGATTTTTAGTATTGTGTTAAATGAAGATAACTGAAATCTTTGTTTAAATCTGTTTTGCAACTAAAAATTTGTTAAAAATTAGTCAAATCAATTTGAAACCCATTTGACAAATTTTTCTACTAACATATTATTTTAAGTGTACATAATATTAAAGTTGCCCATAATTAATAACAAAATACTTGCTTTTTCCTGCCCCCAAAGCTATATTTTAACAGTTTGCTGACAAATGTTACTGAATTAGGTAATACTGCATTACCTTATCTACATATTGATAATCATAAAATGATAACTCTTAAATGATATATTTTCCTTTATTTTCAATTTATGATTAACCCCCTACGGCCTGTTTACTGAATACGAAAATATAAAATATAAATGTTGCAAATGGGAGAGTTAGGATTGTCAGCTCATTATTGGTTTGAACCATACGCCAAAAAGTCGTTATGAAGAAAAGTGATAAAGAAGGTTTACATTCTTTCATTTTTATATATAAAATGGGCACGTAAATCAAAGTCGATACTCTATATCCCAGACATGCTATGAGATATCGTGAAATGGGTTGCGGAGTCAGAAAGAGGATATTTACATTATATGTAATCCATTCCTCACTTAATTTTAAGTTGATTTAAATCATCATCTGAACGGCCTCAATTTATGACCATCAATATATTGAAAATGTTATCAAAACATTTTAATTATTTATGCACCTTCTCCTTTTCCATTGCCTGTAACAATGTATTGTAAAGGGTGGTCCTACCAACACGCACGATGTTAATTGTAAAAAGTTTTCAGAGAATTATCTTAATATTTTTTATTATGATAGAAGGATCTATGACAATTATGTGTGAAACAAAACATCGGCAAAATGCTCGCCACGGCTTCGGTGGCATACCTCTATCCGCTGGTCCATATTTTCAATGATTCTGAGACTTAATTGAGGTTCAATATCGTTAATGTGCCGAATTGTCTGATCCTTTAGCTCTTGAATTGTTCTCGGCTTATTGACGTACACTTTTTCTTTTAAATATCCCCAAAGAAAGTAGTCCAACGGTATCAAATCACATGATCGTGGCGGCCAATTAACATCGCCATGACGTGAGATAACACGGCCTTTAAATTTCTCGCGCAAAATAGCCATTGTTTCGTTGGCTATGTGGGAAGTGGCACCATCCTGTTGGAAGCACATATCGTCCAGGTATATATCCTCAATTTCTGTCCACAAGAAGTCCGTTATTATCTCGCGATAGCGAACACCATTCACGGTAACTGCTTGGCGGCTATTCTGCCACACTATCGCAAACAACAGGAATGTTTTCCACAGAACGAACTGGCCGAGCATGCACGGGTGTTTTCACATTTCCTACGGACCAGGTTTGCTAAAATTTGCACACAATTCTTCCGATTGCGGACACATTTGGTCGATTATGCTGACCAGTGAAGTGCACGAAATGCATTTTGATTTGAACGCCCATTTTCGTAAAATTCTTCAACAATCTTAACGCGATACTCAATTGTGTACCTCTCTATGGTTGAATTTGTCAAACACTGAAACAAAGAAATGTCAAATTAAGTTGGGCAAAAAACTTGACGTTAAGGTGTGACTCACAATTAACATCATGCATTATGGTTGGACCACCCTTTATATATGATATTCAAATTACCAGACCTGTTTGTATTCACTCAAATATGCAAAAACTTTAATAAGGAGTGCATCATGTTAAAACAAACACGTGTTAAGAAAATATATAAATTTATAAAATAACAAGATCCAAATTTTGTTGAAGAAAATTAATGTATATTAGGTAGGATATTTAATTTCTTGTTAAATACTTATGATTTATAGGGATGTATATAGTTCATTGATTTTAAATACCTAATTTGGTAAATTTTAGCAATCAAGTGGGACATCTGTCGGAAAATGAAAATTCTCAATTTTTAATTTAGTAGGTTTGAGATTAAGAAGTAGAATAAACCTTTTTCACTAAAAATTATAAACATTAATTTTTAAATCAGACTAGATCTAGCTTCTGCCTTTTTTGTATGGACAGGCTTTATCAGTGATTTTCGATGAAATTGTTAATTGTTTACATGTTTATTGTCAGATTGTCTCTATATGATAATTTTTTCAACAACCCGTTGGCTGTAGGGTTCGAAAGCATATCCCCACATTAAAAACGTAACTATACTGAAGTGCGACAACAGCTTAGCCATCTCACCCAAGTAAGGCGATGAATGCATTGTAACTAATTCATTGTTTTCTTTCCTATTCCGTTTTCTGTTATTCTCTTTTACTCAAAAATGATCAGACACAGACACATACAGATATTTTATTTTTAGATTTTTGTTTATCTTCCAATCTCCTAAGTGTCTCCATGTTGCCACACTGGTGGTTTTTAAGTTCAACTTGCATATATTGGAGATGGGTTTCCATAGGGCATTTCATAATGTATTTTTAGTACAATCTTGTTTTGTTTTAATTTGAATAAAAAACGAGTAAAAAAGTTAAAGTTGGACATGCCGACTATACAATACCCTACACCAGTCTGGTTAAAAACCAGATAATGTTTGGATCCGAAATTCGAATGGGTTAAAATAGGACTTATGTCAAAATTTTCTATAAAATGATAGAAGTAAAAATCTTAAATATAGCCCATATGGGCGTTTGGTCCAAATATGGACCGATCCTATCTAGAATATACAGGCTTTGTCCTTAGGACCATGTAAGTCAGCGAACCAAATTTCATTGGAATATCTTCGTATTTGCGACCTACCGCGTGCAAACAAGCCAATTTTGGGGGGACTCTTATATGGGCACTAGGTCTTAACATGGACCGATTTCAACCAAAATCAATAGGCTTCGTCCTTAGGCCGACATAGGTCGGTGTACCCAGTTTCTGAATCGATCCGTATACTATAAGGTGTGTCTATGTCCAATATTTTTTTGGTGTTACAAACATCAGCACAAATTTATTATACCCTGACCACTTAGTGGTGTAGGGTATAATTATAGGGTAAATTTCATATTGATATATTTGCTAAAGAAACTCAAATGCTCAATACTTATAGATGCATCATTTCAGCGAGCCAATCTAACCTTAAAGAGTTGAAAAGTGAGTTAAAAAATTACCTGTATTTGGTATTTGAGGGTTCTTAATATTTTTTCCAAAGAATTACGTTTAAATTGGGTATAAAATTATAGATAATCTGGAGGCCTATCAAAGAAAGTACTACATTTTTCGTCAATGGTGAATTCCTCTTCGTAACGTTTAATAGTCTTAGAAACCATATCACGGTGTACTTTAAGCTGTTTTGCTTTTTTTTTTCTATAACACCCAAATGAATTTTGTTGAAAAGTTTTGATTATTTCAATTGTAAAGTTTTGATTATTTTACGAATTGAAATTGAAAATTAAAATTAATTTAATATCCGATATAGTTTTGGACAAAGTTATTGCAGAAAGTGTGTGTCAGTTTTGTTTTCGATCTCACTCTTTAACTACACTCAATTTTATTTTCAGCCTTTATGTTGTAATCATAAAGATTTTTTAAACTCGTATTTAAAGAACTAACGTGTACATTAGGGGCATTACTTTTTTTAGGCGAAAAAATTACATGGCCTTTAGATATTGGTAATGATGTACTGATAATAAAATTCGCTATATTCGTTCATTTTGGAGAAGAAAATGTATCACAATTTTAGCGATTACTTAAAATATTCTCTGAATAATAAATACAGATTTTATTACATTTATATATATTCAAAATTTTAAAGACTAAAAGTCCAACTCTCAGAAATTGAGCGAAATTGATAAAAATCTGAATATTAAAAATCGCTAAACTTTTAAATCTATTCGATTTTATTAAAGTGTTTTTGCTATATTCGTATTCAATATAATGGTATTAATTTAATATGAGATATTTTATTAGAATTGGCTGCAAAAAGATCAAATAAAAAAAAACGTGTCTTCCAACCTTCGACTCGTTTGGTGCGGGAACTTTTTTAACGACCTCAAAAAAATATTAACGCAATTCTTAATATTTTTCCAAGGCCTAAATTGCTGTGCCTTGTAATTTTTGATATTTGTAAAAAATTAAAAAAGTTACAACCCTAGTGTTCAGACTATATTTGAGAGTTTCTACTTAAATGTGTAAATTTGTTGTTTGAGTTTACATTTATCGTGAAATGTACAGAACACAGTTCATGTTTGTATTTATTTGACTCTTTATACAATCATATCCTATATAAGCTCAGGTGCATACAAACTAACACACATTTTCAACAATTTTGTGCATATTTTCTCAGGTTACTTTAAAAATAATAAAAATATGAATAAAAATCTTGTTGTGGTATTTAGTCTTACCCACATGTTCGTATGCTGAGAATAGATATCTGTAATATTGATTTTAACTTATATTTTAACAATAGTTTTTGTTTCCCAGCAAAATCAATATAAAAAAATAAAACTAAAATAAAAAAACTTTTTGAATTTTCTGGTATTGAACCCGGCCATTCAGGTTAATGGTTCACACTCTTACCCACAACTACTTTTAATTTTCTTAGCCATATTTAGTGTTTATACATATGAATATTTTATTTTAATTAAAAAAAACATATACATTTTTGTCTTTTCCGGGATTTGAACTCGGAAATCCAGCGTACTAGGCCAACTCTCTACCGACTACACCACAAACACTTATTAATTCTGAATTTATATGTTTTGCTTGTAAAACAAATATAGTAAAAAATTCGTTTACAAATACCAATTAATAGTTGTGTGTGTTATCAACACAATCCACAGTTCGATTGGTTCTACAGAAACTCGACTTTAATGTCATATTTGATTAGGATACACGAATTTGTAGTTACCACTTTCGAATATTGAAATTTTTTTAATAAAGGTTATAGATAACACCAATTTTCTTGTATATTCACTAAATAAATGGCTGCTTATACTGCATAGAATTACTAAACTGATTCTAATTTTAAAATTGATTGGAGATACCAATAATTTGTTAAAAGGATTGTTTTTTAGTTCATTTTCCCTATTTGTAATACCAAGTAAAATATTTTTGGTGTAGTATTCAATTATAGGCAACTCCAAATAAAAAAATGTCCTGGCAAATTCATTTCAACCAATGTTTTTCCTGGGTGTATGAAAATTATGAAAACCCTTTAATAAATAAATCTCTAATATCACAAACTAGTTTTAAATATGAAATTTTTAAAATTATAAATTTTGCTGGGTTATTTGCTTTTGAATATCTGTCTGTATATTTTATCATTTGTATGAGTTGTTATGATATATTGACTTTTCCATACTACTGTTTTCCTCATGTTGTTTAATTACATGAGAGAATCCGTTTAAGCTACACCGGTAACTATACCAAAGTGGTTTATGTTTTACAAACTAGGATTACAAACAAAATAAAAAAAGTAAATAGATATATGAGCAATTCATAAAAACTTTTAATATTTGGAGTAAAAAAAGCGATTTTTGAGGGCATAGTAATGGTGTTTTGTGCACATTTAACCTGACATTTGAGCGGTTTAAAGTTGAAAATAAAAACAAACAAAATTTCCAAAAATGCATTTCTTAATCTATATAAAAAAATATTTTACATATGCCCTGTCGGGAGGCATGTCCCTATCCGGATTTCATTCTTGCCTAAGGAACTCGTTAGGGGACGATGTTTTTAGAACTTCTGGAAATATTTGTTAAGTTAAATTACAAAATCAATGAGAATTTCTTGTTCTCGTCTAGGAGCGTTATTAAACATTCAAAATATCAAAACCGACAACAAAGAATTTACCACAATTTGCTTTGTCATCTTCCAACATACTACTCTGTTGTTTTGACAGATCTAGCAATGTAGTGACATCCATTCATGTAAAAACGCCAATAGAAAACAATGTTCAGTGAACGTAATTTTATTTTTGTTTCAATTCAGTGAACGTATTTTGTTTTTAACAGTGAACGTATTTTTTTTTCTTAGTTCACTGAACGTAATTTTCTTTTTTTTTAATTCACTGAACGAAAATGAAATTGAACGAATTCAGTGGTGAATTAATTCAGTAAGGAATTAATTCAGTAAGGAATTAATTCACTTTTTTTCTGTTCGATTTATAAAATTGAACGCGTTCACCAGTGAATTAATTCGTTTGATTTAATAGAAAGAACTATAGCAATTGAATTAATTCGTAACAAAATAAATCAAACGATAACAAATATTCCATTCAATATGTGATGCTTTGTGAATTAATTCATCGAATTTTTAATTCAGAGTAGAAAAATTTAATTAAAGAATTAATTCTTCAAAGGTCTGGTTGACAACACTATCTTTTTCAGTCCACTCCGTATTCTAATGATTGAAGGGCTTGGTGCTTCTTCCGCAGTCGATGATATTTGAGACATCCTAATTATTAGATATATTATTTTTTAGTAGAGTAGAGTGGACCACATTTTTGTATCGCCCAAAAAAATACCCACGAATATCTTTTTGAATTTTTTTAAATGCCCGAGTAAAAAAATGATCTGGCGCCCCATGCCCCACTTTACCCCACTCTACCCTACATAATATTGAATAATGTGAAGAGAACAAAATTAAAATAAATTTTTCTTTCAATATTTTTTTGAAGAAAGTAATGAAAAACTGTGACTAAAAAGTGAACTTTGACCTCATTGTGGCATGGGTTGGCGCACTCTGATCGACTTCAAATTTTACCACATGAATTTTTACATCAAATCGCACATTTAACTAATCCCCAAATGCGAGGTCTAATGATCACTTAATACACTGACCGATTAGAAGCAATGAGATTAGTGTGCCTCGAGATAATGTGGGTTTTTGAAGACTTTCACGTTTTCTGTATCAGTTTTTGTCATGCTCCTACTATGTATATGTTTCGGGCACACTATCGTGATATCCTTCAAATGATGCGTATTTTCGGCAAGTATCAAAAAGTGTGTTAATTTTTTTTACTATTTACATGAAATGTGGCAAATTTCCTTGCCAAAAAACTTCAAAAATTTGAAAGTTTCAAAAATGCGGTGCCACAACTTTCAAAACGTATAACTTTTAAATATTTGATAGTACAACAATAGCACTTATCTACAAGTGTTGCGAGTAATTTTCACATACATAATTTTTACGTACATATAAAGCCGCGAACGGAACTCCCTCCTCGAAACAATCTTAAAGAAGGGAAAGCCATTTTTCAAATTTGGGCGTTTATAAATACTGAACGAAAGTACTTGCAACCCCTAATTTTTGCAGGTTAATTGTCCATAGTGTTAGAAATGACTGTCAGTTAACATTTACTATTTCCAATCTGTTTATAAGAAATAATTGATAAATTAAAAAAAATACCAGCGATATTAAAAGTTTCGAGGAATTACTCGTATATCTTTATTTTGACTGTAATTTTTAGTATGTTCTACTGGCAAACTGTTTTGAGTGTATGTGTGTTTGGGAATTATTAATGGTTTATACGATAAATTAATATTACTCATAAGTTAAAATTTATTTTATTTACATATTTATAAGCTTCTTTTAACGAAACAGATTATAGGCTTTGGTTGGAATCGAAGAAAACATCGCCTTAACAAAGAGGATATCACGATATTTGTTGCAGTAATTATTTAACCCGCAAACTGTTAAGGATACCTCAGGGCAGCTATCACAAAACTAGCCATAAATACGTTAAATTTTATAATCATAGATGAAACACTACGATCGAAAACAAAATTTCCCCAAATCATTCGAGAAGTAATTGTTCTCGATTGTTGTTTCTACATGAATGGATGTCACTACATTGCTAGATCTGTCAAAACAACAGAGTAGTACTTTGGAAGATGACAAAGCAAATTGTGGAACATTTTCTGTTGTTGTTTTTGTTTTTGATATTTAATTTTTTAAATGTTTAATAACGCTCCTAGACGAGAAGAAGAATGTCTCATTGAGTTTGTAATTTAACTTAACAAATATTTCCGGAAATTCTAAAAACGTCGTCCCCTGACGATTTCCTTAGGCAAGAATGAAATCCGGATAGGGACATGCCTACAACGGATTATTTTTCACAATTTGTTAAATACGTTTGGGATTTTTAGCATATTTAATTCCTTTAATGCAATTAATGTATATCCCTATAAAATAAATTAAAAAAAAAAGAAATTTTTGGTATTCAGAGTACGGTTTGGAAGCAATAAAATGTCTAAATAAAAATGTCGAAAAATTAAAAAAAAATCTTACTTTTCAAAAATTTAAAAAGCTAAGTAAACTAAAAAACTTTTGATAATAAACTCAAAGCTAGATTGAAGATTTAACACATTGTCTAAATTTCGTTGCAAAATAGCATATGACCGTTAGAGGGTTAAATTTATACAGATATCAAAATTATTTCCTCAATAAAGTCCCTAAACACCAAAAACTATAAGCATCAACAGTTTTTTAAACTATGTAGTGTGTGAAGGTAGCCCCCAACTCGGCAAGAGTTTTTCGAACTTATGACTGTAGTTTTTTTTTCTAACAACTTCATAAACAAGTAGGTATATATTTTTATGCATAATTATTTTTTAAACAATTTTTATTGCCTAACAAAAATGCATACTACAGGTTATTTTCACAAATAATTATACCACTTGTAAAATTCTGCACAAAAACTACAGAAATATCGAGAGGCAAATTACACATAAAAAATCAAAACTATTTATTAAATATTTCTAATGTAAATATAAAACAAAAAACATGCCATTCATATCGCTTACCAAACAAAAAACCGTACACAATACATGCCCATATAAAATTATATGTTAGCTGGACTAATCCCACACAATGCACAGCTCTTGATTGTAGAGGTGGTTGCCTTTTAATGCATGTTTTTATATCAAGTATTAGCCAAATAAATATGCAATGAATTTGAGTCTAGGGTTGAAAGAATTTTTTTTTTTTTATTTTTGTTCTGAAATTAGTTGAAAATTGACATGTATGCATTAAAATTAGTTGCTGCTTTTGTAGGTAATCAAAACTATGTAAAAAAAAACAAAAAAAAAAAGAGTTGATGACTAACTGCAAACATGTTTAAACATGCATACTATCAGCCACTATGTACTTCAGTGTACAAATGAAATTACAATTTCATGTTTTATGGTTATTTTTATTATTAGCAATTTCTCAAGTTTTTATTGTAGCCTGCAAACTCATACTCTAACTACCAAAATTGGTCTGGTTAGTTCAAGTTTTCGTTTGAAACAACTAGATTGTTCACAAGGGTGTGCTATCTGTTGTTAAGGTCGAAAAATATTGGAGGTCAGTTATACATTTGATTCCTCTAGGGGCACCATTGGGATAGTTAGAGCGGTGGGAGCAAATTGGAAAAAATGTAATTTTTGTATGGGAGCGCACTTAGAGAGTGGAGACAGTGGTTAGGTATGTTCGGAAACAATAATGGGAGGGAAATTTAATGGGAATCGGTCTTACATTCCACCCCTCTAGGAGGCACAATGGGACTGGTAAGAGCTGATTTCATAAAAAAAAAATTATATAAAAATAAAAAATTGTATGGGGACCGCCTTAGGGGTTAAAGATAGAGGGTAGATATGTTCCCAGAAAATGTTGATACTAAAAAAATATTGGGGGTTAGCCATAGATTTGACTTCTCTAGGGGCACCCCTAGGACAGTTAAAGCGGTGAGAGTAAATTTTATAAAAATGTCATTTGTATGGGAGCCCTCTTACAGAGTGGAGATAGGGGATAGATATGTTCGGAAAAAATTCTGAAAAAGACAAATCAATGGGGGTCGGTCTTACATTTTACCGCTCTAGGGGCGACTCCGGGGAAGTTGTGGTGGTTTTTGTGGATTTTTAACCCTTCACCACCACCTTTGACCCCGATGAGGAGACATTTGTCCCCACCCCACCTCCCCCATTTTTGGCTTATGCTTTTTTTTCAAACCTCGCAAAATTAGGGGTTCTAGGGTATCCAAATCTTGTGGCTAAGGGTTTCCATACAATATATATGTATAATGAACCGATACTTCAAAGTAAAATTTTGGTCAATTTGTCACGGAAAAACCGATATTTGTTAAAAATGTAATTACTTTATCAAAACTATATCTATTACTACACAAAATAAGGAAACCAATCTTAAGTGTCTCTGTCGAAATTTTAACGAGGATCGTTTAAAATGAAATGATTTAGAAAAATGCTAAATCTAGCATTAAATATGCTAAATTGGCAACACTGTACATATCACACCATCCACCTTCGGTTTGCCCGTAGCACTTAACGCCAATGAAGCAAAATAGCATAGCAGGGCTATGAACTAAACTGCTTCAAAAACGTTCGCCAACTCTCCATCAAATGGCGCGCACCAACTGTTCTAGGATTCAATACCTCGCACAACTACAGTTTTGCCATATTGGAAGCATGTCATCTTTCACCACGATATATTTATGCATTACCTTGGATTATTTTAAAAAACTTTGGGGTTCGGTCTCACATTTATTAAAATGGCCTAAAATTTTACAAAAACTCTTGGTCTGTCCTATTAATATTAGAACTTACACAGTTTTTGACCCATAAAAGCCAAAACTTCTTATTATGTTAAAGCAATTACAAAAATTTTTAACGGAAATAAATACACTATGCGACAGTCAAAATCGGGATGGGATGAAACCAACGGCAAATGTTATATCTGTCAAAAACAAGTTATACGTGTCCTGGCGTTTCGTTGGGTCAAGTCTAGGAAATGAGATATATCTTTTTTTTTGACATAACTCGAGAACCACTAGTCCGATTTTGCTCAAACAATTTTAAAAAAATTAAAAATTACAATTCCTTTAATCTGTTCATATAACGTTTTTCTATATACTCAACAGTTTTGCCGGTAAAAATAAATGTTTGTTACCGCTACCATAAAAATCAATAACCTTTTTTTTATTACTTTTTTTTAATATTTCAGGCAAAAAATATTTTTTTCTTCATACATTTATTTTTACCGGCAAAACTGTTGAGTATATAGAAAAACGTTATATGAACAGATTAAAGGAATTGTAATTTTTAATTTTTTTAAGATTGTTTGAGCAAAATCGGACTAGTGGTTCTCGAGTTATGTCAAAAAAAAGACCATCAAAGGTCAAATCGATATATCTCGATTCCTAGGGTTGACCCAGCGAAACGCCGGGACACGTATAACTTCTTTTTTACCGATATAACTTTCCCCGGTAGTTTGAACCCTTCCCGATCACTGACCCCTACCATTTGTCTCACAGTGATATTTACCACGCTAAGTTTTTAATTTTTTGTAAAGAGATTTTAAAATTAAAAGCATTAGACAGTAACGAATATAAAACGTACTCCAACTTTTTGTGTTACATCAGCCAAAAGATCATGCAAAGATGAATCACTATTTCGAAGATATTAAATACTTTAATACTACATTTTTATCTGAGAAAAAACTACCTGGTTTTTGGCTTTTGTACTTAGTTTTTAACTTGTCAAATCGCATACAAAAAAACAAGCAAAGACTAATTTTGTACAAAAACTAGGTAGTTTTTCCTCAAGTATAAATGTAGTATAAGATCGAATTGCAAAACTACTAAAACGTAGGGTTCAAAATTGGCTCATTCAGCCATTTGCAGTGTTCTTATAAACTTTAACTCCCATTTTGTTTAGCACTTCTAACATGAGCAACATACAGTTGTGGCCAAGCATTTAAGTCAATTCAAGTTTTCATCTATTTTTATTGTTGCTGCCTTTATTTTTAAAGATCAAAATAGTGGCTAAATTCGCCACGAAAGGCAAGGAGATGGTTCAGAAAATTGTACAGAATTTTAACGTAATGTTTGTTTTTTCATTTTGTCACTTGTTTTAAGTGGGCGTGGCTTTTAACGAAAAATTAGCGATATAAACCTCTTATCAAATTACTTAGTAAAATTTAGGCAGTACTGATCGGTTCTGTACAAACTGTATATTTTTGGAAATCCTATAAAATTTCCTTAAGTCTTGCATTATTTTTATCTACAAATAGTCGCCAGACTTAAAAGTGCAGCACTTTAAACATGACCAAATTTTTCTTTGTTTTTAGCGATTTTTATTAAAGTTAACAGCACTGAAATTTTATAGTGAATAACTTTATGCTTTTCTTACTACAATATAGCAAATCATTCAAGATTTTTTTTACGGTATAGTAAAGAGCGTTGCATGTTAAAATTTCAGTGTTGTTAACTTTCTTTTAAAATCGCTAAAAACAAAGAAAATTTTGCTCATGTTTAAAGTGCTGCACTTTTAAGTCTGGCGACTATTTGTAGATAAAAATAATGCAAGACTTAAGGAAATTTTATAGGATTTCCAAAAATATACAGTTTGTAGAGAACCGATCAGTACTGCCTAAATTTTACTATGTAATTTGATAAGAGGTTTATATCGCTAATTTTTCGTTAAAAGCCACGCCCACTTAAAACAAGATACAAAATGAAAAAACAAACATTACGTTAAAATTCTGTACAATTTTCTGAACCATCTCCTTGCCTTTCGTGGCGAATTTAGCCACTATTTTGATCTTTAAAAATAAAGGCAACAACAATAAAAATAGAAGAAAACTTGAATTGACTTAAATGCTTGGCCACAACTGTATATGAATTAATACAACAAAAACATTTCCTTTGCTAAAAAAAAATCGCTAAAAAAATATTATAAAACAAATAAAAACAGCATATACATTTTTATAAGTTCCACTTCATTAAAGGGATTTGAAAAGCAAATAAAAAATTACAATTTCCATGCTACAGTTAACTTACTTTTGTTAATGTAATATTTTCAAAATTCCAAGAATATTAAAAATTTATGTAATGGAATGAAAGCAACATTAGGTTGTGCATTATTTTCTAAAACTATTTGTTTTATTTGGCAAAAATATGATTCCTATTTTAAAATATGCAGAAATAGTAATAATATCTAATAATATAGTGATAATATGGTTGCATTTTAGTGCACCCTAAAAAAATTCCGAAAAGGCAGGTTTGCGGATTTGTTCATTGCAATTCTGATGAGATTTATATATATTGTAGCGGAGGCAAAAGTATTGAACACATATTTTTTAAACAGTCTGCCTTGTCAGTTGTGGCCACCGAATTTTTTGACAATCGAATGCCAGCACTTACAACCTATTGAATCAATGCAGCCGGATTCGTATTTAACACTCCTAGATTAGATTCGATTAGTTTAATAACCTTTTCATTTTCCGGAATTTGGATGTGGAAATTCTGTGTACGGGGGCCAATTTTTAAGTTATATATGTTTTAGGAAAACAAATGCATATAGTCTTAAATTCGTTTACCAATATCATTCATTAATTGCGTTTAACACTGGTTAACAAAAAACACTTTTTTTATGTAACTTGAAAACTTTGGCCTAGTTATGTTTAGAACGAGGATTAAGATAATATATATAGAATTAGAATGTTCCAGATACAAACATTTTTTTTGTAATTTGATTTTATTATATTCTAGAAAATTGCATTTCTTGAGCACCGTAAGTTGTTTTTCACGTGGAAAAATTTCACTCGAACTTGGTAGGCCGCAAATTGCAATTTAAAGCACCGTAAGTTGTTTTCACGTGGAAAATGTTCACGCAAACTTTAAATGCCTTAAATAGTAATTTAAATTCTGAAAATGAAATTTTTTAATGTAATTAGAAAGACACAATCACAATAAACACAAAATGTCCCTTTTTAACAAAAAAAATAATAGTCTTGTATAATAAGTTTACGTGGAAACAAAGTCTACAGAAATTTCACATGAAATTCATTATCTTTTTATATGGAGTATAACAGTTTTTTCACGTGAAACTCAAACAACTTACGGTGCTTATTTTATAAAAATTAACTACTTTTAAATTTTATAACAAAGACACAATCACAATAAATACAAAATGTTACCTTTTCCCAAGAACAATAATTGTCTTGTACATTAAATTTGCAATTAAAACGAACTCTCCACAATTTTCACGTGAAACATATAATCGTGAAAAATCTTTTTTTTATATGGAGTATAACAGTGTTTTTACTTCTCACGAGAAATTGAAAGAATACGGTGATTTATAAACAAAATTAAGTTATTTCGTTATATTGCAATACTTATAATAGTATTTCCAATTCGGTTAATCGATTAACTTATTCCTCGATTAATCGCCTCTACTTCGGTTAAAGGCGAAACAAATAACTCAAATAATTACACTGCATGACAAAACCTTGACTTTTAAAAATTAATAGAGCTCTGACCATCACTTCTATTTGTATATTTCGGATATGCTGATTACAATGGCGTACTTTATTTTTCGATCTAATGTACAGATTTTTCGCTAAATATCTTTAAAGTTTGGCGGATTTGCATTTAGTTTATTATATACAAAAATTTTCAAATGCAATCAATATACATTTTTTGTGATGACATGTAGGCACAGGACCTGTATTCATATTAAGGCTTAAAATTTGATGCATAAAACTTGATATTAAAACCACTGTTCGCGTTTTATATGAGTTTTTAAGGTTTTAGCCAATTGAATCGCTGAAAGCGAAATCGGCCTTAATAAATGCTATGGCTTAGTAAAGCAGCAATTAAAAGGAAAATATTTCAAAAAAAAAAAAAAAAAAAAATGTATTCATCTGTAGCGGCCTATACGTAAAAATCGCGACTTTCAAACATTTTATATGGCAGCATAGCTTTCCAAGCTGTTCCCAAAGTCCAACTTTTATTATAATATGGGGTCACCTCTAAAAACTGTTCTTGGAAAACAGTTTCTATTTGCAAAAGTTATCGCAATAGATAAATTTTTTACTAAGGTTGGTATCGTACTAAATACATTTTAATACCCCAAGTAAAAAAAAATTATATGGAGCCATATAAAGTAATATTTAATTATATATAATCTTTTATGTAATTAGATATAATTATATCCGAAAAATGAGAACGTCTTACTTTATCATATTGTATCCAATTGTGTACAATTGTATACAATTTGATACAATTTTATGCAATTCGATACAATTGTATCCGAATTTTGTCCTCATCCAATTACATCAAATTATATCTTTTGTATAAAATTATATAAAATGTTATAAAAGTGGACATATTTTGATACAATTATATCTAAATATTAACCTTATACTTTTTATCATATTATATAGGACCATATCTAAGAATATACAAAAATTATTTTTTGTAATTGTTCTTTTTTGAATTGCAATTACAAATAATATGTAATTGTAGATGAGTTTTTTTTCAATTACAATTACATGTAATTGTGTAATTGCATGTGTAATTACCCTACGGGAAATTTTAACAAACTGTCACCGAACTGGCCCCTTTATATGAAATAGAGTGGTCACTTTTACATGGCGTTGTCATAGGAGGTGGAAATTGACCCCTTGTGACATGTCACAAGACAAATCCTAGAACAGGTTCCTGAATTCTCATAAAAAAACAAAGTTCAGGGATCTGTTATGGGATTTGTCTTGTGACATGCACAAGGGGTCAATTTCCCCCTCCTATGACAAAGCCATGTAAAAGTGACCACTCTATTTCATATAAAGGGGACAGTTTGGTGACAGTTTGTTAAAATTTCCCGTAGGGTAATTACAAAATGTTATGATTAACCCCAGGTCTGCTGCAGATCTTATAATTTCGATAAATCTTCCATTACTTTTATCCAGATATATCCCGACAGTGCAATAATCATGTGCAATTTTATAGGAATTGCAAAACTATACAGTTTTTTCAGAACTGATCAGTACTCGCAAAATTTTACTAAGGGTTTTCTCAAGGGGTGTGCTATTTGTTGTATCGTTGTATCGTCCTAACAAAAAACAGAGTTGTTAAAAATTAAATTGAAAAATACAACATTTGAGAATAGCACGATACAACATTTTTACGTATGTTTAGTGTCTTATGTTTGAGTGTGCTAACAGATAGAAAACTGAATAGAAAATCGTTGTTAAACACAAATAAAAATTTTAACAACTCTGTTTTTTGTTAGGACGATACAACGATACAACAGATAGCACACCCCTTATGAACAACCTTACTATGTAATTTGATAGAAGGTCGATATCGCTTATTTTGCATTAAAAGCCACGCCTATTTTAAACAAGTAACAAAATAAAAAAAACAAACGTCACGTAAAAATTCTACGTCATTTTCTGAACTATCTTCTCGCATTTTTGGGCGAATCTATCCACTATTTTGATCTTTAAAAATAAAGGCAACGAGAATAAAATTATAAAAAAACTTGAATGGCTCTATTTCATTGCATATCACTGTATGTTACTTTATGTACTTATATATAGCACATACGTATATATGTAGGCCAGTATGTAATAATATAAAATCACATATGTCTCCATATTAAAACCTTTGAGGAAAAAATATCTAATATATGACTATATAAAAGTATATATGCTTGAATTTAAAAGCATATGTGGCCATATGTAACTATAAGTTACTATAAGTTTTTACTCGGGACACTAAAGTGTCTTTGGTTTAGTGGATCTGGATCGATTTCGATTATTTTTAACACTATTCAATATCTGAAGAGAACATATCGTCAGCCTATCATTGGTTTGACCCGCTGACCAAATATGCAAAAATTGTTTCGTATCTGAGATATCCAGCATCGACTTTGCAATCCCAAGTAAAAAAGTTTTGATATAGTCATATATTATCATATAAAATTTTTTATAATTATATATTGGAACATATATACCAAGATATAATTATATAAAATTTTACGAAATTATATCCTAAATATATAACTATATCTTGTTATATATTGCACAATATATACCGCAACATATTACAATATCCAATTATATATAGACCGACATATAGTTATATATGTCTCATATAATTATGTATAATTGTATCGAATTATATACCATTACATCTAGTTGGATATAAAAACATTATATTTGATATATTTGGATGAGGACAAAATCTGGATAAAACTGTATCAAACCATATTTTATTCCATCAAATTATATCTAATTGTGTCAAATTAGATCTAATATGATCATAATACGATCTAATTTGACACAATTAGATGTTCTCATTTTTCGGATATAATTGTATATAATTACAAAAGTCATATAATTTTTTTTAGTAGGGATTTTAACAATTTGTAAGCACTGCATATATGCAAATTGATGTTTTGTGTTATGCCGTAAACAAATAAGCATGCTTGCGCATGTTTTATACACCGGTTAATAGGACTCTAAAATATATTTCATATGACACCAAAATTTCTTATAGTTACTTTGAAAAAAATATGAAATAAACCTAAAAAATGAAAAATTGGGTAATTTTTAACCCATTTTTTAACCCTCCAATATGAGATTGGGCAGTTAAAAAAAATACGTGTCCTTAAACTTTTTCCCTTCTACAATATATCCGAGGTTCATTAAGATCTGCCAGTCCGCTTTGGGAGTCTTTCCTTGTAAGTAACTGTAAATTAAAAAAAAAAAGAATACATTTTTTTACTATCTACATTTTTTTACAATTTGTTTAAATCTACATTTTCATTAAATGTGGACTTACCTTCTTTTCGTACTAAACTAGTAAACTATCTCCCAGCGAAATTGTCGGATAGAAAGAACCGGTTGTAGAACAACTTGTATTGTACTTGCATGCAACCTGTTCTACTTTTTGTTCTATCTTCGGTGATTTTTGTTTGAGTTTGTCCCAAAAACAACTGGTTCTTTTCCTTCAAACTAGAATAGGTTGCTTTGGAACCGGTTCTAAAACCAGTTATAGAACTGGTGCTGCGACAGTTAAACCTTATATTTTGACTCCCAGGAATCTGTTCTAGAACCTGTTCCGTAGAACCGGTGGTAAAAATACCTGTTCTAGAAGAGATTCAGAGGCTAAATATATTGCTGGGCTGTTATGTCTTTTTATAAATTACTTTTATCAGCCAGGTAGCAAATTAAATCACTTATACAATTTCATTTTATAAGTTAATCAATTTGAATTGTTTTTGTAACAAAATTTTCATTAATTTTAAACACATTTCAGTGGTCAATTTTCTTATTTGTGTATTTATGTACAACATATGAGAAATCTGATGCATGCTGATATCTTTTAAGTACTTTATTAAAGTATGTGGGTTTGTAAGTAGGTATGTATTAACAAGAGTTAAACACGTGGGTGTATTATATTACATACAATGTATATTTTACACATATAATCAAGTGTTTAAATGGGTTTTAATAATAAGTATGTGTAAGTTTCAATATAAGTTCGTATTTGGGTATCCACAGTATTGTGTGTCCCAAAGTACTTGAGTGGTTAAATTGAATTCTTGCAATTTAACAGTTGATTAAATTTTGTCACGTGACCTTTATATGACAAAAAAAAATTGTAAAAACAAAGGACTATAAAACTGAGTATGCATAAAATTCATGTAAAAGCAAGGTGGATAGAATTTTTTAACCACCCCGAAGAAAACTTGTTATGGTCACATTAAAAAATCAATACTGGATGTGAATGGAATTAAAAAAAATTGAATTTGTGTAAATTTAAGATTTTTTTTCTTAAATTTTTTTCAATAGTTTCTAATACCAACTCGGAATTTGTATTTTAATTTTTAACATTATTCATTTATAATAATACAATATAAAAGTTAAAAGACCGTACAAATTGTAGAGTTGTGAATAAGTCGTAATCGAATGCTTTAAACATTAACCTTGCCTACAAGAGAACACTCCATTCGATATCTCAGCTGGAAAATGTGTCTTAAAGACAATTCAGCAGCGCCATTTAGGTGACAACAATTCAGCAAGTGCAGTCATTTACCGAAGTCGACTTGAAGACATATCTGCCCCACTTTCCTTTTCGAAAATGACGCTCACAAACTGCCTATTTGTCAGCTGAAAATGTTCAAAAATTGGCGAATTGACCGAAATTCAAAAAAAAACGCCATAAATTTTTCAAAATGAGCCAAATTGGCACTTTCATCGGTGGAGTAGTAGTCAGGGGGCTCATCCAAACACAACCATATGGTTTTCACGATTAGTACCATTTTACAACTTGAACAGTGTTATATATTATAAAATAACAAAAAAGACTATTTCATTTTAAATTTCATTCCAACGTTTCGTTGGCGTTTTTTCCAACATCATCAGGGATGAATATTTTATTGATATGGCAACCATAGGTCATAAATAAGAACAATAATAAAGTAAATAACAATTTTAAGTATTATTATTCTGTATTATGTACTTTATTATTAGGATTTAGTTGAACGGGTAAGGCGATGAACTGGTTCGAATCCTTGTGAGTATGACACCAAATGAAAAACTCTGAAATCTTAACAGAAGAAAATTAACTACAAGGAAAGAATAAATACACTGTAGAACAAAATAAAATTTTTCCAAAATTACAAGGTTTAAGTAACTGATTCTGACAGAGGCACAAAACAAATATACGTGTATCGGCATTTTAAAAGTTTATACCTGGCCATATATTTTTGGGGATGAAAGTTTACCCCTGCCGATATTTGTTGAATATCGGCATAGGAAACCATGTGCATTTTCCGTTTTAGTTATACTCATAGAATGCGTTCAGCGAACAAAGCGAGGAAAGCTTTTGTCCAACATTTTAGCTTTCTAACTCTTCAATTAAAGGAACCTTTTTTGGCGCATTTTAAATAGTTACAAAAAAGAACCGTTTCTTTTTTTCTTCTTGTAATAAAACATTTTGGATTATTTTTACGATTTTTTTAGTTACTTTTAGTGAGTTTTGTAGTCATATTTCAATAGTTAGATATGACTACGTTTTTGTTGTAGTTATTTTGAAGTTAAATACCATTGTTGCCTTTTTAACTGCATATACATTTGTTTTAACTGCTTTTTTCAATAGATTTCACCGACAACAACCTCTGAGTATATATTTCTATCCATTATTAAATCCTAATATTAATAAATCTTAACTCAAATTAAATTTATTTGTGCCTTTAAATTAATTATATTAAATAAATATAATTTTATTAAGATGAATAAGGGAATTTTTAGTTGATCTTTTATTCTGGTAAATGAATATTTTTTAGTTTGACTCTATATCATAAATTAATATGACTTTCTGTTTAAATTATTTTTCAAATTAAAGAAAGATGATACAATTTTCACAACTAAATTACAAAGAATAAAAATTTGAAAGAATTCGATAAGGCCAGCAAGACAGAATACGTATTTTCGGCTTTCACTACAAAGCCATCATCAATGTCTTTTGCCTTGAATGGGAATGATCGTCTATTTATGTGACAGACAAACGACACTGATGATGGCTTTTTAGAGAAAGCCGAAAATACGAAATGCTACTAGAATTTTCAAGTTAACGGTATTTCAAAATACATCATTTGGGGCATTTTAAGTATAACGGTAATAATTTGAAAGGGTATTAAATCGTTATTTATATTCTCTGCTTAATGTTTGCCAACCATGATTAATGGGGGGTTTCTAGAAGACTTTCGTCTTAAGACGAATATATGTATTTAGTTATTGTATTTTCGGGCTGTATATGTATTTATTAATTGATTTAATTAATAATTAAATTTATTAATTATTTTAATTAAACTTTAATTAGATAATTTAAGATAACAATTTTTTCTGTGCATTACTAAAACTTAATACTTAATATTACTCTATGTTTTGCTGCTTTTTGCCTACTAATATTCAGTAAAATATTTTGCTGATTTTAGCAGAGACAATTTTGATATTCAGTTAACTTACATAGAATAAAAGGAAGTACCATCAATGGAAATTGTAAAAAAAAATTTAAATTGAAATTCTATTTCCAACATGTTTTCGCTTGAAATGTTTGTAAACTATTATTTTTCATACAAAAATTGTTTAAAAATAAAAATTCTAAACTACAAAAAAGAAAAAAAAAAAATTTTTTTGGATTTACAGTTTCCATTGTTGGGGCATTTTTAAAAAGGTTTTTTTTGTGTTTTTATTAAAACGTTATGAAAAAGGTGTTTACAATTTTATTAGACTTTTGTAAATTTTTTTTAATAAATTTAATTCTTTTTCATATTTAAGAGTTTTGGTTTTTTCAGCTTGTCAGCAAGGTGATTTTTAAGTAATTCCTGCATCTACTCATATTTTTTAGGTTCATTTCATCGAGTGTAAATTAATCATTTTCTATTGCTTGGAATGTCCCCTTTTGATAAATTTTATTTAATTGAACATATTGAAGGAAATTTTTTTTTAATATGCTGTTTCCTCACCAAACTCTTTACTTCTTAACACATGTCTGATATAACATAGAAAAAACTTAAAACAATTGAAATGTTTTGTTAGTTTATAACTTGCAATTTTCATACATAATGAATATTGATTTATTTTATTTAACTTTTCAAAAGTTTGATTACAATTTTAGAAACAAATTTAGAAAGTTGTGTTTATATGGTTACTTTAGATACGTATTTACTACACACATTCGTTTATGGTTAGTAAATATATTTTATTACATATTTCGTATTGAATTTCTAAAAACATGTGTTTTACTTCACAAGGTTACAAAATGAAAGGTTCTTTTAATATAAAGATAAAACTTTTCATTAAAGGGACAAACCAACAATTCAACGCGAAAAAGTAAAATTTCCGAATTTACCATTTCAACGAAATCCACCGTAACATCGCACACTACAAAGAGGGAATTTTCTCGGGCGAATTTTAATGAAAATTGTCATTTAACTAATGAAGTTTTCTTCACAAAGTGAATGAAAATTTTCTTAAGTTTTGTGAAAAAGCTTCATAATTTTATAAAACTACTGAAATTTTTTCATTGGATGTCTGAGTGTTTTCATAAAATTTTATGAAAATCTCCATTTAATTTAATAAAAATTTTCAATGTACAATTTCCAGTGACATTTCAATGATTTAATGAAAAAATTCATTAGTATCATGCAAATAATTTTCTTAGAGTACAAAAGCTTATTGAAGTGTATATTTCAGAGCATAGACTCTTTCATTTTCGGAAAAAAGACATCATCAAAATTGGAAAGAAATTTAAATTGTTACGAAACGGTCTAACATTTTTTAACAACAACCCTTAATAAGCTTTAAAAAATTATTTGTTATATTCGCTTTCAGTATGACGAAATCTATTAAAAATTTTGTAGCACAGGCACAAGATATTAATATATTAAAAACCAACTGTTTTGTTTTTCTAAACAAAAGCAATCACTTCCCAATAAGCACATAGGTCTTAAAAATTCAAGTGCTTTAAATTTTGCTTGAAGTAAAGTATATTTCAAATTCTAGCATTTGTATATTTAACAAAAATATTTCAAACTTGAATTTTTTTTTCCCTTTCGCTGGAAATAAAATGTAATAAAAGTTGTATTCAAGCCTTGAAACTGGAAAACAGGGCTGGAATTGAACTTGATTTCAACTTGAATTCCAGTGAAATTGTTTATAGGGTTGTGTTTAAGTATTGTAATGTTGTATTTTTTTAGAAAGTTATTTATATTTTGAGAACAGTTTAAAATATTATAATAAATATCAAAGTTGAAAATAAAAAGTTAAAAATAGTTAAAATAATATACTTTTATGTACTTTGTATACTTAAAATAATACGTCAGTAGAAAAATCTGTCAACCCGGTAAAAAGTTTGTTATCAAAATGGGGTAATGATGCGCGAGATGCGCCTGTTTTACGAATTATGTGGTCATTCCTCCTGCCGACAATTTAATATTTCCAAATTCAAGTCGGCTGGTTTAGTGAACAATAAATTAACACCCTTACATCAGCGAAACTCAAGATCTGACGAAAACATCGGTACCGGCTTAATCGGTCTGTACTTACTCGAAAACGATGATGATATTAGTAGCAGTCAGCAGAGAAATCTATAACTGATACTGGTGACTTGGAGCGGTTTGTGATTACTAAATCCGCAGAACGATGTTTTCTTTGTTTTGATTTTTAAATACACTTTTTTTTAAATTCCTTTAATTTTTAAAAACTTTTGTTTTTAAATTGCATTTGTATGTTTATATTTCTCATTTTTAAAACTTTCTATTTTTATATCAACAGAAGAACAAATGTATCACCACAAAATTGCCTGATGTGACCCCGTTAGAGTTTTTTCTTCTCCAAATGCAATAAAAACTTCGTCGATATTTCACACGCAAATAGTTTTACTTAATTTTAACATCAACCGGTTCCTATTGAAAACCCTCTATAAAATGCCTATAAATAATTTTTATTTATTAAGAAAAACCAATTAAATAAAATTGTTAAATTTATTCCTGTTAATCGATTCATTTTAAAAACCAAGGCCGAGTAATTTGAATAGCCTCGTGTTCTGGTCTTTTTTTTTGGATCTTTTGTTCGGCCGAAGGCAATTTGTACTTCTTTATTCTGTATAGTGTAGTTACAGATCCAAATTACCTACTTCGAGTATAGATGTGAAGAAATATTCATTTTGAAGGTGCCGAGTAAACTGGAGCATTCATTACAGTATTGCGTTGCGTTCAACAATTTAGTTACTTATCGCCGATTGGCATCTCGCGTATTTGGGACAAATTTTCAACGGATGCAGTCTTCACTATATGCTTTGCAAGCACTCATTCACTTTAAAAATGTAACAGGCAGAAGCTAATCGGCCAAAGAATCGAGGAAAGTCAGTGTGAGGGCACAACTTTAATATTGTGGCTATGTGTGCAGGGTGTTTGCTGCATAGTATAATATAGTAGCTTCACTCATTTTCTATCATTTGAAAAAATGAAGTAGTGTTTGTAATTTTACTTGTACATATGGTTCTTAATACCACTACAACTACATAATATAGGGACAAGCTCTCAATTTTTTAATGAGTGGGGCTACTATAGTATACTATGGTTTGCTGTATCAAGCGAAATCGGTGTCAAAAATATGGTGAAATGTGAAAAAAATCTTAAAAATGAATATTTTTGCATGTTCGTAGCACCTGTACAAAGTTTCACTGGTTTTTACTAAGCCATTTTAGAAATATTGGTAATGATTTAATAATAATTCGGTATTCACAACCGAAAAATTCGGTTTCAGTTGGTATTAAATTCTCTATAAGCACGATTCTGTTGTCTGAATGTAAGAAAAAGTTTTAGAGGTGAAAAAAAATTTTCAATGCGGAGACAACGTGTGGAGTACATAAATATTTGCTTAAGTAAAGTACGAGAAAATATACTAAAATTTGAAAATTATATGTATATCGTCGTCGAAAATCCAAAAGTACGTATCATAAAAAAAATCGTTTTGTTTTTGATTGATTCTGATTCATTAGGTTAAACTACCTCTGCCTCTACCAATTTTTAGACTTCTGTTACCAAGACTAAAATTGTTGTGTTTAGCCCATATTCTATAATTTGTTTTTATATCTGAAATATTTTTCATTTTATAACGTTTTTTACTTCTCCTGTAAACCTAAAAAAAAAAATGATGTTACATACTTTTAGATTTTCGACGACGATATATTTCATATCATAATTAGATTTTAAAATATAAACTGCATTTTCAGTCTAAAGAGGAGTTTCTTTTTCTTCATTCATGGCCAACTTACCTTAAAATTATGTTATTTCTTCCAAAACAAAAACTCAATATATATTTACTTATATATTTTTCGTCTATTAATTAAGTTATTTCTTGCTATTAATTTTGTCTTTATTTACTGATGATTGTAATTAATGTTGTTAATATTTACCTTTGACAAAAATATTCATATGTTGTATATGAACTTTAATCCCTAGAGTTTCAGTGGGTAATTACTGTATAATAGAAGCTTGTTAATGAAACTTTTTGTTTTCTATTTTAGTTGTTCTGTCATTTTAATTAATATGGCTATGATTAAGAAAGTATATCTATACTTCATTTTTTTTTTTTTTTTGTAATCTGATAGCAATTAATTGGAGACGAGCTCAGAAAATATTTAATATTTTATTGTCCAAATGCTATTAGTGTTTAATGATAGTAAATATTTTAAATTCTATTAAAATATTTACCTTAAATACTTATAAAATAAATATTGGAAAATATTATATAACCAAGTATTTTTAATCATAACAATAAAATGTTTATAAACAAAACTTTATAATCTCTCTATAAAATTATACAATCTTATCAATGTCATCAAAAAGGATTTTTTTGTAACTAATACTTATCCTGTGGTTATAAACTGTTAACACTGCAGTCTATTTAATATATACACCAACCGGCAGAACAACACATGCATGTAGAGCAGTGGTGCGCATTTCAAAGCACAATTGTGAATTTACTTATTCACACATAATCTTATGCTCTTTAATTTAGTCGTCAATGAGACAGCGACGAGTGCACATGCTTAGCGGGTGTTTTGATATTTTTTTCAAGGGCACTGAAAACAAATATTTATGACATTCAGAAAATATATGATGAAAAATATTTTTAATAACATGCAATGCCTTTTCCGTTGTAAAACATTTAAGGAATCGAGGGAATATGTTATTAAAAGATATTATGACCATTTTCATAGTAATATCTTTCATAGTAGATCTTTAATAGAAATAAAAAAAAAAACAAAATATAAAAAATTGCCATAAAAGTAATAATATAGAACATTTTGTTTAAAATCTTAAAAAATATGTTGCAGAAAATTTCATTAAGATTGTATAAACAATATGGGGATTGCTAAATATGTAAAAAGACATATTTTTTAATTCGCTCATTTTTTTCCCAGTGCAGTTCTCTCTCTTGCTCACTTGCAAATCAATTTTGCCCATCACCAGTGTTACCATATATTTTTTTAGAAAAACTGTAAAAAAAACTGTTTCTTTATAGAAAAACTGTTTTTGTAAAAAAATTTAAAAATCAGAATAAATTTTGGGATGCCGAAGTATCCTGGGACTAAGATAATATCCCAGGGTCTCAATTTTCAAAATATCGAAATTTAAATAATTTAATTGCGTTGGCATTTATAGTAATCAATTTTTTGCACAGCCTTGTAATTAAACTTTTTTTTAAAGAATTTTGGTCTCCAAGTCCCGAATCTGAAGTTAAAAAAAGTTCACCGAATCAACCTTCCGATATGTGAACCTTTTTTTATAAACCCCTAACTTAGGATAGAATACTTTACTGGTCAATGTTGGACTACAAAATATTCTTTATGGATTTGCATTCCACATAAAATTGCCTTTCATGGGATTAAGTATTGTTATGTCGGGAATTGTTTGACGGTGTATAAAAAAACCCCGTAAAAAATTACGTTTTTTTTGGAATTACCCTCGATCATAATTGAAAAAATAGTAATGAATTGTTATCCAGAATTGCCAAATATTTATTTAAAAAATAAAAAATAAATTTCGGCCTTGTTTCATTTAGAAATGTCTGAAAAGTTCTGCTAAAAAATGTACGTCGCATCTATGACGTGTCAGATTTGGTTTAGCCAATTTTATTCCGTGCTAATTTTTGATGAAATTTGTTATAAAAATGTTTCGTTTTTCCATTAAGATATTTTGCAGTATTATATTGGCATTTTTAAATTTATTTATGTTTCGATTTTATCTAATTTTTTACAATATGAAAGTTTTATTGTAATTTTTCACTTTCTAGGTTTATAAATAAATGGCTTATAAAATAAATTTTTTATACAAAATTCATATTATAAACGCGTTATAAGATTTTGAAATAAATAATTATGCATAAGCACTTTTATATTTTAATTCTTAAATTTTAGTTAAAAAAATAAAAAAATTGTAAATTAAACAAATGTGCCGATTTAATATGAAAAAACTGTGAAAAAATCCATAAATTAAAAAAAACTGTTTTTTACATGAAAAAACTGGAAAACTGTTAGGCATCCGAAAAAACTGTAAAAAACAGTTAAAACTGGCTATATGGCAACACTGCGCATCACTGATGTAGAGACACTTTAACAACTACAAGCATAGATATATATGTACAACCATCCTATATGCAAACATACACTACATGATAATAAAATGACAATGTTAATAAATATACAAACGATAGAGAAAACTAGAAAAATAATATGGAAAAAGGAAGTTCAACATAGAAAGTAACCTTTTTTGTCCAATAACAAGTATTAAAACAACAACAACCACAAAAACTGCTACTACGGCAATAACAAATTTTACTATAACAACATGTACTACAAACTACTATAATAACAATAATAATAACAACAACAAAACTAACAAATCGAGAATATAACAAAACTAGTAGTTGTTATATTTTGTAGGATTATAACAACTTGTGACAAGAATATGTGTATAAATTTGAGAGTGTATTTGTAGTAGAAGGATGTAGTATTCTACAGTATATGCATATATTTTCTACACTCAACATAGTAAGTTAGTAGAAACAGAATAGATATCTACTATTTACTGATTTAAAAAAAATTGTTAAAATAACACTATTCTGTTTCATTGGTTAAAAGAGCAATATTCGGCACTCACCAGTAGAAATAATAAAAATCTACTGTTTCCTGATTTAAACAAACTAAATATTTAGATTCAACAAAAAAAAAAAAAAAAGGAAAAAGTATAGAGATTTATTTATACTGTCAATGAAATTAGTTTTAACACACTTAAGATCTACCCAATTCAGGTCCAAAAAAATTTACTAAATTTTCACTTTACATCACTTTACAAACAAAGTTGGTAATTATGTTTTTTCTTTATATAATATTACTTGTTTAATAAAAAAAATTTGATGTAGCCAAAACTATTTAAAATCTGAAGACCGCTTTTTGGCGACCATTGGGCATTAGAGGGTTAACAATAGCTCAATAAGACGCGGAGGTCGATTGGTGAAAACAAGTTCTCAAAGAATACAATAGTGATGCTTTAAACAATAATTTATGGTTTCCATATAAACTTTTGAGCCAACCAGCGTTATTTAACATTAACCCTGCTATTAGGTTAAAAACTACTTACGAATTTTAGGTTACGGACCATTTTGGTCCAAACCTTATTTTTCAGACAAAAAAACCAAATAAAACTATATTTATAACTATTTCGATTTAGTATTTCGGAAATGCAATACGAATTCTAAAAAATATATTTGTATGCTAAAAAATATATTTGTATGCTAATGAAATATTTTGGGATATTCATTAAATATTGAATGATTACACTATGAGACAAATGGTAGGGGTCAGTGATCGGGAAGGGTTCAAACTACCGGGGAAAGTTATATCGGTAAAAAAGAAGTTATACGTGTCCCGGCGTTTCGCTGGGTCAACCCTAGGAATCGAGATATATCGATTTGACCTTTGGTGGTCTTTTTTTTGACATAACTCGAGAACCACTAGTCCGATTTTGCTCAAACAATTTTAAAAAAATTAAAAATTACAATTCCTTTAATCTGTTCATATAACATTTTTCTATATTATACTCAACAGTTTTGCCGGTAAAAATAAATGTATGAAGAAAAAAATATTTTTTGCCTAAAATATTAAAAAAAAAAGTAATAAACAAAAGGTTATTGATTTTTATGGTAGCGGTAACAAACTTTTATTTTTACCGGCAAAACTGTTGAGTATATAGAAAAACGTTATATGAACAGATTAAAGGAATTATAATTTTTATTTTTTTTTTAAATTGTTTAAGCAAAATCGGACTAGTGGTTCTCGAGTTATGTCAAAAAAAAGATATATCTCGATTCCTAGGGTTGACCCAGCGAAACGCCGGGACACGTATAACTTGTTTTTGACCGATATAACATTTCCCGTTGGTTTCATCCCATCCCGATTTTGACTGTCGCATAGTGTTATTACTACTTGTCAAACCAATTTTATTTGAAAGTAAATGACAAAACTTTATAAAACTAAAAATTATTTTTATAATTCCGCTAATTATATTTGGTTGTACCATCAAATCAGTTATCCATATTACTGATGCTATTTAGTTATTTGTTTTATTTTTGTGATCCCCTAATTTCATTCAGTCATGCAGAAATATCAACTGTTCGTTGAAATATCAACTGTTAGTTTCACTTCAGTTTCTGTTAAGCTTGTGTTTGTTTTTTTTTTTGATAAAGCGGCCACTTGACGTAATATGGACTCTAATGCTATTGCTGAAATCCTAAACGAAAGTGACGCGTATATTTAAATTTCGAGTATTTTAGATAAAAATACCGAATACGAAAATATTGAAACAAGTGATTCTGATACAAAAAATTTAAGAGATGTGCCTGCAGCTATCACTATGGATCATATTGCCAAAAATAATGTGCAATGGAATGCAACTCCGTTACCCCGTCCCATTGCAAACACTGCTGAGAATATTATTTCAACACAGCCAGGACCAACTCGATTTTCTGTGTCCAGATGCCTTCGTTTTCCTTTTTGCTGTTTTTTCCTCCACCATTATAAAAAATTATTATTGAAAATAGAAACATGTATGGCAGAGTAAAATTTGATGGTAAGTGGAAAGATATAGTGCAATCCCTTTTGAGTGCTTATATTGCTGTACTTATTCTTGCTGGCGTGTATCGGTATGTACATTAGCCCGTGCCTCAAAAAGAGGTTTGCCGTACACCGCCCAGCGAAATTGTCGGATGCAAAGAACCGGTTATAGAACAACTTGTACTAAAAAACCTGTTCTACTTTATGTTCCATCATCGGTGATTATATCCTACATCACTATGTGGTCAGGGTATTATAAGTTTGTGCTGATGTTTGTAACACAAATAAATATTGGTCCTAGACCCACCTTATAGTATACCGATCGGCTCAGAATTTTTTTTTTTATTTCGATTTAACGATGTCCGTCGGTTTGTCCGTCCGTCCGTCTGTCTGTCCGGTGAAAACAGGACCGGTCTGCATGGACCTGTCCCATGACTAGGGAAAACAGGACCGGTCTTAAAGTACCTTCCTGGTGACCTGTCCCGTAACCGAAGAAAACGCAATTGGTTTTAACGTACCGGTCCTGTGACTGGTGAAAAGAGTACCGGTCTGAAAGTACCTGTCCCGAGACAGGTGCAAATGGGACTGAACCAGTGGTAAAAATATTAGAGTTGTCAATTATTCGGATTTTTATTTTGATCGATTAACCCTTACATGCCTGAATTGTAATGGCAGGGAATTTTCCGACCAAACTTCGCGGAACTATAGATCTATGCCAAAGAAATATTTTTATTATTTTCATAGCTTTGCAGCAGCCCCTAGCGGAGATATTTAGTTCTTTTGTATCAGTCCTGTGACAGGTTCTTTTGCTTCAGTCCTGTGCCTGGTTCTTTTGCGTCGGTTCTGTGACACGTCACAAGGGGCAATTGACACCCTCCTAGGACAAGCCCCTGTTATAGTTACCGCCCGTGTAAAAAAAGTTTAGATCTGATCAGATCTTTTTGGATCTAAATAGATATGATTGAATCTAATTAGAACCTGCACCAGATCTGATCAGAACTAATTACATCTCAAATTTGTCCCCAATTTTGAGATCTAATTAGATCTGGTAAGATCTACTGAGATCTGGCCAGATCTGATAATTTTTACACGGGCGGTCCAAGGGCCAAACGAAAAATTCTCAGCGGAGCTATTGGCTGAGGTAAAAGCATCTTCCTCAGCTTCCGTAGCTTCTGGAAGTGATACAAAAGACCCACCTTCTAGAAAACGTGGAATTTGTGATTGCTACAAATTTAAATGTGATAGTAAATGTGTTGTCCACAAAATAATTTGCTCATCCTGTAATGCGAATAACTGAATGAAAAATAAAAAATGGATCAAAATGGTCCCTTAATATAAGATTTGTAATTGTTTATTTTTCTCCCTTCCATTTTATGTTTTAAAGTCAATATATTGTACCGTTGCAAAGTTAAAGAAATATGTAAAACAAAATGGACCAAAATGGTCCTAACATAACAGCATGGTTAAACAAATTGGGTCATTTTGACACCATAACCCCACACAGATTAATTTCGATTTTTTTATTATCTAAAAAATGCTTAGTTAAAGGTCTCTGTGTCGATTTTCATATCTAATCGCAAGTTTTCACATTTAAAAAATCTGGGTCATTTTGACCCCATGTGCCTATAAGGGTTAATTTATAATTATTCATTACTATATATAAAATTTGGTGCTACCGAAGTTATTTTGACAATTTTCACCACATTCCGCAAGAAACAACACAATGTTTTGATATACTTTCAAGGAAAATCGAAAATTTTCAAAAATTTCACTTTTGACCCGGCAAAGGGTTTTAAACAGGGGCCAATCCCGAAATACCGGGATTATTCAATAAAACTTCAATCCGGGATTCGGGACTCAGTTTTATTGATTCAATTGCAAAAATAGATGGTAATTTGTCCAAAATTGCAAACCTGTTGATATTTTTCAACCATTTTTGTTAAATATAATTTTAAATAAATCTATATTGTGCAGTTTTTCACATCATATTTCGGAAAGCATTGATTAAAATTCAGAATAAAAAGTTGCATTTAAGAATTTTTCATTTGAATTTCTGCACTAAATGTGAAAAACAATCGAAATTCTAAATAGCACACAACATATCGAGGAGTCAAACTCTTAGTTCTTGAATTTTTTCATTTCTTTCGTTCATTAGGACTAAAGAGGGGTATATAACTAAACGTGTAAAACAGTTATATTTCATAGTGTGTATGCACAATAATTTAAAAACTTTATAACATCCCAATAAAAATGATTTTAATATATTCCTATATGATTTTTATACAATCATTTATGATTTTATACAATTATAACTTGTCGAGTATTGTGAAACATATATTTTTATATCATTATATCAAAAGATATTTAATTATATAAAATTATATTAACCAGATCCACCATTTTCCGGATCAAACCATGTATGGGTTAATATAATTATATAAAAAATATATTATTTGATCCGAAAAATGGTGGATCTGGTTAATATAATTTTCTATAATTAAATATCTTTTGATATAATCATAGAAAAATATATGTTTCATAATACTCGACAAGTTATAATTGTATAAAATCATAAATGATTGTATAAAAATCATATATGAATATATAAAAATCATTTTTACTAGGGATATTTGTTTTATGTCACTTATATATTTTAAAAATGATTATGCATATGACCCTATATTTTTGACATAAATTTTAAGTTTTCCCGAGTAAAACGGGTTATACATTATTTTATATTATTTAATACAATTATGTCTCGTTATATATTGCTTAGTATGGCAGTATATATAATAAGACATAATTTTCGTCTTTAGAAAAAATTTTATATGACCCAATATCTAAATATATCTTTTTACATAAGTTGTCATAATTAATCAGATCTCGACCATGGAATTTAAATTGTAAGACCAAATATAGCCCAGTTTCATGTTCAATTTAAATTTCATTTAAGATTTTATCGAAATCAATTACAATCCATTTGTAATTGAAAAATATTATTTTACAAAAACAAATTTTGATATAAAGTTCAAGGGATTTAAAAAATAATAACATGAAAACGAAAAAACGGGTTTGAATAGAATCTGAGTGATATTATCTGACAGATGACCCATACATTATCGACGTTGAAAATATGTTAAAAGAGTTAATACTTAACATACGCAGTCAGACTATGTATAGGATTTCGTACCAGATATGTATAGCAACAAAACAAGCCTATTGATTTAAAAAAGAAACATTTTTTCTCCCTATATAATCTATGGTATATTCTTGTTTTAAATGAACTCTTAATATCTTAGTAAATTCAAATTGAAATTCATTTTCATTTAAAATGTCATAAATTTACATCGAAACAACAGATTATTTTATTTTGAAATTGAATATTGGGCCATATTAATAAAAGTTAGCCAATTCTTCGGAGTAATTATTTTGGTTTAGGAATAACGTAGCACCAAATTTATTAATAGGCTTGAAGGATATCATGAAATACAAATGAAAATTAAAACAAAAAATTTTTAAACAATTATTTCAAGACATTTAATTTTATTAAAAATTCAAGTCAAATTTGTTATCACAATTTTAATGTATTTTCCTCATTTTAAAATGAGTAGCCCAAAAATTAAAGCTTCATTTGAACTTTTCTCACTTTCAAAATAAGAATCTCACCTTCAGTGAAAAATTCTGTAATGTTTTATGGAAAATTATTTGAAATTTCATTTTATTTAGAATATTTTTATTTTATGGATTATTCTTGAACTATACTATAGCTGTGTTTTAGACTTAACTATATCCGTTAACTCATAAAAACCCTCAAAGTGCATAACAACGCTTTTAAGACAAAAACTAACACATTACTTTTCGTATGCACGTTAACTTTAAACACGGATAATTATCAACGTTGAAAACTCAACGTTTATACATTTTCACATCTAACGTAACTTATTCGCGTTACTTCCTAGGAACTTTTGCTGACGTAGGTTCGATTATTCGGGGTGTTCTGAAAAACGAAACCACAAAATTATTCGGTTTCACATAAAATGATATGTTGTTGTTGTACAAAAACGAATAATTTTATGTGGTTTCGTTTTTCAGAACACTCCCGTATAACGGAAAATTTATAAACATAACCTGTTTAAAAAAATTTTATACTACAATCGGTTTAACGTAGATTTGCTTTAAAGATTTAACGTTGATAGGCATGAGACAAAATTCAGCTTATAGCTCCTATAAGTACTCATTAATATGTAGATACTTATTATGTATGCAGTTTCACATAAAGACTCTAAAAGTTACTAGATTTGCTTAGTTTACACGATACACGAAACCTTACGTGAATCCCCCATTGTTTTTCAGTGCAATATTTAATAAAAACAAAAATTCCAAAATTTTGATCAAATTGGACCTAATTGCATCAAATTTTAACTATTAAGATATTATTTAATACAATAATGTCTGGTCAAAATTCGGATTAAATTGTATATAATTTAAAGTAATTAAATCCAATTTGATCCACGTAGATACAATTGTATTCACCATTTTTCGGATTAAATTGTATCTGATTAGTTATTGTATTTCATAAAATTAGATATGTCACCATATCATCTTTTTTTAATCGGGTTTACACATTTTTTGAAATAAAAATTTCACAAAATGGCAAAAAATCATTAAATCCCGAAAAAAACTTAGAATCCCGGGATCCAGCTTTTTTAATTTTCTAAAAACCAATCCCGAGTTTCAAATTAATGTTCACTTAGTTATTTATTTTTAACACCACGGTTACCCAGTGGTATTTCAGTGCTTGATTTCTTGCACTACTGGGAATTTCTGACTAAGTATATATCATTGCCTATATTAATCAAATACTTAATATAAAGTAACTTACTTTTTTTACAGAGTGTATGTTTGTAACATAAATATGATATTTGATTTGAATGTTAAGAAGTCAAAAACTTTATATGGGTTATTTTAAATAAATAAATGATAAATATCAAACTAACAATATAAAAGTTATTGAAATTCAATATGAAATCAATTGGAAATTTAAATTTAAAAAGAGAGGGTTTATAAATAAAATAGTTTTAGTATTTTTTTTTACTATACTAATAAAACACAGAGTTAAATTTTGATGTGGCTTAACTATAGGATGATTTAGTTCCTGCTCCTAAAATTTTTTAAACGTTATAATTATTTAATAGAAACTAAGCCAGTAAATAAATAAATCAATTTTTATAAATAAGTAAATTTTAAACAAAATGTATTTTGATATAACCTAAAAGCAAAGTATTATATTTTATCTATTGAAATGTGAAACTTTGCAGCTGTTCTTATTATATGTTCCTTTTACTATAAATTGCATATTAAATTAGATTTTTTTTATTTTCATGCAGAATATTAAAACTTTTACACTCAAAATAAAGAACCAATTCACAAGTATATCGTACTCATTACGAGTTCTAAATTAAATTTCTTTTTAGGACGTACAACTAATACGACATACTTATGAGTGTATTTATACGATACAAATTATTCCATTGCATGTTACTTTTAATGTATTGTTTTTCCAACTGCGATACTTTGTTCTTGTTTGTATTTCAATATAATAGTAATGTAGAAAATTGCATTTTCAGTTGTTGTTATTTTCTTTTTATTGTTTACTGTCTAACTGACTTTTATACTATTAGATGGTATTTTTAATATGATATGAATAGTTACCCAGGTAGAAAATTACAAAGGGGCCAGCACTGGCAAAGCACCGAAATAGGTGGTATGAGTGCTTGTTAACAGCGCTTTCCCAACGCCCAAATGATAACACAATTCCACGGTGGTGCCAATGCTTTACCAAATCAAATGCTTTGTCAACGCTCAAATAAAAAAATTAAAGGGCTTTCCTGACACCCAAATGATAGAACCAAAAAACATAAAAATTAAGTGTTTTTTTCCTTGCCACCAAATTATGAGCCCTCATCACTGAAGAATTTTAAATTACTCTAAAAATAGACGATTCTTGGAGTTATTGTATTGTGGAGTCAAAAATTATTTAAATATCCACTCTTAAGCTGCATACACACTAGGGAACATACTTAAAAAAAGAGAGCATTTTTTGTGAATGTGTGAGTGCGTTTGTGTGTGTGTGCGTGTTGAGAGCGTGCATTTCGTGTTTACAAAATTTTTTGATATTTTTTGTTCCCTCAACCATGTTCCCTAGTGTGTAGGCAGCTTTAGAGTTTCTTTTTCAAAAACAAAATAATGTTATAGGAAAACAAGCGCTGGGAATTCACCATTTCAAGCGTTGGGAAAGCGTCCAAATTTAGTGATTTGCCAGTACTTCTTTATGCAAGACCGCGGTCTACTTGCGCTTTGCCAGTGCTTCTTTTTTGTTACCACACATAATTTCCACCTGGGTAAGTTTGTATAGTTTGTATAAGAGTGTATATTTATGTAAGGTATGTACGATAGGTATAACAAATGACTTTTATATTGATTTTATTATTGTATTTGTTGTTGAAATTTTTGTTGTTGTGCATGAACCTTAACACAAAGTTGTTAAATGATTTTGAATGACAGAATATAATAAAACCTTTGAAACCATGTCTGTAAAGAAGTTAATTTTTTAATTATTTTTAAATTCAGGACACTTTAGGTAAAATAAACTTTTACCACTAGCAATATATTTTGTCTGAAAGGTTAATGTTAATTGAAAGTTCAACTGATTAGATATACCTATATACATTAGACGGTACCTCAAAAAAAAAAGTTCGCCGTACAACCGTCCAATCTAAATTATTTTTCAAGGATTCAAAAAAAAATTTTTTTTTGCCGAACGTAGCGGTCGCCCTTTTACATTTTTCGTTATATCTTTGGCATTTACATTCGGATCTTAAAGTATGCTACATCCGTATTTTTCTCTCGAGGGGACCAATATTTTGCTTTAAGGGTCATTGACCTTAAGTATCCCGTTCTAGTACTTACCAAACAGATCTCAGTTTCTACAACCCAAATGTACTACCCTAATGTCATAAAATTAAAGCTCGCAAAAAATCATTTAACTTTTGCTAAGGAAGTTTTTCGATAAATCCAGCAGAAATTTTTTTTATTTTTTTTGTTGCTGAAAGTAGGAGGTCGCCTTTTTAAATTTCTTTTAATTGGTTTTTTCTTTATAGCAAAACACTGGTCTCTTCGAGGCAAAATATATCGTACTTTCAATTCCGATTGTAAATGCCCAAGCTATAACGAAAAATTAAAAAACGCGATCCCTAAGTTCGGCAAAAAAAAATTAATTTTTTGAAATTTCCTTGCAAAATTCTTTATATATGAAGGTCTATTTTTTTCCTGTACACTGATAGAATTTTATACATAGTATTAATGAATTTGTTCATTAATACAATGAATTTTTTCATTGAAAAGTCCCCAAAGAACGGTTTCATTGGATTAATGAAACATGTTTCATTAAATCAATTTTAATGAATGGATTCATTGATCTAATGAAAGTTTCATAGAATATATGAATTTTTTTCATTAATTTTAAGATAAACATTATGAAAGTTTCATGTGTTTAATGAATTAAATTCATTACTTTTATGAAATAATTTCATTAAGTCTATGCTAAAATGAAAAATATTAATGAAATTATTTTAATAAGACATGAAGTTATTATTACTATAATGACTTGTTCATATTTTTAATGAAGCGTTTTATAGATTTCGCAACAACTCCACGTAAGTGAAAAATATTTTTTTTTATATTGAGTTTGACAGCTTTTTTCGCAAAAGTATGAACAAAATACCGGGCTTAAGGGTTAAAAGCAAAGATAAGATGCAATTATGTATAAACAAATCATACCATTGTGTAAGCACTTTTTTGATATTCAAAGGCTTTTCACAAAAAACTCGCTTTAAAATAAAAAAAAAACTGGAATCGGCTCATAATGGGTTAGTAAATATGTTATATTAAACCCATTTCAATTATAATAAATAATAAATAGCGGAGATACGGGCAAGTCAATGTTTTAACTTTGACCCGAAATAGGGGTCTCCGACAAAAATTTTTTTTTTCCTATTCAGCCCAAAAAGTACTATCTGGGGGAAAAAATCGTGGCTGTGCCCCTAAAATCAACTTGTTCCCTTAAAGCCGATATAACTCCCGAGATGAGGGTCTCTTTGTTTATGCCAAAAACAACACAATATATATAGGGAAAACCAAAAAGAGGTAAAATTGTACCTGAAACCATTTTTTTAAGTTAAATTTTTTCTTTATGAAATTTTCATTAATTTAATAAATTTTTTTTAATGAAATTATGAAAAAATAAAAAAAATCTAATGAAAAAATTCATAACAACAATGAAATTTCATTCAGTTAATGAATTTTTTCATTAAATCAATGAATCCATTTTAATGAAATCGATTCATTAATGCTATGAACGAAAATTCTATCAGTGTATGGTACGTTCTAATATACATATCCCTTTAGAAAAACGCGTAAGTCCACACAATGTAATCGACTTCGTGTACTTTACATTGTGTGTACTTACGATATGGGATACTTGTGTATAACAATTGTATATGAAATTAAAAATATTTGAAAATTTTCAAAAATTTTGTCTAACTTACATGCCACTATACTTGTGTGTACTTACGAAATATATTGTCTTGTGGGCCATTACAATGCGGCCATACCCTGGGAAAAGTAAGCCAGCTTGTGTGTAGAGTTTGACAGCACTCGGGGCTTCCATTAAGTACACACAAGTATCGATACCCCGTGGCGGCAATAAAAAAACTTTTGTAAAATAAAAAAAAAATATAATTTTTTTTGGGAAGAATTTTCTTTTAACTTTTAATTGATGAAATAGAGCTTCCTTTGCACTCGTTCAAAAAGTACTGAAACAATGTTGAAGTTGGAGTACTCCTCTCCTAGAACAACTCAATGCTAAAATCATTAGTGTTTATGTTAAAAAAAGTACATCTAGATCATCAATTGTAGTGCTTTTTCTCTGCATCGGCATCTCTTTTTTTGCTGGGTACTGGTACAAATTGGAAAAATGTTATTTAAATAAAAATTCGTTCAAAATTCCTTAATTTTAAATAGTTTTTTGAGGGCCAACGATTGGGTCATACATAGTTATGTAGAACATTTGCAAAATGAGGTTATTATGAAAAAAAAAAATCAATTTTAAAAATTAAGTATTCACGATATTTGCAAGGTGTTGTGCTGATGATTGTCAACATTTAATTTCGAATGACCCCTATATAAGAAACTAATCAATCAATTTCATTTCTTTAGGACTATTTTTTTTTAACCTAATGATTAATTGAGCTCTTGTATCCATTACCTATGTATATATATTTCCATTTAATATTAAATCAAAAAAAGGTAATTAAACAGCATGTTTTAGTTATTACTTATAAACAGTTAATTATTTTATAATTTTTTTTTCGCTTTCCGCTTTAGTTTAACAAATTTTGTTTTCCTAGTTAATCCTTTAATTAGTCATGGTCATATATTTTATTTGAAATAATGGACGCCAACGAATAACCGCTGTATTTAGGGTTCAATGTTGGTAAGAATCAAAATGTCGAAAAACTAACAATAAAAAGTAATTAAATAAACATTTTTTGATATTTCACAATTCAAAGGAATGAGTTATAAAATAATGAATATGATATTAATGATGGCGGTAGTGATGATGGTGGTAGTGATGACGACGGTGATGATGATGACTGTTGGCTCATTATTAATATTTTATTACTCATTGTAAAAGTTATCAGTAATAAAAAAACAACATGCTAGACTGATTTTATGTTTGATTTAATTTCATTACTAATATTACAAGTAAAGAAAAAAAAAATTAACTATAAAATAATATTATTTTTAAATTACCTTCCTTTCTTTGTCCATAAATGGTAATACATACACACATTAATATATATTGAATACAAGGAGTTCATTTTTTCTGAAGTACCTTTAACAAGTTGTTTTATATTTTTCACATTTTTTTATAACAACATTTTCAAAAACATTGGCGTAAATTAAAACCAAACTAGCGAAATTTTTCGCTCAATGAAAATAAGCTTAATTAATGTTTTTTAAGTGCTTTTTTGCACGCGAATATCATCACCTCATTGTTTGTTTCCATAGTTTGTGTCCTGGTGTGGTATTGTTGGTCGAGGTTCGGGTTTCTGACTGTTTTGTTTTCTATTTTACTTTTTTCCTAAAGTACCGCAATTTATAGCAGACAGTAAGACTCACGTGTGGCGGCGAATTGAATTATATTTTTCTGTTTTGTCTAATATACTGTTAGTCTGATATGTACAATATTAAGAAATCCTTTCGCATATCAATGGTCCATATTAAATTTACCTATCATTTAATATTTCTGAGAAATTCCCAGTTCAAAATTAAAAAAAAAAATGTTTGCTACACTTACTATTCCGTTGTGACAACTGAATTTTTGTTCCAACTGAATTGATTCGGTTGCGAATTGTTTTGAGACTGTAAGTGAAGTTGATCATTACATTTAGTTTACATTTCAACACGAATTTTTATACCCTACACCACTATGTGGTCAGGGTATTATAAGTTTGTGCTGATGTTTGTAACACCAAAAAATATTGGTCCTAGACCCACCTTATAGTATACCGATCGGCTCAGAATTTTTTTTTATTTCGATTTAACGATGTCCGTCTGTCCGTCCGTCCGTCCGTCCGTCTGTCTGTCCATGCATTCTTGTGCGCACTCTATAGGTCGCAAATATTAAGATATTTTGATGAAACTTGGTACACCAACTTATGTCGGCCCAAAGACGACGCATATTGATTTTGGTGAACATCGGTCCATGTTTAGACCTAGTGCCCATATAAGGATCCTACTAAAATTATACTGTTTATACGCTGCAGGTCGCAAATATTAAGATATTTTGATGAAATTTGGTACACAGACCTATATTGGCCCAATAACGCAGCCTATTGATTTTGATGAACATCGGTCCATGTTTAGACCTAGTGCCCATATAAGGGTCCCCCCAAAATTGGCTTGGTTACAAACTGCAGGTCGCAAATATTAAGATATTTTAATGAAATTTGGTGCGCTGACTCACATTATAGAAAATTTTGACACAAGCCCCATTTTAACCCATTCGAATTTCGGATCCAATCATTAGTTGACTTAGTTAGACTTTAACCTTTTTACTCGTTATTTTGTTTTGATTGTGTTATTTAGTGTAAAAATTTACTGGGTATTTTTGTAAAAAGAATCAGACGAATTCGTCAAAAAATTTGTGCGAAAAATACTACCCAGCCAGCAATTTCGGAGCGCTCATAAATAAGATTCTTAAATAGATCATAGAAATGATTATTGTTTTTTTGAAAACACTCTTTTTTTGGTTGAAAATATGAACCCTCAGAAAACAATCCAAAAAGTTGTCTTTACAATCTAAAAAGCTGTCTCAAAATGAGGGTACATTTTTCGGACTCAAAGAAGATTCCAAAATTATTTAAATTTATGAGGAAAATTTCGATTTTATATGTTCTTTTTTCTGAGTCATTTCTAAATACACCATTGGCTCTTTTGGACGGACCACTTTCATAGGAAAAAGTTGAAAAATGTTTATGTTTTTGGAGCTCATTTCTGAGTCATTAATGATCATCTTTGTTTGCTGGGTAATGTAAAAACGCCTTTGTTTCAAAATTTTTGCACAAATTTGTTAGGACTTCTATGTAGAACAATTGCGTCTAAAAAAATTCAAAGATAAATGCTTTTAAGTTTGTGTTTTTCACAAAAATGTTTTAACGAATTCGAGTGATTCTTTTTATAAAAACAGGCAGTTAATATTTTTTTTATTTTGTTTTAATTATTTCTTGACTAAAATACTATATATTAAAAAATTGTGTTAAAATATTATTAAAAAATATGAAAAAAGTGAATTTTGTTTTATTTTACCAACATGCATCACTTTACGTTATGCCAAAATGATTTTGTCAATTTTTTTGATGTTTTCCGGTATCACCACCTCTTTTGGGCGACCAAAGCGTTCGGCGTCATCGGTGTTTGTACGACCACGTTTAAAGTCAGCAAACATACTTTTCTACAATTTTTCTCAATGGAGAAGAATCCGAATAACACCTATCAAGCCAAGCTTTGGCTCCCGCATTAAAAAGCAATGATAAAATCAACACAAGAAATTGCTTTGAATCCTTTGTTTTCAAAATCACAAAAGTAGCGTCACTAAAACAGCTGTAACTTGTTCACTAACGAACGAATTGTCATTCAATTTTGACAAGTATCATTTTAAAGTTGGTGGTTCCAAAAAATCATATCGATTTTTCATTAGTGGCGCCACCCATGTGCCGTCCTACAGATTTTTATTTAACTAATTTAATTAAATATTTGTTTAAAACAAATATTACATAAAAATAGTCTGTAGGTAATTATATGGTTTATATTAACAAATTTTTGTGTATTTTTAATTTCAGATTTTTTGCCGAAGGGGGTTTGGTCAGGACGTTAAGGGGTAGGCAGACTTCGCCTTTTTGACCTCTGAATATGAATTTAAAAAATGCGTCTACGCCATAGGAGGCACATTTATATCTGATTTTAACATCCTAGCTCTAGCGGTTTGGACTGGACGATGTCGAGTCAGTGAGTTAGTGAGTCGGTCATGTTATAATTCTTTTATATGTAGAAATATCTTTACCCGTGTATAAAAGTTTAGATCTGATCAGATCTTTTTGGATCTAAATAGATATGATTGAATCTAATTAGATCCTGTACCAGATCTCATCAAATATGATCAGATAAGGCATATGTGATAATACCTTATGGCAAGCTCTGATCAGATCTACCCTACTAAAAAAAATTATATGAGTTTTGATATCATATATAATTACATCCGAAAAATGAGAACATCTAATTGTATCTAATTAGATCGTATTATGTTCATATTAGATCTAACTTGACACAAGTAGATCTAATTTTATGCAATAAGATATGGTTTGATACAATTTTATCCGGATTTTGTCCTCATCCAAATATATAAATTATAATATAATCATATCCAACTAGATGTAATGGTATATAATTCGATACAATTATAAATAATTATATGAGGCATATGTAACAATATATAGGTCTATATATAATTGGATATTGAAATATGTTCCACTATATATTGTGCAATATATAACAAGATATAGTTATATATTTAGGATATAATTTCGTAAAATTTTATATAATTATATCTTGGTATATATATTCCAATATATAACTATACAAAATTTTATATGATAATATATGACTATATCAAAACTTTTTTACTTGGGTAGTGCCAAATCTGTTCAAATCTAAAGTGATCTGACAATTGCGCCAGATATGCCTAGATCTGATCAGATTTAATTAGATCTGGTAAGATCTACTGAGATCTGGCCAGATCTGATCTTTTAAACACGGGTATTTATAATTTAGATAGACCCTGTATAGTATGAAAATACGGTGGTTGCAATACAAAAATGTTATCAAAATAAGATTTTCTCAGATAAATATATTAAAAAAAATTCTTTTATTCCGGAGATAGCAGTTCTGTATTAATTAGCGGTATTTTGTTATTTTGTTTGTAACATTAACTTAAGTTTGGCCAACTCTGTTCTAAATGTTTTAAAACTTTAAATAAACGTTTCATAAGAACATGCATTCCTAAAAGTAATAAAATTCAAAACTGAAACAAAAATAAACTGATTTTTATTTGAAGTCACGCAAGTGATTTAAAATTTGCTAAGTTTAGAGTAGTTTGTGTTTCCATCAAAAAAAATTTTGTTTATTTTTACACATATGACGTTCACAATGTTTGAATGAAATTATTGGTATTTATACAAAGGGTCGTTGATATTTAAGACATCAGTCACTTTTTTAAAAGGAATAACAAAAATTTTAAAAAAGCAAGGTATGATACTCTATTTTAGTTAAAAGTGAAGGTTGTTAAACAATTTACACTAAACACAATATTAAGTCCCAAATGTGTTCATGTACATTCAGAGCTTTTATACTAAAATATGTTAAAACCTATTTATATTTGCGGCCTTTAGAAATTTGCTAAAAGTTACATGTTTAAATTCTTTGCACTGTACCGATTGAAGTATTTTACCGAACAAAACTTACCATCATTTGAATTCAAACAAAAAGCTGTTTATTTTTTGAAACAGATTTTCCGTTTTAAGTTTTATATTAAATAACACGCATTTTAGATTTTTTTATATTTTTATATTTATTTTATTTTTGATGTTTTTACTTAAAAATATTTTTCCATTATATGTTTCTGCTTGTTATATTTTTTTTTCATTTACAATTTTTTAATTAATATTTTAATTCTATACTTCAACCATTTTTATTGAATGATTTTTTTTTTGTATAAAAACCTTATAAAGCAAAAGTGATTAACTCCAGTTTAAATATATATATATTTTTTATTTTTTATTTCCAAAAAAAAAAAAAAAATTATAAAGATTATAAAAGTTTTAGTTAATTCTGATTATTATTGTATTTTAAGGAGTTAATCTATTTGGCTTTATATCGGCTTCTTAATTGTTTTATGAATATTTGTTTTATGTAATCTACAATTTTTCAGCTAAGCTTTTTTGTTATTGACTTTTATTTTAAAACTATAATAATTTCAATAAACTATGCACTTTTTTGTAATTGTTTATAATATAATTAACAAGCTTTATTTTGTGTATATGTGTATATATATATATTGACTTCATTTGTAATAATTGTTATCAATTATACAATTAACTTTTCTATATTTGTTTCAAATGATATGTTTTTGTATGTAAAATATGAAACAATTTATTTTAATTTTTTGGTCTAATTAAACCTTAATTTAAATTTACAAATTGAACATTATTAATTATTTTTTGCTTAATTCTTATAATATGGATATTGTAACAGTCTCTTATATACAAAATTCCCAAAATGTTTTTAAATTTAGTTACATATTTACAAATTTTTTATGAAATTAAAAAAATTGCTGAAGTGTATATAGAGTTGATACTTTGATTGTTAAATAAATGATTTTCCGATTCGAAATCATAATTTTTCATTTCCTTTAAATCATTTTTGATAAAATTTATAAGTAAATTAAAGAGAATAAAAATTAAAACGAATCGCTAAGAATCAGCAGGATAAAATATTACTTTATATGAAATTATTGAAATTCGGTATGCCGACTATATGATGCCCTACACTAGGGTACAAAGTTTAGATCTGATTAGATCTTTTTGGATCTAAATAGATATGATTGAATCTAGTTAGATCCTGTACCAGATCTCATCAAATATGATCGATATGGCATATGTGATAATAACTTATGGCAAGATCTGATCAGATCTAGTGCCAAATCTGTTCAAATCTAAAGTGATCTCGACAATTGCGCCGGATATGCCTATATCTGATCAGATCGAATTAGATCTCAAATTTGTCCCAATTTTGAGATCTAATTAGATCTGGTAAGATCTACTGAGATCTAGCCAGATATGCCTAGATCTGGTAAGATCTACTGAGATCTGGCCAGATCTTACACGGGGAGCTAAATTTGGTTAAAGTCGGCCGATATCTTCTATAAATTATGCCTCAAAGTTTCGGACTTTCGCCAAAACTTATCAATATCAAAAAAAAAAAAAAAATTCACAGAACAACTTTACCAAGCCTTGGTTATTACTACTGACTTCATGTTAATTTTTTAGTTTGTTAAAATACACTCTAATTAATTTTGTTTAAATTTACAGAACTGAACTGCCTACTATAAAACTGAACTCACTACTATAAATATCGTAAAATAATGAGTAAGTTAATTACACAAAAATTTTGTAAATTTAGTTAGAAAATGCATAAACATTTTTGATTTTACCATTTTTGTGGAAAAATTTACCAAATAAAATATATGGTGCCGCTCAAAAATAAAAGAATAAAATTATTTTGAAATCATTTTATTAACAGGTTATTATAATATTTTTCTTCATATTCTGAGGAGATTTTTTTTTTTTATCGAAACACATTAGATTCTGAGTACTTTTTCGTATAGCAAAAGCTTTAGATTCTGAGCAGTTTTTCTTAAAGTACATCATGTTATGAAAGATTTTCCTTATAGAAACCCCTATTTCTTTAGGAAAAGCTTTAGACTCTAAGTTCTCCTTCTACAGAAAAACATTAGATTTATAAATTTTTGGTATAGAAAAGATCTCAGACTTTGAGGATTTACTTCTATGGAAATGTCTCAGATTCAGCGAACTTTTTACCATCTGAAAAAATTCGTAGAAGTTGAGCAATACTCTGTAGAAAGAAGGTTTTCTGGTAAAAAGAATCTCAGTCCTCAGAAACCGGGAAAAATCCTACACACAGAAAACTAATCAGTTGTAAAATTATTGCAATTACTATAATTTTATAAATACAAAAGAATCTGTGTTGAAATTGTAAAATATCAATCACAAAAATCATTATCTTTCATAGGCGACAAAAGATTTGTAATATCAACAGAATGAACGTTCTTATTTTACAGAATTCGGTATATCCAGCCAAATTTACCTAAAATTAAATTTGCTCAAACCATTTCGATAGTGGTAACCATCCAAAAAAATTAGAATAAAACATTTTCCACACTAAATTAGTTGTAATAACCGAATTGACGAAAATAAACGTTCACTAATATGTTACTAAATAAAATTTACTAAATGTTGGTTATACTAACCGAAACGCAATTTTATTTGTGATAGAGTTTCTGTTTTGATCACCGAATTCAAATAAAATAAATTGTATTTAGTGTCAAAAAAAAAAAAAAAATCATAATAAAAAAATATTTAAAATTATTCTTGTGCTGCAAATAAATCCATAATTTGTTATAATTGACATGTTTTATTGACAGTACAGGAATAAATATAAACATGGTAATATAATTAAATATTAGTTATTGGTGCGTTTTGTTATTAACTTTTTATTATTTTTCAATTTAGGGTTTTAAACTGTACCTGTGTCCCAATTATGAAGGAAAAATGTGTGATGTGCGGTATTTGTTTGTGTAAAAATTCAAGGAAATTAAGGAATAGCATTAGACAGCATTGTACAATAAATGTCGGACTATCTCAGGAAAGTATCCAACTGAAAAGTCTATATTATCGATTTTTTGTACTTACGCGTATTCTTTAATAAATATAAATTTATGTATTATTTTAGTATTATTATTAATGTTATTAATGTTATTAGTGTTTCTAACATATCTTTACTTTCTATTAATTAAAAAAAAAATATTATAAATATTGGAAACAGTGTTTCTATTTAAATCGGTAGAATATATTAAAAAAATTCGGTCGGGTCTACTGAATTCGATTGGACCAACTATTTGGTATTGTGCTTATATGTAGGTACAACTGAAAATGTCGATAGATGCAACCGAATAATGCGATAGTTCATGGAACTACCAAAATTCGGTTGGCAACAAATTCGGTTGCCACAACGATTCTGTTCTGTGTGTGTAAAAATCTTAGAGTTTTTCTGTAGGAAAAAGTCCTCATGGTCATCTGCGGATATTTTTTGAGAATGTTTGCCAATGTTTTTTCTGTAGGAAGAAGTCCTTAGAATCTAAAAATTTTTACACAGAATATGAGAGATTTTTAAAGGAAAATGTCATCAAAATCTCACGCTTTTGATTTAGAAAATATTCTCATAATCACAGAGTCTTCCTATAAGAAACCTTTAAAAATCTGAGGTGTACATTTTATAATGATTTGTTTCTATAACTCGCAGACAATTCTTCAGTTGCTGACTACATTTTTGTATTGAAAAGGCTTAATATTTTGAGTACTCGTTACTTTTTCCTATCACCAATGTACTAAAGATGAACTTTCCTGGTTCGCCAATGGAAAATTTTACAAATCTGGAAAGAAAAAATAATGTGCATCGTAATCTTTTAACGACAAATAAAATGTATCGTTACCTCTCAAGTTAATATTTGTATACGTTTGCATAAAAATTTATTACATTAATTTTTAACCGGGGTATCAAATTAAAGATTATTTGTTAAGCTTTAGCTTTATAAGTTAATACATGTTGATTACAGCGGCAATTTTTTTAACTTTCGATTTTTATCAACTAATATTTGTATTATTGTAGCACTAGAGGTGAAACTCATGTGGTGAAATTTTGAGATAAAATTCCATTTTCAGAACTTCTCCATTTTTCCAGAACTGCCAAACTTTTGAAACATATTTTTACTATTAGAGATATAATTATACTCAAATCAAAAGTCGGTTCTTTTACACTTTCAAGTGTAAAGAGTAAAAAATTCTAAGATTATATTTGAAAATTTTTAAAATAGGGGAATAAACTTCATTTTTGGTGAAAAAATTTACATTATTTCGAAAACTACTAGTCCAATTTCAAAAGTTCGAAGACATTCGTTTTTAGCATTCAAAAGTTAATTTTTATTATTAAATTTAATGCAATATAATTTTTTTACAAATCAAGTAAATAAAAAATTCTAAGACTATTTATAAGTATTTCCAGAGAAAAAAACCTCTGTTGTTAGAAAAAAATCTAGTCGCAATATCTCGAAAACCATTTGTGTTGACCTCGAAAATTATTTCTTGATTAACATTTTTTCTCAAAAAAGTGTTGGTAAATTTGAATGATTCACTTGCCAAATCGACTAACTCCATAATCAAAAATGAATGAGTCTCAATGAGGAAAATGAGAAAATAGTAAATAATGTTTTTTTAAATTCTGGTTAAATTTTGTCATTTAGGCCCGATTACTCAATGTCCAGTTAGGCTCTAACTGGGACATTTGTTGTTGTTTTCCATATAAAATCTTAATTTAACTGTCGGCTAAATTTTAACTGGACATTCAGTAATCGGGCCTTAGTAGTATTAGTATTTATTTGCAGAGAAATTTGTTTTGAATACTTTACAGTTAGAGGTCAATAGAGTGAGAGTGGAGTTAATCGATTTGGCAAGTGAAACATTCGTTTATTAAATTGTGACTAAAAATTGTTTATATTCAACTAAATTTTAGGTTGCGACAAAAATCAAAAAAATTTCTATTAAATTAAGAATTTATTTTTGTCACTGTAAGTAGGTGTATAGTTGAATATTTTTGAGAGTAGTAAGTAGTTAAGCAACCGTTTGAATAAGAGATTTAAATTGTCTTTAGTCCAGTATCTACTAATAAAAAATATAAATACATTTCATCTCTTTATCACATAAAAATTGTTTTTACTCTTTGGGATTTCCCTTACTGCTTACATATGTCTAACATAGCTGCCAGATTAGATAATTTGTTGTAACTTTTTGACGACTTTTCATCAAAAATTTGCGAAATCATATTTGAAAAAACTAATCATATTTAATAAAACTGATTCCAAAACCCATTTTTCTATATCTTGTTTCATGTCTGAGATACCCAGCATCGACTTTGCTCTATATCCACAATTTTAACAATTTATAAAATTTATTTTTCTGAATACGCCATAAAAAATAAAAAAATTAATTCATTTTTGTTTTGCTGCATTACCATAACAACCAGCATTGATTATAGAGTTGAAAAAGTATTGACTATTATCAATACCGCCTGCTTTTACTTGTACTCAATACCCAAAAGTAACCAGTCCATAGTTTCAGTTTTATATTTCCGGAAATCCAATGATTTGCCATAGAAATAACTCCCTCGGAAAAGGGTGTATAAAAAATATTGAGTACTCAATATTGGAAAGTATTGTGTAGTATCGATTAATTAAAATTATGGAGGATTTACAACTGTAGTAGAATAAAATAAAAAAGGGAACTGCTTTTAGGTGCAAATAAAAGTATGGATATTAGGGTCGGCCGATTTGTACGGACAAAAATTTGTCGGTATTGTGCCATCCATTTTTCGATAGCTTTTGGCATGAGGAAAAAAAGTTCCACTACGACATATCAAAAAAATCATTTTCGTTTAAATTTTTTACAATTTTCTAATAAATACTAGATTAGCGCTATCTTGTGGTGGCTTTTTGAAACAACTAATGTAAAATTATTTTCTGCTTGATGATGAAATGTTGATGAAAACAAGCAGAATATAATTTTACTTATATACTTTTACCTCTAGTTGCCACATTTTTGATCCGATTTTCATAAGTAATACCTTTCTGGAAAGGTTGTAATGTTATATCGTTTAAAACTTCATTAGTTGTTTCAAAAAACCACCGCCAGATGGCGTTAATCAAGCATTTATTAGAAAATTGTAAAAAATTAAAATTTGGACGCCTCGAAAATGATTTTATTGAAATGTCGTAGTGGAACTTTTTTTCCCCATGCCAAAAGCTATCGAAAAATCGATGGCACAATATCGATTGCTAAATCGACCCACCCTAATGGATATGCAGCTTAGACACTCAAATTAAAAAATTTAAATTGATATGTAGCACAAAACAAGAATTTTTTTTCGAAAGCTTAATAACTTTTGATTTATTGTATAAAAATTTATGAAATTAAATGAATGTTTTTCGTTCGATCTGAGATCATATATATTATATCTCTTCCTTATAATGTTATAATGTACACTTAAAGTTAAATTTAACGGTTCGTTGTTACTCATAAATCTGCTTTATCATACACAGAGTTGAACGAACCAGCAGCGATACTTTAAGAATTAAAGTTCAAAGCAAAAATAATAATAATAACAAACGACAAAAATAGCATTGTTAGACTTCGTTGATCTTAGTCTAGTTGAGTTGTTATTATTTGTTTCCCACTTAACATAAGTAGACCATTATCAATGATTAATCACCCATCAAGGCGAACGACACTGACGATGGCTTTGTAGCGAAAGCGGAAAATACATATTCTGTCCTGCTGGCCTTATCGAATTCTTTCAATTTTTTATTCTCTATAATTTACTTTTAAAAATTGTTTCATATTCCTTTAATTTGAAAATATTTTAAAAAGAAAGAGGTATAATATATATGATCCCAAATCGCACGAAAAAAATTCATTTACCAAATAAAAGATCAACTGTACATACCCTTTATTCATTCAATTTATGAATTTTTTTGATTTTGTTTAAAATATATGCCGCAATTAAAGGTGAAATTAAGAAAATATATTTTTAAATACGATTTTTTAATTAAAAAAAAAAAATAAGCAAATTTTGAAATACTTTTGACTAAATATAATAATTTTTTTAAGTGAAGCTAGATAAATATAAATTTCGTATGAATGTCTCGTTCGTATCAAAATACAAAATCACATTTTTTTTAAACCCATTTAAGTCATAACTATGAATACATTTTGTTACAATTTTTACTGAATTTTTAGCCGCGAATTTTTCAAAAAGCGTATTCTGGCAAATAAATAGCCATAATATTTTAATGAAACTACAAGGTTCAATATTTTAATGAATATTTCATCATAATTAATTATGCATAATTCTTACAGTTTCCTACGTTTTCCCCGTCTCCTGTAAAGCTTTAGAATGGTATAACATACCATTATTCGGCCGAGACATCCATACATATTTTGGTAAGATTTATTTCCTTGTAACTTTAATTTACATATCTATATATTTCATAAACTTAGCTAAATTTTTGTGATTTGCCAATCACTTCAATCATAATTAAGTTTTTTTTCAATAAGCGAACAAAAACTAGACGGTATCTAAGCACTGGTAGGTATATATTGGTTGAAATTATGGGCATAAATAGGTAAAACTAAACTACCTATTGTTTTTTGACCTAGTTTGACGATTTTTTAAAAAATAACATCAAATTGACGATTTTTCGAAGAATTCATCTGGCAGCCCTGTGTACAACTAGTAGAAAGATTTGTTATCTCAAATTTGTATAAACAAATTAAAAAATAAGGGTCAGACATAATCACTAAATGCCTTATCGGTAGCAAAGAAGATGATGATTTAAAAAAAAGCATCAATATGATAATTGAGTTATGGTGGTGATTAGAGTCAGTGCAACTGTTCTAGATTATATATGACAGGAATGGCCAAACTGTGGTATGTAGTGGCACGCGAGCTGATTTGGGATGGAACGCAAAATTTTCTGAGTATTGAATCTAACTTGACTAAAGAGTTTTATTAAAAATGTGAGTTTTGGCAGACCTAAACCAAGGATTCTGATACAAAATTATTGCCGCAGACTGAACGAAACTTTTTGTACCCTATACCACTACGTGGACTCAAGATACCCTGAGTTTATGCTGATGTTTGTAACAACGAAAAATACTGAAACTTTCAGTATTCGACTCAGAATCACTTTTCGATTTGATTTAGCCTGTGTCTCTGTCTGTGCATATATTTTAGTGCGCACGCTACAGGCCACAAATATTAAGGTATTTTAATTAATCTGATACATAGACTTACATATGGCCAGATTTTAGAGTAATTAAATTTTTTGTAATGATCATTGCTTATTTTCATTACCATTACATATACCTAATTGTAATGCAGTACTTTTTTATTTCCATTACATTCAAGTAATTGCAATGAACTATTTTTTCACTTCACTTGTATTGAAGTTGATCTTTTAATTGATAAATTAATGTTTTTTTCGATTTTGAGATCACATATTACCACACTTTTTTTAAATTATTTAAACAAATTTGAAAAATTCGATAAGGCTAGAATACGCATTTTCGGGTCCCGCTACAGACCCATCTTCAGTATCATATACCTTTATGGGTTAATAATTAATGATGATCTATTCATATTGAATGTAATACAAATAAATAATAAATAAGTAGCACCAACAAAATTCTAACAATGCTATTTTTATCCTCTGTTATTATTGATTTTTCCTTTGAACTTTTTAATTCTTAAAGTGTGGCAGCTGTTTTATTCAACTCTGAACTCATGAAGCACATATTTATGAAAGACAACGAACCGTTAATTTAAAATTTTAAATACATATTCTAATTATTTTTAACCTACAACATAAATTCATGTTGATAGTAAACAATCATGCGTATTAAATAATATTTTTCACTGTATCTAGTGTAATATTTGATTTCAAATCCAAAAAAAATGTACATTCATTTTAATTTTCATTACTATTATTTTGCTATAAAATGCTCAATAAGTGCTTCTCAGCCAGAATATTTCATATGAAAACTGATAACCAATAAAAAAAATTACAACGTATCTCGTTTTTATTAAAGTAATGACTTTTTTATTTTATTGCAATTAATGATTTTTTTCCCTTACACTACAAAAAAGAAATGTAATTGAAAACCAAATTTCATTAATAAAAACTTTCATTACCATTACATAAAGTATTGGTCACTTTAATTCTATAAAAACGGGCTTAGGAAATCCAAATCCCGATGTTTGACATATTAGAACGGATGGAGTTTCCAGGCCATATGCTGGATACGTACGGATGGACTAACATCGCTAAATCGATACAGAAAGTGATTCTGAGTCGATCGGTATTAGTGGGCGACCATTAGTTATGGTAGTTAAAATATCAGCACAAACCAAATATACCTACCCTATTCCACAAGAGGCTAAAATAAAAAATCTTATATTACAGTAAATTTGGAAATATAAAAATTTCTTTAAAAACAATAAGATATTTATAAAAAAAATACCTATTCGGAATATGAGCCAAATGAGACTACAAATACACACAGTAAAAGAAAATTTGGATCTTTTACTGTTCTTGCTGCCTTGTCCTCACTTAAAGCGGTGATAAAAATTGACCTTTGCACCCTTTTAGTTTTTAAATACTGCACTAACGGTCAGAGAAAAATTTATTAAAATTGAATTGGAAAATACCCAAATTGAGAAGTGAAGAATAATTTTTCCGTTATGACTTCCAATTTTTTTACTGGGTGCATTGTAGTCTCATTTGGCTCATATTTCAAATAGGTATTCCGAATAGGTTGTCTCCAGATAAAAAGATTCTTTAAGAAGAGATAAAGAATTTATATAAGATGGGCCATCTTAAAGAAGTATGCTGTCAGAAAAATATAAATTCTTTATCTCTTCTTAAAGAATCTTTTTATCCTGAGACAACCTATTCCGAATACCTATTCGAAATATGAGCCAAATGAGACTACAACGCACCCAGTAAAAAAATTGGAAGTCATGCCCTAAAAACTACTTTCTCATTACTTTCAAAATATCCTTTTGTGTACTGTTATCGCTTTTTTAGAAGTAATTAGAAACAACTTAAAAATCAATTTTTTCAAGGCTTCCAACACATTTTAAGCCTAAAAATTAAGTCAAAGTTATTTATATAAACAAAAGCTATTTTTAAGTATAAAATATCGAAAGGAATATAGGAAAAAGAATAAAAAGTTAAAATCGGTTAAAAGCCAACTATTGTTTGGATCCGAAATTCGAATGGGTTAAAATGGGACTCGTGTCAAAATCGTAAATATAGCCCATATGGGCAATAGGTCCAAATATGGATCGATCCTATCTATAATCAATCATGTGAGTCAGCGAACCAAATTCCATTGAAATATCTTCGTATTTCCGACCTGCAGCGTGTAACCAAGCCAATTTTGGGGGACCCTTATATAGGCACTAGGTCTATACATAGACTGATTTTAACCAAAATCAATAGGCTTTGTCCTTGGGCCGACATAAGTCGGCGTGACAAATTTCATCAAAATATCTTAATATTTGCGACCTGTAGCGTGTAACAAAACCAATTTTGGGAAGGCCCTTACATGGGCACTAGGTTTAAAAATGGACTGACTTTAACCAATAATAATAAACTTCGTCCTTGGGCTGAGGTAAGTCGGTGTACCAAATTTCATCAAAATATCTTAATATTTCCGACGTGTAAAGTGCGCACAAGAATGCATGAGCAGAGAGCAGGACAGACGGATATCGTAAAATCGAAATAAAAAGTGATTCTGAGTCGATCAGTATACTATAACCTGGGTCTAGGTCCAATATTTTTGGGTGTTACAAAATTCAGCACAAACTTATTATACCCTCTCCACGTAGTGGTGTAGGGTATAAATATTACAACGTGGTATTTGATAACGCTATTATTTATTGTTTACAAATTTTTTTAATGTTTTAATTATTTTTACAGATTTAAAACGGCTAATTTATTAACAGCTAGTGATTTGACAGTTTTAGTACGTCAGTAAAAATCTGTCAGACGGGTTTCAAATCGATTTGACTAATTTTAAACAAATTTTTAATTGAAATACTGATTTTACAAAGATCCTAGTTGTCTTCATTTAACACAATACTAAAAATCCTTAGTACTTTAACTAATTTGTGTGTTAATTTCCAAAATTATTTAAACTGATTTTTAAGAAAAAATTTGTTAAATTTTACACAATTTATTTTATAATATTTTCATATTTCTGCTAATACCAGGTCACCAGCGAGTCTGAAGTTTTATAGATGGCGCTTTTTCTTCCCCTCCCGATTTTTTGAAATGATGCATATCTCGAAAACTAAGAGAAATATAGCAAAATGGATGAAAATTTCGACTACCTCTAGTTCATAAAATGACCCATATCTCGAAAACTAATCGAGATGGAGCAAAACGGGAAAAATGTTTGCTGCTTCGGAGTTTCCTTACATGCCCTTAGATGATATTGAGCCGGGGAGGGTCCCGAGATCCTAAATTTGAACAAATTTCACGACTCAGTATAATTACAAATAATACTGTAGTTTTACTAGTTATTTTGTTTAAATTTAGATTTGTAAAATTTAACAAAAAATATTTTAAAATTAACAAATTTTATTTTAAGCTAAAAACTGGAATACATTTTTTTAAAGTAACCAATTTTTCTATCCAGCCAATCCCATGTGAAAATCGAAATATATATGAAAGTACATGATCATACATTGACTAGTATATGATCATGCATTGGCATACATGATCATATACGTCCATACATAGTTCAATGTATGACCATACATTATCTCATATATTTCCATATATCTTTGGATCCGAAATTTGAGGGTATATGACCGTACATGTTCATATATGACCATATATGCTCACATATGATTCATGTATGCTCATATATGATCATATATGGCCATATATCTCAATATACCCTCAAATTTCGGATCCGAAGATATATGGAAATAAATGAGATAATGTATGGTCATACATTGTACTATGCATTGACGTATATGATCATATATGCCTATGCATGATCATGTACTGTCAATGTATGATCATGTATGTTCATATATATTTAGATTTTCACATGGGTAGACATATTATTTTGAGTGTACTCAAAACAACGTAAAACTTGCCCCGAGGCAACGACACCTCTGACCTACATTTGGTATCCAACAACTATTGAATGCAAATAAAGCGTATCATAATGAGATAATTACTTATGAAAAGGAGATAACAATAGGATTTAAAAGATGAAACATTCTAATTGAAAAATAAATTGCTTATGTATTAGTTAATTCTGGCTCTTCTGTTTACAGAAAACATACATTATGTAGGCTGTGGTGGACAACATTTAAATTAGCCGTACCAGGCTCTATGCAAGTCGCTCCATTACTGTTAACCGCTCTATCACTGGCTCTGTCTGACATTTCAAGAAGTTAATTTTTTTTAAGAGAAGCAACACTCAGGAAATTCTTTCTATTATTAACGTATTGAATAACTAAGTAAAAATATTTGAGTTTAGTTCTCATAAATTCTTTATTTTACTATAAAAAAAACTAAAATCTACATTATAACTCAGAGAGAACCCCATTAAGACAATCTGATGAGAATGCTTGGTAGCACTTAAAAATGCATTAATTGTCAACCATTGGTTCTAGGAAAGTTTTTCATAAGTTTTTTCTGTTTGTTGTAAAATAAATTGTGAATTCTATTTGGAATTTGTCATATTTCATCTTAAACCGAACAAAAATAACACTCATTGTTCGAATAAATTCTTATACGAAAATATTTCGACAAACCGATTTAAAAAAAAAATCAATTATTATTTTAATTAATTAAAAATTAATTTATATCTAGCACTCAACTCAAAAGTCTTGCCACTCCTGGTTTATGAGAATATATAGAAAGTTTATCTGCTCACTTATTCATCATAATCAATTTGAAGTATTTTACAGTGGTTAACACAATGAGAACGATAGCGACGATATCTTTTGTAATAAGTAAGTGCGTCTTATTTTCAATGATATGGAGTATAAAATGAATGGACCCGTATTATTTATTATATGCCTGATTCTTTATATGTTTATGTAGTTTTTAAAGTCATTTTATTTGTGTATTTTTTAAATGTTATTTTAGAGGGTTGATTTAAGTTGGTCTCTGCATTTGTGTCTGGCCTCTTAATACTGATTAAACAGAAAGATGAAGAGGTCTTAAATTTTCCACAAGCGATTAAGCAAACTGTTTACTAAGAGTGCAGAGATGAGCAAAATATAAAAATTAAAACCTTGAGAGTTTTCTTAGTTTAAGTGAGAGTATAGAAAGTCTAGCTTTAAATGTTTTGAAGGCTCAATGAAGATGTTTAAAGATTTTCAATTTAAAATGTATTTGGTTTCCTATGCGTTGTGACAAGGTTATAAAAATCTACAAAAAATACATCAACTCGAAAAGAAAACAAAAATAATTATGGATCAATATGTATGCCGTTGTTGTTTAAAAGAAAATCCTGAGTTAACATATAAAATCTTTGATGCCACAACCACTTTACTGACAGAATTACGAGAGTGTACACCAGCTACGATAAAATATGAACAAAATGATGGTTTGCCCCAAATTATATGTGATTTGTGCTGGTTACGCGTACAGGAATCAAATGATTTTCGCAAACAATGTTTGCTAGCAGATCAAGAGTTACAAAATCGTTATGCTGAATATAAAAATAAAGCAGTAGAAGAAGTTTTGGGTTTAGTGGAGAAATTAAGACAACAAGATAATGAAGTTTTTGGATCCGCAGATACAAATTTTACAACAAACTTGCCCGAAAACATAGAAGATACACAAGATTTACCAGATTTTGGTAAGGTTTTCCTTAAATGAAAAAAGAAAACTAAAAAAAATTAAATTTGTGTTTTTTTACAGATGCCCTTAAAATGTCTTTTAAAGCCGACTCCATAATCAGCGAACAAGATTTATTTAACGCTTCTCTGGATAGTGGTGTCTTTGAAGAGGAATTACTGGGCTCAAAAATAAATAATTTTGAAAACTGTTTAGAACCTCAAATAAACAATGATTCCTCCTTAGATCAACAATCATCGCCCTCTAAATCATCTCAAGAAAAATCTTCGAAAAATTCTTTTATTTGTACACATTGCGATAAAACATTTACTCGTAATTTTCAACTTAAACAGCATCTTATGTCGTTTCACAATATTGGAAATGGTTTACAATATACTTGTAAAATTTGCAACAATACATTTGCCTCTCATCATAGTTTAAGTTATCATCAGAAATCAGTACACTATCAAGAAAAGCCTTATTCCTGCACAGAGTGTGATAAACAATTTGTTATAAAAACTCAACTGGTTTCACATATGCGTATCCATACCGGTGAATCGAAACCACGTATCTTTGAGTGTAAAGAATGTGGTAAAAAATGGCCTACAAAATCAGATTTAAGAACACATTTGAGAACTCATGATCCAAATATGGAAAGACCCTTTAAATGTAGTAGTTGCGAAAAAAGTTTTTTTACACGAGGCCATTTAAATTCGCATCGATTGGTTCATACGGGAGAAAAACCATATTCATGTGATTTCTGTACACGTTCCTATCAAAGTGTGGGTAATTTAAATAACCATATGATACGGCGGCATACAAAGGAAATGCTTGAAAAAGAAGACTGCGATGCATCGGAAATTATTTATAGAGAGCTTAAACATAAGATAGAGGGAGATAAAACGGTATTAATAAAACTCTGAAAATTATTCTTTTATTCCAGTCAACACAGTTTTGAGAAGATGGGAGCTAACTGGAATATTGTTAACACAATATTATTTTCAAAATTCAAAAGGGAATTAAAAATGAAGAAATTTTTGTAGAAAGTTCGAGCCTGTTATTTGAACCATATTTGAAAATTTTTCATAGGCTTTGAAATTGCATTGGCAATACTTGATGCCAATGCTAAAAAAATTAATTACAATTCAAAGCCAATGAATTTTTTAATTGGCATTAAACAACCAATTATTATTGACGAGGAAAGCATTGTTTATAAATTGCTTATTATTTAGGGTAAATTAAGACAGAAAGTGAGAAATTACAATAAGACAGAAAATATGAACACGGGTTTTGTAAACATTCGCTGTTTTATCTAGTTTAAACAAGTATACACTCTTCTTTCATCACTGCTTTCTCTTGAAGGATCAGCCTTTATTATTTTCCACTTGATGAAATAGCGAATATTCATATTAGAATTAAGAAAATCTGTCACTTTTTCCTGAATTTTATCTACTAACAAAAAATATTTCCGCAAACAGGTGCTTTTTCCATTAATTATTATTGGTTGTTTTAGACATTGGCATTGAACAATGCTAATTGAAAAAAATTCATTGGCATTACTTTGTGGCAATGTCAATGATTTTTTTTTTCAATTAGTTGGTGATTCCATTAACATGTATGATTTGAACTTATTGTTTTTTGATAAAATTCTGTTAAAAAAAAAGAGATTATTTTCGACAAAGTGTTTTGTTACAAAAATATAAAGTTGCAGTCATAACTTCTGCGCCCCTTTTCTAAGTCACTTATCAAAAGCAAAGTATTTTATTGTTAACTATAAATTATGTAAATAGTATTAATAAATTATAAATATAGTGATCTTTATTATTGTTATTATTATTATTACTTTAAGCATAAAAAATAATAGCAATAAAACTATATGATTTAAAAATAACACATATAGTCTTTATAAATATGATAAGAAGTTCACACATGTTTGAGAAGGTTAAGGAGCATAATATTTTTAAATTTAAACAAAGAAACAAACTATAAGTGATGGCAATCAACTTAAATAACTCTCACCTTCAATAATCAGTTGTTTCAATATTTATGCTTTATAAACAACCTTCCTTCCTTCTCCTAAGGCGCACTTTTTCCTAATACACCACAGATTTGCTAGAATTTGGAATTCAGAAATTCACAGTTTTTAAAAAATTTGTGTAACACGGTTCATTCGAGGGAAAGGTGGACACAAAAAATTCAAGCTCTTGATTGAACAAAGTTTAAAAAAACTATAAAAAAAGGAACTCAGAAGAAACTTCTCAGATTTAAATCAGATCTCTGGTACTTAATCAGATCTCTGATACTCATGTTGTTTAGAAGACAAAAGAGTTAAATGATATATGACCCCCACACTCACAGAAATAAACAAGTAAAAGTAGGAGGAAAAGCTACTAAAAATTACCTCTCAGAGAAAAATGCTGATAGTAGCGGTTTTTTTTTGCTAAATACTCGTAGTAGTAAAATAGGTGCAGCTAAAATAAAAATGAGTTAACATAAATACAAAAACTATAATCTACATTATAACATAGAAAGAACCCCATAAAAGCAATGTGATGATAGTGCTTAGTAGCACTTGAAAATGCATTAATTGTCAACAATTAGTTCTACGAAAGTTTTTTTTTCAAAAAGTTTTTCTCTATTTGTTGTAAAATAAATTGTGAAGTCTATTTGGAATTTGTCATATTTGGTTTTAAATCCGAACAAAAATAACACTCAAAGTAACAATTTTCAGATAAACGAAAATCTACGATAAAATTAAAATTTTTTTTGCAATTTTTTAGCATATTTTTTTGTTGATTTTAGCAGGTGAAGTTTTATTTCTATTAACTAAAATTTAATTTAAATATTACTAAAATTCTGTATCCCAGCAAACAAAGATGATCATTAATGACTCAGAAATGAGCTCCAAAAACATAAAAATTTTTTCACTTTTTCCTATGAAAGTGGTCCGTCCAAAAGAGCCCCCTGTGTAATCAGAAATGACTCGGAAAAAAGAACGTATAAAATCGAAATTTTCCTCATAAATTTAAATAATTTTGGAATCTTTTTTGAGTTTGAAAAATGAACCCTCATTTTGAGACAGCTTTTTAGATTGTAGAGACAACTTTTTGGATTGTTTTTTGAGGGTTCATATTTTCTGCCAAAAAAAGAGTGTTTTCAAAAAAACAATAATCATTTCTATGAGCTATTTAAGAATCTTATATATGAGCGCTCCGAATTTGCTGGCTGGGATATTTAAAAGTTTGCTGCTTGTCTTTTCTAGTATTTAGCAAAATAATCTAGTAATAAGGAGTTTCTTCTCCAACGTAGTTTCAACTAAATTTTTTATAGACTTTTTTATATTAGTGTAGAATTGTCAAGTACTCGACCTATATGAAAACCGGTGTGTGAACTTGCAAAAATAGTTTTTTAGAGGAAGCCTGCCATTTAAATTCAAAACAGGTTCGAATAACTTGTTTTCGGTTTTTTTAAATAATCAGTTTGTATTACTGATATATGAAATTTTCTTTGTATGAGTTAAACTTACAAAAACTTGCTAAATATCTTAAAACTTACGATTTTTACACAATGCTGTAGTACTTACCATACTCATTTCTTGGAAGCATTTCATCACTAAGAATCTATCTTTAAAACCTTATGTTATTCTTTCTAAAGACGCTTTTTGTTTTTTTGTAAATATAAACAGTTTCAGAAAGATCTGTAGAATGGATCTTAGGATTTTATAGAAACTAAATTTTGTAAATATCGGATTCACCGTAAAGAAGTTAAAGAAGTTTAAAAAAGGTAACTTCCATATTTTCGCTAAGAATATGAACTTTTAACCACCATAAAACGTGAGCTATACCAAATTTCACAAATTCGTAAAATCACATAAATCGTAGTAACATGGAATAATATGTATATAATTATTAGTGAATTCAAGAGACATTCACAGAGATTAAAATAATTTTTTTGATTACCATATAATAATTCATATGTGTAAAATTTCTTATCGTAACGTCCAAATACATATACGAGAAGTTATATATAAGATTGTCATTCCATTAAGAATACTTCCAAATATTACCTAAGATCATGGCGCGAAGACCCAAGTAAAAATGTGAAGCTACTTCCGAATTTTTCATACAAATTGGTGTACTTTGCAACAATTTTTTTTATCACAAAACATTGTTTACCTGAAAATTATTTTTTACCACAAAAATTGTTTTTACATCTAGCAAAAGTTTTTCATTTCAAACTTTTTTTTACCTACCCAGTACAATAAAGGGATGCCGAAGCAGTAGAAAAAGCACTACAATTAATGATCTACAGTGGGGAGCATTATTGAGTACATGTCAGCACTTGAGGAAACTTACAAATGCAGGCATAAAAATATCGGACAAGGGGACTAAAGTATACTTTTCAGAAAGCAAAAGGTTCGCTTAATCTAAATCTGGCCTCAGAAATGACCTTCCATATCAGACTTTCGAGCTATATAAATGGGAAAAACTTTACTTTTCTTCAAAATATTTCGAATCGTATGTTTCCTCGAAAAATATTTTTAACAAGATTTGTAACGGCATCTGAATATACTACTCTTCCTCTTTAAAATAGTTTTTGAATTCTTTTGATAACATATTTTTTTACGGATATATCGTTTTTTGAAATTTGGGTCTTTTATTTTTTTTTACAATTTTACTTTGAAATTGCGGTGAAGGCCCAAATTTCAATAAACGATATATCCGTAATCGTAACCGTATTCAGATGCCGTTACGAATCTTGTTAAAAATATTTTTCAAGAAAATATACGATTCGAAATATTTTGAAGACAAGTTAAGTTTTTCCCATTTATATAGCTCTAAAGTCTGATAAGGAAGGTCATTTCTGAGGCCAGATTTAGATTAAGCGAACCTTTTGCTTTCAGAAAAGTATACTTTAGTCCCCTTGACTGATATTTTTATGTCTGCACTTGTAAATTTCCTCAAGTACTGACATGTACTTAATAACGCTCCCCACTGTAGATGTACTTATATTTTTTACAGAAACACTAGTTATTTTAACATTGAGTTGTCATAGCAGAGCAGAGCTGTGAAAGATTACAATCGATTTAATTGCAATCACATGATTTCGCATTAATTATTGCAAATTTTTTGATTGCATTCAAAATCGTAAAATGATTTTATGATTTAATTTGAAATCATGAAATTAATACGATAAAGACGATTGAATTAATTTCTTGAAATCACTTCATATATTAATTGATTGCAATCAAATTTTATTGCAATCAAAATTAAATCAGAATCAAAATCTTCTTTCTCTTCAAATGAAACTACTTCTTCCATTAAAATCTGGTGATTTCCACTAAAAATTTGGAGGTTTTCACCAGATTCTAGTGAAAACCGCTATATACCACGTGTATATTATTTCAGTGGACTTTCACTTTAGTTGTGATTTTAGGGAATTGATTGAAATCGCATGATTTCAACAAAAATTTTATTTCAATCAATTTGATTTTAATTAAATTAATTGTATTCAATGATTTCTAAAAAAAATGATTGAAATCACAAAATATTGCAATTTTGACAAAGAAGAATGAAATCAATTTGGTTGGCATCACTTTCAACGCCAACTGATTACAGTTTTTTACAGCTCTGTAGCAGAGGAGTACGCCCATTTAAACATTTTTCCAGAACTTTTCGAACGAAAGGAAATGAAACCCTTTTTCATCAAAAGAAAGTTTAAAAAAATTTTCGCAAAAAAAGAATTACATTTTTTTATTTTAAACAATTTGTTTCATTGTATAGGTATCGAACTTGCGACTTCAAGATTGCTAGGCCAGCTCTCTATCACTGAGCTATTTTTTGATGTGAAAGTTGATTAGCATGAAAATACTACTTTTGCATTGCGAGGTATTGTATCTCATTCTCTTAAATTACACTATGCGACTGTCAAAATCGGTATGGGATAAAACCAACGGGAAATGTTATATCGGTCAAAAACAAGTTATACGTGTCCCGGCGTTTCGCTGGGTCACCTCTAGGAATCGAGATATATCTTTTTTTTTGACATAACTCGAGAACCACTGGTCCGATTTTGCTCAAACAATTTTAAAAAAATTAAAAATTACAATTCCTTTAATCTGTTCATATAACGTTTTTTTATATACTCAACAGTTTTGCCGGTAAAAATAAATGTTTGTTACCGCTACCATAAAAATCAATAACCTTTTGATTATTACTTTTTTTTTTTAATATTTTAGGCAAAAAATATTTTTTTCTTCATACATTTATTTTTACCGGCAAAACTGTTGAGTATATAGAAAAACGTTATATGAACAGAATAAAGGAATTATAATTTTTAATTTTTTTAAAATTGTTTGAGCAAAATCGGACTAGTGGCTCTCGAGTTATGTCAAAAAAAAGACCACCAAAGGTCAAATCGATATATCTTGATTCCTAGAGGTGACCCAGCGAAACGCCGGGACACGTATAACTTCTTTTTTACCGATATAACTTTCCCCGGTAGTTTGAACCCTTCCCGATCACTGACCCCTACCATTTGTCACACAGTGTTATAAAACAAGTGCAAAAGGTTTTATTTACTAATTGTAAATATTACAAAAAAAAAATTTTAAATTGGTCCCCCCTTAATTGTAATTTTTCGAAATAAAATATATCGAACTCACTTTTTAGGACCACTTTTAGAACAATAACGTAATGCTTTAGAAATGAAACTTAAGTGATTTTTGGGATATTATGCATAATTAATTCTATAAAAGCTATAAAAATGAAAAAGTGATTTCTTTGAAGTTGTTCAGAATTACTTCTAAAAAAGCAGTAAAAATACACTATCGGATACTTTTGAAGCAATAAAAGTAGTGGTTTGTAAAGCATGACTTCCATTTTTTTGCTGGGTAAATAATGTTTTTAATCTATTATACCCTACACCACTACATGGATAGGGTATAATAAGGTTGTTCTGATGTTTGTAACACTAAAATATATTGCACCTATACCCACCTTTTAGTACACCGATCGATTCAGATTTGCTCATATAAAGGTCCCCACAAAATTGGCTTGTTCGGCCGCTACTGGTGCGAAATACGAAGATATATTAATGAAATTCGGTACACTGAACATAAATTTGCAATTTTAGTGTCTTCAGGGTCTGACAGTAGAATTTTATGACAAATATTTTTGTGGAACATTTTAATCCTCTAACTCTGCAATTAAAGGGACTTTTTGGCCTCTTTTTAATAGGGACATAAACGAGCCGTTATTATTTTTCACCTTCCCACGCACTTTCGGTATGTTGGGCGTAAAAAATATTATCCCCGGGAAACTTGATCCTCTCGGATTGAAATAGGCCAGTCACCCGCGGCTTTTAGCCCTTAAAATGGATTAAAATTAGTTCAAAGCTTCTTTGCACTATAATTCTTAAAGTAAAGGGTTTACAGAAAAATACTAAATAGGCATATCTGCAGAGACTGAAGTGGCTAGCATTTTTCTCATACAAGTTTTTTTTAGCTATAACTCTTAAAGCAAAGGTTTTATACTATAAAAATACTACATAGGCTTATCACAGGCAATGAAGTGGCCAGCATTTTTTTCATACACACTTTTGACATGTCAAGGACGCGTCATGGAGATTTAAGTGCTTAAAATCCAAATTTGTATTTAACCACTTAAATCACTTTGATTTTAACCACTTAACTCAGCATGAGGCGTCATTGATACATCAAAAGTGTGTGTGAAAAAAATACTGGCCACTTCATTGCCTGTGATAAGCCTATTTATAATTTTTCTATAAAACCTTTGCTTTAAGAGTTATAGCAAAAAAAACTTTGAACTAATTTTAGCACATTTTTTGAACTAAAAGCCGAGGGTGACTGACCTGTTTTAATAAGAGAGGGCCAATTTTTATAGGGTATATTATTTTTTACGCCCAATCTACCGAAACACTTTTGCACATTCCATATACTTCATGGGTACTCTAATACACAGTTGTCTCTTTTGATACTTTTATAACCTATAAGATTTTAATTAAGATCAGATTCCCAGTATTAAGATTTCTTTCGCTTAAAATCTTATGACTCAGTCCTATAAGGTAAACGGCTCTTAATATGAATTAGCCTACATAAACAACTTAATACATGTAACAATTCCAAGCCTATACAGTAAATTGATTAGTAATCAGTAGTTTAATTTGAACTAAATTAATTTGTAATTAAAAGTTGCATTTCAATTAAAACCTAATACCACATTTGCATTTATATTCGTAAATTAGATAAATAAGTTTCATATGCTATAGCCTGTAAAATGAAAATTAATAAATATTTTTAAAGATTAAATATAAGTTATTATTAAACTACTGACCCGGTACTTTTTTTCAAAAATGCATCTTCAGAATATCTCAAATTATAAGATAAGTTTTCTCATATATTTTCGTACAATAAATTTATAATGCAATATAAAACACCGAAAAAATTTAATTACTTTTTTGTGTGTATTTCTTATGAAATATTTATTATATGTAAGGCCATAAGGTTATAAGATAGATGATAGTGACAAAATATCTAAGATTCTTATCATTACTGATTATTCTAATAATAATTCTGATCATTAATAAATACTGAGAAAATACGACTCATAAATATTAATGTGATAACAAAAAATATACATTATTTGTTAGAGAAAAATTATAAAAACCATTTTTAATAGTCTCATTATTTAGACTGAGGCTAGACATTTGTGCAGCTCAGCTATGTATGTTACATATGTACATTTTTATAAAGCATCGAAAATGAAAGTATGACCGATAAGAATGTTTACCTCACAGCATAGAATAAAGAATTCAAATCGAATGAAAAGATTAAATATTGAACTTACAGGGATGGTATGCCGATGGGTTTTCTCCGATTTTAATTAATGGGATAGAGTAGAAAAAGATAAGATACACATGTTGAAAATTGAAAATTGGGTAATTTTTGACTCCAATTTGTTACTCCGTAACATTAGATTCGGTAGGTAAAGAAAAATATGTAAAATTATTTTTTCTCCTCTACTCTATATCCGAATCTCGTTAAGATCGGAAAGAACTCACTAGCATACATTCCTTGCTACTGAAAGGGTCATTGACATTGTCGACGTTATTGTAAAAGAACACAAATTAAATTTTTGTCAAAATTTTAAGGCATCAAAATATTTGACATAATTTTTTTTTCTCCTCTACTCTATATGCGAAGCTCATTAAGTTCGGAGAAAACGCATTGGCATACATTCCTTGCTATTAAAAGAGTCAATGACTTATTGTCGACATTATTGTAAAAGAAAACAAATAAAAATTTTTTGAGAATTTTAAAGCATCAAAATATATTAAATCGAATTTACTCTACAGCGAAAAACAGTTTTTAAAAACTTCGATTTTTTTTTTTTTCAAAATTTGTGTGAAAATTGATAAATAAATACGAAATATTTTCTAAAACTACTAGTATTGATTTTATTGTTTATTAAGGGTTTAGCGAATTTTTTGTTCACTACCTACAATTTACGAATATTTACTTGATATACAACGATGTTTTTATGCATATGAATTAGTGCTGGTAAAAATATGAGTAGTGGGTATCGAGTATTTGTCTTTTTTTTTGGGTACTCGATACTTAAAACTATTACTCCATCGTTTTAGAATTGCATTTTGGATGGAAAAAATATATAAATATGTGACTCCGCTAAAATATTTATCGCAAAAATATGACTCCGCTAAAATATTTGTCACATAACTACAACTCTGCTAAAAGAAAAAAATAAAAGTGAGATACTTAAAAGTATATGTTAAAAAACTGTGAAAAACATAATGAATAAATAAAAAAGTTTTAAAATATGTTTGTAAATTTAAATATTGAATCAACATAAACATTTAAAAAAATTGTATTAAAAATTTTAAAAAATTTAAAATTAAAAACCCGTTAAAAGTATTGAGTAGTATCGAGTATCCAAATTAAAAATATCTAGTAGTATGGAGTATTGAAAAGTATCTGAATTTACAAGCTCTAATATTAATATATACGATACAACAACAGTAAAACAAGGTTAAGATAAACTCCGGGAGATCAGAAAAATAATTTAATTTTACACGAGGTTTGAAGTGACCGTGGTAAAATTGATACGATAAGTACAACATTTTTCAATTTTCTTAAAAATACAATTATAGAAACAATTTCAAAAATTGTGCAATGATTTGGTTGTATTTCTGAAATAAATTATTTGCGATATATTTGTATTTTGTATTTATTTAAATTGTACACCAGTGCAGTAAGATATAATTATCTTTTAAATTTAGCACTGTAAACATATAGTGGCAGACTAAAATTGTTATACATATTAATATATTATAGTAAAATTAAAAAAAAACATTATTATATAACAACATTAAATGACTTTTAAAATTTAATAATCAAAGTACAAAAAGTAAAAAAAAATTATTAATAATAAAATAAATTAAAAATAAAGTAAAAAATACATGTAAAGTTATTTATTTTCAAAATAGCTAGAAATTGCTTTTTTAAACTGTATTGCGTTGCTTAAATTTTGAATATTATGGGGAAGTTTGTTTCAGAGAGTTATAGCAGAGATAAAAAATTGGCAATCAGATGATTGAATAATTTAAAAGAATATAATATAATGCGTTCGGTTAAAGTTTCCTGTCTTAGGGAAGCTTATTTTGAAAATTTAAAATTGTACGAAAAAATTCGTTTTAATCGAGGATTCGTTTTAAGCGAGTTCGTATTAGCAGATGTTTTTATACGGAAATTATAAACAAAATGTCGGGATTTTTGATTTCGTTCATCTTATCCGAGGTCGCCCTTGACGAGTTTTACTGTACCAAGTAAAATTTCGCCTAAATATATATACATAATATAAAATGTTACTATCGTATAATATTAACACATCTTGTTTTTACATACATATATGTGACGCGCAAAAGAGAAAGGGACCTAAGGCTAAAAACCGGTTTTGTTCAAGAGAGCCATTTTAAAGATTTAAATACGTGTATCTTTGGTGTACCATCAAAAAAAAAATTGATTTTTTTATCCTTAGGTCCCTTTCTCTATGCGCTGTCACATATGTTGATCTGAATAAATCAGAGCCGTGGCGGATAAAATATAAAAATATAATGTTTATGTCATATAAATAAATTAAGTATAAATATTATTCATAAACGTAAATCCAAGAAGCTGTCTTTTTATACCATAAACCACTTTGTGGTGCAGGGTATATTTAGTGGATGATGTTTGTAACTACTCTGATAATTTTTTTTTTATTTTATTAACGAACCAGCAAAAATAATTGGAAGTCATATTTTATAAAACACTTCTTTCCTTACTATCGAAGTATCCTTTTGTATATTTGTACAGCTAGGTAATTCTGATCAACATCCAAAAGTTCACTTAATTATGGCTTATAATCAAAGTTAATTTCAGAAAACTACCCCTTAAGTGCTGTTGGAGACAATATGAACCGCCGAAAAAATATTAGTCAATTTTCATCATATAATCAAAAAGCCCCAACAGCACTTAAGGATAAATTTTCTGAAATTAAATTAGGAAGATTATTTTTAGACCTAGAAAAATAAAATCAACAAGTTTCATCAATATTGGCTTAAAAAATTTACAAAATAATAAGTTGGCTGAACATAAAAATTTGTTATTTTATTTATTCCTGTTTTTTGGCTTAAAATAAAATATGTTGTTTCTAACAAATTCTTTTATGAACAAATCTAAATTTAAGTAAAAAAATTTGCAAAACTATAACTATAACTATATTTTATCTGTAGTTATACTGAATCGTAGAAGGCGTCGAGACCCTTCACGGGCCTAGTCCATAAAAGGGCATATAAGGCACTCCAAAGGATAAAATATTTTGTCTTTTTTGCTCTATCTCGCTTAGTTTTCGAGATATGGGCCATTTTATGAAGCAGAAAATTTTGTTTTTTTTTTAATTAAAAATTTCCAAGGGTCCAAGGTCCCGCCCTTTTCGCAAATTTTGCTCTATCTCTGTTAGTTTTTTTTTTTTTTTAAATCGGGAGGTAAAGAAAAAGCGCCATCTTCAAAACTTTGGATATATAGGTGGCGCCATTTACCGAGTAATAACAGTAACATGAAAATTTTTAACGAATGGGTTCTTAAAAATTAGTTTTAAATAATTTTAAAAATTAATACTCAAAATTAAAGTACTAAGGATTTTTAATATTGTGTTCAATAAAGATAACTGAAATCTTTGCTTAAATTAGTCAAATAAATTTGAAACCCGTTTGACAGATTTTTCTATTGACGTATTATTTTAAGTGTAGTCATTCAATTTTGAAAATAGAAACTGTTTTATAACCGTGTTTTTGTTAAGATTATTATGAAATTAACAAATTTTTAATATTTTTATTTTACAAATATGTTTTAAATTTTTCTTCTACCCCTTCCACCAATGCCTTTATGGTATTAATAGATACATTTCAAGCTGCTAAATACCACTTTCTGCTAAAATCTTTGACATCTCTTACGACTTATTTTGTTGACCTAATTCCCCTTTTCACCAAAGCCCAGTACCTTTCAACTGGCCTGAGTTCTGGATAGTTTGTTGGATTTGCTTCTCGAGGCACCAAAAGCATATTATTATTTAAGTACCTCTGTGATAGCAAGCAGCTAGGTCGGGGCAAGAGAAAGTAGACACTCTATGGTTGTTATACACCATCATTACCATTGGTAATGATTTTTCTAATGAAAAATATTTCATTACCATTAAATGGTAATGAAATTTTTTTCATTGTTATTAGTATCAACTAATGGTAATGAAATTTCAATGGTAATGAAAAATTCCCATGTATGTTTGATATAAATTTCCGACTTTATTCTATCCGTGGTCATGAAAGACTTGCTCCTCTCACCACAAGTGCAGATACCTTGCCATACCAGGAATTTTCGAGGACAGGTTGATTGCCTTTTTGTCTTAAATTTGTCTTCTACATTCCCCACTGAGTCTGCAATGTAGAATTCCTGGCTTGGAAGCTATGATAAGTCGGCTAGAACCAGAGCTTAAGAGAATTAATTCCTTTCTGGAACGAATTCCCAAAAATTTAATTCAATTCTTTAAATCAAGGAATGAATGCATTTACAAGACATAAGCAGGATTTAATTCCTGCGAATGAATTCAAAGTATTCAAATTTATAGAATGAATTCCCTGACCAAAGCATTAAGCATGAAAATTAAAGAATTAATTTACTAAAGAATTCATTCAACATGAGTTAATTTAATCTTAAGTCAAGGAATTCATTCAATGCTAGTTAATTTAACTTTTGGTCAAGGAACTAAATACACGCAAAAGTTAATTCTTTAGGGAATTAAACGAAAAAATTAATTCCTTCAGGGAATTAAGTGCACAATTGAATGAATTCCTTGATTAAAAGTTGAATTAACTAGAATTAAATGAATTCCCTGGTGAATGAATGCATTAAATTTTATAAAGAAATTAAAAAAAAAAATGAGTGAATTCCATTAAGATAAATTGAATAAAAGAAAAGGAGTTCATTCAATGCCTTAAGTTTGGTCAGGGAATTCATTCCCAAAATATAAATTCTGTTCAAAAAAAGGAAACTAGGGAATTATTTCTTCGAAGCTCTGGATAGAACATACGTTTTGAATGTCAATGATGCAATAATTGATTTAAAAAAAAAAAACGTTTTTTTAATTTTTTGCCATACTATATGGTTTCCATGATTTTTACAGAATAACTATCTGGATTTTTGTCCAATGAGTGCGGTTTTGCAAAGTTTTCACAATGTTTTTTCGCACTTCCAATTCGCTTATCATTTTGAATCGAATAAAAGCTTCTAGCAAAAATATTTAAAATACGAAATTTTCTTACATTCATTACATCCCAGCAAAATCTTTCATTACCCAATAAGTGGTTATATAATAGAAATTCATAGCTCCGCACAACTTATTTTTTGGCGTCTAAACTCATTATTTTTGTTTGGCGTGGTCGTTTTTATAAGTAGTCACGCTTACCTGCTCGCTTACGAAAAAATGAGAAATAAGTAACGAGATTTTGAATAATAAGTGGTTACACACATGCTTACAAAAAGTTGAATTATAAGTGGTTATCCGATTGCTTACTTAATTCTTAAAAATAAGGAGTTAAGCAAATACTATTATCTTAAGGAAATACATTCAGAAAAATTTAAGTTTTCTCTAGTGTGTAATTTTAGGACTCGTCATTAAAAATTTAACATAAAACATATTTACATATAATAAATAAAAATGTATAAAATTTAACTGTGTAAAAAGTACTTATTTAAACTATTACGAGTAAGTCATTATTTTATATTTAGAAACAATGAATACAATATGCCGTTATTAGGAAGTCATTATTTTATATTATAAAATAATGCAAAAGGTAATGATATATCATTTTTGGTAATGCAAATAGTAATGAGGTGTCATTACCAATATTTTGTTGGGATTCTACTAAAATAAAATTTTTCAATTTGAATGATTTTTGAAAAAGTTATTTAAAAAAATGTGATGGACAATTTTTTCAAACGCAGTCTTTACTGCTCTGACACTATCTGGCTATTCCTTACGGATATCCTTAAAGAGCTACATCTCCACAATTTTTTAGTTGAAATCATCTCACAAGATCTCCTGAAATATCAGAAAGTAAAAATGGGACATATATCGACCATTGGACGTCAAAGGGTTAAAGCCATCCTTTCCCAGTGAAAGTGAATGAGGTTAAGGCCAACTCCGGGCTGCAGCACCAAAAAATGATCATGATGATCATTTCCCATGAATGTATGAATTCCAACGACTTGTATCGATCAAATGAAAAAAGCTACAACAATTGGGTAGCTAATGAACTTTTTCGAAAATTTTTCCAATAAAATATAAAAATAAAAAGAAATAGTAAAAATAGTGATGTATAGGCGATCAAAACATTATTTGACTTTCGATTACTTTTTGTATGCTTCGTATAGTATCCCTGCGGGAAATTTTAACAAACTGTCACCGAACTGGCCCCTTTATATGAAATAGACTAGTCACTTTTACATGGCGTTGTCATAGGAGGGGGAAATTGACCCCTTGTGACATGTCACAAGACAAATCCTGGGACAGGTTACTGAACTCTCATAAAAAACAAAGTTCAGTGACATGTCCTGGGATTTGTCTTGTGACATGTTACAAGGGGTCAATTTCCCCCTCCTATGACAACGCCATGTAAAAGTGACCAGTATATTTCATATAAAGGGGCCAGTTCGGTGACAGTTTGTTAAAATTTCCCGTAGGGATAATATAAAATTGCTTTTCTACGCACATTTCCATTTATTTGCTTTATAAATAAAAAAATATTTTTAATCACATTTCATAAGCAAGTCACTAATTTTATAACTTCAACAAATAAATATTCACGAGTCAATTATTTACTAACTTTTTTTTACCACTTACGACTTATTTGGGAAAGAGAGAAATTAAACAATGGGGTTGCCAGCATCAAGTCGAAAAATTAATTTATAGTTCAAGTACGATTATGAATAAAGATTTCTAATAACTCTTTATTAAACGAAATGTGTACTATATAAATCTCTTTTTTTTTCTTTAATTAGTACAATAGTTTTTATTATATAAAACCCATTTGATTCCAAATGCTTTCATTTTTAGGAAATCTTCAAAATTCTGAAATATGTTTTACATGAAAATAGTTAAGATTCCAAAATTTTTTTTTCCAAATTTTTTTTTTATTTTTTGTGAACTTTTTCCAATAGAAAACTATTAGAATCTAATGCCAGAAAAATTCGCAGAGTTTCAGCAGCATTTCCTATTATAACACTTTCAGTTTTTGAGCAATCTTTCAATATAAAAAGTTTCAGACTTCGTTCTCTTGAACCATCTGTTTCGAATTACACATGAACTGTATGCACATTTTCCTCAGTCAAATAGAAGTTTTGGCTTGATTCGTTTTTTTTTTATAGATTGCTGATACCTAGAGCATGTTTTTGATAATCTAAATTAAAGATTGCAGATAAAAAAAATCGAAATACTCGGATTATTGAAAAAGGTACTCATGTTAAAGTCAAATGATTTTACTGAAATAATGTAATTTTATTAATTTAATAAGGGGTTTCTTTACGAGCTGTTTGAGGTCAGTATTTCGATAATAAATATAAATAAAAATCAATTAATTTAAAATTTTTTGCACTCAAAGCTTCGTCTGTAATTTTGGCAAAATTCTTCAGAAGTGGTTTTATCTCAAATAGCCTTTATCTCAAAATAGTTATCTTTCGAATATAATAAACCTAAAGCAACATATTTTAATATAGAAATTGGAAATCTAGATTACCAAGTTGCAATTAATGCGGATTCTAGTATATCTAACGGAATACAGATTATCGAGGATTTACTGTATATTTGTATGAAATAACTTAACACAATAAACACAGATTAGTTACAACAACAGAATTTGTTGCTAATCGAAATGTTAAAGAAAATTGCTTAGGTCAGGAATTTAAAATAACATGGAGCTATATTTAAATTTCGAACAGTTTAAGAAATCAAACGCACTATCGATTTTAACTTTAAACATTTTTTTCATATATTTTTATTATTATTTCCTTTGGTCAATTGAAATGTTTTTATGGAATTGTAATCCCTTACTCGCTACGGCTCTGTTCTGTACACTCTTACATTCTACTTATAATCCATACATATTCGTGTTTATTTTTTTTAATATCAACATTTTTATGTTTATTTGGTTTTATTTTGTTTTTATCCCTGGTTTCTGAGTATAATATTTTCAGTCATATACTTAAGTGTTTACACTTCTTTTTGCATTAAAAATAAATTTACATTGCATTTAAATAAAAATTTTCTCGAACAAAAAATTCAAAACGAAAATAAATTTACACAAAAAAGAAAAATTTACAATTTTATTTACAAGAAACATATTTTTACCTTTTTTCTTCGAAGACATTTTTTCAGCGACGTTTTTTTCAAACATTTTTCTACACTATTTTCTTAAATGAAAGATTTTTGACGTAACCAAATCACGAGGCATGTTTTTCCTTGTCTGTTTTTATTCTAATATACAATATGATGAAATGACAATACCATTTCTAAACCTTGTAGTTATGACATATCACACTATGTCAATGTTGTTGATAGTAATTGTGAAGTAAGCACACCATGCTTAATGATAGAAGATATTCACTGGTTTTGTAGTAATATGTCGTAGCTGAATTGGGATAATAATCTTCAAATTCTGTTATCATTAACATATCTGAAAAAAAAATCGAAACATACTACAATTTAATGTATTTTAATTTAAAAAGAAATAATTTTTGGTAAATGAATGTTCTTTAGTTTGACTAAAGTTATTTAATTTGAAAATAATTTAAACAGAAAGTGATATTAATTTATGATCTAGAGTCAAACTAAAGAACATTCATTTACCAAAATAAGAGATCAACTAAACATTCCCCTCAGAAATACTTTTTGTAAAAACAAGCCAACTATTTTTCTTGCACCTGAAAGAAATTTAATATACGAGTATTAGGGTTTCCAAGCTTATATGGAGTATGGAGGAAAATAAATTTTTACTTATTGACCGGGCTACCCCCTGAAAATATTTATTTGGGTGTAAAACTACGTCTCCCAAAAAAGCAGGGTTATCGGATATCGGAAAGACGTGCTGAATCGGCCTTGAAATTTGGAATACGAATTTATAAGGGAAAAATATGTCTTGTAAATTTTCTCAAAAACATTGATATTTTAAAACTCATTCGAACTAAAACCATTAAAGAATCGTCATTTGGAGTGAATTTTCTTTGTAACAAAGAAATAAAACTTAAATCGGTTAAAAAACAGCCGACTTATTACAATTGCCCACGGCAACAAATGAGTCGCAAACCACTAAATGAATCAATTCGGGTCTAAATTTTAAAATTTATTGGATTAATGTACTACAGAAACATTTTTTTATTCTATAAGTTCCAAGAAATTCAGATAAGAAGAATTTTTTTTTTTTTGAGTTTTGCTAACTATTTTTAAATTAGTGCCAAAAACGTTAGAGTTTTTAAGAAATTTAAGAAAATCAATGAATGGAATTTAAGGCTTTATTAAGAACACTCACAATATTTTATCGTTAAAAACAACCTAAAATACATATCAAATTAATTGAAAACACAATTAAAAAAAGGACTACTGATTTTTCATTATATTCAAACCATTTTGCTATTTATTTTCAAACATTGTTTAAACAATCCATAAAAGAAATAAAAATAATTGAAAAGTCTGTTAAAACAATCATCAATTTTTAACTGACAGAACGTAAAAAAAAAACGATTTTTTGGTTTGTTTTTTCATATTCGAAAGTTTTTTTTTTGTTTCAATTTTCAAAACACTGCACACATAACACACACGTTCTTTGTTCATTTAATTTCTCTTTAATTTAATTTTCTTTCGTTTTAAATTCAAAGCAATTTTGTTTTGTTCCAACACCAGACACGATTCGAACCAACGACCTTTGGTTTAGAAGTTCATCGCCTTACCCCTTGAGCCAAACTATATTGATACAAATAGTTTCATAAACATTTTTTTATAATTCAAATTGTTTTTATTTTATTTGAATTTCTTTTTAAATTTCAAATTACCCATCACACATAAATATAATAGTTAAAAGAAATGCCCTAAATGTAAAACGAATATGCTGCTCTTTTCAAATTTTTGGTATAAAAATTTAATGCTTAATGCAGAAAGGCCCTAACTGGAATTAATATTCCATTAGAGGAAATGGAAATCTGAAAAACTTAGATTATTCTTTTTATTTTATTGTTTTTGTATTAATATAAAGTTTCATTCTGAGAAACAATATTTCCACCGCTTTTATATTTTTATTGTCTTCCCCTCTATAGAAATTAAGAATAAAGATACACTGAGAGAATTATCTGCATGATATTAATGAATTTTTGCATAGAATCGATAAAGTTTCACGGGAACTCGTCCATTGATACTTTTCATTGAATTAATGGAATTTTTCATAAAATATTATCAAAAATTTCATTTTATTTGCTTAAAGTTTCACACGCTCCATGAAAAAGTTTCACTAAAACTATATTCCTAAAATATACGAAGCTTTTTCATCCAATTTCACAAATTTTTCATTTATATTGTGAAGAAAACTTAAACAGTTTACTGAAAAATTTCACTAAAACTCGTCCAGCAAAATTCTCTCTGTGTAGCGTCTTTCTTTATTAAGCCATCGATATTAAACTTTGGAGCAAAATTACACAAAAATATTTTTATCATAAAATTATTTAAGATTTTAAAATCATCCTGTTTGACGACAATTTTCTTAAAAGTGACAATACTCTCTGAATTAGATGAGAATAAGATTAGTCGACTGACTAGAAATACCAATTTACATAAATCAAAGTCCCTACAATTTAGTGTTTAACTGCAGTTATAAAATTTAATTTTAATTAAGAAGAACTTGCGTTATATTTACTTTTTTTGATTTTTTAAGTTAAATTTTCATTTGAATAAAATTTATAACCCTGTATTTATTTAATTTCTGACATGCATAAAACTTTTTGAGAATAAAAAAAATTCATAAAATATAAAATCTTTCGTTTTTACTTCCACACAAAATTAAAAATAAAAACTCTGTAAAAAAATTCCCCTCAAAGGGCATTTTAAAAAAGCTTGTTTTTAAATTTTATTTTAGTATTTTATATTTTTAGTTTTTATAACGATTTGTATGGTGAACATTTAAAACGATTTGTATGGTAAATATTTTAGTCGTATATGCCTATTGCTAGCAGCTGACATCATCGAGATTTCTTCACATTTTTACAACCCGGCAACCCCGTCATTATCAAATCAATTTAAACATTTTTACTAACAATTCAAATAAATTTGGCAATCAATTTCGATAATTTCGTTATCGTAAACACTGTTGAATTCATATTATTTAATATTCAACTATTTTAAGTTAAAACAAACAAAAGAATTTAGATATAAAACGAAGTTCAGTTTTTCTAGTCGTGCGATAGATTCAAATTATTTTTATAAATTCAAATTGTGTGTTGGGTACATTTGTTTGTTTAAATTTCTTTTTGTTGTATAAATAAATATTTCAAAATATTTTAAATTCAAATTTAATTTATACAATTTTCAAATCGGTTGTGGTGTAGATGTCTGGAAGGTCAGGCATTGACAAAATTTCAATTTTTGAGGGTGGTGGTTCAAATCTCATCCCAAAAAAATTTTTTTTTTTTATTTATTCTATAACTGTGTATACACTTAAAATATTTTATCGTTAAAAACCACCTAAAATACATATTAAATTAATTGAAAACACAATTAAAAAATGAAAGGATAATTGAAAAGTCTGTTAAAACAATCGTCAATTTTTAACTGAAAACCGAAAATATTTGAATTTTTTGTTTTAAAACAGAAAAAAACGAAATTATTTAAATTATTTTTTCTTAAAATAGAAATCTAAAAATAGATTATTTGACTGAAAATATTAACTCCTACAGACGATAAATATTTCTTGTAGTTTGTTTTTTATTGACGAATATAAAAAGTTAAACAATATGTTTCAATGTATTTTAATTGATTCTTCAATTGAAATCAAACTTTACCTATTACTTTTCAAATAAACCTCAATCGGTTATGGAAAATATATTGTGAGTGAACCTATTAGAGATTGAAAAGTGCAAAAAGTGTAGGAATTCTTTTTTTCATATGGCTACGGCAGAGATTTTATTTAAGCGGATTTCGAGAAATCCGCTTTGTTCTTTTAATTACATTAATAGCCGAAATGTAACATTATAAGATTAAATAGGGGTTTTCAATAAGAGCGCTACAAAAGTTTTTTTAAATAAAACAAAAACGGTTTTGGATATCAATGAAATTCTTTATTCCTGTGAAAGTACGTTCGATGCCATTATGTATGGAAATCGATCTCTTTTGCATGGCCACCACGGGCACCCTTGCATAAGTCCAGACGCTGAACCCAATTTTCGACGGTTCTCAAGCATAAATCGGCCGATACTGCTGCAATTTCACGTTCGATATTCGTACGAAGTTCATCAATCGTCGCTGGCTTGTTGGCATAGACCATAGATTTGACGTAGCCCCACAGGAAATAGTCCAACGGCGTCAAATCGCACGAGCGAGGCAGCCAATCGACTGGACCATTTCGTGAGATAACACGTTCTCCAAATTTGGTTTGCAATAAATTGATTGTGACATTCGCTGTGTGGCTTGTGGCGCCGTCCTGTTGGAACCACATGTCCTCCAAGTCCATATCATCCAATTGGGGCCAAAAATATTCGGTTATCATTGAACGGTAGCGATTCCCATTCACAGTAACGTACGGAAGAAGTACGGCCCAATGACGCCGCCGGTCCATAAACCGCACCAAACTGTAATTTTTTCGGGATGCAATGATGACTCATGGAATACGTGTGGATCGCTGTCTGACCAATAACGCATATTTTGTGTATTGACGAAGCCATTCAGCCAGAAATGAGCCTCATCGCTGAAGATGATTTTTCGATGAAAATCCGAATCATTTTCAAGTTGTTGCTCAGGCCAATTCACGAACATACGACGCTTCTGGTGGTCAAGCGGCTTCAGTTCTTGCGTCAATTTGATCTTGTAAGGATGTAGGCCAAGATCTTTTCGCAAAATTCGCCATAACGACGTCATAGAGATGCCCAACGCTTGAGAACGACGTGTGAGAGACACATTTGGGCTTTCTTCAACTGAAGTCTTAGCGGCAGCAATATTCTCGACACTACGGGCACTTCTTTGACTCACTGGCACGGAAACATTTTGTACTGTGCCTGTGGATTCAAATTTTTCCACCAGACGCTCCATCGTTGATCTGCTAGGACGATTATGACGACCATAAATTGGACGTAGCGCTCTTAACGTTGAGGCCACTGACTCCGAATGTCGGTAGTAAATTTTAATAATTTCAACTCGTTGTTGGCTCGTATATCTTTCCATCATGAAATGGCAAATCTAACAGTTATTCCCGAGCGGATATTAATAAAACTGTTTGGTATTATTTTACTAGGCCTAAAAATAATATTTTTAATTTAATTTTATAAAATTAACCTCTAACTGCTCTTGGGGGTTTTTTTGCCCCTATGATGAAAGTAGACTAATATTTTTTTTAGTGGGGCATATAGGCCCCAACAGCATTTAAGGTTTAATTTTAGGAGATTTTATTCTTTTTTAAACATATTAATATAGGTAACAGATATTCTTGAACGGATATTGATGAAATTTCTTGATATTATTTTTCTAGATCTAAGAATAATATTCTTAATTTCATTTCAGAAAATTAAACCTTAAATGCTGTTGGGGCCTATATGCCCCACTAAAAAAAATATTAGTCTACTTTCATCATAGGGGCAAAAAAGCCCCAAGAGCAGTTAGAGGTTAATTTTATAAAATTAAATTAAGAATATTATTTTTAGACCTAGTAAAATAATACCAAGCAGTTTCATTAATATCCGCTCGGGAATAACTGTCAGATTCAAATATTAAAAAAAATTAAAATCTCCTAAAATTTGACCTTTGACAGGGGCAAATTAATGTATTTCTATTCTACCCTAATTTTCAGGATTGAAGTACTTAATCTTGTGTTGTTATATTCTGGCCAAAATCATGTGGAATTAAAAGAGAAAAAACTTACATAAAACCTAAATAAGTGCCTCAAATCGCGGTTTTCCGAAATCCGATGAAATAAAATATCTGCTCTAGCCAAATGAAAAAAGAAATTCATGCATTTTTTGTACTTTTTAATCTCTAATATATTCCTGATAAATTCTTAAAGCCCAATCGTTGGTTTTTTAAAATTTCTTTAAACAATTTTTTAAAAATTTAAAATTGTACATTTGAAAACACTGTTTAAAAAAAAAATATAAAAAAATAATTCTTAACTGAGTTTCTTGGAACTCAGAATAAAAAAATGTTTCTGTAGTAGACTATTTTAATAAGTTTTAAAATTTGGACTCGAATTTCTTGATTAAGTGGTTTGCGACACATCAGTTGCCGGGGGAAATTGTAAAAAATTATTGCTTTATTATAAAAAGAAATGACTCCAAATCACGATGCTTTAATGTTTTTAATTCGAATGAGTTTTAAAATATCAATTTTTTGAGAAAATACACAAAAAGTCATATTTTTACCTTGTAATCCCCGTTCCAAATTTTTGGGCCGATGCGGCACGCCTTCCCGATATCCGATTATCTTAATTTTTTGGGATTTGAGTTCTATAGCTAAATAAATATTTCAAAGGGGTCAATAACTCAAAAAAAATTTTTTTTCGAAAACCCTAACGAATATACATGGCCATATGTCTGGGGACTTTTGACTTACAAGGAAGGTATGGTGATTTTCAGATCTTAAGCTCGTAAGATACTATTTTTTTTTAAATTTGTTCTTAACTCTTTTTAGGGGTTTTATTTAATTTTTTTTCTATTCCTTTTTAACTTTTTTTGTAAATCACCAAAAAAATTTACAAACCCCATAAAAAATTTACAAAAAAGCTAGTGTCATACAGGTATGTGATAGCTGAGAAAAATATTGTTACGAAATTGAATGATACCAGTATAGATAATTCTGGAATTTGATAAGAAAAAGTATTCCAGAAACAGGAATTATTGAGTGTATAACTTAGAAATGCGGGATTTGTTGCAAATTTTGAGCGTTTATTGTGAAATATTCGTACAATATAAAATTATTTAAATTATTTATTGGTCATCGTTATCTATGACCTTATCGCATACTTATGGCAACATGTAAATTCCGCGCCAAAGAAACTGCTCATTTCTTAAAGCCAAGACTCAAGCCAATTTTGCATACCTTGTTCTTAAGTTAAGCGCGTTCTGCACTCATCGAAACAAATGGTAGTCTGACGGGCCAAGGTCTGGACTATAAGGCGGGTGAGGCAAAACTTCCCAGCCACTATTTTCTAAATAGTTTTTAACCGGTCTTGCAACATGTGGTCGAGCGTTGTCATGATTGAATTTGTGGCTTAATGTCTGGTCGCATATTCCGGGCGTTTTGCGGCCAATGTACCCTTTGGTCCCTTCTTTCGACTTTTTTGGCTGACCTGGGCGGTCTTTGTCTTTCATGTCAAAATCACCACTTCTAAACCGCACTATTTCGTTCAATAACTAAGTGAGAATAAACGACAGTTATATAACACATCGGCTGAAAAATCCGTAGGATGGCACATAGGTGGCGCCACTAATGAAAAGTTCATATAATTTTTTGGAACTACCAACCTTTAGATGAAAACTTTCAAAATTTTGTGACAATTCGTTCATTAGTAAACAAGGTACAGCTGTTTTAGTGACAATGGATTAAAAGCAATTTCGTATGTTGATTTATAATTGCTTTTTAATTGGAAAAAACACCGTTCAAGCTAAAGCTTGGATTGATAAGTGTTATTCGGACTCTGCTCCATTGAGACAAATTATAGAAAAGTAGTTTGCTGACTTTAAACGTGGTCGTACAAACACCGATGATGCCAAACTCTCTGGTCGCCCAAAAGAGGTGCTGATAACGTAAAATATCAAAAAAGTTCACAAAATTTACGTTTTATCAGACCGTAAAGTGAAGTTGTCGGAGATAGTTGATACCTCGCTGTAGTATATAAATGGTCCATAATTGAGTTCCTTATTTGCTAAATCGATTCAGAAAAATGAATAAGTCTCAGTGCGAAAAATGAGAAAATAGTATATATCGTTTTAAAAAATTCTTGCTAAATTACAAATTTTGTCATTTAGTAGTGTTAGAATTTATTATCAAAGAAATTTGTTTTGAATATTATACAGTTAGAAGTCAACAAAGTGTATTGAAATTAAAGTTTTATAAAATTCAAGATATGGAGTTAATCGATTGGGCAATTGAAGCATTCAGTTGTCTTTCACTGCCAAGGAGAGGGTTGACGCAATTACAATCAAATTTTGTTGGTTGAAATTTTTATTTTATTATACAAATTAAAAAATTTAAACGAGATGTATAAGATGTTCTATTTCGGTCCAAGATTGCAAATATAAATAAATACAATTCTTACTGATAATTGTTCTAGTTAACAATACAATTTTATTTTCAAATACTTCATGTGGGTACGGCTGGAGCATTCGTCTCCTGTTCTCTTTTATATCAAAAACACCTTCTACCCTAAATAAAAATATTTGCTTATCATTTAATTTTCTACTATTAACCTAAAGAAAAAAAAAACACAACACAAAACTTTACAACAATATTTACACACCATTATGCCACCAAACTAAAAAAATTTCAACCTTTTATCCAATTTTATTCCCTCATTATATTATCAAATAAAATCCTTCTATTTACCTGGTGTCAGTATTATTTGCACCTTATTAAACTTATGAAATACTCATAAAAAAACTCCACAATTCCTTACAATACAAATTCGACTATTTTTTACCTTTTTTTTGGCATATTATTGCTTCATAATATTTCGTTTTATTTATTTAATCGTACTCGAGAGACTTGTTATTTTGTCATTTGCAGTTGAAATATTTTTTTAGATTTTTTACGTTTTGGCAGTTTTTTTTAACATAAATGATTGTTTAGATTGGAGCAGAGGGTGGGTGGGTGAGGAAAATTTGGTTAGAGTGGCTTATTAGTTTAAAACTTACCTTTCCGTTTGCCAGGATTTTCATTTTCTTCACTTTCGCTTGATGTTACTTTCGATTGATGATAAAGTTCAGAGGATTTGATGCGTTTTTTGCCTGTTTGGTTAAAAAATTAATGAAAAATAAATAAACATAAAAAATGTGTGAAATTTTGTTGAAAAAGAAATGAGAAAAAAATTGTATTCATATTTTGATAATATTGTTCCTAAAGCTTATTAATTTCTTAAAAAAAAAAATTTGTGAAAATATCTAACTCAGACTGAGTATTCTATTATGACTTAAAGACAATGAAATGAAATGGAATATTTTCATTTAGTTAAATTAAAAAAATTCAAGGAAACTTATTGGAAGACAAATCTATGCACTCTGTTCCTTTAAATTGTGAAAACTAGGATTTATGTATTTAATTCTCACTATTGCACAAATATCAAAAGTAGTGAAAACAAATATAAGTCTAATTAAGATTATATTGTTACAATCGAAAAAATTGAAAATTTATTTTTGCAGAAAAGATTTTCATGAGTGCCATTGTTTTCATATCTCGTTTACTTAAAAAACTGTATAGATTTGAAATACTATGACAACATATTTAATCACATACCATAATTTTTAAATTTAATTGTATATTTAATTATCACTTACCTTTATATCGACTATCATAACCATCGACATAATTTACAGTATTGGATGGTATTTCTAAAAAATTAAAGAAATTTTTAATTAAGAACATTATTATCAGAACTTTATCAAAATTCTCTAATTAAAAAACCTTTTATCTCAGAATCTAAAGAACAATTAATTAGCTAACAAATTGTTTCAACTGATTTTAAAACAAAAACCGCCATAAGCTGAGTATAATAAAGACCCATAGAAAATGTAAATATTTTCCGTAAGAACGATTTTTTATCAATATATTTTAAAACGAGTAAAAAGGTTAAAGTCGAGCATACTAGACTATACAATACCCTACACCAGTCTGGTTAAGAGCCAACTAATGTTTGGATCCGAAATTCGAATGGGTTAAAATGGGACTTGTGTCGAAATTTTCTATAAAATTGTAAAAGAAGAGAAAATCGTAAATATAGCCCATATGGGCGATAGGTCCAAATATGGACCGATTCTATCTAGAGTCTATTGGCTTTGTTCTCGGGACCATGTGAGTCAGCAAACCAAATTTTATTAAAATATCTTAATATTTGCGACCTGCAGCGTGTAACCAAGCCAATTTTGGGGGGACCCTTATATGGGCACTAGGTCTAAACATGGACCGATGTTAAACAAAATCAATAGGCTTTGTACTTGGGCCAACATAGGTCTGTGTATCAAATTTCATCAAAATATCTTAATATTTGCGACCTGCAGCGTATAAACAATATAATTTTGGGGGGACCCTAATATGGGTACTAGGTCTAAACATGGACTGATTTCAACCAAAATCAATAGGCGTCGTCCTTATGCCGACATAAGTCGGTGTACCAAATCTCATCAAAATATGTCAATATTTGTGACCTGTAGAGTGCGCAATAGAATGCATGGACAGACAGACAGACGGACGGACAGACGGACATCGTTAAATCGAAACAAGTAAAAAGGTTGAAGTCGGGCATGCCGACTATATAATACCCTAAACCAGTCTGACTTAAATGTTTGGATCCGAAATTTGAATGGGTTAAAACGGACTTGTGTCAAAATTTTCTATAAAATCATAAAAGAAGAGATAGCCCATATGGGCGATAGGTCCAAATATGGACCAATCCTATCTATAACCAGGCGTCGTCCTTGGGCCGACGTAAGTCGGTATACCAAATTTTGTCAAAATATCTTAATATTTGCTACCTGTAGAGTGCGCACAAGAGCATGGACAGACAGACAGACGGACGGACGGACAGACGGACATCGTTAAATCGAAATAAAAAAAATTTTGAGCCGATCGGTATACTATAAGGTAGGTCTAGGACAAAGGTTTAAAAGGCTTAATTCTTTCATTCACTTTTTAAAAATTAATGAAATTTGGGTTAAATTTCATTCCCTAATAGCATTCTTATGGAATTAATTCGATAGCTTAATTCCCTATAGCTTAAAATTATATGAATTCATTCTATTTTGATTGAATTCTAACTGAATGAAACCCAATTTACCTGAATTCATTTAATAAAAAAGTGAATGAAAAATTATTTGTTTTCATTCACTTAATCAAATGAAAAATTTTAATTTGTATGTAATTGCTGAAATATTAGCATAATACAATGAAAAATGTTTAAAATTCATCTAACAGAAATAAATAGTATCGTATGCTTTGTTACAGCTTGTATGCTTTGGTTTTGATTATATGTTAGTTTCAAACTACACTGCACTAAGTGAATGGTAATAAAATTTCTTCATTCAATTAGTAAAATTGTGAATGAACATGCGATTTGAATGATTCAAGTTAGGAATTCATTCAATTCATATTAAAGCTTTGGGAATGAAGCTTATGAATGAATTCTTCACGAATGGTTTAAGGGAATGGTACATGAATCTTTTTAAAATCTGAATTTAATTTTTAGTGAATTAAGCTTAAATTGAATTAAGTTTTTCGAAGCTCTGGTCTAGGACCAATATATAAAAATTAACCGTACACTCAAACTAATTCGGCAGCATAAACACCGAGATAAATATCTAGCAAAAACAGGGTTTCTCCACAAAGTGAATGAAAATTTTTTCATTTTAACGAAAAAGCTTGATCATTGATGTAGTTATTAATGAACACTATTAAATTTTTCATATTAAATAAACGACAAGAATAAATATAGGATTATTCTTGTCGTTTATTTAACTTTCTTTTTAATTTTTAACTCCACAATTTCCTTGAGCTTAAGGTTTGTTTTTGATATATAAAAACTTTTTTATTTTCGATATTTCGCTACTCCATAAATTAAATTGTTACAATTAAATTGTTATTTCCTGAAGATGCTACACAATAGAGAAGCGAAATATCGAAAATAAAAAACTTTTTATATATAAATAACAAACCTTAAGCTCAAGGAAATTGTGGAATTATTAATCATATATGTATTTAGTTAGAATATTGTACTACCTCAAATCCAAATTCTAATATGATATTTTTTTATATTAGATTTTATTTGTCGTTTAAAAAAATAAACTGCTTTTCAAAAAGTGTTGATTTGTGACTGGATTTTGCCAAATCAGACAGTTCATATACAAAAGTATAAAATTCTCGTCCAGTTGAATTTTTGTACGTTATGTAATGTCTCGGTTTGTGTGTTCCAATCACTATTTTCTTATTGCAGACAACTGAAGATTGGGGTGATGCCCATGAAAAAATTGTATTGTCTATCATGAAAATGGCCAACCTTTTTGAAACAAGAAATAAAATCTAATGTAACAATATCACATTAGAATTTGGACTTGAGATAGAACAATATTCTAACTAAATATAAAAAATATAGAAAGTCCGAAAAAACAATTTTTGTATTTATGAAAACTTCCAGTGGACGAGTTCCAGTGAAACTTCTTTGACTTAATGCAAAAATTCATTATTATCATGCAAATAATTCTCTCAGTACACTTACCACGCTATATTTTTCTGGGGGAGAGAGTATTGACTAGCTACTGCTTTGTATTTTTTGTAAGTAAGACGGTAATGTCTATACTGTTTTTATTGGCTATATCTCTCATACTTATCAATGAATTGTTTCACAAAATCGGTCAACATTTGTTCGAGTTCAGTAAATGAAACTTCCGCTATATGCTGCCTCAACTTTTCATGATAGTATGGCACTTTAAAAGGTGGTACAAGTACTCGATTAGCCTAGTATGGAAGGTTCTGGATTTCTAGAAGAAAAATATCTCAAGAGACGGGATTTACAAAACCCGTAATCTGGTAACACTACATTTAAGTATATGTACATTAGAGGGCTGCATAAATATTTTACAAAACATTCCCTTGCACTGATGTCATATTTGACGACTTTTAATAATAAATTTTGCTTATTTACACTTATTTACTCGATATTAAAATTTACATCATGAAAAAAATAAAGAAAGAAAAATTCTTGGTATTGTATAATAAATGTTTTACGAATGTTTCGCAAGACATTCATGCTGCCCTTTAATACACCCGACCATGTGCTCTAATGTTAAGTGTTATAATTTTGGTATATGTATGTAATATTCCAGCATGTTCTACAACCACGACCGTTAAACCATAAAAGACGTACCATTTGACGAAGGAAATCGCTCATTGCCATTTGTGAAGTTAAGTTGCGCTAAGTTAGTTGTATACTAGAGTTTGTTAATTGCGTATTAGTATTGTATAGTGAGATGCACACTAGCGTTTGTATAGTATGTATGTGTGTGTGTTGTATTGTTGTATGTAAAGTAATAAAGTGTTAAATAAATAAGTGTATAAGCTAAAAAGCAAACAAAAAGTGTGGGCTATATTAATTGCAAAGAGCACCAACCCGGTTTATCTAAATGAAATAAAAGTACAATTTTGAAGGTAAAACGTAAAAATTGGTAGTGGAATTGGTTATTTTGATTGCAATAGAAAAGAACCCGGTTTATTTAAACGAAATAAGCTAACGTTTTGAAAAGGTAAAAACAATATATTTTATTAGAAATACTTACTATATAATTTAATGGTACCATCTGTGTCACCTAATGAATTTTTTGCCACACAACGATAAGCGCCAAACTCCGATTTGGTCAAAGGATTGATGTGTAATTTCATAGTGCTTCGGTATTCACCTATTTCGGTAACATTTGATACAAATTTACCGCCTGAAAAATAAAGATAAGAGAGAACTATCAACAAAGATCCAAAGAAAATTTAAAAAGAATTTAAAAAAAATTTTACAAAATCCTAATGTATTAAATTGACTTTAAGCACTAATTTTAATTATAATCTAAATAAATTTAATAAAAATATTTGCTAAGTAATAGTAGACTACTGATTTCAGAAATCTAGATTTTTATTCGCATTAAAAAATCTAAAAAAAAACTTGGAAAATTTGATTTTTTTTTACTCAACTAATTATTCAGCAAAATTGTTTGTTGACTTTAGCAGTGTATGTTGTTACTTTCCGTTAACTAAAATTTAACTCAATTATAACTAAAATTTTGTATATTATACAGTTCGAATATTTGGCAAAAATAATGTGCTAAATTCCGCAGTTTTTTGTCTAAGGTAATTTTTTACTAATTTTTTTTAGTTGTTTTTAACAAAAATTTTGACATACTTTTTCCTATTACTGTAACAATTCTAAAAATTATAACAACATTTTATAGCAATTCGTTAAATAGCTTTTAAGGATTTTTTTACTATGACTATAAGTAAATTAAATTCCTCAAAATATAAAACTTACCTGGTGGCACAATTTCTCCTCCATCTTTTGTCCAATAGTTAATAGCTCTGGGAAAGGCCTCTGATTGACATTCTAATGTAACACCTTTATTTTCCACCGCTCCGATTAATTGATTTTGTACAGTGATCATAGGTGGAACTAAAATGTCAAAAACTTTCATTAACCCCAAATTTGTTGCTAATATCTTTACAGCTATAACTTACAATGCACAATAAGTGTTATACGTTTGCTTACAGATGGCGGTACACCATTCGAAGCTATACACAAATAAGCACCCATATGTTGCCGTTTAACTCTTGGCAATACTAAGTTAGTGCCTTCAACATGAAGTACTATAAAAAAAGGTTTTAAAAAGTAATTAGTCAATTAACATACTAAAAAATTGCAGCAAGGATTAAATATGGATTTATATTTAAATTTTATTGCAAATTATTATTCCATATACATGTGTTTGATTTCCATAATTCTAATAATCCTTTAAACTAACTAGAACATTTATATGTTATATGTTGTGTGTGTTTTTTTGTGTTCCTAAATCTCTAATCTTACCTATTTCCTTAATGATAATACATATTCAAAACTAACATTATTATATGTATATTGTTTGGAATAAACCTTTATATCCTTTCTAGATCTAACTATTTCCTTTAATGTTTATCATTATGAAACAAACAACAAAAAAACCATTCAGAAATTTTACGCTATAATAGTATATAAAAAAAACTCAGACCAAAAACTCTTTCGACTTTTAATACACTCGTAACATTTTATTTTTTTGACCTAAACATTCGATATAAAAACGAGCAGCAGCAGCAGCAGCAACATCAACAAATAAACTTTAAATGCATTTTAGGCCAAAACAATATTTTTTGCATAAATATTTTTGTAATAAATGCTATATTTTTGTTGGCCAGACACACAAGTAGCTGGGTGCTATTATTACAACAGAAATAACTACACCATTTTCAGGAACACAGCCATACGTAGGATGGCAAAGTTTTTATATTTTTAAGTTAAAATCTAATTGTTGCAAGTTGTTTAGATATTTTGTCATAATACACATATATTTATTTGGGGCTAACGTGGGGCGTTTTTTTTTAAATATTAATGTTTTTTTTTCATAATTAGGGTATTCGCAATTCATGCAATTTTAAGTAGTAAATTGGCATTTATCGTACATTTGCTTTAACTACCATGTGGGAAAAGGAAGCAGTCACCGGACTCGTCACGTGACCGGTCCTTGGGGACTGGTCTTTGGACAAAATTTCATTATGAAAATTAACCCCAAAAATATAATGAAAAATTACAGCCATAAATGAAAAATTAATTTTGCGGCATATTTTCATTTATTACTTTGAGGCTTTTGTTTAATATGCAAAATAGTACCAATGTGAAGAATTGAAAAATCATCCCAATTTAATGAACTGACCCCAAAATAATCAAAGCCACAAAAATCATTGCTGTATTTGTAGTATCCGATGATCCTATAAAATTTAAGAGTGAATGGTTTTATGATATTGCGTCGTAGAGCGCCCCCGGACATTGCCCCTACGGATATTATCCCCATTTTGATTTTGGGGGTTATGGCCGAAAAATTATCGGACAAACAAATGGGGTTAAATACAGATTACAAAAGGGTCATAATGCCCATGGTGATTATGGCTCTTTTGCATGGGGGTTATGACCCAAGGTTTGTTGGACATAATACCAATAATGAAACCAGGAGTATGACATCACCAAAAAAATGAGTAATAAAAATATCGTTATCACTGGATGGCACTTTGTTACAAAAATTCTTTTTTTTTATTTAAATTTAAATAATAAAAAACAACAAAGCAAAAAAAAAAACAAACGGATATCTCAAATTTTATTATTGGAATATATTCGGCGTTTGTTTTTTCCTTGTTTTGAGCAGCTTTCAGCAGTTTTTGAGTTTTTAAATACAGGCCCAGCTGATACTAAACGGATACTAAATAGTTGCTCAGGTAACATTAAATTTCAGCGCCCTCTACCGGTGAGTAGTGTAAGTTTTGAATTCCTATCTCAATTAATCCCCACCACACTTATGGAGAATATGTCAGAAAAAGGTTCGTTTGTGTTTTGCTTCAAAATGCAAATTTAATGAAATTTGGCCCAAAATTTCATATCACACAAATTAGGGCCATTTTTCATTCTCAAAACTTGAGCCTGAATTTTATAATGTAATTCGACCCCATAGACAGAAAAAATTGTTGCCTATAAAATTTCAATTAAAATTTATTTGATTTCAAATAAATTTGTAATTAAAATTTTACCTATACCTATGATACCTATTTTTAGACCTCCATTTTCTTAATTTTCTCAACAGTATGGGTAATAGGAAAATACTGTCAGAATTGTAAATCTCAAGTTCTGACCGTCGCCAATGGTTTCCCAAAATTGTTCCGATCCTATTTTTCTGCAGGGACTATTAACTTTATATCTCTCCTAAAGTGAACTGAAGGTTATAGTGAAAAATTCCACATTTTATAGGAAATGGTGTGATCTATAGAAATTCAAACTAAATTTACAGACATTTTTGTGTATTTACACTCACAATATTTCTTCCCTAAAATGCAGTAAATATGTACGTCAAAACAACTGAAAATCAATTAAAAAGGGGACAACGTACTTTTAGTTTAAAATATTTGATTCTATGGATTAACCCTTTCGCAACCGATTTTATTGGGCTGCATTGTTTTTGACCAAACTTTGTGAAAATATAAACCTATGCTTAAGAAATATTTTTTTTTGCTTATGTATTAATTTTGCTTAAAAATTCAAATATTAACACGCTATTGCTCCCAAACGGGTTAAAATTTTTCCTAACTTTAAATTTTATTTTGTTTCTGCAACAAAACTCTACACAAAATAAAAATAATTTTCCAAAAAATTTTATTCCGAAAAAATTTCAAATTTCGTATCAAAATTAAAAATAGACATATATCTTTAAATATGTCATTTTATATAGACGCAATCTTCATGTACCGATCTGTAAAATATTGAAAAAAATATATTGTTGGCAAATAATTTTTGGACATTTCCATAAACTCTAATAAAATCAGCTTTAAAAATTTAGCAAGCGGGCATTGCAAATATTTTTTAATAATAAAAGAACAAAAATTGTCAAAAAATTTTTTTCTCAGAAGAAAATGCGGCAACCATTGGCTGATAATTATTTGGAAATTTTGATTGTAAATGATGTGCAAGACCTTAAAAAATAATAATATTCAAATAGTTTCTCTGATGTGTAGGTTGTCAGATCCAAAGTAATTGTATCCACATGGATAAATATAGCGAAAGGGTTAACCGACCTTTTTCTATTAAATTTTCTCTATTTTGATATTCCTAAGCACAGGCGTGCAAAGTCAGTAATATTGCAATTTATATAAAAAGAGTATTTATTTTAATTTTTATTACAATCCACATTTCGCTGGCAACATTCCAGCATCATCAGCAATGAATTTTACTTAATTTACTCTTTTACTTTTTAAATAACAATTTAACTTTTACTGTAAATATATTGTGAGTGTATAAAATGAGATCTAACATGTGTAAAAACGTTGTGTTATATGGTTTGTATATGCATTTAGAATATGTGTTTAGTATTATAAAGTTGAATCATATGCCGTGGTAATGTAAGCACATATCCGTTGCCGGTTTTTATGTCATTTTGCATGCTAACACAAATATTTTCCATAAAATTGTTCTGCCTTTTTTACGTTTTTTTTTTCTATTCAAATAAATGCATGCTCTAAATGAAGGTGTATTTTAACAAAAATATATGTTTTTGGTAAATTTAAAAATTATGCATTTATTTAATACATTTTTTAAATCCAAATGAACTTTGCTGCCTAGTAATAAGGAGAAAATATGGCTTCAAGCGTTTTTATAAAAGTAAATAATAAAAAAGTTTCATTGATGTGTGTGTATGATATTGCTTTACATGTTTTATATATAACTTTTAAAAAATTTGTGGAAGTATCTTTAAGATCAAGAGAGATAGAAAAGCGACTAAGAGTGATACCCAATATTTTGTACCAAAACTTAGCGGTTTTGTAAATAACCCACGATTTGACAGCAATGAACATCAAGAAAGGATTAAGCCCCTATTGTGTTAATATTTTTAGCAAATTTGTACCAAGTAAAAGAGTAATAGGGGTTTTCATATAAACTCGTAAATTCCTTGTATACCTTGTATAAATACAAACCATATTTTTTATGTATGGAGTTTGACACTAAATTCATAAACATACCAGGTTAACACCGTTTACGAGTAGAATACGAGTTTATATGAAAACCCTTAATATTTTTTGAACACAAGTGCTTGTTTTTTTCTCGAGAAAACAAGAAAAATACTGGTTTTAATATCGGATGTCTGGTAATAATAAAAAAAGATGAAGAGGACATATTCCAATGTCTCAGCCTCCAACTCACAAAACCTACAAGTCCCCCTCAAGGGAAAAAAGTATCTTCCATCGGACAAAGAAATAAATCTCTTAGCCTGTCGCCTTCACCAAATTTTGTTTTAATATTTTTTGTATGATTTTGCTTATGTTTTTGTGCAAAAAAGAAAATTAATTAAGGGGATTGATAGAGGATTAAAATACCTTAAATTTAAGGTACATATCGGTATATATAAAATAAATGCAATTGTTTTATAACAAAAATGGTCCCACCTGTCTTTGAAAAGAAATAAAAAAAATATTTAAAGCATTTGACAATATGACGTTTAATAAGAAAATAAAAAAAGATCGTGTGGAATATGGTACAAAATAAGGAAGATAAAAGGAAATTAAAATGACAATTTTTGAAAATCAAATTGATCATAGGATTTATTGTTTTTGCTGATCTGTAGTACAATAAAATTAGTAGAAAAAATTAGTAGCCGCTACTAAATTTTAGTAAAATTTGTGTAAAATGCAATTCAAAATCGATTTGCTAAAATCAGTTAAAAAACTTACTAAATATCATAATTTTAGTACAATGAAATTAGTATAAATAATTAGTTGCAGCTACTAAATTTCAGTAAATTGCTGTAAACTGTAATTTAAAATCAATCTGGTGAAATTAGCAAAAAATTGTACTAAAAAATAAAAAAACTGTAAAATCTAAAAAAAATTTTTTTTCTTTCGATTGTAACAAGCGTATAATTACTTCATCGTACTTGAAATTTGCAGTCAAATTTGCAAACGGTTCTCCAGTTATTGCCGTTTTATGCATTGGAGATGTAATAAAGTTTTCTGGGTGTTATTTCTAAACTAAGAATATATCAATAGTAACAAATATAAACAAGAATTGTAAAAAATCCAAAAAAAAAATTTTGAAATTAGTATATTTTTATGCTAAATTTAGCAATCGGTTTTGTTTTAGTAAAATGTTTTGCTGAAATCAGCAGCGAAAATTAGCAAAAAAATCTGTAATTTGTAATAAGAGAATAACAAAAATGATTACTAAATATAAAAATTGTACTAATAATCAGTATAATACTATTTTTATACTGATTATTAGTACAATTTTTATTGGAAACTGTTTGCAAATTTTTTTACAAACTTTTTTATCTGAGTGTATTTATCATTTAAATCCCCTAATTTTTATTGGATTTTCTGAGAAAAAATTAAAAAAATTATTTTTTTCGATATTCACAAAAAAATTTAAATATTTAGAAATTGAATTTCAAGAATCGGCCATGACATATTTGTGCGGAATTTTGTAAATTCAAATACAAAAAAGAAAAACATTTGAAAATCGGTTAAGAGTTGTGGCCCGAAATGTTATTTGTTCAACAAAAGTGCTTTTTTACACACTGTGTGTCGTTGGCCAGAAGAAGCTTCCAAATACCTAACAACTCGGTCTCCCGCTAATAAAATCGTTGAAGGTGGAAAACGCCAAAATATGTGTCGAAGAATTTTTAACATATGAACTATCACAATATAAAACGACTAACAATACCCTACACCAGTCTGGTTAAAATCCAACTAATGTTTGGATCCGAAATTCAAATTTTCAAATGTGTCAAAATTTCCTATAATGTGAGTCAGCGAACCAAATTTCCTTAAAATATCTTAATATTTGCGACCTGCAGTTTGTAACCAAGCCAATTTTGGGGGGACCCTTATATGGGCACTAGGTCTAAACATGGACCGGTGTTAACCAAAATCAATAGGCTTCGTCCTTGGGCTGATATAGGTCGGTGTACCAAATTTCATCAAAATATTTTAATATTTGCGACCTGCAGCGTATAAACAATATAATTTTGGGGGGACCCTTATATGGGCACTAGGTCTAAACATGGACCGATGTTCACCAAAATCAATAGGCTTCGTCCTTGGGCCAACATAAGTCTGTGTACCAAATTTCATCAAAATATCTTAATATTTGCGACCTGCAGCGTATAAACAATATAATTTTGCGGGGACCCTTATATGGGCACTAGGTCTAAACATGAACCGATGTTCACCAAAATCAATAGGCTTCGTCCTTGGGCCAACATAAGTCTGTGTACCAAATTTCATCAAAATATCTTAATATTTGCGACCTGCAGCGTATAAACAATATAATTTTGCGGGGACCCTTATATGGGCACTAGGTCTAAACATGGACCGATGTTCACCAAAATCAATAAGCTTCGTCCTTGGGCCAACTTGGCTTTGTGTACCAAATTTCATCAAAATATCTTAATGTTTGCGACCTGCAGCATATAAACAAAGCCAATTTTGGGGGGACCCTTATATGGGCACTAGGTCTAAACATGGACCGATTTTAACCAAAATCAATAGGCTTCGTCCTTGGGCCGGCATAAATCGGTGTACCAAGTCTCATAAAAATATCTTGATATTTGCGACCTGTAGAGTGCGCACAAGAATGCATGGACAGACAGACGGAAGGGCGGACGGACAGACGGACATCGTTAAATCGAAATAAAAAAAGATTCTGAGCCGATCGGTATACCATAAGGTGGGTCTAGGACCAATATTTTTTGGTGTTACAAACATCAGCACAAACTTATAATACCCTGACCACATAGTGGTGTAGGGTATAATTATCCTTAAGGTCTTGAGTATCATGCAGTAAAGTGTTAATATTTAAATACTGCTTTCGAGTTACGCTTTCTATTAGGACTATTTTTTTTTTCTATATTTTCGTTGAATAAAATTCACATTGGTCACCTAAAACTAATATTCAAATAATTACTCGATTTACTTTTTATTAAAATTTAAAAAAAAGTAAAAAAATAGTTAAATGCTTTTGATAATTTCTTTTCTAGTTAAAGTTAAAAAGAATTACGAAGTTAAAGTAAACAATTGTATTGTTTGCTGTAATAATGGGATAATTTTTTGTAATATTCGCATGAAAAAATTTTAATTGAGACTTAAAAAAGTAAACTTCGAGCAACGCAACTCAAATTATAAGCATACATACAAAAAAAGCAAATTTAGCACAAAAAAAACTTTATTTTTCCTTCCTTTTTTTTGAAGTCAAAAAACAAACAGAACAAAAAATTTAACCAACCATTAAAAAACAAGCTAATAATAATCAAGTAAATAAAAATAATAATCCACAAATATGAAAAAAAAACGGCAAAAACCAGCAATGAAATGAAAAACTTTTTCAAGCAAATAATAATTTTAAAATAATACGCGCGGTCAATAATATACAAAAACCAAATGAACAACAAAAGCTGAAGCTGGCTGTAAAACGATGAAGGAAGTAGGAGGTAAATTGGGTAGACTAAACTAAAAAATAAAAAAAGAACAGTATGTTTTGTTGTTGTTGTATTAATGCTGTTTACAACAAGTAAACTGAATAAAAACAAAAAAATATACACCAGACATTTAAGCCATGAAAGGTCATTTACTATGCAAAGTGGTGGAGTTGGTGGTGAGAAGGCTTTCAAATAAAACATCCTTGTAAAAGGTTTGAAAAGAAATTTGGAATGTAAAGGTAGGGAGTTGGTTAATGTTGTTGATTTGATATTTTAAGGGGAAGTGTGGCTTGAAAATTTAGCTGATCGAAAAATACTACAGATTAATACAAAGTTTCTTATGAATTTTTTAAATGTCCTGCTACTTTTAAAGTTTGCTGATAGAAGCCAAACTTGGAGAAAGTATTGCCCTATAATACACAAAAACTAAAAACAACTATTTTAATTTTATCATAAAAATTCGCTAAACAGGCATGATGTAACCGCTATCAACACTTTCAATGTGACATGTTTTGAAACAATTTTTTGTTTTAACCCTATACTTTCTGTATAATAATGTTTATTAAGTTTATTGCTGAAGTTTATAACTACAAAAACTAATGGGCGTAGACTCAACTTCTAGTAACCGAACGACATAGAATCAATTTTTGAGTCCATTTATATATGTATGTCCGTCCTAACATCTGTCCATATAAAATGAACGGCTTTTTTAATCAAACTACGTGTCGTAATACTTAATAAAAGGGAATGAAATTTAGTACCGTAGAGGAGGAGCTTTCGTCAGTAGGCGCACATCTCTGAATTTAAGAGAGTAGATAGATAAGGTGGAATTAAAAATAGTGCAATTATCGATAATGTTTCATATCTCCAACTTTGCAGGTTTTACTTTACGTCTGGTCGCAGACTGACACAATTGTATGTATTGTGCGGTGTTGAGAAAATATACGCAAGTAAACATATTTTATGATAACTTTTATAAAAACTATCATCTTATTTATTTTTTAAATTTCACACACATAAAAAAGAGATTCGTAGTTCCAACCGAATTTTTCGCCAAACGAATTTTTGTGGTTATAGATAGAAACTACTTTTATTCATGTTATTCTATAAATAATGAATAATTCATGTAAATAATAAATAATTCATGTAAATAATAAATAATTCATAATATTAAATAATTCATGTTATTCTATAAATTCTATTCAAAATTTAAAATATTTTATGTCGTGAGATAAAACCGGCGACTTCCCATTGTGAAAACACTGCTTTTCTTCTAGGCTAAACTGAATTTAAATTTGTTTAATCATTTCAAATTTAAATTTTTTCGGGTTAGAAATTTTTAAATTTTTTTTATAAATTAAATTATATCAACAACAGGAAAAAATTGTGTCTTTTAATTTTAAATCAATAAGAATTTATAAAAAAAAAAAACTATAATGCCCTTGATAAGATTTGAGCTCAGGCTGTATCTCTACCCCCTGCATGTGGGAATGCTACATTGCAAATGCCAAAAACTTGACAATCGGGAAAAACTACTTTAATTAAAAAAACAAAAAAAAAAATAACTTGGCAATTTAAAAATATTTTCCAAAATATATTAATCTATTCAGAATTTATCTAAGATTTTTTTATATTTTTTGTTTTTTTTTTTAAGATACAGACTTCTGAGCTTTGAAGGAACTAATTCCCTAATTATATTTCTGTAAACAGAAATCTTATTTCGAGAATGAATTCTGTGACCAAATTTAAGGAATTGAGTAAATTCGTACTTCTATTCGATTATCTTGTAGAAAAACATTATTTATTCTGATTCCTTCATAAAATTTAATGAATTCATTCTCCAAAAAATATATTCAAATCTGGTTAATTCAACCAGATTTATTTCCTTCTAATTGCATTTATGTTTAGTTCATTCAATTATGCACTTAATTGACTTAAGATTTTAAACTTTCATTTAATTCCCTGAGAGAATTAACTTTTCCTTTTAATGTCAAGAATTTAAGTTTTTCACTATATGCCCAGAAGAACTCAATTTTTCATCCAAGACTAAAAAATGAAAAAAACAAAATATTTATTAAATTCTAGTTAATACTAAACTAAACTACCCAGTCAGAAAAATACAAACGGGAAAGCGGTGGCAAAGCACTTTAACAGGTAGTACAAGTATTGGCAAAAAGTGCTTTCCCATTCCCAAAATGATAACATCATTAGACAAAAGGACCGGCTGTTCAAAAAGCGCCGGGAAAGCACTGGAGGAACATAATTTTTAAACGTTGGCAAAACGCTGGCAAAACCAATAAATAGGTGGTCTGGAAATATATTTTCCAAAATAAAATTAAAAAAAAGTTCATATGTATTTTTTTGACCCGGCCGTGATTTGAACCCAGGCCGTCAGATTGGCAGACGATTGCTCTACCCACTGAGCTAACGAGACATATAATATTTAATGGCTAAACACATAAATGAGTGATAATAGCTGGACAACTACTGGCTGTGCCAAAATGCTAGTACTGGCAAACAATTTTTAGTAACTAGTATGCCAGTGTTTGGAGGGCAAAAATAAAGTTGGTCTTGAAGGAGCTTTACCACAAACAAAAAAATTAATTTAATGAAACAAAAAATATTTTAAATTAAAAAAAATCCAAAAAATTTTTTTGCTTGCAACCGGATTTGAACTCGGAACCTTCCGACTACAAACATTTTTTAACGAAGCATCAGCATTTTTATAAAATCATTGGTTTTCCAGTGAATTGATTTTTGTACGCCTGGTAGCATTGGCTAGGTAGCACTGGATAACCACTGGTGCAAACCTTGGTATATCACTCTAAGCCAATTCTTTGCCAGTGGTTTTTTTTATAAACCACCGAAATTTTTGTAAAAAAAATACTGGTAAAACGCTTTTCGCAAACGCTGGCAAAGCGTCCCAAATGAGTGTTCTGCCAGTGATTTATTTTTAATACCATGGTTACCCAGTGGTATGCCAGTGCTTGATTTTTTGTACCACTGGCGATTTCTGATTGGGTAATATCACTGTACAACAATTTCAAAATTTTTTCTAAAATTACGGATTTCTGACAATGGTAGACGAGACTGGTAGCCGAGACCAAAAAAACTAAACGTGTGTCGGCGTTTTGAAACATCACATCGAAATTTTATATTAGGGGGTTTAAAATTTCCCCGTTTTTCAAATGTTTATTGTGAATCGTCTGAGGAAACCATGTGAACCTTCCATTTTAGGTATACGATGTGTTCAGTGAACTTATGTTAAACACTATAAGGAGCATTTTTGTGGAACATTTTAATCTTCTAACTCTTCAATTAAAGGGACTTTTTTGACGCCAATTCAAAAAGAGACAAAAAAGACCCATAAGTTGAAGAGTAAGAGGGTTAAAATGGTGTACAAAAATATTTCGTGTAGTGTTTTACATAAGTTCGCTGAATAGAATTTATATTAAAATATTAATATAAATCGGTACTGATTTAATCAATTTCCAATAAGTGACTACTTTGCAAGAATATAAAAGTACTTCTACAACTTATTATCAATAGGTCATTATTTTGTATTTTAAAGGAATGCAAAAGGTAATGACCTATCATTACTTGGTAATCTATATGGTATTGACCTGTAATTACCATATTTTTGCTGGGCTAATTCCTTCAGATAACTTAAAGAAGTTAAAAAAATGGAATTCATTTAGTAGGAAAGTAACTAGTTTTTAATGAACCCAGCAGAACCAGACATTACCAAATAATTAAGCGAGTAAGTAACACACAAAGGGTTCTACTACTTACCAGGCTATTTACTCGCTTAATTACTTTTGTTCGCGATGTCCCAAAATTCATGGCGGTCTTTAAACTCTTGCTTACAAAAAAGTGTGAATAACGAGTTACCACCATAGTGAAAAAATATATTGTTACTCAAAATTTAGGAAATAAGTGGTTGCCCAGACGTTAGGGAATAAGTACTTACTCTATATTGTAAAATAATTTGTTCCTAGAACTTCGTAGAGAAATATGGTTAACTCTTTAAATAAATAAATCTAAAAATAAATAAAACATCCAAAAAACTTTAACTTTTTTTGAGGAACCCTTTAAAAAATTTTTTAGATTTTTGTAAAACAGTTTTTGCCTTGGAAAATTTTCTATTTAATTATAAAAATTTTAAGTTGTAAAAATTTATAAAACCAATAAATAAAAGTATTATCCCTCAATTCATAAATGCTTTGTAAAGTTATAGCAGGTTTACAAAACGTCATTTTCATACAAAATTTGTTCAATTAACCTCCTATAATTTAACAAAGCGTTTATGAATTTAGGGGTTAAAATATAAAAAAAAATGAATGTTATTTTAGTTTGACTCAAGATCATAAATTAATATCACTTTCTGTTTAAATTATTTTCAAATCAAAGAAAGATGATACAATTTTTACAAGTAAATTACAAAGAATAAAAATTATTGAAAAAATTCGATAAGACCAGCAAGGCAGAATGCGCATTTTCGGCTTTCGCTACAAAGCCATCATCAGTGCCTTTCGCCTTTGAGTGGGTTAATATTTTGATATTCGTCTACTTATATGAATGTTGAAAGCAAATCGAGTTTGTTATCAACAACTCAACTTAGACTAACATCAACGAAATTTAACAATGCTATTTTTATCCTTTTGTTATTATTACTCTTTTTTGCTTTGAACCTTAATTCTTAAGATATCTCAGCTGATTCTATTCAACTCTGTGTATGATAAACACAGATGTTTGAATTACAACGAACCGTTAAATTTAAATTTAAATGTATTTTATTAAATTATATTTTTGCACCGTGTCAATGTGCAAAAATCCCCCATTTATCTTAAACACATTGACACGGTGCAAAAATATAATTTAATAACATACATTTAAATTTAAATTTAACGGTTCGTTGTAATTCAAACATCTGTGTTTATCATACACAGAGTTGAATAGAATCAGCTGAGATATCTTAAGAATTAAGGTTCAAAGCAAAAAAGGATAAAAATAGCATTGTTAAATTTCGTTGATGTTAGTCTAAGTTGAGTTGTTGATAACAAACTCGATTTGCTTTCAACATTTATATAAGTAGACGATTATCAAAATATTAACCCACTCAAAGGCGAAAGGCACTGATGATGGCTTTGTAGCGAAAGCCGAAAATGCGCATTCTGCCTTGCTGGTCTTATCGAATTTTTTCAATAATTTTTATTCTTTGTAATTTACTTGTAAAAATTGTATCATCTTTCTTTGATTTGAAAATAATTTAAACAGAAAGTGATATTAATTTATGATCTTGAGTCAAACTAAAATAACATTCATTTACTTAAAATAACAGATCAACTAAAAACTTTTACCCCATTTATAAAAAAAAAAAATATTAGAACATTAGTTATTAAATCACCTACACTAAAAATAATACGTTTGTTGGCTGGATAGAAAAATTTGTTACTTAAACAAAATTAATTCCTATTTTTTGGCTTAAAAAAATATGTTGATTTGAAATTTTTTTGTTAAATTCAACAAATCTTAATTTAAGATAAAGAGGGTCTCCGGACTCTCCCCGGTTCTTGTCCATATAATCTAAGGGCATGTAAGAGCACTCCAAATGAGCAAACATTTTGTCCGTTTTGCTCTATCTGGCTTAGTTTTCGAGATATGGGTCACTTTATGAAATGGAAAATTTTTATTCAAAATTTCCGAGGGTCCAAGAGGGTCTCCCGACTCTCCCCGGTTCTAGTCCATATAATCTAAGGGCATGTAAGAGCACTCCAAATGAGCAATCATTTTGTCCGTTTGGCTCTATCTGGCTTAGTTTTCGAGATATGGGTCACTTTATGAAATGGAAAATTTTTATTCAAAATTTCCGAGGGTCCAAGAGCCCGCCGAGGTTCATTGTTGGATAGAAATAACCTTTTCACGGGTGTTGAACAGTTAGGGGTAGTCGAAATATACGGCAATTTTGCTCTATTTCTCTTAGTTTTCGAGATATGGGCAATTTTAAAAATCGGGAGGGAAATAAATAGCGTTATCTTTAAAACTTCGGATACACTGGTGGTCCCATCTACCAGGTAATAACAGAAACATGAGAATAATATATTTTAACAATAAATTGTGTAAAATTTATCGAATGGGTCCTTAAAAATTACACAGTACAACACTAAAAATGCATCGGGTATGCGACATATCAATTCTGATAGATTTTAAGATGAGTATCACGAATGTGAACACCAAATTTTAATATTAGCTCTAGTTTTTGAAATATTCGCAAATTTAACTTTTAGCAAAAAGTCAGTTTTTTCATTAAAATTTCTTATTTATTCATATACTTGACTAAACTACGGATAATTTTTTATATGGTTTAAAAGTATAGACTTTGGGCTTTCAGAACTATATTTACTTATTTCGATTAGGGAAAGGATCTAGGATATATTTGCAATTAAAGTCAAAACTTTACTTGTTTTCCTATTTTGCAAATCTAGTAAAATGTCTTAATCGGATTTGTAAAGTCTTAACACATGACGTAAATTCATATTCCACTAAATTCTTTTGTCAAAAAAATCACAGCTTTGGCATCAATATTTTCCGAAATTCAATCTGAAACACAAATTTTATCGCCAATTTACTAAAATGTATATTTTTGTTAAAGTCGATTTCATTTAAAATTTTGGGTGGAAGTATGCTTTGATTTCGATTTAATTTAAAATTTTGGGTGGGAGTATGCTTTGACTTGGTTTATTTTTGGAGCATTCTAATTGGTTAATTTATTTTCAACCAATCAAATTGTTTTAAAATATAAATATTTTTGTAGGGGTTTCATACACAAAATGAACAGAACCGTATGTTTAACAATAAAACGGACTAAATTTTAAATGCTCTTTTATAGTACTTTTTTGAACATGCATATTTTAAAATCGTTAGTTTTTGCACTTAAATTATCTAAAACTTTGTTGAAATTGATTAGAAAATATGTGTATTACCTATTTCAATGGTTTTAACTGAGATTTTTAATTTTAGATTCGTCACAGACTCCTTAATTTTTAGGTATTAAAAAAATCAATATTTTTCAGCTTTAGCCAATTTTTACTTAAAATTAAAATATAAAGTGAGACATTTTTTAAATAAATTAAGTAACATGAGATGTTTAGTAATGGTATAAATTAAAAAAATTTGATATTCCTTTCATCGCAGATTAATTATTAACGAAATCGTGAAAAAAGAGAAATTTAAATGCATATGTAGTGAATATAATCGTAGCTGTCAAAACGTGCGATATATCAAATTAAAGGGCATATTTCATCCTATTAAAAGTTTGCTAAGAGTAAAGTAAACAACACAACATACTGAGAATATGTAATATTCATTTTAATCAGTAATTTTTTTTAAATAAACAAAAAAAAATGCATGTAAGTAATTTTTGTTAGTTATTTTGACTAATTTTTGGTCCATTTTATTAACAGTCAAAAAAGAAAAAAAAAATGTAAGTTGAATTTAATGAAATGTTAGTTGTCCTGTTTTAAGTGAAATTTCAATTGTTTTGAAATAGATTTGCAAAGGTCTTTACATACAAACTATTTTAGAGTTTTAAAATCTGATTATACACTTTTCGGGCGAAACATTGATTTACAAAATTTGCAGATAAGAAACAAAGGGAGCGATATCTTAATTTGGGAGAGTAAGAGTTAATTAATTTTTCTAAGGCTGCCTTCCCTTATAAGTGTTTAAAATACACAGACAAACAACAAAAAATGGGAAGCATATGATTTCAGTTTTACGTGCCACAGGAAATTCCAAACCAACATTACGCGGATAAAACTTTTGAAAACAAAAAAACCAAAAATGTTATTTAGTAAAACTGAAATAAAAAAACAACTTCATTCAAGCTTTACAACAAATATACCTGTATGTGGCAGTTTGTGTTCATATGCCTGCCATATGTTTAACGTATACATATTTGTTGTTTGCAAAATAAATTCAGTTTTTCGTGATGTTTAAAAAAAAAAAAACTTACCTTCAGTACCGTTGGCCAACTCAATGGCTACTCCATTTTCACGTCGCCATATAATTGTCGGCTCCGGTGAACCGGTAGCAGCGCATTTGAGCGTCACATTACTACCCTCACGTACAACCATATCCGTACTAGTAGGATAATCTAGTATATCCGGTGGTACTATTGGTTTTTTTTGTTGGTAAGGATGTGATGTTTGAGTTTGTTTTAAATATCAGGTAATGTGAGAAAACAAAAAACATACAGTCAATATTATTATTAACCGTCAGCGAATATCATTTAACAAAAAAAAAAAAAAAAAATCAACACAAAAATTAAGTGTTTTTTGGGATATTAATTTAAAAAATATATATATTAAAGTTTGTTATTATTATTTATTTATTTTTTTTCACGGAAGTGTTAGTTTATTGTTGTAATAATTTCGATTCCAAAAAAGGACAATATCCCGTCGCCATTAACAAAAAATAAAAAAAAATCACACCATCCAATATCATTCATTCCAAATTTTGTGTTTTTCGTAAAATAATGTTAGTTTTGCATGTTTTTTGTTTGTTTAAATAAAGTTTTTTTTTTTTGTTTTTTTATTTTATTATATTTTGAGTGATTTTATTTATTCCACAATACAGCCATCATCGCCACAGTTAGTGTTTGTATTTTGATCACCATCATCATAGTTATAGTTTTGTTTTTTTTTTTATTGCAATATTCAGTCACCCGCCATCATTTGTAATATTTCCATCGTTGGTTGTTGATGATTGTGTTAACCATTGTATTTAAAAAGTAATTAGTTTTTACGTTATTGTAATTGTTATTGTTGTTTAGTCGATTTGGTTGAATATATTTGCAATTTGGTGTTGGTAATATGAAAAGAGAAAAGGGAGTTTGTAAAAAAATATTGTATTAGTTTTGCAATATTGTGAAAGATTATTAAAGAACTTAAAGAAATCAGATTTCGTGGCACTGTTTCCAATTTAGCATCTACCAGGAAATATTTTCAAGTTGCTATTAGCCAAAAATCTTGTAGCTTTTTATCAACCGTTAAATCTTTTTAAAACCTACCCAGCAAAAATGTTAAGGACTACTTCAAAAAGAATGACTATTTTATCAACATCCAACAAAATAATATTCAAAAATAAAATAAAACAATTACAACAACACATACCGACATTACTCACAAGCATAGTTTTCTGCTGAAAAATTGTTAAATTTACAGCAGTATCGGTTCTTTCCTATCACACGCACGTGTTAAATTCATTTATGGAAATGCCAAAGAAGAAATGTAACTAGGTAGATTCTACTAAAAATTACAATTAAAAAAGCGATGAAGGTATTTACTTTTAAAACAAATAAAAATGTAGTTATTTTTTACTGTTGAAAAATAACTTACAACTGCGTTAAAAATAACTAAGAGTGTCGTAAAATTAACTGACAAATTTTTACTACAAAAACTTATAAATAAATGACAAAAATGGCAAAAACTACTACTTTTTTTCAGTTAATTTCTTTAATATTATAAAGATATATTTTAATAAAAAAAGAAAAACACATTTTTTTTCTTTCTATTATAAAAAAAAATGTGTAATTATGTCATCGCACACTCTCAATAACTTTACCATAAAAGCTCAATAGTTATTTAAAAAGTAAATCGGTAAGGTTGTTTCAATTGAATAAGCTATTAAATTGCAAAGAAATATGCATATTTTTAAAATTTTTCTATCAGTCATTCAATAAACTAAATACACAAAATATGGACTTTCGGTATAAGTTAAAATATTCAGTCAAAATTTTTTGTCAAAAACAATAAATTTTTACAATACAATCAATTTTAAAATAAACGAGAAATCTATTATTTTTTATCAACTTTGCCTGTTAATTGCAGAGTCCGCTATATTAATACAACGAAATTTTTAGAAAATCGAATAAAACTTCTAGTCCTGAAATGAAAATTTATATTACTTTAATTATATGGGTGTCCCTTAAAAATAGATTTGTCATTACACCCCCCAGTTTTATTTTTTTGGAAAACGTTAACCCGTGCCCAAAGTTGGACGAAAATTTACCATATATTGATAAAAAAAAAAGTCTCAACTGGATAAAACTAATTATTTTATGTAACGTGATCCTTGTGGGGTTAATTTTTATACTTTTGGCCAAAAACGCCCCTCTAGGAAATCTACAGAATAATACCTTTCATAATTTTCGCAGAAATATCACTTTGAATGAATAAAAAAAAATGTTTCCACTTGATAAAAATTATTATTTTGTGTAACTTGATCCATATAGGGTTATTATTCTCACTTTTCACAAAAAAAAAGACCCACTAGGAAATCTACAGAATAATATTTATCAGATTTTTATTAAATTGGGATATGCGATAGAGGGTACAAAAGTAACGAACAAGCGCAATTCTCTATAGCCCCAATCTTATTTTTAAGGGTTAAAAGGATGGGGTCAAAAGTGTCCGTATGCTAGTAGCAATTTTAGTTTTGTAATCGTATTAGATTCTAATTAAAAGCTTTTGTTTATTATTGCTTTCTATTTGGAAAGACGTTATTCTGAAAACTCCCAAGTGGGCTTTTTTGCCGAAAAGTGAAAACATTAACCCTATATGGATCAAGTTACACAAAATAATAATTTTTATCAAATGGAAAAAAGTTTTTTTTTGATCAATTTGAAGTGATACTTTTTCGAAAATTATGAAAGATCCCAGCGAAAAAAGAGACGCCGAAGCAGTAGAAAAAGCACTACAATTGATGATCTAGATGCAATTATTTTTTAACATAAACACTAATGATCTTAACATTGAGTTGTCATAGGAGAGGAGTGCTACCACTTCAACATCTTTTTAGTACTTTTTGAACGAGTGCAAAGAAAACCATTTTTCACCACTTAAAAGTAAAAAAAAATTCTTCGGAAAAAAAATTATATTTTTCTTATTTTACAAAAGTTCTTTTATTGCCGCCACCGCTATCGAAATATCTAGAGCTCTACCGCTGAGCTATTCTTTGATATGAAAGTTGACTGGTATAAAAACACCACTTTGTTACTGCGAGATAATGTTCTTCAATAAGAGTACTTATTTTTTTTTCTGACTTTAGTTATGGATGGCAAAGAGTACTTATTAAACAAGTGTAAAAGATGCACGCCAATTTAATATTGTTTTCAGTACTATTTTTACAGGTGCATAAAAAGCAATTTCTCACCAATTTTTTTATATATACATATTTCTAAAAATTTTAAAATTAAAAAATATTAAATTTAAACAAATTAATTATAAATATTAAAAAAAAATTAATAGAATAAAAAAAAAATATTGGTCCCGCCGGGAATCGAACCCGCGACCCTCTGGTTGCGAATGATACCAAAATCACTTTTCAGGATCACTTTTAGAGCAATTACTCTTTAGAAGCAATACTTAAGTGATTTTTTAATGTTGTTCAGAAGTAATTCTAAAAAAGCTGTTAAAATATACTAAGGGATACTTTGGAAGAAATGAAGGTTTGATTTTTGATTTTTTGAAGTCGGTTAGAATTACCTCTAAAAAAGCAGTAAAAATACACTAACGAATACTTGTGAAGCAGTGAAAGAAGTAGTTTGTAAAGCATTACTTCCTTTTTTTTTGTTGCTGGGTATGTACATATTTTTAAAAAATTTTAAATTAAAAAAATATTGAATTTAAAGGAATTATTTATAAATATAAAAAAAAAATAATAATATAAAAAAAAAAAAAATTAAAAAAAATAAATAATATTGGTCCTGCCTTGAATTGAACCTTCGACCCTCTGTTGGAAATGCCGAATGATATCAAAATCACTTTTAGGGCAATTACTCTATAGAAGGAATACTTAAGTGAGTTTTTGGATGTTGTTCAGAATTAATTCTAAAAAAGCTGTAAAAATATACTAATGAATACTTTGGAAGCAATGAAAGAAGTAATTTTTTGAAGTTGTTCAGAAATACTTCTAAAAAAGCAGTAAAAATGCACTAACGGATACTTGTGAAGCGGTGAAAGAAGTTGTTTGTAAAGCATTACTTCCAATTTTTTTTGCTGGGTAGTAAAATAAGAACTATAAAAAAAATACTGTCAAATTTGTAGAATTTAGTTTCATTTCAGTTAACTTTTAGTTAATTCCAAATGATAAATTATACTGTATCCTGTAATGACAAATTATTTGACTAAAATTTTGTTAACTTTTAGTAAACAAAAAAATAGCAAAAACAAACTGTTATTTCCAGGGACCGAAAATAACTTCTGTTTTTGAATTTTTAAATTAAAAAAGCATATAGAACCGAATATCGGAGAACTAATTCTAATGATCCTTGTGGACTAGGCTTCCAAAAAATGCTTTGCTTTTTAAATTTTTGACTTTCGTTTTTTGGGCAAAAATAAAAGTTATTTTATGAGTTGTATTTATCTGAGCAAAAATAAAACTTATTTTCTGACTTTTATTTTTTCAAGCAAATATAAAAGTAATTTTTTGACTTTTTTTGAGCAAGAGTAAAACTTCTTCAATGATACCTGAAAATTGCCATGGAGCTGGCTTTAATAGGGAGTTCACATATTTTTATATGTCTGATATGAATAATTTAATATTTTAATGTGTTTTTAGACCAAAAAATAAAAGTCAAAAAATAGCTTTTATTTTTGCTCAAAAAAATAAATACATTTGTGCATACTATTGTCTGTGGTGATAACAGAATTTCGGATTTACTGGTTGTCGTGGTTACGAGGAAGGTATCTCAGGTTTCACATATCAATTTCGATAAAAAGTGAGTGGGACAAAGTGAATTTCGAAAACTGACGAAACAAACATTTATTCATACATTTCTCCGTCCCAGCAAAAAGTATTCTTTTGAATTGGTTAAAGTTAAAGCATTAACACGATGCGTATCAATAAGAGAATACTTGAAAAATAATCAAAACATATTAGAAAATGCTCAGTTCAGTCCTAACAGCGATTAAAGTTGATTGCGTTAGTGGCTTTAGTTAGAAAAGAGTGTAAACATTTCTCTCCTAAATAGGGCTCTGAGAACTGTATGAGCTTAACTCCAAAAATTTAATTTCATTCTACACCAATTTAAAAAGTTTTAATATTTAAATAAAATTCTGTCTTAACTTTTTACCTCATTACCACTTCTTCAGTTCATTCTTTTTCATATTATTATTATTATTATTATTTTTTTTTACCAGACAATTGAGACATTAAAATAAAATTTTATGAATTAATTTCAGTTGAAAAAACAAACAAAATATGTGATTTAATTTATTAAATACTCAACACATGTTGACACTCTGCCAACCATTTAGCAGCCACTATTAAAAAACTGTCAATGCTAGTAGCAGTGGAGGAGTAGGGAAATGGGAATACATAAAATAATAACGAAATTTAAATAAATGTGGCAGCAGCAAAAAAATATGGTCAACAACATATAGTTGGATACCATAGGAAGTGAAAAAGGAATGTCATAACAGCATGGTATAAATATTAGGGGGTCCAAATAAACGAAAATTATTTTATTTTTTTTTTTTTAATTTAATTATTTCGGGAAATACATTAATTGCATTAAATAAAATAAATGTGCTGAAATCCCAAAACTTATTTGACAAGTTGTCAAAAATGATCTGTTGAAGGCATGTCCCTAGCCGGATTTCATTCTTGCCTAAGGAAATCGTCAGGGGACGACGTTTTTAAAATTTCTAGAAATATTTGTTAAGTTAAATTACAAACTCAATGAGAATTTCGTGTTCTCTTCTAGGAGCGTTATTTAACAATTAAAATATCATAGAAAAAACAAAAACAACAGCAAAAAATTTACCACAATTGGCTTTGTCATCTTCCAATATACTATCAATGTAGTGACATCCATTCGTGTATAAACAACAATAGAAAATAATACGTTTTCTAAAGTGTCAGTAACATATAAATTTCCACGAGAACTTGCATATTAGTTTTTTAAAATATATTTTTATCGGGATCAATTGCATTAAAGAAATTAAATGTGCTAAAATCCCAAAACTTATTTGACAAATTGTGAAAATTAATTGTGTAACCTTATGCTCTTGTCATATTTGAAAAAATTGTAACAAATTGTTTAATAAAAATACTACAAAATTTTTTTCAATATTTGACTACGCCTACCTTGCCCACTTTGTACAAAAGTAAAAAACCAGTACAGATTTTTCTTTGTGTTACACCGAGCTATACATACCCAAAGTTTGACATTAATACGATATATGTTTTACTAGCTGGATATTTGGTGTGGAATGTCTCATATTTATTTAAGGGGTTATATACTGTAGCATCAGCATTTTAAAGAGCATATTTTAACGGTTGTCAAAAATTTAAATAACAAAGTTTACAAATTATTAGTTTTACATTTTGCCAACAAAAATATACAGACAGGGTAGCCACTTCATTATTTTCCTTTTTTAAAAAAGGCAAAATCGTCTGCCATTGTACAGCCTTCATTAATTATTATAAAATTAAAATGTAAGTAATTGTTAATGCCAGATAAATACTGTAGTCCCTACCGTGGCCCGATTTTTATTTTTTTAATTCTTTTTAACAAAGTTGCCATACAAAATTAAAAGTTCTCTAAAAAGCCAAGAAAAACACCTTTGCTCGGGGATATAATATTTATTTGACTAAACTTCACAAAAGGGCCACGATAAGGATTAGAGTTTTTTGTTGCCTACGAAAGAAAAATTTCGAATCGAAATCGGTTAACTCTCCTTGGCTATACAGTGGCAGCCGATTGTGAATTCATGGTTGTGGGAAAACGTGTTGAGATCTCCAAATTTTCTACACGTTTACTAAATTTGGGATGAATCGGTTAAAGGGTATTTCATATATTAACCCTAATATTCTTAAAAACGATGGTAGAGAATTTTTTTAGACATTTCATTTCAGTCAAAATGCTTTTATTTCATACATTTTTTAATTTATTTTATATTTGTTTCTTATTTTTTATATACATTGATTTCTTTTACAGCTTATAAAAAGCCATCCCTCAAAATGTGCCTTCGCCCACCATCAAGGAATCGTCATTGGCTTTTCTTTAAAGACTGCATGTAATTCTTGCATCTTTGATGTAGTTTTTTTTCATTTGATTATGCGATATATTGAATTAAATAAATAATAATTATATATATAATAATAATTGAATAAAATAATTAAATAAAAACAAAATAATAAAAATGCAAAAAATGTAAAAAATTAAATGTCTGTAAAAAATTTAGTTAAAACTACTAAAAATTTGTTAAAAATGATGCCGCAGAAAATAACTTTTAAATTAACAGTTTATTTTTTCCATAACAGCAAAAATAAAACTGTTAAAAATACAGAATTTTAGTTATATTTAAGTTAAATTTTTGTTCATATAAAATACCAAATTAATCTGCTAAAATTAAAATTTTAAATTTTCTAATTTTTTTTATATTTAAGACAGCAGTTTACAATATTTTTAGCAAATATTTCTATTGATTTGGGTAAAAAATAGCAAAAATTTGTATATGGGTGATATCAAAAAATGTGATAAAAACCGTGTAACCACCTAATTTCTAATGCATGGATTACATTTGAGTTACATATTTCGATATATATCAGCGCACTGCCACCTGTTTTATAAAATTTAAAACAATCTGACCAATTTTTGGTTAATACATAAAAATTGTGACCAATTTTATAGGCCAAATGTACACTCCGTAACAAGTAACTCATAAGGTTTTTTAACTTTAATAGCTTATATTTTAATAACCAATAAAGCTAAACACTAACTGTAAGAATTTTTATGAAGAGGAAAAGTGGCGTTTTTAATAAAAATTAATACATTTTACAAACTTTTTCGTATATTTTAGCTATCACGACTTCAACTCCGTAACGATTTTTCGTCATAATTTTTGATAAAAATGCATATACCAGATTTTTGGAGTTATCTATTATTTATATTGCGAAAAGTATAATGTTATTTATACTCAAATGATCGTTGGACTGTAAGTAATCATCCAGCATAACAGACTTGACGCTTTTCTGCAGCATGTAACATTCTCGAGATGAAAAAGATGTCTTTAATAAGATTTGAAAAAATGTTGTAAACTCCGTTCCTAATTTTTACACCAAACTATTTAACGAGTAAGAAAAACAATGTCATATTTGGATTCACCTTGTAGGCATTATGCGATTTTGTTTCGGAAAAAAATTCTGACAAAGCGTTTCTGAAAGAAAACGACAAAAGTAACCAAATGTAAACTCCGTAACTGTAAACTCCGTAACCACAATTGTTTGCATCAGGTTTCATTCAAATAAATGTTTATAAATGTTGAAAATATTTTAAAATAACCATAAACAGAGGCGATTCAACTAATATTTATGCGTCAAAAGACGATTCAACTAATAATTTTGCGTCAAATCAAAAAAAGTTATCAGTTTTTTACCCTAAGCTGCTGGAGCGAAAAACGATTGATTTTGCACTTCATTGGTTTTGAATCGATATTTCGAGTCGTTACTGACATTAGTTTGTCAAATTAAATTTGTTTCACACAATTTAAGAATTTTTTGATCGCGAAATGTTATGTTTTTAATATATTATTTTGTAACTGCGCAACCGCTGTTTGGATTTTAAAAAATTTTATATTTTTGAAAAGCATTTAAAAGGAGCAAAAATATAAAATTAAGAAAAAAATAAAAAATTTTTTTCGCGGAATGAATTGTATTTTTATTCGCGAAACCGCCAATTTGATAAACACAAATTATATATCATTGGAAAGCAAGTTGAAAACCCAAATACGAAAAATTAATAAATTGAAGAAAATTCGTACGCATTTTTTTTTGTTATATCTTTTGCTTGCAGAAATGTAAACCCCGTTACAACAAAAAAAAATTAAAATTGTGCAAAAAAAGTTATTGCGACAACTTGTAGAAGAGATTTTTTGCAATTAGGTTTATAATGACTAAACTTACTGATTCCATTATGAAAAAACCGAAATATTAACACTTTTTTCTTCTCACAAATTTGGCCCAAAAATGTATCACATTTTTTGATTTCACCCAAATATAACAGTTTGTTTTGCTAGTTTTAGTCTACTAATATTTAGTAAAATTTTCTGTAGATTTTACAGTACAATTTGTCATTTTAAATTACCTAAAAGTTAACTTAAATATAACTAAAATACACAAATTGCTTGCTCTTGAACGTAAAAACCATATGTCAGTGACAACATTTGCGAAAAAGGAGACACGGAGGAGATTGGAAGATAAACAAAAATTTAAAAGTAGAATGTTTGTATGTATGTGTTTGATCACTTCTGAAAGTAAAACAGAATAACTGAAAGATGAATAGGAAAGAAAAACTATGAATTAACTACATTGCATTACAGGTCTTGCTTGGGTGAGATGGCTAAGCTGTCGCAATTTAGTATTGTTACGTTTGTAATGTAGGAATAGGTAAAATTGGAAAATTTATCATATAGAAACAATCAGAGCTTTGAAGAATTAATTCATTAATTCAATTTTTCAATTCGGAATTAAAAATTCGATGAATTAATTCACTAAGCACCATATATTGAATGGAATTAATTCATATTTGCTTTCGTTCTAAAATTGCTTATTTAAAAATTTTATTTGTACATTATTGTTTTCTTCTACTGAACGGTAGAAAATAGGCTTTGAATTCAGTGAACTTATTTTATTTTTTTTTAATTCAGTGAACTTATTTTTTTTTTCAATTCAGTGAACTTATTTTTTTTTTTTAATTCACTGAACGAAAATGAAATTGAACGAATTCAGTAGTGAATTAATTCAGTAAGGAATCAATTCACTTTTTTTCCGTTCGATTTATAAAATTGAACGCGTTCACTGGTGAATTAATTCATTTGATTTAATAAAAAGAACTATTGCAATTGAATTAATTCTTTGAGTTTGTTGTTTGATGAACGCATTCTGTTGAATGAATTCAGTGAATTACTTAAGAAAAGGAATTCATTCAATTCTAAAGAAAATTGAATTCGATTGGTAGTGAATTCAGTCAAAAAGGAATTAATTTTTCAAAGCTCTGGAAGCAATGTGGTAATAAAATTTAAACAATAATACAATTTAATAGAAAATCACTTATGAAGCCTGTCCATTAGACTGTACCTCCTTACAGGCAAAAAAAGTGCGCCGTACACCCTCCAATATGAAGTATTTTTGTAAGGCAATTTCAAAAAAAAATTTTTATTTTTTTGCCGAACGTAGGGATCGCCATTTTACATTTTTCGTTATATCATTGGTATTTGCAGTCGGATCTTAAAGTATGATACATTGACCCCTACGTTCGGAAAAATTTTTTTTTTGAAATTGCCTTGCAAAAATACTTCATATTGGAGAGTGTACGGCAAATTTATTTTTGCGGTACGGTCTACTGTCCATTAGACCGTACCACTTTACAGGCAAAAAAAAAAGGTCGCCGTACACCCTACAATATGAAATATTTTTGCAAGGCACTTTGAAACAAAAAAATTTTTTTTGCCGAACGTAGGGGTCGCCATGTGTTTACAATTTTCAGAGAAAAAGGTTTATTCTTCTTCTTAACCTCAAACCTACTAAATTAAAATTCTGTAAATTTAACAGTTTTATTTTTGCTATTCTTATTTTACTAGTGTTTAGCAAAAAAAATCTGCTAACTTAACATTTTTTCTGCAGCATCATTTTTAACTAATTTTTAGTTGCTTTCTCTGCGATTTTTACAAATTTATTTCTATGGGTGTTCTATTTATTATTGCTATACTTTTTTGAAAAGATAATTAAATTTAGATTTTGACTCTGACGTTACTTGACACTGGAAATAGACTGCATAACAATTTTTTTCAACAACCTAAAAAGGGTAGTATTTTTTCGCCTTGTTAACACTTGTTGTTAATAAAATTTCAATCAATTTCTACGCTAACTTTTCCAAAAGTCACCAAATTACATATCAGTAATTTTCATATTAAAGTAATTTAAGAAGAAAATTAACCGAATCGAATTCTGAAAATTTATTTTGAAATATCTTCCTAGATCTTTGAATATCTCTAATACACATACTAACCAGTATATAGGTAGTTGAACTAAAGGCAAAACAATAAAAATAAAGTCAATTTTAAATTTTGTTTGTGTTAAATAAAGAAAAAATACCACAGTTTTGAGGTTAAATAATGAAGAGGAAAAAATTCATTTAATTTTAGTGGCAATTATGGTAACAATTAATAAAAATATATGGTTAATATAAAGAGTTCGTGTGGAAATAAAATGTAAATGAACTCATTTTGGTTCACACATCAGTTTTTGAACAGCAGCTTTTAAGAATTTTATAAATATATTAAATATTGGCTACTTATATTCGAGAGAATTATTTCAATTTTAGCTTAATTCGCCTAAACTGAATTCAGCTTGAAGAATTGAATATATCACATTCCATCAATCCATTCCTTTAGAATTAATGCATAGGCTTTATTCCGAAAGCTTTATATTAAATGGAATGCTGAAAATGCTATTATGGCGAAGTCATTCCTTATAGAATTGCAATCATAACTTTTTTTCATTAATTCTAATATTTTACAAATTGCTTATCAAAATTGTCATTTCATTCAATTCGTAAAAGATTTGAAGTATGAATATACTAATGATCCTTGACACTCTGGTTTATAATTATAAATTAAATAAATATGTGACATATTTTATGGATTTAATATTGATATCATAGACACAATCCATAAAAATAATGAAGGCAATTAATAGATTCAAACCATAATTTAAAAATGCAAACATTTCTTTTAATCTTTTACGAAACGAATGAAATAAAATCTATCAGCGCTTTTGCAGTAGCATTTAATTTATAAAATATTTTATCATTCAAGAGAATGATCATTATAAGAATAACGAATTCATGAAAGAATTCATTCACATATTAGTAAATTTTGAATTAAAAATCCAAAAGTGAATTAAAGAATTAATTGAAGCGAATCTATACTTATAGTAAATCATTAAACATTTTAATAATACATTTTTTCACATCTTGGAAACTTCACTTGGCTGAAATAATTTTTTTTTTAGAAATTTTACTTATTTCAGTGTAATGTAGTATTGGAAAAAACATCAAGGGAATTTCTATTTGAAATCCAATAACAGATTGTAACTGATGAACTTAAAATCCTAAAAAAGGGCTTTAGAAAGCAATTTTTGTGTTGCGCTTTTTAAACGAACATGTCGAACTTACAACAAGATTTTTTATAACATATTCCTATTTACGTCGCATTTATAAAAATTGTTAAATTTTAAATAGGAAAGTAACGAATATTATCACAATTATTACTTTTTAACCTACCTACAACATCTAAGTAACCCATTTGTGATTTCATTGGATCTGTATTAATTTGACACATATACCAGCCCTTATCACTCTCCTTAATATCTTTGATACGCATTGTCCAGGTTTTATGTTCAGAATTTGTAATGCCGATTCTTTGATTTTTTGTAATAACATGATTTTGTATAGTTAAAATTGTTTGGGTATCAACTCTTAACCACGCCACCTGAAATTAAAAAAAAAAAAAAATTAAGTATATTATTGAATAGAAATTATTTCTGTGACCTTTTAGCTTAAAAATGAAAACATATTAATTGTTTAAAATTTAAATAGATTTTCACTTAAAATTAATTTTCATTAAGTCCTTAAAACTTTACGAGCTTTAAGTTCATGTTGCATAAAAAGGATTTAACTATTTTGTAATAAGCCTTCCTTGACCTAACCCGGTGACACCTATTACAATAATAAGCTAAATGCCTTTATTTTACACTTACTCAAATATACTTGCTTACATACACAACCCACATGCAAACTTTTACGCATTTATTTACAGCCAAAGAAAAGACTGGTTAGAATTCAAAGATTGTTAAAAACAGCGCAAAATGAAAAGAAAACAATTGCTGAATATGTTGTTTATTTTTTCGGTTTTTATTTAAATTCCGAATAAACAAAAAGTGTCAGTTTACTGGACAAAGTGCGACCTAGTGATAACGATGTCATTATAACTTATTTTGGTGATACCATACGCATGGGTGGAACCTTGTTCTTTCCCAACAAAATTGTCGGATGCAAAGAACCGGTTGTAGAACAACTTGTACTTGCATGCAATCCGTTCTACTTTATCTACCTTCGGTGATTTTTGTTTGAGTTTGTCCCCAAAGCAACAGGTTATTTTCCTCTGAAGTAGAAAGGTTGCTTTGCAACCGATTCTAGAACCAGTTATAGAACTGGTTCTAAGACAGAGAATCCCTACATTTCGACTCCTAGGAATCAGTTCTAGAGCCTGTTACATGGAACCGGTGGCAAAAAGACCTGTTCTAGAACTAATTCAGAGGTAACCAGTTCAAACAAATTTTGCTGGGTGTCAGTTTAGACACTCTTCCTTTTTTAATTAGGTTAAAAACAACCATAACTGAAATTTTCTTTTTCGAATATATTTAGTGGTTGTTTTCTTCATTTTGCGCGGTTTAAAAATTTTTAGGTTTTCAAATATGTGCTCAGCTGATACTAAAGTAATACTAAATAGTTACTCAACTTCAATAGCGAAAAAATTTAAAAATTAGTTATTTTAAATAAAATTTTGTGAAATGTAATAATATTTTTGTGGAATATAATATTAAATTAGAAAAATTAATGTTGGCCTTCACGGCCAAAAACAAAATTTAATATGAAGATAGGTGGAATTCAATTGGCAAAAAAATTCGGTGTCCTACTACTGAGGCTTTTTTCCAGGTGTATAACTGTAATTCAGTTACAGGATTTAGTTTGCGTGGGTGAATTGATCATGAACTAATAATTTTTTTTGTATTTTTGAACACAGAAAACAGATTCGTGCTTACAACCGAATTTTTATTCCCTACACCACTACGTGGTCAGTTTGTGCTGATGTTTGTAACACCAAAAAATATTGGTCCTAGACCCACCTTATAGTATACTGATCGGCTCAGAATCACTTTTTATTTCGATTTAATGATGGCACCCTGTCCCTCCATGCATTCTTGGTTAAAATCGGTCCATGTTTAGACCTAGTGCCCATATAAGGGTCCCCCCAAAATTGGCTTAGTTACACGCTGATATTTCAATGAAATTTGGTTCGTTGACTCACATGGTACCAAGGAAAAAGCCTATTGATTCTAGATAGGATCGGTCCATATTTGGACCTATCGCCCATATGGGCTATATTTTCGATTTTCTCTTCCTTTATGATTTTATAGAAATTTTTGACACAAGTCTGTTTTAACACATTCAAATTTCGGATTCAAACATTAGTTGGCTTTAAATCAGACTGGTGTAGGGTATTATATAGTCGGCATGTCCGACTTTAACTTTTTTACTCGTTTGCCAATCGAGTGGCTTGGTTATGTAACCGAATTTTTCAATTTTGAAAACTGAATATCAGTAGAGTCAATAGTCATTTAATAATGGTAACATAATTTCTAATACCTCAACAATAATTTGGTAGTCAAAACCGAAAAATTCTGTTGTCACAACCAAAGCTTTCGTTTGGCAATATATTCGGTTGTAAGCACGGATCTGTTTTCTAAGTGTACCTACACAGAGAAAACAGATTCGTGCTTACAAATGATTTTGTTGCCAATCGACTGGCTCGATTGTGGAAACCGAATTTTTTTTATGGGGTCGTTTAAAACGAAGCTTGTATCATGTTATCAAAATTCAATTACTTTCGTTGTTATAAATACCCAGTCAGAAAAATACAAACGGGAAAGCGGTGGCAAAGCACTTTAACAAGTTGTACAAGTACTGGCAAAAAGTGCTTTCCCATTCCCAAAATGATAACATCATTAGACAAAAGGACCGGCTGTTCAAAAGGCGCCGGAAAAGCACTGGAGGAACAAAATTTTTGAACGTTGGCAAAACGCTGACAAAACCAATAAACAGGTGGCCTGGAAATATATTTTGCAAAATAAAATTTAAAAAAAGTTCATATGTATTTTTTTTGGTCCTGCTGTGATTTGAACCCAGGCCGTCAGATTGGCAGACGATTGATCTACCCACTGAGCTAACGACACATATAATACTTGGTGGCTAAACACATAAATGAGTGATATCAACTGGACATCTACTGGCTGTGCTAAAATGCTAGTACTGGCAAACAATTTTTTGTAACTAATATGCCAGCTTTGGGAGAGCAAAAAAAAAGTTGGTCTGGAAGGAGCTTTCCCACAAACAAAAATTGTCTTTATAAAATAAAAAAAATTTTAAATTAAAAAAATTTTTTTGCTTGCAACCGGATTTGAACTCGGAACTTTCTGACTACAAACTTTTTTTAACGAAGCGTCAGCATTTTTATAAAATCATTGGTCTACCAGTGAATTGATTTTTGTACCAATGGTGGCATTAGCAAAGTAGCACTGGATAACCACTGGTTGCAAACCTTGGCATATCACTCTAAGCCAATTCTTTGCTAGTGATTTTTTTTATAAACCACCGAAATTTTTGTAAATCAAATACTGGCGAAACGCTTTTTGCTAAGGTTGGCAAAGCGTCCCAAATGAGTGTTCTGCCAGTCATTTATTTTAAATACCGTGGTTACCCAGTGGTATGCCGGTGCTTGACTTTTTGTACCACACACAGAAAATAAATTGGTTGGAATTCTATCGGAACCAACGAAATATTTTAATTTATTTATTAATAATTTTAATTGCAGTTATTTAAAATTCATCATCAGGAAAGTTATATTTATTTGTGAACAAAAAATATATATGATGAACCAAAACACTGTCACATTATCCAAAATATTGGCTTTTCTAACCAATATTGAAAAATTACTAACTTCCACATTACCTTCAATACCAACAACCACCAATTTATCGAAGATTTAGTTATTTAAATAAAATATCGGCAGCAACAATTTAGTATCAGTTGTGTTTCAATAAAATCGATCGCTCTATCCAAAGTATTAGTTTTTCCAATCAATTTAAAATTTTTTTTAACTTTAGTAGCTTTAACCATTAACTTCCATTATTTTGGTAATTTTAATAATATATTGAGACAAGGAACAGAAATTTTATTTATCATAATAAAATTTTGGAATCTATCATATTTTTTCGTTTCATACATATGCGTGTTTAAATTCTAGGTTAGACAACAACTAAACGTAAGTATCTGTGGCGCAGGAGGTAGAGTCACAGCCTTATAGCCTTAGAGATTTGAGTTCAAACCTCAACCAAGGCATTACTTTTTTTTTTAATAATTTTTTTATTGATTCAAATTAAAAGACACAATTGATTTTCTGTTGTGAATATAATTTTATTCAAAAACAAATTATTCAAATTTTCAACCTAAAGAAATTCAAATTTAAAATTTGACAAAAAAAAATTTATGTCGAGTTTAGCCTAGAGGAAAAGCAATGTGCTGACAAACGGAAGGTCGCCGGTTCAATCCCAGTTCGCGATATAAATTTTTTTAAATTTTTTTTTTATTCAAATTAAAAGACACAACTGATTTTCTGTTGTTGATATAATTTTATTTATAGACAAAATATTCAAACCTGAAGAAATTCAAATTTGAAATTGGACTAAAAAAATTTAAATAGAGCTTAGCTTAGAGGGAAAGCAAGGGGCTGACAAGCGGATGGTCGGGGGTTCGATCCCAGTAAGCGATAAAAAAATTTTTAAAAAAATTTTGTGGAACGTGTTTTTCTATTTATAGAATTTATAATCCACAAACATTAAAGTAATCTATTAACACAACAAAAATTCAAATATTGTAAATAAATTTCGGTAGTTACAATGGTATTAAAAATAAATAAAAGTGATTGTACTGGAACTACAAAAATTCGGTTGGCGAAAAATTCGGTTGGAACTACGATTCTCTTTTCTGTGTGCACTGGCGATTTCAGTAATAATAGAGAATAAAAATAGCATTGTTAGAATTTCGTTGACGTCAGTCTAATTAAGTTGTTTCAATTTGCTTATGTGTTTCACATTCCATATGAGTAGATTATCAGAAATTATTAACCCACAGGGGCATGGATACTAAAGATGGGTTTGTAGCGAGACCCGGAAATACATATTCTGCCCTACTGGTCTTATCGAATATTTTCAATATTTATTGAAACCGGTCTTGCCCGGGATTCAAAGTCTTCTGCCTGAAAAACTAAAAAATTAATAATATAGTAGAAAAACCCCCCGCTTGGTGACTTAATATTTGAATAAGATTAATATATCACTTTGACTGTAGATGTTATTTGCTACGCACGCTTTGCAGCCACCGCGCCCGATGCCACCAGCCTGATGCCACCAAGCCCTACGCCACCGTCATTATACCGCCTGCCACCCATTTCGGCGTGCATCCCAGCCATTTTGTTGCCAAAAATCGAAAAACAAAATGATTAGAACTCAGCTACTGAAATGATTATGAGAATTGTACACTTCTTGTGTCAAATTTCAGCAACATTTGAAAAGCAGTAAACAAAAAATGAAGACGATTGTGACAAACATACAAATTAAAAAAATGGGTATGGTTAGTGAGAAGTATATCTCGACCTGGCTTGAAATATCAGGATCGTCAAGATTATGTCTTCCAAATTTGATCAAAATCCGTTGTAAAATTAAAGTCTCCGTAGCGAACATCCATTGTTATATAACAAATTCATAATTTTGATTCTCATACCATGGCCACGTATGCGTAAAAGTGGGCATGATCAATGAAGAGCACACCGTGACCTGGCTTGCAATATTGAGATCATGTGTACCAAATTTGAGCAAAATCCGTTGGAATATAAAAATTTCCATAGCGATCATCCATTGTTATATAACAAATACATAATTTTAAAAAATGAAGGCGTAAAAGGGGGCGTATCCAATGAGAATCACATGGTGACTTCTGCTATTAGAATCATGTCTTCCAAATTTGAGCGAAATCGGTTGGAAAATACAAAATTTCAGTGCGAAAATCCATTGTTGTATGATATATTTCTATTTTAAAAGAAAAAGTGGGCGTTAATATGGGCGTGGTCAATAAAAAATATATGGCAATCTCGGCCGTGGTATGAGAATCAATCGTACCAAATTTCAGAGAAATCCATTAAAAAATAAAAATTTGTATAGCGATCACACATTTTATATGGGAAAAATATTTAAAACCATCAGTGAAAGTAAACCTTTCCAACGCAAGTATTGGTTTATAAATCGGTTAAGAGGTTTTCGAGTTATAAAATGACGAACATAAGACATACAAGATTGCAATAAATTATGATTTATTTTTAAAATTTTAAACTAACGGTGGGTCTCATACTCCAGGTTTAAACTTTAGTTATAAGTTAACCCAAAAATTTGTTGTTGTTTTCTGTACATTTTTTTGATATTTTCTTTTGTTTATAGTTAAGTTAAAGTTAAACCTGCAGTATGAGACCCACCGTAAATGTTTGAATTTTTATTTAAATTTATGTGTGTCAGTTTTTTTGTTCTCATTCTTTAAATATATTTTTTTCACAGTGGTGCCATATTATGTAATTATAGAATTTCACCTTTATTAAAGTACTTTTTAACTAACCCCACGCATATTTGTAAAATTATTTTAAGCTGATTTAGTAGACTGATTTATCGCAAATAAATTTACTACAATATAATTGTACAATTAATCATGTGTGCGTGTCTAAATGTACTAAAAGACACGCAGTTTTTCCTCTTGCACTATTTAAAGTCATAAAAAAATATATAAAACAAATATTGAAACATTTTATTAAAAGCGTGTGAGTTTCGCTTTTGTGCCAGTGAAGGCAAACAACAATAAATACATAATTCACAAACAATAAATGTAACGGCTTATGAAGGTTTTCGAATATTTTAACTCACACATACTGAAACACATATCGTACATATGAACTTACTCATTATATACATACACTAAAAGAAAAAAGTATGCAATAGTTTTTGTTAAAACAATTTTGTAAAACAACAAAATCAAAACTGTTAAATACAGAAAATTTTAGGTATATTTAAGTTAAATTTTAGTTTATTGAGAATAAAAATTTACGCTGCTGAAATCAGCAAAAAAATAAATAACTAAAAACATGTCATAAAATAGATTTTGCAGGCCATTATTTTCTAACTAATGTTTCTGTTGATTTTAGAAGGACAGATTGTTATTTGCATTTAAGTGAATTTAACTTGCCTAAATATAAATAAAATTTTATAGATACAGCACTTTGTTTTACTATATTACCGTCTATTTCCAAAATTGTTTGCTGATTCTGGCAAGCTAAATTGTCACTTTCTATTAACGAAATTTTAAAACAAATATAACTATAATTTTGTATATTTAAAAGATTTTTTTGTTGTTCCTATTTTACTAATATTTCGTAAAACAAAGACTACTATTGTAATTTCAGCAGTTTTTCAGAAGGGATAATTTTAGCAAATTTGTCTTAGGTTTTATGACTTTTTCCATTATTTTTAGGGGTAAATTTCTGTGAGTGTAAACATTCTCATACACATGCACCTGACATTTGCAGGCATACTTATATAATAAAATTACAAAGAAATATTTCATGTTAAAACTGCGATATGTAACGAAGTGAAACCAAGAGTAAGATGTGACAATTTAAGCTGCCAGAAATTTTAAAGAAAAAGTATATTTCAATACCAATAGGAATGCGGATCAATTAGCAAAACTATCAAACCACCTTTCGATTTAGATGGTTTTTGTTACTGCAAGAGCATGGCTATGTTAATGGTTGTCAAAAATAATAATTTTCTATAGCTTTAAAGTTATAAAGCTTCAGTGAAATTTTAGAGTTTTTTAAATTTTTGAAACATTTTATTATCAAAACCGAAAGTGTAAGGAGGCATAAAGTTTTTATTTTGTTTAACTCTGTTAAGTGTTGGAATGGATAAAACTCTTTCGTAGTTGTGACTATCATCTGGAGTAAATCGTTTACTCGAGATGACTAGCGATCGCGACATGTTATATTTGATAGATAAAATATATATGACTTGCTGCATAAAATAATAAAAGATATGTGAATACAAATATCCTTTTCAGAGTTAAAAAGATATTAAAACTACCCAAGAAAATTTTTTACAATCGGTAGCCAACCACACCCATTCTACAACTGGTTCCACTGCAACCGATTCCATGGAACTGGTTCCGGAACCAGTTCCTGGGATCCTATATGGAAGGTGTGGGTGACGTAGAATCAGTTCCAGAACTAGTTCCATTACTGATTCTAGAGCAACCGGTTCCACTTTGGAGCTATAGAAGGGGTTGCTTTTGGGACAATTTCAAACAAAAAGAATCGGTGTTAGAATCGACAGTAGAAGGGGTTGTGAATGAAAAGTAGCTATTCTACAACCGATTCTTTGGAACAGAAAATTTTCCTGGGTAAGAACAGATAAAATTTTTTTTATGTGATCATATATGATCACACATGAATCATATGTGATCATATATATATATGTATATATATGAACATGTACGGTCATATACCCTCAAATTTCGGATCCGAAGATATATGGAAATATATGAGATAATGTCTGGTCATACATTGAACTATGTATGGACGTATATGATCATGTATACCCATGCATGATCATATAAAAATCAATGTATGATCATGTATGTTCATATATATTTCCATTTTCACATGGAATATTATGTTATATTTGAAATAACCATTAAAATTAATCATTATTGGTAACACATTATTTTTTGTTTTGAAATAATAACAAAAGTTTTAAAATAATGCAAAAAGTAAGTCGGCTACATTATTTGTAGTCCAAGTAATAATGATATGTCATTTTCATTTTTACACTGCGGATGATTCGCAATTACGAATGATACGTAGTGGATATTTGAGTTCGGTTAATATTAACATATTTTAAAATGAAAATTAAATAAAACGTTCACGTGAGTGTAATACACTTAAAATACTATATCAGTAGAAAAATCTATAAAACCGGTTTCAAATCGATTTGACTATTTTTTAAACAAATTTTTAGTTGAAACACTGATTAAAAATGCTCAATACTTTAACTAATTTTGAGTGTTAATTTTGAAAATTATTTAAAACTAATTTTTAAGAACCCATTCGTTAAATTTTAATAAATTTATTGTTAAAATATAATATTTTCATGTTACTGTTAATACCCGGTAGATGGCGCCACCAATGTATCCGAAGTTTTTAAGATGGCGCTATTTCTTTCCTTCCCGATTTTTTAAAATGGCCCATATCTCGAAAACTAAGAGAGATGGAGCAAAACTGATTATAATTTGGACTTCCCCCAACCGTACAACAGCCCAGCGAAAGGAGTTATCTCTATCCAAAAAATGGACCTGAGCGGGGCCTTGGACCCTCGGAAATTTTTAATAAAAATTTTCCACTTCATAAAATGGCCCATATCTTGAAAACTAAACGAGATAGAGCAAAACGGACAAAATGTTTGCTAAACTGGAGTGTCCATATATGCCCTCACATGATATGGACTAGGTCCGGGAGGGTATCGAGGCCCTTTGCATAAATTCTACGACTTTTTTGTTTATCTTCTTATTTCCTCCGTGTCACCTTTTCGCAAATGTTGCCACATTGACGTATGGTTTTTACGTACAAGTGCAGGCAATTTATGTATATTAAAGACGGACTGCCAACAGGGCATTTTTATTTTCCAGAGTAAAGTGTTGTTTTTTCAAACGCGTCGTATAGACCAAATACAATTAATATTGTAAATAATATGTATTTTTATTAATTCTAATTTAGTAGGTTTGAGGTTAAGATTTTTTGTTAAATTTATCTAAAAAAAGTGTTAAAATCAACAAATTTTATTTTAAGCAAAAAAAAAAAAACAGGAATAAATTTTGTTAAAGTAACAAATTTTTCTGTCCAGCCAACAGACTTATTATTTTGAGTGTAAGAAATTAGTCACAATCTCGAAAATCTTACAAAAAACAGAAAAAAATATTAAAAAGTTATAATGAAGAAACTAAACTCACATGAGTATTGTAATTATTACTTACAACTCACTAAAATCTCGTGTCACGCGCCCATCTCTAATGACAATTTTGTTGATATAATTTTCACGATAAAAATAATTGGAAATATAGCAAGCAATCTGTTAATCTGTTTTAATGTGTAACATTTATAATATCCATTACGAATCGTAATCGAAAAATATTATAAAAATCATATAAAATTAATTGAAATTTGTTTGTGCTAATATATAAGAGTTAACCAGAATTATTTACCAGTAAACACCATTAAATACATGTTAAAAACAATAACAAATGCCGCAGTTAACTAAGCTATAGATAAAAATAAAAAAGAAAAAAAAACCCGCACTCAGTAATATATTTTCAATTTGTAGAGATGACAATGATTGTCAGTAAGAATACACAAACTAAAAGCAACCAAGCCGAAAGTGCTAATAAAAGACAAATACAGTTGAGGGAAAATAAGTAGTGAAAGATGAAAATACATTTTAAGGACTTTCCTAGAAAAAGGAGAGATATTGAGAAAAACAAAAATATATTTTTCTTTAAATTTTGAATAAACAAAAAATTAAGAAAATCAAATAAATTTCATACTTGCACGGGACTGTAAACAGTTTTTGACATTTATTTTGTATAAATCGAGTTTATATGATACAAAAAATACCAAGCCAAAAATGAGCTGCAAAAGCATTAAAATTAATGATCTAGTACTTATTTTTTAATGGAAACACTCGGCAATTCAGTACTTTTTGCAATACTTTTCAACAAGTGCATAGCAAAAATTTTTTCATAATTTTTGTTTTATTTATTTTTAAAAATTTTAAAATCCGTTCGGAAAAAACTGTATTCAAATCACTACTTGGGAACGCTTTTACAACAATAGTGCTTTAGAAATGATTAATTAAGTAATTTTTTTTGAAATGCTGTTAAGAATTACTTCTAGAAAAGCTAAAAAATACACTAACAGATACTGTGGAAGCAATGAAGGTAGCGATTTCTTTGAAGTTGTTCAGAATTACTTTTACAAAAGCAGTAAAAATACACTAACGGATACTGTGGAAGCAATAAAAGTAGTGTATTGTAAAGCATGACTTAGAATTCAATTACAATTAATTTGTAATAAAAAAATTTCAATTACGTTTGTAATCGTTTCAATTTCAATTACATTTAGAATTACAAAATGTTTTTTTATTAAAACTATTTTTACCATTATTTTTAACAATATTCTTGATCTTATTGAAAATGAGAAGAAGTTTTAATTTTGTTTAAGTTACAGGGTGTTTCGTATAATATTAAAATTCATTATAACGGAAAACCTACAAACACACATGAAATCCCTTATTTTTGGATGGCGGATTTCGAAAAGGGTTTAGAACCAATATTTTAAAAATTGATTATTTCATTGTAATGCCCATTTCCTCCTTGAAATATTATTTTAACCTAAACTGAGGCTAATAGCTAAAAATTAAAACCCGACAAAAAGGCTTAAGAGGTTTTTAGTTTTTTGTGTCTTCTGAACCCTTGGAATGTTAGGAGCTGACAATGAGCGCTTTTCAAAAATCACCATTCACTGAAAATTTCAACAAACTTCAAGAAGTTACAGACCCAACGAAAACGCGTTTTTGACTAATATTATCCTTGAATCAGAATAAGCAGAAATTAACAAATTTTTTCAAAACTTAAATATGGAGAAACTCCTTTTCCGTGTTTATTGAAATTTATAAAATTGGAACATTATATTGTTTTCAGCTAATTATTCATAGTAGAAACTCATGATTTCAATGAAAAGTCTGAAGTTCAGCATCGAATTCACAATTCGACCGTCGAATATTCGGCCAAATTGGAAAAAGTTCAGATGCTGAATACTTCACTTTTTATTTAATCATTTGGCTCATAACATAATTTCAAATAACAAAATTCATAATATCAATTTCATATAAATTCATATAATCCATAATGCTTTATAATAACAGCAAATATGTGTTTTTATTAACTACACCACTACGTGATCAGGCTATTATAAGTTTGTGCTGATGTTTGTAACACCAAAAAATATTGGTCCTAGACCCACCTTATTTCGATTTAACGATGCCCGTCTGTCCGTCCGTCCGTATGTCTGTCCATGAATTCTTGTGTGCACTCTACAGGTCGCAAATATTAAGATATTTTGATGAAATTTAGTACACAGACCTATCTCAGCCCAGGAACTGAAGCCTAGTGATTTTGGTTAACACCGGTCCATGTTTAGACCTAGTGCCCATATAAGGGTCCCCCCAAAATTATATTGTTTATACGGTGCATGTCGCAAATATTAAGATATTTTGATTAAATTTGGTTCACCGACCTATATCAGCCCAAGAACGAAGCCTGTTGCTTTTGGCTAACACCGGTCCATTTTTAGACTTAGTGCCCATATAAGGGTACCCCCAAAATTTGCTTGGTTACCAACTGCAGGTCGCAAATATTAAGATATTTTAATAAAATTTGGTGCTCTGACTCACATTATAGAAAATTTTGACACAAGTCCCATTTTAACCCATTCGAATTTCGGATCCAAACATTAGTTGGCTTTTAACCAGACTGGTGTAGGGTATTGTATAGTCGGCATGCCCGACTTTAACCTTTTTACTCGTTTTAGTTAAGTGTTTGTAACCGTCGCATAGGACAATCGTAATTAATATTAGAAATAATTACTAAAGAATTTTTTCTAGAGTTGATTTATAGGAAGAAGAAGAAGAAATCATTTTTATTGAAAAATTTAACAGACACAAGGGAATCACCAGACTGCCGCAGTTTCGTCTCACCCAAAGACTCGTCAGTGGTTAGTTTACGTGTCAACTGATCAAAGGAATTTCGCATATTCGCTATATGAAAAACTTTTTGTGTATTGCCATGACCGGGGATTGAACCGGCAGCCCTCAATTTCAATTTTCTTTTGTTTGACCAGTTTTGAATACGAAATAATGTTCAAAAGTAGCACAGATTTGTTGATGCCTAACTTATAGCGCAACCCACTAAATTTTTTTTCACTTCTTAGGCATTTGAAACTTATTTTGTTTGTCCCGCCAAAATTTTTGAAATCCTGCAAATTTTCAGGATCTTTTTAATATTGTCCCTTTTTTTTTAATTTCTGGCAACGCTACTTAAGAATGACTTTAAACACCAAGTTTATCCATAGACCTGTAGAATATCATGAAATATATACGAAAATCGAAAAAAATTAGTCTACCGCAAGAAAACCAAAATTGTAAAATAAAGAGCTCAATATTTCGTTGCGCCTAAGAAAATAGCTATTTGTCGAAAAACTTTTTTGTGAGGAGACCTACAAAACTGATTTATTTTAGCTTTTTGCGGAAATTTTTAGAAACTATTTTTTTACACATATATAAACAAAACTTCAATGTTTTCATTTATAAAAGAATTACTTCCAACAAACATGGCCAAGAAACAAAATAAAGCCCTAATTTAGATATTCCACAAATAATTTTTTAAAACAAATATCTATTTTCCTAGGCGCAGCGACGATATGTCCCAGGAAAATTTTTTACAATCGGTAGTCAACCACACCTATTCTACAACTGGTTCCACTGCAACGGTTCCGGAACCAGTTGCTGGGATCCTATATGGAAGGTGTGATTGACGTAGAATCAGTTCCAGAACTAGTTCCAATTTGGAGCTATAGAAGCGGTTGCTTTTGGGACAATTTCAAACAAAAATAATCGGTGTTAGAATCGCCGGTAGAAGGGATTGTAAATGAAAAGCAGCTATTCTACAACCGATTTTTTGGAACAGAAAATCTTCCTGGGATTTTTTATTCATAGAAATATAAAAATTTTGTAAAAACTTGAAAGTTTAGTCGTTTTTGACTTCACATATTTCTTTAATCAAAGCACGATGAGAAAATCGAATATCAGACTTATAAAACACATACAAATATTTTTAAAAATGTAGTATGAGCTTTCATAATTTTACCTATTTTTTTTTATCAATTAAGCACCGTAAGTTGTTTGAGTTGCACGTGAAAAAACTGTTATACTCCATATAAAATTTTTTTTTACGACAATGAGTTTCACGTGAAAATTGTGTAGACTTTATTTTCACGCAAATTTAATATACAAGATAGTTATTTTTGATGTGAAAAATTGACATTTTGTGTTTATTGTGTTTGTGGCTTTCTAATTACAAAAAATATTACCATTTTCGGAATTTAAATTACTATTAAAGGCCTTTAAAGTTTGAGTGAAAATTTTCCACGTGAAAAACAACTTACCTACCGTACTTTAACAATAAGAATATACTTGTGAAACTACACTGACTTGTTAGCAGAAAAAATTAAAAATTCTCTTCTCAAATTTTTTTAATCTTTTTAAGCAAAACGTTATGCTTCCTTAAAGTTAGTAACGCTTCTTACTCGCAATAAGTTGGCATCACTGTGTACTAGGGATGGCAAACGGGAAATCCCGAATCCCGAAATCCCGGGATTTTCGGGATTGGCAAAATCCCGAATCCCGGGATTATTTCTCAAAAATCCCGGGATTTTCTTATTTTTTAATATTAATATAAACGCAAATAAACAAAGTGAGCAATTTTAAATTACCTACGTTTTTCTTGAATTTTCTCATATTGACAAGAAATTGATGCCAAGATATTGGTAAAATTATAAATTAAGTAGATTATTCGAGTAAACTATGCAAAGACTTTGCAGAAAAATTTGAAATTTTGGTAAACAATATTAAGTTCTTGAGTAATACATGCGAAAAATCAAGTTTGTTTGTTATTTTACCAATTTATTCTTCCAAGCGAAATTCGATTTCTGAAACCTAATTTTGGTTGGGTCTGTAAATTTGAATTCTTCCATGAAAACAATTGATAACGATAAGCAAATAACTTTGTTGCTGTAATTGCACGATTTAGTGGGCAAGGTTATCGCAACGAATCTGTTTTAAAATCTGCAAGTGTACTTAATGACAGGCCTTCATATATTATCCCAGCCAGAAAAATACAAACGGGAAAGTGATGGCAAGGTATTTTAACAGGTGGTAAAAGTACTGACAAAAATTGCTTTCCCATTTCCAATATGATAACGTCAATAGACAAAAGGACCGGCAGTTCAAAAAGCGCCGCAAAAGTACTGGAGAAACAAAATTTTTAACTTTGGCAAAACGCTGCCAAAACCAATAAATACGTGGTTCGGAATTATATTTTCCAAAATAAAATTTAAAAAAAGTTCATATGTATATTTTTTTGGCTTTGCCGTGATGTTTTGTAAAACAAATACTGGCAAAACGATTTTTGCAAACGCTGGCAAAGCGTCCCAAATGAATGTTCTGCCAGTCATTTATTTTTAACATCGCGGTTACCCAGGTACTTGATTTTTGTACCACTGTCGATTTCTGACTGAGATGTTTCAATATTCATAAAATGTACCACATTTTTAATTAACAACTATTAAATATTTATAAAACGCTTTATTCTATAAAAAAATAAGTTACATAACATAAAAATTTTTACAAATAAAGAAAAACTTAAATCCCAAAATCCCGTAAAATCCCGGGATCCCGGGATCCCGAGATCCCATAAAAAATCCCGAATCCCGGGATTTTCAAATATCAATCCCGATTGCCATCCCTACTGTGTACTACAGATGTTATCTCACAGTGTTAATACTCATGCACATACAACACACAAAAGATAAACCACAATGATACAAATCCATATGAATGAATAGGGAGGAAAACCAATACAAATGGGAACAAACAACAAAGGATGGAAAAGAAAACACCAACAACAGGAAATGCTTTTAAACACACAAAAAAACACAAAAAAAAACTTAATAGACCGGCATAAATGTTTATTATTCTCACCTCATACAAAGGCAAAAAGAGAAGGAAAGGGAGATACTTTGAAATTGATGGAGAGGGAATGGTATCGATTCAATAATTGTTTGTATATATGGGTGTTTATTCAAGCTTATTTAGCTGCTGTGTTATTGTTTGTTGAAAACAAATATGAAGTGTTTAATATGAAATAATAAAGTAAAGCCTTTTTTGTTATTGCTTTTGTTGCTGGTGCTTGGGGTTTATTAAGCATAATTTGTTGTTGGTTTTATATGTATGTGTTTGTTTGTATGTTTGGCAGGTTGTTGCTATTGTTTTGAGGCAACTCCATAGACGGTCATATAATAAATGTGATTCACAATTAAGCCCTTAAATGATAATCGAGCAGGCTCAAGGGTATAATTACTTATTAGTGCGTTTAAATTATTATTTTATGGATTTTCATATTTTATACAGTCTTTCATAATACAACGCAACATTAATACAAAGACGTCCTGAGTATAAATAACAGCATCAGTGTAGCATCAGTTAAGATTTAAGTGCATAATGTGACCAACTTTTAAATACAATTTTTAAGTGAGAGAATATAAATTTGATTACACTGTTATAGAAATGTTGGCATAAATGAATTAACTTTGGTGCATTTTTTTTTTCAATAAATTATATACTCGTACAAACTTAAAACACTTTTTATTTACTTTGTGAACAGAACTTCATTTTTTTCATGAAAAATATTCTAAAGTTTAGTAAGGAATTATTCGGTCGCATTACCTGTATTACACTTAAGGTATTGTTCGTTTATGTATGTAGTCCTTAATGTTTATATATTAAAAATATACACTAATAAAAAAAGTTAGTATAAAAGTTTTTTAACGCGTTCTGATTTAATTAAACAAATTTCTCTTTTATTTTGTTTTACAATTTAGGTTTGAACTAATATTTTCTGTAAATTCAATTTAGCATAACAATTATTTTCATCGGTATTTAAACTAACTTTGCACGCTAACTTTAAGTAAATTGAGTTTCTTAATTTTACAAAATTTTCAGCTAGTTTAAGCCACAATTATGTCCAAATGATATATTTGTGCCGCTGCTATCAATATTATATATAGATGACGCTATATTTTCATATTTTTTATGGTTACTATGTATTTATAATAAATCATCTATATTCTTAATAATAAATATGGGCCTGTCTTGCGAGAAATCCGGGGAGTCCAAATTTTTCTTAGTAAATTCAGGTAAAGTTTCTGTTCAATTTAGCTCAAATTTAACTAAAATTGTCTGTGTTTTATCTTTTCTTTAATTCACCTAAATTTCGGAGACCATGTTTCCCAACTTCATTGAAAATGATGTAGGAGCAAAAACTTGTTAAACCTGGCCAATAAATACTCATAAAAAAGCCCTTACAAATAGTTCAAAGTTCTGCTAATATAACATGATCTGTATTATTTTAGCAGAATTTTAAAATATTTGTACGTTCTTTTTTATGAGTGTTTGTTAACCAGGTTTAATGGTTGATGTTTTGTCTTTCTAATGTGTTTTATTCAACATTATTTTCTTTCTTTATCATATAATGTTTTACAACATCAAGTAAAAACAAAAAAACATTAACAACATCAAGTACATTTTTAAAAGTATCATGTAAAGGAAGGGTTTTTAATTAAAGGGTTTTAAATGGAAAAAAACCCTTTTCTCTTGGAGTTATTTATGGACTATTTTTTATTTTATTTTTTTGTTGGTTATTTGAAGATTATAAAAAGCTTAAAATAACAAACTCTTTAAGTACTTACACTAATTAAAATTAGACTTTATTCTGTATGTGAGGCTCTTTTTTAAGGCTTTATGTGTAATTTTAAAAATTATGTGCATCATCTTAATATATTTTATATCGAATTTTTATGAGTTTAACTTTATTTTTTTCAATAACTTACCTTATATGATCCTAAATCCTGTACAATACAAGTTAAAAAGGCATCGCGACCCACTGAGGCGGTTACATTTGCTATGGGAAATGTAAATTTGGGATCAGCTGTAATGATAAAATTGAAAAACAATTACAAAAAATTTATTGAACTTAAGACATTAGAAAAGTTTTTAGGCAATTTGCGTAATTATAATAGTTTCAAAAAAACAAAAAAAATTTATTTACGCATTAAATTTAGGTTTAAGGAATTTTGTGTGGCCTTAATAAGTTTTTGTATAGAAAATTGTTAAGTGATCAGCTTATAATTTTATTGGGTGAGTCCAAGGACAATATTAAAGTTACCAGCTGCTTCACTTTCGAATAAAATGAACATTTTTATACGTTTTCTCTTTATTATTACTAAACTTCAATACTAACGAATTTTTCTAAATTCATTATTGCTTGCGCTTAATCGTTGTTTAAAACTTGGATTTTCTAATAGAAATATGAAAAATAAATACTGCTCAATAGGTAATATTTTTGAACCCGTACTCAGTACCGATTATAAAAATCATTCAACTCTTAATACTTCGGAAAAGTTAACGAAATTTTTATTTGTGCTTTAAAACTTAATCTCAACTAAATTCTATTGTTTTCCGATTATCGTTGTAAAAATCACGGTCACTTTTATATTGTTTTGTATAAACAAAAAGTGCAATTAAAAAAAAATTAACAAAGTTGACTGGAGCAAGCTAAAATTAAAAGTAAAACCTTTTGTTGTTCCATTTTTGGTACAGATTTATATTCTTTTTAGCTTTATAAACTAACATGATAAAATTTTTAATCTATTCAATATGCCCTTCATAAGCAATTTATAGTGTTTATGGGGACTTTTTGGTACCATGTCTGCACTTAAAATAATACGTCAGTAGAAAAATTTGTCAAACCGGTTTCAAATCGATTTGACTAATTTTTAGCAAATGTTTAGTTGAACCACTGGTATAAGCAAAGATTTAATTATCTTCATTTAACAGAATACTAAAAATCCTCAGTACTTTAATTAATTTTGAGTGTTAATTTTCAAAATTATTTAAAACCAAGGTTGGTTACCGTTATCGTTATAATACCGTTATCGCTAAAATACCGTTTCAAATTGAATACCGTTACCAATACCCCTAAAAAAATTTACAAATACCGTTATCGTTACAGATACCGTTATTTTTATGGGTAGTTACCGGTATTTTACCTTTACCGAAACAGCCTTAAATACCGCTACATTTACCGTTACCAAAACAAACATATTTCGATACCGTTACCGTTACCCTTATTCGTTTCGGCAACCAACCTTGTATAAAACTAATTTTTAACACGTTGTTAAAATATAATATTTTCATATTACTGTTATTACCCGGTAGATGGCGCCACCAATGTAACCGAAGTTTTAAAGATGGCCCTATTTCGTTCTCTCCCGATTTTCTAAAATGGCCCATATCTCGAAAACTAAGAGAGATAAAGCAAAATTGATGAACATTTCGGCTACCCCTAACCGCGGAATACCCCAGCGAAAGGGGGTATCTCTATCCAAAAAGGACCTTGGCGGGGCCTTGGACCCTCGGAAATTTTTAATAAAAATTTTCCATTTCATAAAATGGCCCCTATCTCGAAAACTAAGCGAGATAGAGCAAAACGGACAAAATGTTTGCTCCATTGGAGTGCCCTCACATGATATGGACTAGGCCCGGGGAGGGTCCCGAGACCCTAAATTTGAGATTTGTTAAATTTAACAAAAGAATTTGTTAAAATCAACAAATTTTATTTTAAGCCAAAAAACAGGAATAAATTTTGTTAAAGTAACAAATTTTTCTGTCCAGCCAACAAACGTATTATTTTGAGTGTAGGACTCAGAATCATTGTTTGGTTCGATTTAATGATGTTTGTCTGTCTATCAATGTGTTTTTGTGCGTACAATACAGATTGCAAATATTAAGTTATTTTTATGAAATCTGGTGCACCGACTTATGTTAACTAAAAGGACAAATCCTATGAATTGTGGTTAAAATCGGTCCATGGTTAGAATTAGTGCCCGTATAAAGATACCGCCAAAATTGGATTGTTTGCTAGCTACAGGTCACAAATATTAAGATATTTTGATGAAAATAAGTACACCGACTTAATGTAGAGGTACAACCTTGCGGTTTGTTCTGCGTTTATTTTGTTTATATGGAGTTTTGACAATTAAAAACGCACTGCGGATTCTCCATAAATTAAAACCTAATTTAATTTCTCTTCGTTTTTCATTCTCACTCTCACTACAGTGTTCCCATATTTTCAAAAAATAATCCCGATATTTGATGATGTTCAGAGATGGAAAAGTTGAAACGATTGAACTTTTATTTTGCAAAATCTTTGTTTTTCATGTTTATTACTAGTTTCGAACTCATTTAGCCTATCATTTTAATTTAATGATATTTGCCGAAGTTAAAATGAAAAAAATATTAAATATTAAAAATTTTTCTATACTGAAACAAAAACCTCATTTTCCATCTTTGGTGCTCGCCACACATACACTAAATGTACACACACATACGTGTAAAGAAAGTGTGAATGTACCCTACGGAAAATTTCAACAAACTGTCACCAAACTGGCCCCTTTATATGAAATAGAGTGGTCACTTTTACATGGCGTTGTCATAGGAGGGGGAAATTGACCCCTTGTGACATGTCAAAAGACAAATCCCAGGACAAGTCCCTGAACTTTGTTTTTTTATGAGAGTTCATTAACCTGTCCTAGGATTTGTCTTGTGACATGTCACAAGGGGTCAATTTCCACCTCCTATGACAACGCCATGTAAAAGTGACCACTCTATTTTATATAAACGGGCCAGTTTGGTGACAGTTTGTTAAAATTTCCCGTTGGGTATGTATAAAAACAGTCGTCACCGCAGCCGCAGTCATTTAATTTGTTTTTTCTCTCCGCAGCGGAATCCGCAGCCACAAGTTTGTATATCTGCTCTTTAGTCGGTGCAAGGCCGAAGCCTTTTGAGTTTGGTTAAAATCGGCATCAATACGTTCGGCAACAAAAACAATTTCTGCTGAAATTTTCGAAAACTTCCTTAGCAAAAGTTTAATGATTTTTTGCGAGCTTTAATTTTCTGGCATTATGGTGGTACATAAGGGTGGTAGGAACTGAGATCTGGTGGGTAAATACTAGAAGTCTTAGAAATACTGATAGTCTTAGAAATCTGAGTTAAAATTTCAACAAATCCATTACCTTTTTTAATATTTTTATTATTGATTTTCTATTATTGACATAATTTTACTCATAAACCAAATATTCAAATTTCCATTAGGAAAAATTAAAATTTTTTGTACTTTTACTAAAAAAATAGTAAATCGAGTTTAGCCTAGAGGAAAAGCAATGGGTTGACAATCGGAAGCACTAATACTGAATCATTTATTTTTGTGAAGTTTAAAATTTATGAGAGATTTGTTAATATACTCGCTTAAAAATAATTCGTAATACAGTCTTCTAAAAAGTCGACTTTTTATTTCTTAGAAGAGAAGTGAAAACCTGGTAGGTTCTAAATTTATTTGAATAATTTTTTTTATTGATTAAAAATACATCTATTGAATTTAAGATTAAAAGTTATTCAGATTTATTTAAGTTTTTCCGTCCCCTCTAAAAAAATAAGCATTATCCCAATACATACTTTGAAGATATATCAATTTGTAGATATTACGGAAATATCTTAAATTTTTTATTTAGAAGTTAAACAAAGCAGTTTTTTTTAATATCTTATTTTTAACATCTATTGGATATATCGACGATAATAACAAAAATTTAAAAAAATTTGCGTCATTTGACTAAAGATCAAATTAATTTAGAAGTAAAGTGCGGCGAAATGAGGTATCGTGAGGTAGAAATCTATTTTCAATAGATTTTCTTACCTCAAATGTACTTCCAAAGAAAGTAGTTGTGTATACTGTGATTAATTAAAAGTAAGCAGCTGACACGATACTTTACGATACTACCAGACTAATCGATTGTTTTACTACATAAATATCAGAATAAATGCAGTATACCCTGTCCTTATAGTGGGTAGGGTATCCCTACCCCGCTAACTTTTACCTTAGCTTAAGCATAGTAAATTGTTCCGAATTCACGTGAATATATATTGTTTTTTTTTTTTGTAATTGTGTCTTTCTAATAAAATATAAAAATTATTCATTTTAACCTTTCAATTAATAAATGCTTTGTAAAGTTATAGCAGGTTTACAAAATGTCATTTTCATACAAAATTTGTTCAATAAACCTCCTATAATTTAACAAAGCGTTTATGAATTTAGGCGAGCTTATGTATGATACTACGAGGAACATTTTTGTGGAACATTTTAACCCTCTAGCTCGTCGATATAAGGAACTTTTTTGGTCCCTTTTTAAAAAGGACAAAAAAGACCCATAGGTTGAAGAGTTAGAGGGTTAAAATGTTCCACAAAAATGTTCCTCGTAGTATCATACATAAGTTCGCTGAATACATCTTATAACTAAAATGGAAGATTCACATGGTTTCCTCCTAAAATCTATGTTTGTGGGACATTTGACCGCCAATTCTGAATAAGTACGAAATTAATCCTTAAACACATTTTAAGTTTTGACTTATTTATGGCATTGAAGTTAATTTTAAAACTTTGATATCTTCAGAGACTTACAGTGTAATTTAATGGCAAATATTTTTTCGGAATATTTTAACCATCTAACGCTGTGAAATATTTGTCAAAAGAGTATCCTGATGAAGAAAAATAGCAGTTTTTCGAAAAAATCACTTATTATGTTAATTCGTAATAAGGAAATTGGCCTCGAATTAAATTAATAAATTTATAATTACACAGTCTACATTATTTATTTGAATTTATTATTTTTATTATTTAACAGGAATATAAAAAAAAAACTAAATATAGGTACTATTTTTTCATTTTTCTCAACTTTCTGTTTTATGGAGTTAATCGATTTGGCAAGTGAAGCAATATATAAGTACCTAATTATATTTGTGTATTATAATTTTTATTTATCTACTTACTCAATACATCAGCAGCCGTTTCAATTGCATGAAAATTACTTTTGTGGCACATTAATATCAATAAAAATAATAGTATGGCTGTCGGCTGCGGTCGTGGTATATTATTATTTTTTCCAGTTACTTTTAAATAAATCACTTTATTTGTTGCCATATTTTTTCTGGATTTTTTTTATTTTTTAATGTTGTTATTATTAATTTTGTTATTGTATATTATTGTTATAAATGTAATTAAAGTTGTGATTTATTTTAATTTATATACAAATTCACACATATTCTATATAAACAGGCAATTTCATTTATACTTGCCATTCACTTGCACTAAATTTGTGAGACAAATAATTTTCAATTAAATATATATTTTTTTTCTTTTTTTGTTGTTTTTTTGTTTAATACCATTATTATATTTTATTAATATAAATTAAACAATTTAAAAATTAAAATTTTATGTTAATGGTTTTGTTGACAACAAACAAATTTTTATAGTTTAATAAATATTTTTGTTATTAAATTATTTTATCTATACAGTAGAGGGGTCAAAATTTATTTTTTTTTATTTGCATATAAAAAAACTACTAAGATGAAATTTAGTGGCGATTGAAATTATTATTTGTATTTAAATTACATTATTTATTTTGTTTACTAAACAAAAAAAATTATAATAATTTTATAGGTTCATAATTCATATGATTCTGAAAATAGTATTTAGTTAAGTTTTCGTTTTTTTTTAAACAATTCTTAAGTTTTATGAGCATCGCTAAATCAAAAAAAAGTTTAATTCTGTTTGTAAAAATCTTCTAACAAAGAAATACAAAGACAAAATATACAGTAGAATCATTGGTAGAATACTCCTTCGTTCAACGCCACCTATTGGAAATTTTAAATACATTTCGCTTATTTTTTTTTTTGTAGTAAATTTTTTAAGGAAAATGCAAGACACTTTCTGAACCAGTTCATACATATCAATATTACGTACATTGGAAAATTTTTGAATAACTTTTTCTTAAATAAGAAGAATTTATTCATAAACAATAAAACTTGGGACTTGGTTCATAAATTTTTTATGAAAAGGGCTTAAGTTAGTACATTGCCAAATTTTCCATAAAGTGTTCATAAATAGTATGAATTTGTTTTTTAAGTACTTCTATGCCTCATATAAAAATACACTGTTTATCTTTAACCACATCGCGAAAAAAAATTCAATTGTTTAAACTAAATGCTAAGCTATTTATTATTTATACATTTAATACTTCAAAAGCTAACAATTAATAGTATGTGTGTTAGTATTTTTTCATATTGGACATATGCCCTTTTTAGTTTTTTTTACTTCGAATACAAATAAAGTTAATTATTCCAAATTAAACCCAGCAAAAAATACTGCTTGCTTTGAAGCAGGTTAGTAGGGGAAAGTAAATAGTGCAGCGCTTCTATTATTGGTGATATAAGGCATGTTTTTTGATCGAGATAGCCCGCGTGCAAGCACTTGTTTCGATATCCGATATGTGCTTATATCATAGCTCCATATAATGGTATGAAATCTAAGCTTTTAGCAGGTAAATTCGGTTATCATTTTCATTCTATCATGCTTCTTTAGAGCGATAAAGTAAACAAAACTCTATTGCCTTTTTTATTACTTTAAGCTATAAATCTTTGGAAACAGTAGAGGAAGCAGAAAAGAAGCACTAATCGTTTTTACCGCATCCAAATTTTTGCTGGGAAAGTAATTATTGCAAACTAAAACGATATGTTATTATCGCTTTTTATTAAATATTCCAGCAAAAAAAATTAGAAGTAATGCTTTAAAAACTACTTTTTTTATTCCTTCTCAAGTATCCCTTATTGTATTTTTCGTTCCTTTCATTGCTTTCAAAGTATCTGTTACTATATTTTGGAATTACTTATGAACAACATTCAAAAAATCACTTAGGTATTGCTTCTATAGCATAATTGCTCTAAAATTTATCCTAAAAAGTGAATTTGGTATCATTTGGTACTTCTAGACAGATGATCGCGGGTTCGAATCCTGGAGGGTACAATGTTTTTTAAAAATTTTGTATTTTTGACATTTAAGCACCGTAAGTTGTTTTTCACGTGAAAAATTTTTACTGCAACTTTAAAGACCTCAATTTGTAATTTAAATCATAAAAATTAACAATTTTTAAAATTTATAACAAAAACACAATCAAAATAAACAAAAAATGTCACTTTTTCCCAAGAAAAATAATAGTCTTGTACATTAAATTTGCGTGAAAACAAACTCTACACATTTTTCAAGTGAAAGTCATTGTCGTGAAAAATTAATTTTTTATATGGAGTATAACAGTTTTTTCACGTGAAACTCAAAAAACTTACGATGCTTTAGAACAAATTGAATTAAAACAAATTGATTTATAATTAATTTGCTTAAATTCAATATTTTTAAAATTTTTAAAAATATATATTTGTTTAGGTTGGAAATTATGACTCCCACAATAACATTGCAATGCTTTTTTTTGTGTGCACTTAACTAAATATTTAGCGTGTTTTTTAATCACCTGGATTTAGAATTTTTCATATAAAAAATGGATTTATTAAATCCAAAAAAAAGCTGGATTTAATAAATCCACAATAAAAGCACAAATATATTAAACAGCCTATTAATTTAATGTCAGAAAAAAATACGAATAAAAATTAAAAGAGAAACAAAAAAATTGAAAAACTAACAAATAAAAGGTTTTTCTTAAATTTTTTTTTATTAAATTTGTTTAGAAAAAAAACTACACCTCACCAAATACATATTTTTCATCTTGGACATTGAGAAATATCTCAAATAGAAATGGCAATTTTTCACTCTACAGTAAGTAATTTAATTAAATCCAATTAGTGAATATTAAATATTGCAATGGAATTTTTCAATTGTGTAAAAATATAAATTGAAGTGATAAAACTAAAAAGGCAGACTGTTTATCGATGTTTTATGTAAAATATAATTATAAATTAAAAGTTAAAGTAGAATCCTCCATCATCGAATTCGGTATTAAAAATTAGGGTGAAAGAAGTGTCGGACAGAAAATTTTTTTAAAATAGGAAGAATCTAACCCCATCTGTTGAGCACTTTTAGAAATACTTTTTGGGTTTATTAAATCCAAGTGATTAGAAAAAACGGCTATTATATCAAAAACAAATTTATTTTTTTTGCTACGTTATTTATTAATTCTCCAGTCTCAAAATACCTTGATGTGAATTTTTTGTCTTTCCTAAGTATGACGAAATATTGTAAATTTTTAAATCAAATTTGAAATTTCCGATTTTAGTTTTTCATAAGTCTTGTTAAATAAAAATCAAATATTGTGGACTGCACTCTAATCCGGTGTCTTCAAATGCAAAAATTGTTATGCTGGGAAATGTCAAAATGATTGCAGAGAAACTTCAAAATGATATCAATTGCTCTGCAATGGAGCACCCTTGACCATGTCATTGCTAAGAAATAAATTTTTTTTTCCGAAAAATACAAAATTTTATGAGAATTTAATTCTTTTCTACAAATAATAAAAAATTAAACCTTTCCCCAGGATACACGGGTTGTACAAATGCGATGTAAATGGGCACATAAATAATCTTGTCGTAAGTTGCTCCCAATCAGGTCGGCATATACGACTTAAATAGACTTGTGTCATTGGTGAACGAACTAGTCACTCAGTTGATCGAAAGACCTAGTTCACTTCTAATCACTCTTTTAGTTCAATCTTTCATTTCATTGGTCGGGCATTATTTTATTTCTTTTAATTAAAAACAAAATTTTACGCAAAATATTACCTTTTTTCTTAAAATTCTTAATTTCTCTCATATTTGATATCTTTGTTAACTAAAAGACGCGCAAAATGAATAGGAACATTGTCAAACAAACCCACGGAAAAATTTCGATTTAACGAAATTGTCAGAGCGATTGAACTAGAAGAGCGAACTAGTTCTGCACAACAAATTGAACTAGGAAGAGCATTCGCACAGTGCTTTGTCCCATAGACAAAAATAAAAAAAAAATGTGTGTCTCCGATTTCGAAGAAAATATTTTTTTTGTATATATAATAAAATTACTTAATATTGTAAATATTATCCTTTCTGGTTTAACTCATTCTGTCTACACTAGAGGTCGCTAAAGTCGCTAAACTTTTAACATAGAATGTAATGAAAAGAAATCAATTTTTTGGATCTTACAAAAAAAATTGGTAAAAATTCATTTTTAGAGGTATCTTTAAAAAAAATTTATTTTTAAACATTTGAATATATTCGAATCAATAAAAAATAATAAAATTATAAAAAATCTAAAACTGACATATCAAATTAATCTTTGAATTTTTACAATAAGCTTGTTCGTTTACTTTCTACAAATTACTACATTTACTACAGCTGGAAAATTTCAATACAAAAAGTAAACAAAACTTTCCAATTGTAGTAAAAGTAGTAAGAAATTCGAGTAAACGAACACATATTCAGTGTTTCTTGGGAGCCTAAAAATATCAGAAGTTAAATGAAAAATTTTGTCAATTGATTTTAAAATTTTTTTGTTATGCTCTTATAATTTTATATAAGAAAAAAGAAAGAAAAGAACCAATTTATTAATTTAACTAAAAAAAATTTTTTTTCCAAGTGTTAAACAATGTATTTTTGTAATTTCATCTTTTATGGGTTACGAAAAAGTTTCCAACTTCCTTAGATTTTATATTTTTTTTTGGAAAAATTGGGGTAATATTAGTTTTCTAAAAAAGTATAAAGATTGGCAAAAACACATCATCTATTTCATTAATAAATCCCTAAATATACCTAATTATTGGTTAAAGTCCTAAAAATTACCAATGTTTGATAATATATTAAAAAAAATTATGTTAATTGATTTTCATATTATTTTTTTTTTTAGACCTTTACTTATTATTTTTAAAAGAAATATCTACCAATTTCTTTATAGAATTTAAAAAAAAATGCTTTTTTTTAAAGACTCTGTTTTATATCTCATTCACGTAATAAAAGCTTCATATATTTAATTGTTTAATTAAATTACTGGCTGATAAAAAAAATACATTTTTGAACTTTGGGAGAAAACTCATTAAAGTATTACCGCTAAAAACACTACCAGGAACATTTTTGTGGAACATTCTAACGCTTTAACTCTTCAATGAAAGGGAATTTGTTGGCCCCTTTTTAAAAAGGGACCCGTAAGTTGAAGAGTTAGATGATTAAAATATACCACAAAAAGGTTCCTCATAGTGTTTTACATAAGTTCGCTGAACACATCCTATACCTAAAATGGAAGATTCCCATATTTTCTCCCTAAAATCTAGGTTTGTGGGACATTTGAACGCCAATTCTGAATAAGTACGAAATTAACCCTTAAACACATTTTAAGTTTTTACTTATTACTGGCACTGAAGTTAAATTTTCAATACTGATATCTTAAAAGACTTATAGTAGAATTTCATGACAAATATTTTTGTGGAACATTTTAACCCCCTAACTCCTCAACTTACGGGTCGTTTTTGTCTGTTTTTAAAACGGGGCCAAAAAGTCCCTTTAATTAAAGAGCTAGAAGGTTAAAATGTTCCACAAAATTATTCCTCGTAGTGTTTTACATTCTATACCTAGAATGGAGGATTCACACTGTTTACTATTTTAATCCTATTTATTTACGTCCATTTATGTAGCTAATATATAAATTTCAGGATCTATGGGAGGTGGGCGTCTCCTTGGCCCGATATTTCCAAAAATTAAAATTTTTCTTAACTAGGGGGTTCTATGTCAGTGTACCAAATTTTAAAACTATGTCTCCACTCCTTCTATTTTTGGCCAATCGTTATATGGGATCAAAGCATTTTGGGTCGCCAAAACGAACTAGAATGGGTATGGGTAGCCTAGACTTAAATGTCCAACACACAAATTGGCTTTTCAAACGCGTTTTATGTCTTCAAGATTGCCAGTGAAAATCATATTTTCATTTTCAAAATGAAATTCCTTATCTTTTTGCAATACTACGGAAGAATCTTAAAAAAGTTTTAAAAATTTCCAAAACAAAACTAATGTAGTGTGAATTTAAGTTGTAAATGCCGAACAAATTTAACTTATAACATTAAGAGAGGAAACATTCTAATAGAAAAATAAATTGATCTTATGTTAGGTTATTCTGGCTCTCCTGATTACAAACATACACTGTGTAGGCTGTGATTGACAAAACTTCAATTAGCCACACTCATCAATGTGCCTATATAGAGGGCTGTCGGTTTGATTCACCGTCATAGCATACACAAAAAAGTTTTTTATATAGAGATAAATTATCAATTAAATTTACTTTGATCAACTGATACATAAACTAATCACTGACGAATCTTTGGGTGAGACGAAACTGTGGCAGTGTGGTGATTCCCTTGTATCTGTTAAATTTTTTAATAAAAAAGTTTTCGTTTTCTTCTTCCTATAAATCAGCTTTAGAAAAAAATCGAGAAAAATTACGATTGCCCTTTTCTATGGTTGCAAACAACTAAAAATAATAACTTGTGTTATTTTGGATATTCGTAAACATTTCAATGCCCAAAGTTGTCAAAAATGTGTCATGGTGGCCTTAATAAATTGATTAAAACTACCCGTTACCCTGCCTTTCTTCGTTCTTCTTTACTAAAATTCATGTTATTTTTGATTGTTAAATCAAAATGAAAACTTAGAGCCGACAAGAGCCGTTTGCATGTCCGAGATATCATGATATTGAAATAATATTAAATTAATATTGTCCATTGCTTGCTACTATTTTATTGTATGTCAAGACACTATGTAAGAAATATCTTTGGGAACACTTGGACTGTCTTTTGGCATTGACAAAGAGCACATCAAAATATTTCAAATGATTTTTTAAAATAACTAAATCTTAAATCATCTGTAAAGGTCATATATTTATATTATTCCCTATAAACAATTTCACTGGAATTCAAGTTGAAAACAAGTTCAATTCCAGCCCTGTTTTCCAGTTTCAAGGCTTGAATACAACTTTAATTACATTTTATTTCAATAGTATACTCCAGCAAAAGGGAAACAAAAATTCAAGTTTCAAATATTTTTGTTAAATATACAAATGCTAGAATTTGAAATGAACTTTACTTCAAGCAAAATTTAAAGCACTTGAATTATTAAAACCTATGTGCTTATTGGGTTAGCTTTATGCTTTTTTATAGCAATTTTTTTATTATTAAAAATATAAAATTCAAATAAAACAATATCATTTTATTTAAATCAATTATGAATATTGGTTTTTTCTTCTCTATCCATTCAACTATTTCGTCTTAAAAGTGTCTATACTATAATTTCTTAAGTTCTACAAATTTGAGTCTAAGCTTTCCCTTAATTACATACATATTACTTAATATGCATAAAGAAACATCTTTTTTGTGGATAAAATTTTAATTCCACTTGACAAAACATATTATTAAATTTAAAATTTTAATTACGTTTGTCTAATATTTGTATGACATACATTCAAATACACATGAGTAGTTATGTAATTCACAAAGATGTCGTATTTTTTTTATGACAGAAAATCTATCAAAAAAAAATATTTTGGTATGCGACAAATATGACTTATATGATATGTTAGAGAACTGGTATAATATTTCCAGGAATACACAAAGAAGCCATATGAATATTTAATAATTCATAAAGAAAAAGGAAATTTAAAATAACCACAAGCATTTAAATATACAATTTTTATTAAATATTTATGTGGCATTCCATATCAACTGCCCACTAAGGAAAATATATGTATAACGTATCAAGGTCAAAATTAAACTCTCAATTATCCAATATTTCTAAAAATTCGTCGTAGCAGGGTTAACTATTGACCAATTTAACAATTTCTATAATATAATAGGGATTTTCATATAAACTCGTATAATACTCGTAAACGGTGTAAACCTGGTTATGAGTTGAATGTCAAACTCCATATATAAAAAATATGGCTTGTATTTATTCAAGGCTTATACGGAATTTACGTCTTTATATGAAAACCCCTATTATTTTTTAAATTTAATAGAGTTTGGAAATTGCTTTCAGTTTGTCTGTGTCAATCAGACACCCGATATTAATACTTTTTAAACGAACTTTTTTCTTTTTTTCTCAACAGAAACTATCAAACAATATATTTTTTTCACCTCCCCACGCATTTTCCAGTAGATTGGGCGTAAAAAATAATATCTCCGCAAAAATAGGTCCTCTCGTATTAAAACAGGCCAGTCACCCGCGGCTTTTAGCCGATACGTCAAAAATGTGTATGAGAAAAATGCTAGCCACATTATTGCTTGCAGATATGCTTATGTAGTATTTTTCTGTAAAACCTTTACTGTAAGAGTTTTGCGCAAATAAACTTTGAAGTAATTTTAGTCCATTTTTAGGGCAAAGAGGATCAATTTTCGCGGGGATATTATTTTTATACCCAAACTACCAGAAAGTGCGTGGGGAGGTGAGAAAATATCACTTTTGCGCATATGGTTGCTCTATTGAGCGAATTCAGATTGGCACGAAATTAACTCTTATACATATTTGAAGTTCTGACTTATTTCTGGCATTGAACCTCAATTTTAAACTTTGATGTCTTCAGGGACTTTCAGTAGAATTTTATGATAAATATTTTTACGGAACATTTTAACCCTCTAACTCTTCAACTTATGGGTCGTTTGTGGCCCTTTTGAAAAGGGTCAAAAAGTACCTTTAGTTGAGGAGTTAGAGGGTTAAAATATTCCACAACAATATTTGTCATGAAATTCTACTATAAGTCCCTGAAGACATCAAGGTTGAAAATTTAAGTTCAATGCCATAAATAAGTCAAAACTTAAAATGTGTTTAAGGGTTAATTAATAATGACTCATTTTTAGTAGTTTTAACTAACAGACTTTTTTTATTAGTGTGTGAATGCCACTTTATTTATATTTGTAACGAACACTCTGTCGATGACTTGTAAACTACTTATAGAAAAATAAATTTTCTTTTCATATAAATAACTATATAATTAAATAATTAAACAAATTTTTAAATACATTTCAAGGACTTTTTAAGGCATGTTCTATTTTTTTATAGAAACCAAAACTTTGAACAAATGTTTAGTCTGTAGCAAATTTTATATATTTTTACATACTTTTTGTCTTACTAAATGCTAATTGATGGATTTTTGTTGTTGTTTTGCATATTGATTTGTTTAATTAAACTGTAATTGATTTTAAAATGATTTTTGTGAATACAAGCCTTAAAATATGAATTCAATTTTAGAAATCCATCTATACATATAAAAGTTTTACGTGATGTAATGACTGGCTGATGACCCAATATAGACCACCCCATATCGTTGGAGTTGATATTTGTAAATTTATGCAACCAGAAGTAAAAGGGAGAAACTGCAGGCACACAATGCTATATTTAGAAACATGAAACTTAAAATTTGTGTTCCATGAATTATTGGCTAATTAACTCATAAGCTCATTTTTTGAATTTTGGCCAGGAATAACGGTGAAAAAGAAAAAAGTGACACCTTAAAGGACTGCCCAAACCGGTGGAGCTATGAGTTTAAAATTTAGATGATATTTTTTAAATTCCTATGACGGCGACTAATAGGGGAAAGTATTTTTTTTATTTTTGTCAGGAATGCAGTAAAAATGGTGGAAAAGTGATCCGTTAGTGGCCCACTCAACCCGCTGGAGCTAGAAAGTTTAAATTTAGTATTGTGTGTATAATAAAGGTCTGAACGAGTGCATTCGGTTTGTTGTAGTCAGTAATTCACATGGTGCAAGTGTGTGTGCATTACGATTCAAACCACATTGTTAAAACTAGACAACAAATCAAAACGTAACATTCGACATGACAACAAAAAAAAAAACAATAAGTGATTGTTGTGCCATACAATCGTTCGCTACCATAACATAGCAATTAGTGCTTTGAACTAGTGTTGAAGTATCGCAATGAATGTTATGGTGCTATGGTGTGTTGTGTTATAATATGTAGTATTAATTTCGTAGTGAAGGGTTTAATAAAACGCAAAAGTATAAATGTACACTCAGATAAAAAAGTTAGTAAAAAATTAATTAATAATGTTATTAATATTAATAAATTAAAAAAACCAAAAAAAAAATAATTTATATCAATTCTTATTAAATACAAGAAAGTTAAAAGTCTCTGCGTTGTAATTGTTTTTAATCACCCAGTGTAGAAACGGTAATGACATATCATTATTTTTTAGACTACCAGTAATGACACCCACTTACCTTCTGCATTATTTTAAAACATATAATAATGGGTTACTGATAATGACTTATTTTTATCATTATTATAAATAGAAAATAATTTTCTAAATATTTTTTAAAATTTTTTGAAATCTATTTTTAGACTCAATATTTTTTACACACTGGTAAGGAAATATGTAACCACATATTTTTTGATTTTTTGTATGTTGGCGAGTAAGCTTACTTGTGTGCAGCAGGTCAATAATGTTTTTATCTATTAAATATTACATGTCGATATAGCTGAGATGGTAGAGCTATTGACTGGCAATCTGTAGACCCAGGTTCGATTCCCGCACCAGGAAATTTTATTTACAAAAAAAAATACAATAAAAAATATTTTTTTTATATAATTTATTTTTTTGAAAATCTATTTTTAGACTCATTATTTTTGTCAGTACTGGTAAGCACATAGGTAACGATATATTTTTTGATTTTTCGTATGCTGGTGTGTAACGACAACTCATTATTTTTCGCGACATCGCCATATAAAGGTAATAAGAAATGTAATAACAAAAGTAACTAGTTACCATTACCAGGTATGTAGTTACATAACCACATATCTGGTAATGATTTTCTACACTGGGCAGTTACAAATATTTTTATCAGTATACTTTGACCTTCTTGCAAAAATGATATTAAAAAAAATCATATTAAAAAACTGATTTAAAAAAAAATTTAATTTTGTTCTTCATAAAGGTTTTTGGCGATTTTTTTAATGTCGATGATTTTTTTAGTTTTGATGATTTTTTTCTAACTTTCGACGATTTCTTTAATTTTGCCGATTTTTGTTTTTTTTTCTAAATTTAGCTATTTTCAAAATTTTGGCGGTTTTTTTATAATTTTTTCAAATTTTGACAATTTTTAAATTTAAACGATTATTTTTTTAATTTTGTCAATTTTTAAAATTTTTAGCATGGTTGGGAAACACTAACCGTAAAATACCGTTAACAATTCGAAACCCTTTCAACGAACTATTTTTAACCCTAAAATACCACTAACGAAATAACTTAAAATACCGTTAGCCTTAAAATATCCTAACGAAATAAATTAAAATACCGTTAACCCTAAAATAACTTAACGATATAACTTAAAATACCGATAACCTTAAAATACCCTAACGAAATACTGTTGAAATAACGTTATCACTTAGCACTAACTTTATAAAACCCTGATTTTTAGCGGTATATACACACAAAATTCTATAAAATAAAATCTACGAAATTCATTCCAAACAAAAACATTTTAAAAAAATCGGTGGTATAATTAAACAATGTTGAAAAATAAAATTAAAAATAAATAATATAATAAAACCAATACTTTGTAGAGTTTGCTAAAAACCATACTCAATGTTCCTTAATGTATTCGCCGCTTTAGAGCTTTTTTTGGTATCATTAGAATATTTCACATATTAAATAGTTGAAATATTCATTACGATCAACTAAAGAATTTTTTGGGGGTAGACATTTGTCTATTTTAATTTTTTCATTATATATATATTAGGGCGGGTCGATTTAATAATCGCCCATGGCTCAGTGAAAATCGTATTCTAGGGATCAAAATAAGAAACTTTGCCGAAGGAACCATACCTCTAAAACGAATTCTACTACCCCCCAACTGTTGACTTTTGTCCCGTAGGGTCAAGTTTTGAAAAATCCCACTTTGACCCATTTAGAGTGCCCCAATCGAGTCCAAATGTATGACCGACCCCCACTAACTTTGGAGGGCCGATCCACCCATGCCAGTGGCACACCCCCTGGAACTCCCCTGGGGGGTTCCCCATACAAACATTTTAAAAAATCACCATTTTTGGCACTTTATTTTATTATTTTTTATTTATTTTATTTATTTTTATTATTTTATTTATTTTTTCTCTTTAGAAATTTATTTAGTCAGAACATATGTAAATGAAAAAATTAATTTAACTTAGTAATAGAAAAGAAAATAAAAAAACTTACTGTTTGAAGTCTTTTTTGCTTTCAAGTCTGGGCAATTTCGCACGGCTCTCTAATGTCGTCACCATAACAACCTCTACATTTTCCGGTATAACTCGTTTGGAAACGCTAGCTAGCAATTGAACGTGTCGTTCTGTTGCAGGTCGTAAAATAGGTTGTGTGGGTTTTTTAAGCCACCACAAGACACATCTGCATGTCGTAAACTTACTTAAGCTAAATCGGTTACAGGTAGAATTGAGCATAAAATTATCATAAGGGATTTTCCAGAAGTAATAAAAGGCGCACTTGCTTAACAGAATTTGTGGTCAGATTAACGTTTAATTTACATGTAAGTACTTTATGGGCAGTTTTGACAACAAAATCGGTTACAGGTAGAATTGAGCATAAAATAATCATAAAGGATTTTCCAGAAGTAATAAAAGGCGCACTTGCTTAACAGAATTTGTAGTCAGATTAACGTTTAATTTACATGTAAGTACTTTATGGGCAGTTTTGACAACAAAATCGGTTACAGGTAGAATTGAAATTACCATTTCATTCTTATTACCTCGTCTCCTAGACCATATATAACGCAACAGTTTTTGTGAATGCATTAAGACGTTGTGAAGAACTCGAAGTGTGAAGTGCTAATTTGAGATAAAAAAATATTTAAAAAAAAATCATTCCAAATCAAGAAGTTTACAATGAATCCACCATCCTCTACACCGCAAGATGAAGCAATAACAACATCAACAACTATCGAAAACCCAATGAGTCATATACCCAGGCATGATGTTACTGTTTTTGGTGTGTCTACTGATTTGACTGATCTTAATTTACCAACCCATCTGGATATCTTGAGATATTATTTTTACTTGAGCGAACAAAAAAAGTTGTCCTATAAAGCATTCACTATTCAAGTACAAGATAAGTTGATTGGAATTTGGGAAAAACTTGGTATGGAAATAATGCTGAAAAAAAGTGTATGTAATAAATTGAATAGATTGCTTGACAAATATCAAGAGCAAATCAAGAGAAGAAACAAACCCCAACAATTTACAGAGTATGTAAAATCTCTGGAAACAATTTTTTTCATTGGAACATATAAATGCGATTTGAAGGCAGCTCCATGTGCATGCGGTTTGGTTCCCGAACGCCTCAAAGAGTTTATGCACGATCAACATAATCAGAGAAGTCTAACAATGGATGGATTTGCGATGGAAATTGAAGAGCAAGGAGCAACGTCTATGTCATCAATGCCAACATACCAAGATCCCGATGATTCAACATACGCACCGCCACCGGTTCAAGAAGATTTGGATATAAGCACAAGTTCACAATACACACAGAGATACGATTGTTTTAACTTTGCCTTGGTATGTGACAGATTTGGCGTGCCTGATAGAGTAGCATCAGCAATGGGAACAGCTCTTTTCCAAGATTTTAAAATGAAAGATATCCATGGCAAACCTCTCATCATGGATAAATCGAAAGTTCGCCGAGAAAAAGAGAAATGCAGACAAGAAGTGCTTCGCAAACGGTTAGATGATACCAATTTGTTAGCATTTTCATTCGATGGCAGAAAAGATGATACTTTAACGAGAGATACAATTGATGAGAAGTATCATACTAGAATGGTAAAAGAACCTCATCTTGTTATTTTGAGAGAACCGAATTCTGAATTGATTGGTTACGTAAGACTGGAACATGAAACCGCTGAATACAAAACAACCAAATTAAATGATTTTTTTCAACGATAAAAATATATCACTGGATGCATTAATTGGCATATGCACTGACGGTGAGCCAACAAACACTGGCCCAAACGGTGGAATTATACGACGATTCGAATTGCTGTTAAAAAGACCATTGCATTGGTTCGTTTGCCTTCTACACTTCAACGAACTTCCGTTTCGGCATTTGTTTGAAGCTTTGGATAAATCAACCAGCACTGGACCAAGATCGGCAACCGGAAAATTGAGCCGTCAAATCGAAACTTGTGAAACTCTTCCGGTAAGTTATTGCTATCACTCATTTATTATAATTGTCAACCGTTTTTAATTGTTTTATTTTTATATATTTTCAGGTGGTGGACGGCTTTCAAAAAATTGAGTTGAAAAATATGCCCCCTGCTCCAGAAAAAATTGAATTTTCCACCGATTCCAAGTACTTATACGACATGGCCCATGCAATTTCTAGCGGCGTGGTTTCAGTGGATCTGGCAAACATCAAACCAGGGAAAATTGTACATTCTCGGTGGCTCACCAAGGCCGCTAGACTATTACGATTATATGTGACAACGGAAAATCCAGATGCAAATTTAAGAATACTGGTTGAATTTATAATTACATGTTATGTGCCAATGTACTTCAATATCAAGTATTACAGCTCTGTCGTGTACGGTAGTAGATTATTTTTCAAATTCATTAGTTGGTCAAGATTTCTAGAACCTCGTTTACGCAAAATTGTCAATAAAGTAATTACAGATAATTCATATTATGCGCATTCGGAAAATATCTTGTTATCAATGTTGTTTGATGATAGCAAAGAAAAGCGCGACTGTGCTATCAAGATAATTCTACGCTATCGAACCGATGTCGACGACCCAACGGGACTTAGAGCTTATAAAAAACCAGAAATAAACTTTTATTACACAAGTTACACGGAAAAGATCAATATGAATGACATAAATGACGTATTTGAACCACCATTCACGCGAAGCATTCCATACGATACTTTGAAAGAATATTTAAATCAAGATGATCCACCGTTTAATGATCCAAAAATTCCATCACACATACAAGAAACAGAACGACACGTTCAATTGCTAGCTAGCGTTTCCAAACGAGTTATACCGGAAAATGTAGAGGCTGTTATGGCGACGACATTAGAGAGCCGTGCGAAATTGCCCAGACTTGAAAGCAAAAAAGACTTCAAACAGTAATTTTTTATTTTTTCTTTTCTATTACTAAGTTAAATTAATTTTTTCATTTACATATGTTCTGACTAAATAAATTTCTAAGGAGAAAAAATAAATAAAATAAATAAAAAATAATAAAATAAAGTGCCAAAAATTGTGATTTTTTAAAATGTTTGTATGGGGAACCCCCCAGGAGAGTTCCAGGGGGTGTGCCACTGGCATGGGTGGATCGGCCCTCCAAAGTTAGTGGGGGTCGGTCATACATTTGGACTCGATTGGGGCACTCTAAATGGGTCAAAGTGTGATTTTTCAAAACTTGACCCTACGGGACAAAAGTCAACAGTTGGGGGGTAGTAGAATTCGTTTTAGAGGTATGGTTCCTTCGGCAAAGTTTCTTATTTTGATCCCTAGAATACGATATTCCCAGAGCCATGGATTTGCCTCCCCACAAATCGACCCGGCCTAATATATATATATCAGTGGTCGGCACCCAAAGCCGCCAGCGGCCGATCATAACCGGCTTTTCATACTTACACAAAACGAATGACAACGAAACTCTCAACTAAGAGCATAAAAAATAAAAATATTCTATTCATAAGCATGATAGCTTTCAACAAAGTAGGTACGTTTTTCGGTTACATACATCCAGGGGTATGGCATCACCAAAAAATAAGTAATAAAAAAATCGTTATCACTAGATGGCACTTTGTAAAAATGTTGACAATTTTCTTTTTTTATTTAAATTTAAATAATAACAAACAACAAAGGAGAAAATACAAGCAAATATTTCAAATTTTATTATTTGAATATATTCCGCGTTTGTTTCTTCCTTATATTGAGCAGTTTTCGGCAGTTTTTGAGTTTTTAAATATAGGCTCAGCTGATACTTAACTGATACTAAATAGTTGCTCAGGTAATACTAAATTTCAGCGCCATCTATCGGTGAGTAGTTTAAGTTTTGATTTCCTATCTCTATAATTAATAGTCTCTGCATACATCAGTGTTGCCAGTTGCCTTATCCCCAGTTTTGAATTTGACATCCCAAAAAATCCCCAACCTTTGTTTTCTGTAAAAATTCGTTTTCGTTTATTTTTTAGAAAAATTAGTGGAAAAATACCATATTCGTTTTGCGGTAAGTTGTACACTCAGACTCAATAAATTTGTGCTTGCAACAAATTATAAAAAAGAACAAATAAATTTAAATAACAGCAAATAAAATTTGAACCAAAATTTTTCATTTTAAATATTTAAGAATAAAAATTGTCTGATTCATCAGCCTCAGACACTTTGTTGTGTATGGTACTTCATTAAAAAGTTTTAGCATTTCAGTAGATGGATTAAACTTTTGACAATTGAGTAACTTGTAAAGTATAAATTTAATTTAAGAAGAGCTTCTTATAACTCTTATTAAATTTAAATAACTTTAAAAATTTTAGAACCAAAAAGAATTCGAATTTTTACCAAGAGGAATTAAAGTTTCTACGAACATTACCTTGCCAGACTCAAATTTTTGTAGCTAAAAATCATTCACTATTATCATCATTTTTAAAAAAATATATAAATATTTAGAATTATCAGGATTAAATTCATAAAAATATGAAAAAGCAATAATATATTTTATCTCTAAATGATCCCCTAAAATTTCGTATCATCCCCAATAAATCCCCAGTTCAACAAACGGAAATTTTTATCCCCATTGATGATAAAATTCCCAAATTGGGGATAAATCCCCCAAACTGGCAACACTGTTATACATAACTTTTCAGTAACACTAAAACCATGGTGTTGATATGGTGTTGATTGCTTAAGTTCACAATGATATGATGTGGTAATAAACTGTTGTCATCCGTACTAAACGATTCATGATGGGATTCGTCTCCCTATCCATATGCTTTTTTGCCATCGTGTTTTTTTTTGTTGTTTGTACTGATTCAATCGTTATAAAAAGTAAAACCAGACAACTCGTTATGGCTTGTAGGCTATCATGTGTCTTGAAATATCATTTAAGATGAATCGTTCAGCCCTTTAGGGTATAACTTAAAAATGCGGGATTCACAATAGATAATGTACCTTTTATACATTGGATCTTTAATAACATATATTTCATTTTGGAGGATAACATCTCTCATTTATTCCCACTTAGTCATTGAACGAAATAGTGTAAACAGCAAAGTTTTTTTACTTGGAATATGTCAAATTTTGTGCCAACAAAGCACTATTTGCGGGAAGTTTTGCTTTACTTCTTAAATTTTAAAAAAAGTACAGCTAAAGCACATCGATTGCTCACCGAGGCTTATCCAGAATATGTTCAGTGGATTTCAATGTGCAAGAGATGGTTTGTGCGGTTCAGAAGTGATGATTTTTGACAAGGACCGCCCAGGTCAGCCAAAAAAGTTCGAAGATGATGAATTCGAGGCATTAATCGATGAAGATTGTTGTCAAACTCCAGAAGAACTTCCAAAATCATTGGGAGTCACTCAAGCAGCAATTTGAAAACCATTGTAAGCAGCAGGATTCATCTAAAAACAAAAAAATTGGTACCATACTAGTTGACGTTTAAAGACATTTAAAGTCGATTTTGGATTTTCGAAATGCTGCTGGAATGCCATAAAAAAAAGTATTTTTGCATCGAACCCGAAGCGCAAGAATAACATCAAAGCCGAATATCCATGATGCCAAGTTAATGTTCTGTATTTGGTGAGACCAGAAGGGACCAATGTATTATGAGCTGCTGAATTCGGGCCAGCCGATCACAGCGGACACAATTGATTCATTTGGAACAAGTATTGGATGAAAAATGCCGGGAATACGCGACCAGAGATGACAACGTTCGGCCACATGTTGCAAGATCAGTTGAAAACTATTTATATAGCTGTGCAGTTTAAGGACTACCATTTGTTTCGATCGATGCAGAACTCTCTCACTGGAATAAGCTTCCACTTCACTTCAGAACGGGGTATCCCAAATTGGTTTGATTCGTTCTTGGCCTCAAAAAATGGGAAGATTTTTTGAAACGGAATCCATATTTTGTCAGAAAGATGGGAAAAGGTCATTGCTAACTATGGCCAAAACTTTTAATAAATTTATATTGTACCAATGTTGCACAATAAGTGTCTAGAAATTGCGGAAAAAAATCCCATATTTTTAAGTTATACACCCAATATTTTGAGTACACAATTCTTAGGTCTTCAAAATACCTTTATTTAATATACGTTTCCTTTTAACAGAAAAGAAAATAAACCTGAAAACGAAAAACCGTGTTATTTTTTACCACACTTTTTAACTTCCAAATATGAGACTGGACACATGCTTATTTTTCTTTCTTCTCTTTCACATATTATTACTTAAATGTTTATTACTTTCAGCGATCAATTATTTTAAACCCCATGGTGACTTTTGGCCCACCCTGTATAAACTCAAAATAATATGTCGGTTAGCTCAAAAGAAAAATTTTACAAAATCTACTCCTGCCTTTTTTGATTAAAAAAAAATTGTTGATTTTAACATATTTTTTTTTGTTAAAGTTAAGAAATCTAAATTTAAGAACAAAATTATTAAATCTGCAGATTTATTCGTAAATCGTGAAATTTGTTCAAATTGTAGGACCCGGTCGATATCATTAAAGACATGCGCGGCTCCAGCAATTAATATAAAGGGAACACTCATACGCCACAGTGCCAAAGTCAAATGTGTCTACGGTGGCGCATGATTTTTCCCCTTATATTAATTAAGGGAGCAAACATTTTGTCCGTTTTACTCTGTTTCGCTTAGTTTTCAAGATATGGACCATTTTATGAAATGGAATTTTTAGTTAAATTTCCGAGAATCCAAGGCACATTTTTGGATAAAGATAACCTTTTCGCAGGGGTGTTACATAGTTGGGGACAGTCGAAATTTTCGTGCATTTTGCTCTATCTCTCTTTTGAAACCTTAGTTTAAAGTCAAAACTAAAAGTTTTGTTTATTTATATTTAATTCTACCAGCAGTGCAAAAGCCTTTATTAGTTTATCTATTTATCTGTCTATCAATATGCCTAGTTAAATCTCTAAGTACTTTATTGGGTTTGCAGTTATTATTTTAACAAAAGTGAGTGTTTATTACAAAAAACAAAAAAATGCACACTTCTTTGGTTTGTGTTGCCTGTAGCGTTGTTAGTTGAACAACAACTTTGTTGTTGAAGTTTGATTTTAATTTTGGTTAACTTGTTTTCACTTTGAGATATTAACAACAAACAGCATTTTATTGCTTTGATTTCAGTATTTAGCAAGTAATTTACACTAATTGCGCACGCAATCGTTTGAAGTTGAATAAACTAAATCTTAAAATTCAAGAACTTTGAGTTGTTGAAGAGTATATTGATATATGAAGGAAAATTTAAATATTTGTTATACTTCATTTATACTTGATCACAAACCACCTGGTTTTTGTACAAAACTAGGTTTATGCGTTTTGACAAGTTATAAACTACAAGAGCCAAAAACCAGGTAGTTTTTGCTCAGGTATTAAGGTAGTATTAAGCCTTTTTGTTGTTAATTTTCTTTTGTTCCTACGTATGAGAGATAATGAATGTGAGTACAAATAATATTAATCATACGCGTAGTATGTTTCTTAAGAAGGGTATACACCAGATCGTACCTCAAAAAAAAGTTCGCCGTACACCCTCTAATATGAAGTATTTTCGCAAGGCAATTTCAAAAAAAATTTTTTTTTTTTTTTGTTATCGTCGCCTTTTTCAATTTTTCGTTATAGCTTCGGCATTTAAAATTGGATTTTAAAGTGTGATGTATCGATTTGTTTGCCTCGAGGAGACCACTGTTTTGCTATAATGAAAAAATCCAATGAAAAACGAGTAAAAAGGTTAAAGTCGGGCATGTCGACTATACAATACCCTACACCAGTCTGGTTAAGAGCCAAATAATGTTTGGATCCGAAATTCGACTGGGTTAAAATGGGACTTATGTCAAAATTTTATATAAAATTATAAAAGAGAAAATCGTAAATATAGCCCATATGGGCGATAGGTCCAAATATGGACCGATTCTATCTAAAATCTATCGGTTTTTTTCTCTGGACCATGTGAGTCAGCAAACCAAATTACGTTAAAATATCTTAATATTTGCGACCTGCAGCGTGTAACCAAGCCAATTTTGGGGGGACCCTTATATGGCACTAGGTCTAAACATGAACCGATGTTCACCAAAATCAATAATCTTCGTCCTTGGGCCAACATATGTAGGTCTGTGTACCAAATTTCATCAAAATATCTTAATATTTGCGACCTGCAGCGTATAAACAATATAATTTTGGGGGGACCCTAATATGGGCACTAGGTCTAAATATGGACCGATGTCAACCAAAATCAATGGGCTTCGTCCATGGGCCGACATAAGTCGTTGTACCAAATTTCATCAAATTGCGACCTGTAGAGTGCGCACAAGAATGCATGGACAGACATACGGACGGACGGACAGACGGACATCGTTAAATCGAAATAAAAAAAAATTCTGAGCCGATCGGTATACTATAAGGTGGGTCTACGACCATTATTTTTTGGTGTTACAAATATCAGCACAAACTTGTAACAGATCTTAATGGGATACACTTGTAATGGCCCTATGCTCCAACTTGGAATGACGGGAATAAGAAAGAAATGCACTATACATATAAGTGTATCCAACGCCTAGCAAAACCTATGGCTACTACTATCGCATATTACCTGGTAATATATTAAACCGCTTACCCTTGCATTACCTTGGACCCTTACACTTTACCTTTGCATTACTTTTAATACCAAATTCATACGTTTGGATGTTTTATTGGTATAAATAATTCGTTTTTTTACCAGAAAATTTTAGAAATTCTATTTTTTGTTAAAAACCCGTGAATTTAAATTTGATATTCGGTTTAAAAAAATATAATTTAAACAAAATCACCTTTGCTATAAAAAAGAAAAAGTCCATTTTAAATCACAAAAGCCGACAATTATTTTAATTTTCGTACCAATTATTTTATCCAAATAATGGAATAAGATTCAAATTAGGTTTGTTCAATGTCGTTATCGTGGGAATTCGCGAGAATCCATTTCACCCGCAACAAGAACAATTTATACCCAATTTTCACAATAGGAACGCTTTGTTATAAATTAGGTACCAGCGCTAATGCTGTAATTATTGCAATGTGATACAATTATATCCAGTTAGATACAATTATATAAAAACAATACGAAATTACATGTGGCATACATATATTATCATATGTAATTAGATATGTAATTGAATGTTTAATGCATTTATGGTCAGTGGTGAGCAAAAGCTGCACCAATCTTGTGGACATCTTTCTCAAACCCAACTGATAATTTAAAATTCAAATCGCAGAGCCATATGATATTCCTATAATATTAAAAATCGTAAACACTTTTACTCCACGCCCTCTACCAACACTATGCCATGCAGTGGATGGTTAATAGAGTACCTACACCGCATAATTTTAACAAACAAATTAATTGACTTATTTCCTTATAAAGAAAAGTTTTCCAGACCAAAATATGAACGACTACTGTAAAAATATGTATTTCTATCAATATCGCTAAAACATATTTAATCAATTAATTTATATACGTATGTAAGTACGCTCACATATGCAAATTTGTGTTATTATTTTCAGCAACAAATTTTAAATAACTAAAGTAGTAGTAACCATTAACAGACCAAAAACACAAAAATACAACAACAAAATTGCTAATTGTACTTCCACATACCCACACATATAACAGCCACAAACAACAATACACTCTAGTATTTAAGGCTTATTATATTTTTATGAGCTTATACTGTAGTTGTGCTAGGATGTGTCTGTTTATTTCTATATATGTTTGGACTTTGCACATATTTCTAAACAAAAACATCAGAAGTGCCAGTGCAGCATAAATATGTATGAATTCAAAAACAATGAGAGACATAAATGTACCATGAAAATAGAATCATAAACATTAAAAAAAAATCAACATAATATTTAGACGCCATTAATAAATTGAAACCCAATGAAGTATATCAGTTAAACACATGTTTATGAAAGGAAATAAAATAATTTCTGACCTATAGTGTATGATAATGTTGAGTATGCACCTTTTTAAGCACGCATATCATCAACTTAAAACCAAAAACACATAAAATTGGCTAGCAAAAGTCAATGTTTTATAAAAATGCTGGTATTTTATGGTAAATACTGGTACTTTTTTTTAAATGGAAATTAACATAACAGAAGGAAGGTATAATAACAACAACAAAAAGTACATACATTCAAAAATAAAGAAAGAAGGATTATTTTTTATGATAATTACAAAAATCACGAAATGACCATTAGAAAAATTGTGGTCGAAAAAAAAAACGTTGAAATGCTATACTCGTAGTAAGTATTTACATATAAAATATTTTCATTACAATAAACACAAGACAAAAAAATAACTCAATTGTTCACTGCATAAAAAAACAACAAATACATAATAACTTTTAATAACAAACTATTCCATAGCTAACGCGACCAACAAAAGTTCAAACTACACATTGAGTATTCAAATTACTTGGGTTTGATTTTGTTCTACATAGTAACCGAGTAACTCGGTTTTGAACTTATTCGATTAATCTTGTAAGGTCTTTAAATTATTCGAGTAACTCAATTAGTCATATAAGGTTTAAAATAACGCAAGTAAATAACAATTTTATTTCAATATTTTTTAGTAAACATGATCCATTCTTTGTAACTTTTGTAATTTATTAGTAAAAAGAAAAAACACAACAAATTCACAATTAAAATTAATGAATAACTAGAAGTTAAAAGAAAATATTTAGGTCATTAATTTATGAAAACTTTGAAAACTTAAAGAGGTCTTTTAAATACTCGTTTAAAAATACAAAGCTAAACAATATTGAATGGCCTTATTTAAAACGATGCACGCTGGGGATTTAGCTGGCATAAAGTCCAATTTTAAAAGTCTGAATTTGCAAAAAAGTGGGACTTATTAGGCTGTCCATGCTGAACTTAGCCCTGTTTTTATTTTTTTTAATTTTTAATTATTGGCTTGTGTGTGCCAGAGCTTCGAAGTATTAATTCCCTAATTCCCTTTTTATACCCTACACCACTATGTGGTCAGGGTATTATAAGTTTGTGCTGATGTTTGTAACACCAAAAAATATTGGTCGTAGACCCACCTTATAGTATACCGATCGGTTCAGAATTTTTTTTTATTTCGATTTAACGATGTCCGTCTGTCCGTCCTTCCGTCCGTCTGTCTGTCTGTCTGTCCATGCAATCTTGTGCGCACCCTACAGGTCGCAAATATTAAGATATTTTGATGAAATTTGGTACGCAGACCTATATTGGCCCAAGGACGAACAAGTTTGATTTTGGTGAACATCGGTCCATGTTTAGACCTAGTGCCCATATAAGGGTCCTACCAAAATTATATTGTTTATACGCTGCAGGTCGTAAATATTAAGATATTTTGACGAAATTTGGTACACAGACATATGTTAGCCCAATAACGTAGCCTATTGATTTTGGTGAATATCGGTCCATGTTTAGACCTAGTGCCCTACCAAAATTATACTCTTTATACGCTGCAGGTCGTAAATATTAAGATATTTTGATGAAATTTGGTACACAGACCTATATTGGCCCAATAACGCAGCCTATTGATTTTGGTGAACATCGGTCCATGTTTAGACCTAGTGCCCATATAAGGGTCCTACCAAAATTATACTGTTTATACGCTGCAGGTCGCAAATATTAAGATATTTTGATCAAATTTGGTAGACAGACCTACATTGGCCCAATAACGCATCCTATTGATTTTGGTGAACATCGGTCCATGTTTAGACCTAGTGCCCATATAAGGGTCCTACCAAAATTATACTGTTTATACGCTGCAGGTCTCAAATATTAAGATATTTCGATGAAATTTGGTACACAGACCTATGTTGGCCCAATAACGCAGCCTATTGATTTTGGTGAACATCGGTCCATGTTTAGACCTAGTGCCCATATAAGGGTCCCACCAAAATTATATTGTTTATACGCTGCAGGTCGCAAATATTAAGATATTTTGATGAAATTTGGTACATAGACCTATGTTGGCCCAAGGACGAAGCCTATTGATTTTGGTGAACATCGGTCCATGTTTAGAACTAGTGCCCATATAAGGGTCCCCCCAAAATTGGCTTGGTTACAAACTGCAGGTCGCAAATATAAAGATATTTTAATGAAATTTGGTGCACTGACTCACATTATAGAAAATTTTGACACAAGCCCCATTTTAACCCATTCGAATTTTGGATCCAAACAATACACCAGACTGGTGTAGGGTATTGTATAGTCGGCATGCCCGACTTTAACCTTTTTACTCGTTTTGAACTGAATTTATATTTTGGGAATGAATTCCCTGACCAAACTTAAGGAATTGAATGAATTCCTTTTTTTTCATTCGATTTATATTAAAGGAATTCATTCATTTTTTTCTAATGCCTTCATAAAATTTTATGAATTTATTCAACAAGGAATTCATTCAGTTCTAGTTAATTCAACTTTTGGTCAAGGAATTCATTCAATTCAAGTTAATTCAACTTTTGGTCAAGGAATTCATTAAATTCTAGTTAATTCAACTTTTGGTCAAGGAATTCATTCAAGTTAATTCAACTTTTGGTCAAGGAATTCATTCAATTCTAGTTAATTCAACTTTTAGTCAAGGAATTCATTCAATTCTAGTTAATTCAACTTTTAGTCAAGGAATTAAATTTATTTCGTTTAATTCCCTAAGGAATTAAATTTTTTTCGTTAAATTCCCTGAATTAAGTTTTCAATTCCTAGGGAATTAAACAAAAAAATTTAATTCCTAGAGAATTAAACGAAAAAAATTTAATTCCTTGACTAAAAGTTGAATTAACTAGAATTGAATGAATTCCTTGACTAAAAGTTGAATTAACTAGAATTGAATGAATTCCTTGACCAAAAGTTGAACTTGAATGAATTCCTTGACCAAAAGTTGAATTAACTGGAATTGAATGAATTCTTTGACCAAAAGTTGAATTAACTAGAATTGAATGAATTCCTTGATCAAAAGTTGAATTAAGTGCATAGCTGAATGAATTCGTTAGCCAAAAGTTGAATTAACTAGAATTGAATGAATTCCTTGACTTCAAATTGAATTAAATAGCGTTGAATGAATTCTTTAGTGAATGAATTATTTAATTTTAATTCTTTACGCTTTGGTCAGGGAATTCATTCTATAAATTTGAATTCTTTGAATTCATTCACAGGAATTAATTCCTGCTTATGTCTTATTGATGAATTCATTCCTTGAATTAAAGAATTGAATTAAATTTTTGGGAATTCATTCCAAAAAGGAATTAATTCTTTAAAGCTCTGATACCCATGGTGGGGCCTTGGACCCTCGGAAATTTTTAATAAAAATTCCACTTCATAAATGGACCACATCTCTGAAACTTCGCGAGATAGAGCAAAATGGATAAAATGTTTGATCCTTTGGAGTGCCCTTAGATGATAGATGGTATGGAGAGCCCCGGGGAAGGGTTAAAACGCCATAATTTTAATCTATTTTCCAAGGTTGGTTACCGTTATCGTTATAATACCGTTATCGCTAAAATACCGTTTCAAATTCAATACCGTTACCGTTATCGATACCTCTAAAAAAAATTCTAAATACCGTTATCGTTACCGATACCGTTATTTTTATGGGTAGTTACCGGTATTTATTATTTTAAAGGGTTCTTCAACAGGGATGGTACAAAAGTAGAAAGACAGGGCCAGTAAACGACGCCATATGTCTTGCCGCTCTTTTGACATTTCTCTTCAGCAAGGTTTGCCATTTCATGATGGAAAGATATACGAGCCAACAATGAGTCGAAATTATTAAAATTTACTACCGACATTCGGAGTCAGTGGCCTCAACGTTAAGAGCGCTACGTCCAATTTATGGTCGTCATAATGAATGGCTTCGTCAATAAACAAAATATGCGTTATTGGTCAGACAGCAATCCACACGTACTCCATGAGTCATCATCGCATCCCTAAAAAATTACGGTTTGGTGCGGTTTATGGGCCGGCAGCGTCATTGGGCCGTACTTCTTCCGTGATGATCAAGACCGGCACGTTACTGTGAATGGGAATCGCTACCGTTCAATGATAACCGAATAGTTTTGGCCCCAATTGGATGATATGGACTTGGAGGACATGTGGTTCCAACAGGACGGCGCCACAAGCCACACAGCGAATGTCATAATCAATTTATTGCAAACCAAGTTTGGTCCAGTCGATTGGCCGCCTCGGTCGTGCGATTTGACGCCGTTGGACTATTTCCTGTGGGGCTACGTCAAATCTATGGTCTATGCCAACAAGCCAGCGACGATTGATGAACTTCGTACGAATATCGGCCGATTTATGCTTGAAAACCGTCGAAAATTGGGTTCAGCGTCTGGACTTCTGCAAGCGTGCCCGTGGTGGCCATGTAAAAGAAATCGATTTCCATACATAATGGCATTGAACGTACTTTCACAGGAATAAAGAATTTCATTGATATCCGAAACTGTTTTTGCTTTATTTAAAAAAACTTTTGTACCGCTCTTATTGAATAACCCTTTATATAAAAATTACAATTTTTTTATTTTTTATTTTATAATCTTGAGTGCTTTTTTTTACAAAAAATTTATAGATAATAATTTTACTTATTAAAACTACCAGTATTGAATTTATAGCTTAAAATCTGTATTTTCAGTACATAAAATTAAAACGAGTAAAAAGGTTAAAGTCGGGCATGCCGACTATACAATACCCTACACCAGTCTGGTGTATTGTTTGGATCCGAAATTCGAATGGGTTAAAATGGGGCTTGTGTCAAAATTTTCTATAATGTGAGTCAGCGCACCAAATTTCATTAAAATATCTTAATATTTGCGACCTGCAGTTTGTAACCAAGCCAATTTTGGGGGGACCCTTATATGGGCACTAGTTCTAAACATGGACCGATGTTCACCAAAATCAATACGCTTCGTCCTTGGGCCAACATAGGTCTATGTACCAAATTTCATATCTTAATATTTGCGACCTGCAGCGTATAAACAATATAATTTCAGTGGGACCCTTATATGGGCACTAGGTCTAAACATGGACCGATGTTCACCAAAATCAATAGGCTGCGTTATTGGGCCAATATAGGTCTGTGTACTAAATTTCATCAAAATATCTTAATATTTACGACCTGCAGCGTATAAACAGTATAATTTTGGTAGGACCCTTATATGGGCACTAGGTCTAAACATGGACCGATATTCACCAAAATCAATAGGCTACGTTATTGGGCTAACATAGGTCTGTGTACCAAATTTCTTCAAAATATCTTGATATTTACGACCTGCAGCGTATAAACAATACAATTTTGGTAGGACCCTTATATGGGCACTAGGTCTAAACATGGACCGATGTTCACCAAAATCAAAGTTATTCGTCCTTGGGCCAACATAGGTCTGCGTACCAAATTTCATCAAAATATCTTAATATTTGCGACCTGTAGAGTGCGCACAAGATAGCATGGACAGACAGACGGACGGACGGACGGACAGACGGACATCATTAAATCGAAATAAAAAAAAATTCTGAACCGATCGGTATACTATAAGGTGGGTCTACGACCAATATTTTTTGGTGTTACAAACATCAGCAGAAACTTATAATACCCTGACCACATAGTGGTGTAGGGTATAAATATGCCATGTTTTTACTTGTTTTTATATGTTTTTAACATAATTTTTAATACCGGTACGTACCGGTATTGCTGTTTCGATAACGGTACACCGTTACCGAAACAGTCTTAAAAACCGTTACCTTTACCGTTACCTAAACAAACGAAATCTGATACCGTTACCGTTACCCTTACCGTTATTCGTTTCGGTAACCAACCTTGCTATTTTCTATAAGAAAGCTTAAAATTTTAATTATACTTTATACGATTTTTTAGGCTGTTAATTATTTAACAAAATTGTTAGCTAATTTTAGCAGGTTAAGTTGTTATTTTCTATAAACAAAAATTTAACTCAAATATAATTAAAATTCTGTATATTTAGCAGTTTAATTTTTGCTGTTCCTATCTTGCTAAAATACATACACTCACAAAATAAATATAGTCACTTTTTGTTAGTTGTTTCTGAAGTTTTCCCGTTGAGTTATTTTTAAAAATAATAACAGTTGTTTGTAGAAGAAAAATAATTTTTAACTTTTTTCACAAGTTATTTAAAAATCTAACTAAATGAAAATACGGATATTTCGTAACAGTCAAATTTTCTAGTCAATTTTTATTGTTTTAAAGTAAAACTAAAAAAATGAACCAAAAAAGGTATTTTGTAGTAAAAGTTGTTTGAAATAAAAAAACAACAAACAATTATTTGAATTGTTTTTATTTTAAATTTTTTTGTAAATTCAAATATAAATTTAGTTCTTCACACAATTTTGCTTGTTATTTTTATAGTAAAAATAAATTAAATTTAAGTTGATTTTACGATTTCTTATAGTCAATTATTGATAGTCAAAAACAAATAACAAAATTTTTTCAATTAAATGAAAATGTGAGTAGACCGGTTTTTAACTGAATTTTATCCGTTTTAAATTGTATTTTGAGTTAATTTTACCTTCAAAATATTTTGTGTGTATGTATAGCAAAAATAATCTGCTAATTTCAGCAGCCTTTTCTGCAACGTCCTTTTGAACTACCCAGGAAATTTTTTTACAATCGGTAGCCAAACACACCCATTCTACAACTGGTTCCACTGCAACCGATTCCATGGAACTGGTTCCGGAACCAGTTCCTGGGATCCCACATGGAAGGTGTGGGTGACTTAGAATCAGTTCCAGAACTAGTTCCAGAACCGGTTCCACTTTGGAGCTATAGAAGGGGTTGCTTTTGGGACAATTTCAAACAAAAAGAATCGGTGTTAGAATCGACAGTAGAAGGGGTTGTGAATGAAAAGTAGCTATTCTACAACCGATTCTTTGGAACAGAAAATTTTCATGCGAAGTAATCTATTTTCTCTGTCGGTATTATTTTCTACAGCAAAACAAACTTTTGTAAATTTGTTTTTTATTTCACTAAATCGGAGTGCTTAGTATGGAAAACTTTTCTTTTAAATATTTGTTTAAAGAACACACTGATGGTATGAGTAATATATATAGCACAAGTGTATATAATTAAATATTAAGTATACGCCTAACGCTAATTTCCAAATTTAAATTGCGCTCAATTGCTTTACAACTAGGGTTTGGGATTTCCCGGACTTTTTTATTTCCCGGGAAACGGGAATGAAAAAATTTCGGGAAATATTTTTGAACAAAATTGTTAATGAAAACCACCTATATAAGTAATTTTTGTTAAAAAAAAAAAAAACTACTTCAGTACAAATGCAGTCTGTGTAGTGAGAATTCAAAGTAAAAAATATCAGAATGTTGAACATTTGATTTCACATAAATTACTCGCAGCACTGCCAAATGAATTGCATAATTCCAGCAGAAAGCACCTACTACTGGACTGTCGGAAACAAACCGTTTCATCACACTTGGCCTATTAGATATGGTGGCCACAATGTTATTTTCCAAAAACAAATAAAACTCTTCTAGTCTTATTTCTACAATTCTTCTTATTTCATTTGAATTACATCTTCGTGATATATAAACCAACCCCAGGTTATAAAATGAATTATTTCCATTTATACATTGTTGTGATATTCTTGTCCATTCATCTAAGATTATAGTAAATCTCCTATTGTTAGAAATATTGCTCGATATTTCTTTCATCATGTTATCTTTTACATGATTGTAGTAATTTAATATAATGTTCTTTACATCGGTTTAATTTTTTTGCAATGCCAGGTTTTTATTATAAAAACTTTCTCGAATAAATGAAGATCTAGTTATGGTGCGGATTGACTGCGGCTAATTTGGATACCATTTCAGGAAATGTTTGCCCTACCATAAAACCTTTAATGCCTATTCAGCTTACACTTTTTTCTTCGGGTACTTTTCTAATTTTAGCTGAAACGTTATTCTTTTTGTTGTTTTCTTCAAGAGAAGTTGCATAACCATAAATTTTTTTTTTGTGCACCAAATTTAGATGTCGGATAACCAAATTTAGATACCATCGTTAACCAGTCTTCTTTTCACATTTATTAATGAAAACGTTACTTATAAAATTATTGGCCCTTAATATAAAAGAGTATTTTAAATTTAAAGTCGACTTTATTTTTAATCAAACGGTTTTGTTCATTTTGTGTATGAAAACCTTACAAAAATATTTATATTTTCAAATATTTTGATTGGTTGAAAATAAATTAACCAATCAGAATGCTTCAAAAATAAACCAAGTCAAGGTATACTGCCACCCAATATTTTAACTAAAGTCGACTTTACCTAAATTATACATTTGAAAAATTTAGATAATAAGGGCGTGTATTTGTAAGAAACAAGCTTTGTTTTTCATATTTCTTTTAAACATTTTACCAAGTTTTTAGGTTTTACTACTTAAATTTTGAATAAGTTATGCGAAAAATCTTTATTAGTTGAAATGCTCCTAATTACTTGGCAAAGATTTTATTTGTTTGTCAAATAAATGTATTCCCTTTTAAAAGATTTTAACAATGACATTTTTGTTTTGGTATTTAAAATGTTTTTTATGACTAAAATTAAAAAATCCTATTCGAAACAAAAACAATTTAAAAAATTTAATATTTTTAAAATTTCCCGTTTTCCCGGGAAAAATATATTATTTTCCCGGGAATTCCCGGCAAACTTTCCCCGGGATTTCCCGGGAATTCCCGAACCCCAAACCCTATTTACAACCCTACGGGAAATTTTAACAAAATGTCACCGAACTGGCCCCTTTATATAAAATAGACTGGTCACTTTAACATGGCGTTGTCATAGGAGAAATTGACCACTTGTGACATGTCTCAATACAAATCCTAGGACAGGTTACTGAATTCTCATAAAAAACAAAATTCAGGGACCTGTCCTGGGATTTGTCTTGTGACATGTCACAAGGGGTCAATTTCCCCCTCCTATGACAACGCCATATAAAAGTGATCAGTCTATTTCATATAAAGGGGCCAGTTCGGTGACAGTCTGTTAAAATTTCCCGTAGGGAATTGTAATACAATTAGAAGATTTTTCTAAATAGTTATTCTAGAACCATATGTAAATTTTTAGTAATAAATTTCTTCAAATTTAAATTTAAAAATAATGTTAACATTTATTAAACTATATTAATAACAACAAACTCGTCACATTATTTGTACACAAAAATAAAATATTACTTATTTAAATTTGTTTATTTTTTAATTTTTTCGTTCTTGTTTTCACTTCAAATTAACATTATCATAAATGGCGGGAACACGCGATATTGACCTGAAGGATTTTTTTTTTAATCGTTAAAGAATTTTTTAATGATTTTGTTTACCTACAGTTAAAATAACTAACACTTTTTAACTGTAATTCTTAAATTTTCACAATTTTTTCTGAGAAAAATATTTTTATAATTTTTTTTTTTTTTTTTTGTAATATTTTAATATATATTTTGTTAAATTCTTAGAAATATTTTCTTTTTTACTTTATTATGTATTTTCTTTTTTTTTTTTTTAGATAAAAACCATCCGTTATATTGCAACCGTTTACCGGTAAAGTTGTCGTTAAACTGATTTGTTTTTAAACGTTATATCCTCATCGTTGGTCGAAGTTCGTTTAAAAAATCAACATCGTTTATTTACTTCGTATTTTACACAGCCGAAGTTTACTGTTTTTTCATTTTATTTTTGTTATAACTAAAATAAAAACACCACAAATCCTGGTTGTTGATTTTTTTTTTATTTCAAAACAAATTCGAGGAGGACGAATCAAACAACTGTGATTTTGCACAAGTGTCTGTGTGCTTGTGTATGCCTAAGGTTGTGGGTATGTTTGAGTGTGTGTCTCTCTCTCTGTGTAAGTGTCCATGTTCATACGTAGTTACAAGCATGTGATTTTTTTCTTATTTGTGCAAACGCAAATCTCCTTTTTGTCAAAGCGTTTAAAAAAGTGGGTGGTTGTAAAAATATAAAACAAAAAATAAAACAAAATGAGTATTGCATTGTGACCGAGTTGAAATTATAAATATAGGTCGTTTTTAAAGAGGTGAATATACAATAGGGGAAATAAAGGTGTTGAATATAAAAATGGGGATATTGTTAGTAAACTCACCTGAACAAGAGGGGAAAAGTAATAACAAAATATACAAAAAGGTGCAAGATGATTTCTGTAGGTCTTTTGTTAGTTTAGATAAATTTTACTGGCAAAAGGCACAAACTATTTGAATTGTTGATCATAGGAAAAGCATACTATGATTGCAGATTTTATAAAAAATTTGCCATGTATGGATTCATAAATTACGATTAAAATTTTTTTAATTGTAATTAAAATTCTGTTCAACGAATATTTTTTGTTCAACGAATATTTAAATTAGTAAAATTTTTTTTTAATTTTTAGCTAAATATTCACTACGTTTTGTATAGTTTTTTTTCTTAACATTAGCTTTAAATATTTATTTTTTTTTTCTTAAATTTATTTTTTATCGGGAAATACATTAATTGCATTAAAGGAATTAAGTGTGCTAAAACCCCAAAACTTATTTGACAAATTGTGAAAAATGATCTCTTGAAGGCATGTCCCTATCCGGATTTCATTCGTGCCTAAGAAAATTGTCAGTGGACGACGTTTTTAGAATTTATTGAAATATTTGTTAAGTTAAATTACAAACTTAATTTAGAATTTCTTGTTATCGTCCTTAAGATCTTTTCCTTAAGACATGTACAGAATATGGCTAATGGCTATAAGCTAATGTGGAAAACAAGAGACACGCGATCTGATATACCGAGTCAAATAGATCATTTCTGTATATCTAAAAAATTGTTTTGAACAGTGCAGGATGTAAGAGTCTTTCGAAGCGCAGTTATCGCTACTGATCACTATCTCGTAGTAGCTGGACTCAAACTCACACTAAAAAGGCACAGTATGCTGGAACGCAAACAACAATTATAGCGGCGATCTTACAATATATCGAAATTAAAATCTGAGTTAAGAGCAGATATGTTACCAACGTTATCATCAACTGCAATACTACACCATCACAATCGCAACACAATTTGGACGTCGAAGTATAGTGGAGAAAAATTCGAAAGTACCAAGCAAAATTGCGACAGAAATAATTGAATATTCTAAAAAGGAAAATAAAGAGTGTCTACCCGAGAATTTCTGGAATGTGGTTGAAGAAAAAAGAGGGATCCAACAACTCCTTCTTACAGAATTCACCAAAAAGAGCAACCTCCAGCAGAAATACTCAGCCCTAATAAAAAAGGTGAAAAGCAAGCCAGGAACGATTAACATATTCCTATAAACAATATAGCATCCCAATCGGACTCTGCAGCCGATATGGGAAATATGAAAACTGTTTTCGATACACTCAGAAAATTTTTGGGGAAAAAGCCAATTACCAATATTACAATAAAAAACAAAGCCGGTAAAATGTTCATGTCTCCACCTAACCCGGCATTTCCATGAAGTGCCAAACAACGACGACAATCCTAAAGACAACACGCTGACAACTTTCACCCAATATACATCCCCACCCTATTAGCTATATTAGCACTGATCCACCCAACATCGATGAAATCACCAAAGCCATCAGCCAACTTAAAAAACCTTAAGGGGGGTATAGACTCTAGGAAAAATTTTGTTTTCGAATTTTTTTTATATTTTATTTGGATAGAGCATACTCTTCAGTTTATGTTCAGATAATATCAATAAAAAATAGGAAGAAATAAAATTTCCACTTGGTTTTTGTAAAATATATTTTAGTCACAAAGTAATATTCTATGCATTAAATTTGTACACACAATTTTTTGGGAGCATTTTTTATCATCATCTTTATTATAAATCTTATTTTGCATAATACAGCAGAACAAAAAGAAACCAACTACATCCAAAGCTGCAAGAATTGCACGCAGTCTTTAAAGAATATCCAATGACGATTCCTCGATGGTGGGCGAAGACACGTTATATAAGGCAGGTACTGATGGCTTATACAAAAAATAAAAAACAAATACAAAACAAATTAAAAAATGTACGAAATAAAAAATTTTGAACGAAATGAAATGCTTAATAAATTCGTTTTTAAGAATATTTGGGTTAATATATAAAGTACTCTTTATGTAGAAAAATGCGAGATATAAATTTTGTTCATACACGGTTTTTGGAAATTTTGCTGGTTTCTTAGCGTAAAATTAATTTTTAGGTTTAAACGCATTTTGCCACAACCCTGAGTTCAAAATCGGCTGCCACTGTACATCCAAGGCGGGTTAACCGATTTCGATTCGGGTTTTTTTCTTTCGTAGGCAACAAAAACCTCCTGTCCTTATCGTGGCCCTTTTTTTAAATTTTGGTCAAATAAATTTTATATCCCCGAGCAAATATGTTTTTTCATGCCTTTTTTGGAATTTTTAAGTTTGTGTGGCAACTTTGTTAAAAAAAAATTTTTTTAATAAAAATCAGGCCATGATAAGGACTAGAGAATTTATCTGGGATTGAGAATCACTTTACATTTTGATTTTCCGATAATTAATGAAGGCTGCACAGTGGCAACCGATTTTGCCTTTTTTAAAAAGGCCAGTAATGAAGTGCCAACTCTGGCGATTTTGGCTCGGGAAATATAAAACTGATATTTGTTAAAAATACTACAATAACATGATTTTTATATAAAAAAATAAAATATTAAAAATATTGTTAATTGAATTTTTGACAACTGTTCAAATACGCCCTTTCAAATGCTGTTGCTACAGTATTTATTCCCTTAACTTAACAAAGGGAATCAATTTTATAAGGATTTTTTCCCATGATATTTGTTATTCGGTCTGACTATTCGGTTTACTAATAACCAGCAAAGGCAAAAAAATTAAAATTCGATGTATTTAAAGCACAAAAATATTGTAAAAAAGTAACAAAAAAGAAAAGAACTTGGAAAAAAAATTCAAAGTTAAGAGAAAAAAAATTTTTTTGTGAGCAAAAAACCATTTTTGGGCAAAAAGTCCTTAAAAAGCAATTTAAAGTCAAAAATCTTAGGAAAAAGCTATTTTAAAGCTAAAAAACGGATAATCCAAAAAGCAAAAAGAAGTAAGTTCGACTAAAAAAAAGCAAGAAAAAAGCTAAAAGAAAAGGAAAAACAGCAATTTTGTCTTTTATTCGGTAAAGCCGAATACCCGTGTATTATGATATCTGTTTTTTACACGTGTATTATAAAACAAAAACAATTAAATTCGAATATCGAATTTCGTCGTTAAAAATGTAAAAATTAGCCCTCTTATTAAACAACTTGAAACTTACTTAAAATTATTGACAAAATATTTGAAATTGTACTGACATTGTACAATAGTTTTTCAATATATTTTTAGCGTACGGAAAAAATGTGGGGAAAATTCTTTTGGGTGCAGGGGACAAAAGCGAATTTTTATAACAAACGTAGGGAATTGACAAAAAAGCTTCTGGCATCATTGGTCTGCTCTGTCTTGCGTTTTCTCCCATGGTCGCTATTAACCCCCTGTTTTTATAAAGCGAACGGAATTATTCCTCAAGAGGAATGTGTGTTTTTTGTTTTTGTTACATTAACAAAATACACACATTCCTCAGGCGGAATTATTCCGCTCGCTTTATAAAAACAGGGTAAAACACACAAATATTTCAAGGTGCCATAATGTAAAATTCCAGGCCAACGTTTCAAATCCCGTTGGGTGTTCCATATTAGTGATGATATATATTCATTTCTTGCTGGAACCATTGAGGATAACATTTTTTGTTGCACTTCATTTAATATAAAGTGTCTAGTAAAGTCTGCCACAAATTAAAACACAAAATCTACAATTATCAATAAAATCCTTATTGCTAATATCTGTTTTGCATACCAAAACTGTGAAAAACTATTAAAATATTTATGTTAGAAAAATAAACTAAAATTACAGTATTGCATGCATTTTTAACCATTAAGAAACTTAATTTTGCCCTGTTTTTAGTTATAAAATTATAGAATTTATGATCTTAAATTAAAGTAACAAACCAGTCAGCAATTTTGAAGCGCTCAAAAATATGGTAGTTAAATTACTCATAAAAATGATTATTGTTTTATCAAAAACAATCTTTTTTGGTAGAAAATAAGAATCCTCAACAAATAATACAAAATCTAGTCGCAATTATCAAAAAAGATGTCTCAATAATTTTTCAAGCTCATAAAAAATTACAAATTTATGAGGAAAATTTTAACTTTTTACATTCTTTTTTCCGAGTAATTTCAGATTACAATGGGATCTCTTTTAGATGGATCACTTTCATAGGAAAATATAAAAAAATCTTAATGTTTATGGAGCTTATTTGAGAGTAATGAATGCTCATCTTTGTTTGCTGGGAATACAAAAGTATTTTACGAGATTTTACAAAAAAAAAAAAAAAATATATAATTGATTATTCCTGTAACACAAAACATAACTGAGTATTATGGTAATATTTAGATATTAAAAACCAAAGACTAAACATATAAGAAGTGAATAAGAAAAATTTGAAAACTAATAAAGAAATTTGTTACCCAGCTCCTATATAGTTAATGCAATAAATTTCCAATATTGGTACCAGTATGTGGCTGACACGCGCAGGAAAATATACAATATATATAAAAAAAAAATCATAAAATAATATAATAATTGCTTCGATATATCAAATATATTCCTATACATACAAGTAACTAAGAACATACAACCAGCTAGTGGGTGAAAACCTTTAAAAATTGCACACAATTATCTAAACTGAGACTCCCTGTAGACATTGCTTTCTTGCTGCGCCTGAAACTATAAAACACATTTAAAAATTCCCAATATAAAACAAAAGGATAGCTTTAACTAATTTATAGAAACTTCAAACTTAGTGTGTGTTAATAAATATAAACATGCACCATACTACTTTACTGAAAAGGATATCCGCGCCAAATATTTCTGCTCATATTCATATAGCAAAGCACGGAACGAGAATATTTCGGGCCTTAAGTTAAAATGTTAAAAAACAAACTTTCAACAACTAGGAGTATATCGCAAGGCTCTCACTAATTTATGAAAAAAGTTCGAAAAAACAAGTTTTGTTTTCTTTGAAAACAAAATAATCAATTTATAACCAGGCAAAAATATCATAATCTTGATATAATTTTTTTAATGTTTTTCAACTGAAAAAATATTCAGTACCTGTGGTTCTATATTCTTTAAATTTACTTTAAAATTTAAAACTAGAAAAGCGAAAATTGAGACTTCTGTTGCTAAATCAATTAACTTCACTTTCTAAATTTTATAAAACTTTAATTTCAAAACACTTTATTGACTCCTAACTGTATAATATTCAAAAAAAATTTCTCTGATAATAAATATTGATACTATTAGCAGACAAAATTTATAATTTAACATATATTTTAAAAAACAATATATACTATTTCGTCGACCGGCATGCAAAACGTCACATGTGTTTTTTAATAGATTTTGAGGAGGGCGAAAAAACTGTTAAAAAATCTACATTTAAGATATTTTATTGGCATCATATGCCTTAATGATTTACGATCTCATTTAGTAAAATCATCATTAAGGCATATGATGCCAATAAAATATCTTAAAAGTAGATTTTTGAATAGTTTTTTCGCTCTCCTCAAAATCTATTAAAAAACACATGTGACATTTTGCAGGCCAGGCCGGTCGACGATTTTCTCATTTTGCTCATTGAGACTCATTAATTTTTCTTTATGGAGTTAATCAATTTGGCAACTAAAGCATTCATATGATGTTTTTTTTTAATATTTACGCTTTTTCTACACTACACTTACTGCAGCCCTGTCAGTTTAAACTCAAACTTAAAGCAGTTTTTAGTTGCGTGCCAATGCATTTTTACAACAAATCATTTTTTTTTGTTACTTGTTATTTTTGTTTCTACTTTTTTGTATTTTCTCAACATTGTAGTAATTTCCGCCATCACCTTGGCTAACAATAACAACCACTAACACTTAAAATACTAGCTTAACTCATTCTTAAGAATTTTTCATTAATTTCGCTTTACTTGCTAAAGTTTTTGGTTGTTTTGTACTCCATTTGTTTATATCAATACTATGGATCTTCACAAAGTTTTCAAAATTGAAATTGTAGTGAAGACATTGTTTAAGGGTTAAAGCGCTTTACTGTCTGTTGCTTATTGTTCGCAATAAAATCAAAACGTAAACTTATTTGATTTGATTGCTGGAAATTTGACACCTGATAATTGCTTTTTTCTATATTCATCTACCCACTTCCGTATGGCACATACATAACAAGTGTCGGTGTTGGTAACTATAGCATATAAATTAATTTTGTTTTTCAAAGTATAAATTATTAGAAAATATATAATTTTGACATTACATGCAATACTTTAGAAAATATAAAAAAGAAGGGTTAAAATCTAGCTACATCATATATTGAAATATCATAGGAAAATAAACAGAAACTTTGTAACTTACTTAAGCTAACTGCATCTATCTGCTGACATTATTCCCAGCAGAAATAAATGGAACAACTTCTAAATGAATTACTTCCTTCATTATATCATAAAGAAGTTCTCCTTTAGGAAGGTTTTTTGAACAACATCCAAAGTTGACATAAATATATGCCAGTCAGAAGTTCTTTTTCATGGGCAATAAGAAGTTAATATTTGGTATGGGGGTTGAATGGGAACGTTCTGCACAGTAAACAGAGGGCTGCGGGTTCAAATCCTGGCAGGGTGAAACCAGTTTTATTGAATTTTTTTATACAACTATTTACTTTTTGTTGTTTTTGCTGTAAATTTTTATATCCTACACCACTACGTGGTCAGGGTATTATAAGTTTGTGCTGATGTTTGTAACACCAAAAAATATTGGTCCTAGACCCACCTTATAGTATACCGATCGGCTCAGCACTTTTTTTTTATTTCGATTCAACGATGTCCTTCTGTCCGTCCGTCTGTCTGTCCATGCATTCTTGTGCACACTCTACAGGTCGCAAATATTAAGATATTTTGATGAAACTTGGTACATTAGTTTTTTAAAAAATCAAAAAACTAATTTTTATAAAAAAAAGCTCAAAAATAAAATAAGTTTGCTATTTTAATTCATTTTTGTACACAATTGTGTAAAAAATCCCCTAAGTAAACCCATTAAATTTAGTTTGACCCTACAAAAATTGTATGTACCTACTCATTTTTTTATTTATGCAGTTTGATGGGAGTGAATAAATATAGGTTTATTGTAAAATAGTCCGGAATTTATGATGCGTAATTCGAAAATGAAATAGAAATAAACATGGCAGCGACTTTCATACATAAAAAATATAAAAATGTGCACTATATTTTTCAGAAAAGTGAATATTCACTAAAAACAAACAATTTATCGATTTAAAGATATCATATTTATTACCGGAAAACTAAAATCCAATATAAAGTTGTTGCAACAGCATGCTGCTAATTTTTTTGTGCTATATCGTATCAAGGTATACAAATTCTTCCTTTAGTTTATTTATATTTAAAGGTTCAATTAGACGTGCCATAACGCCATAGCCGTAACCATAACGCCACAGCAGACAACCAAAATTCAATTGGTATCTACGGTTACGGTTACGGTTATGGCGTTATGGCATGTCACCTATAATCGAATACATTGTAGCCTATAAGATTGGTTTGAACAGCTGTTTTATATGCACCGATAAAATTCCTCAGTTACTGGCTACTAAAATTTCAACTGAATCTCAGGTGAAATACCCCTTACTAAGACTCAGTTAATAAAATTAATTGTATATAACTAAGTCGATAGTTGAAAATAGTGTCAAGAAATTTAACTGAAATTTCGGTCACTAAGAGCGATTCCTTAGTTACAATTTTGGGGTCTTTGGAAAAAAATAATTATTAACTGAGAATATTTATTTTCTATTATTTTGATAATTTAAAAAAGAACTTGACTTAAAATTAGCTTAATTTATTTTTATCGTAATAATTAACAGGAATGAGAACAAAATTGCATTAATGAAACCTATGATTATTTTTATCTTAATGTTACACCCAATTTGATTAACCTTTTTCTTTAAGCCTTTATTACGTCATCAAAAAATTATGGTTCTGCTGGGGATTTAATATAAATTCTTGCGTAAATATCTTCTCCTAATAAAAAGTTAAATTATTTTTCTTGAAAGATCAAACTTCTTACTTATCTTTTAATATTGATCTGTATATTATTTAAAAATATATATATTGCGTTCCAATGGCTTTACAATTTTCTTTATTTAATTTTCTGAAAATTGTTTGTATTTTTTTATAATTGCGTGTCTAAAAATATTTGACAATTTCAAAATTAATTTACAGGGTAAGAACAAAAAAAGGTTTTGGCCGATACATTAGTTGATAACGATTATTTCAGTTGATTAAAAAGTTTTTAGTTTTAACTGAGAAATTGTTTAACTGAGCAACTGAGAACTTTTATCGGTGTGGTTATGGCACGCAGTGTTACCATATATTTTTTTAGAAAAACTGTAAATAAAAACTGTTTCTTTATAGAAAAACTGTTCTTCGAAAAAATTTAAAAAATCAGAAGAAATTCTGGGATCCCGAAGTATCCTAGAACTAAAATATTATCTCAGGGTATCAATTTTCCAAATATCGAAATTTTAATAGTTTAATTGCCTTTGGCATTTATAGTAATCGACTTTTTGCATAGCCTCCTAATAAAATTTTTTTTAAAGAATTTTGGTCTCCTAGGCCCGAATCTAAAGTTAGAAAAAGTTCATCGAATCACCCTTCCGAGATTAACCCCTATCTTAGGAAAGAATACTTTACTGGTACTTTCAAAATATACTTTATTGATTTGCAGTCCACATAAAATTGATATTCATTTGATTGAGTATTGTTATGTCGGGAATTGTTTGTTTGAAAAAATTACGTTTTTGGAATTGTCCTTGATCATAATTGAAAAAATAGTAGGAAATTGTTATTCAGAATTGGCAAATATTTATTTAAAAAAAATAAAAAATCAATTTTGGCCTTTCTCGATGAGACATTGTTTTAATTTTTTCAAAAAATATAAATTTCTAAATGATCTTAAAAGTTCGACTAAAAAATGTCCGTCGGGTCTATGACTTGTCAGATATGGCTTAGCCAATTTTATTCCGTGCTAATTTTTGATGAAATTTGTTATAAAATTGATTCGTTTTTCCAGTAAGCATATTTTGTAGTATTATATTGGTATTTTTAAATTTATTTATGTTTCGATTTGTACCTAATTTCTGATAATTTGAAAGTTTTATTGTAATTTTTGGGTCATATGCATAACCACTTTCAAAGTTTATAAATGGCTTATAAAACAAATATTTTATACAAAATTCTTTTTATAATCGTGTTATAAAGTTTTAAAATTATTATGCATAAGCACTTTTTAATTTTAATTCTTAAATTTTAGTTAAAAAAATAAAAAAAAATTGTTAATGAAACAAATGTGCCGATTTAGTATAAAAAACTGTAAAAAAATGCATGAATTTAAAAACACTGTTTTTTACATGAAAAAACTGGAAATCTGTTAGGCATCCCAAAAAACTGCAAAAAACAGTTAAAACTGGCTATATGGCAACACTGATGTCACGTCTCATCGAGCCTTAAAGCCAAGGTTGCCAATTTAGCCATTTTCCGGCTAGATCTAGCCATTTTAATTTCATCTAGCCATTAAAAAATGGCTAGATTGGATCTAGCCGGAAGATTTAGCCATTTTATTTTGCCCCAGCCATTTTTTTTTAATGTTTTACAGTTAATTTCACATAAAGATGCTTCAATTTTTATGATTTTCAAAATTTTAGTACAAAATTTTCAATTTTTGAAACTTTTATTTGGGTTCACAGATACATGTAATTTTTACATTCGATTTAGAATCATGTTTTTGTAAAATTTGAATGAAAATGTTTTAGAAATTCGGAAAACAATAAAATTTAAAGGCTACTTTCATGAAGTTCGTGTTAGAACTTTTAGTTATCCCTGATTTATATTAAAATTATGGGGTTTTAGCATTACTTTCCAATTTTAGCCATTACTAGCCATTTTTTCTCCATTATCTAGCCATTTTTTCAGTTCAAGTGTTGGCAACCTTGCTTAAAGCAGTGGTCGGCATCCATAGCCACCAGTGGCCGATCTTAATCGGCTTTTCACACGTACACAACACGAATGGCAACAAAATTATCAACTAAGAGCGTAAAATTTATTTAGTAGCATGGTAGCTTTCAACAAAGCGGGTTGACGTCGCTTTGTTTAAGAAATTTTAGAAAAATATTACACTCTCTTAAAATTTTACAAGAACAGGAAATTTATTATGAATTATTTTTATTTCTTTAGTTCATTAAAATTTACTAACTAATGGAATACTTTTTAAGAATAAATAATGTATATACAAAAAAATACATATTTTTTAAATAATCTGTATATGTAATAAAATTTATTATGAATTATTTAAAAAAATTAAATTACTATAAATTATTTTTTTTTTTATTTCTTTAATTCATTCATGCATTCATTATTACATTTCTTCATTAATTCATGTTCTTAATACACAAATATAAATTTAAAAATGATAAACTAATTTCTCACAGTGAAGAAACACAATACATTCACATTCTCTCTTTGTGCCGACCACTGATTTAAAGCACAATAAGTTGTTCCGTTTTCACATGAAAAACTGTAATATTCCATATAAAAATAACTTACGGTGCTTAAAGCATAATTTAAATTAAAAAAAAAGTAATAAAAGTAATTAAATATGCACTTTTAAGCAAAATATACAAATCTTTTTTGGGCTACTAAATAGAAACGTACATTTGCATGAAAATTGCTGCCCTGGTGATATTTATGTGAATTATATCGAAATTGCGCTAACAAGCGTAAATCATAAGTTAATGTATATTTTCTTAGCAATTAAAAAGAGCTAAAATTATTTTTTTAGTACCCTTGGGGTCGAAAAGCAATTTTTTGATACCGACATAAAAATCTTATTTCCCATCCCTGATTCTTACGCTCTTGCTTTTAGTCGTCTCTGCAATAGCGACGAATGAACATGTGTACGAATGCATGCTGATGTCCTTTTAATGCAATAAAAAAAAAAAAAATTAGTATAAATGTCCGCCAAAAATTTTATGAATATAAATACAGACTAAAGATATTTTATAAATATGTAAATATCTTACAATGAAATCATTGATATTAATTTTAAAAAAATCGAAAACCTTTTAATTTATATAGAATGAAAAAAGCCACCCTAATGTATTATGTACATATTTTTTTCTTTTTTTTTTTCTTTCAAAAATTGTATTTTGTATATTTTTATTTCTCTAAAACAGTATAGTATTTATTTATTTTTTCCGATAGTAATTTACTTTTTACACAAAACATTTTCATATTTTCAAGAAAAAAATAAATTCATACAGATACTATTAACCCATTCAACATTTCTTACAGTGCAATTCTCATTTTCTCATCAACACAACTACATTTTTACTTTTGAACAGTACTGATGTAGACAAATCACATATTTAGTGAGAGTTATATATTAGGGTGTCCCTTAAATTCGAATTGCATGCCAATACCCTATAGTTTTGTTTAATTTGATCTATATAAATAATTGTACAAAATTAAAATAATTTCTTTTTGGATATTCACGCATTCCGAGTCGCCTTTAGAATTCTGGATTTTCGTATATCATAAAGAGTTTTCGATTTATTGTTATTTAATTATATCAAAAAATAGCATTCACAAAATTAAAAAAAGATAAAATATGTTCTTCCATATTTTTTGTCGGTACATACCCAGTTTTTACTAGATTAGATCATGTGTATACTAATTCAATGGTCATTTAAATAGATATTTTTTAAATTTTCATATTTTTGATGGCATACCTTAAAATTTACAGGAAATCATTGCAGGGATTTGCATAAAGAATTATACACGGATAAAAGCTCATATTATGCAGAATAAAAAATATAAAAGAAAAATATTTGAGATTTAAAATATCTTCTGAATGCACCGAAAAATACGTTATTAATTAAAACTGAGGGTTTTTAGAGTTGAAAATCGAAAATATGTAATTTAAGGGACACCTTAATATACATGGTAAAAAGCTTTATTTGATTAAGTTGAATTACAACTTTATGAGAACAAACTAATTTCTAGTCTACTCTAGCCTTTAGATAATGACTAGTTACTTTTGTTTTAACAACTGAACTTAAGAATAAAAAAAAAATTATCATGACTATGTATTATTTTGTTTGCTTTGCTAAAGTTTTTGTTTATTTTAAAACAAATGATTAAAATATTATACAAGAATGAGACACACTATTATGTATATGTAGATCTAGTTTCATTAAAAAAGCTTACAGAGATTTCGCTCATGGTATGCAAAAAATATTTGTATACCCTACATCACGCTGTGGTATAGACAAGAAGGGTATACAAACTCAATGTGCTGATTTTTGTAATATTAAATATAATGGGGGCACAGTGTTCGCCGCACACTACCGAATTTTGTGCATATTGTTAATGAATTTTTTCATTAATAAAAATTTTCATTGGAATGTCCCCAAAACTGGGTTTATTGAATCAATTAGTGACGTGTATCGGTTCTTCCAGATGAAAGGGACCAGTGACTTTTACATGGGTTTGTCATAGAAAGCGGCCCAACTGTACTCCATAAAGTGGCACAGGACTGACGAAAAACAACATGTCAGAGGACTAACGCAAAAGCGTTAATACAAAGTAACGTGTCACAGAACTGCCGCAGAGAACCTGCCTCAAAACGAAAGATCGTGGAACAAAACTAACGCAAAAGAACGTATCATAAAATTTAACTTAAAGAACATGTTTTTAATATACTAAAATTTTTAGTAATTAATAATATCGTTTGCATAATAGGAACAAAATCAATTAAAATATAATTGGTATTATCAATTTCGTAACAAAACTTGTTTATAATTTTTAGTGTGTATGTAAAACCGCTGCGAATTTATTTAAAAACAAATAAAATTTTACTTGGGAATCGGACCACTAATATTTAACCATGGATGGAAACCGTAACCAATAACGGTGTTGGTATTGTTATTGGTATCGACTTTTTTTTGCTTCGGTATTACCGATACCGGTACATACCGAATTCAACTATAAATTCAACTTTCCTTATCTTTGTTTACCACTATTAATAAAAATAACCACAAATTACTAAAAAAAAGAAAGTTACTTGTATACCATATTTTTGATTTATTTTTTTAGAAACCAAAATGACCAAATAAAATGAATCACCCCTACTATCTAAATTTTTCAAAAGTAAATTTTAGTTAAAGTCGACTTTAGTTAAAATATTGGGTGGCAGAATGCCAGACTTGGTTTATTTTTGGAGCACTCTGATTGGTTATTTTATTTTTAACCAATCAAAATGTTTGAAAATATAAATATTTTTGTAGGGTTTTCATATACAAAATGAACAAAACCGTATTATTAAAAATAAAGTCGACTTTAAATTTAAAATACTATTTTTTTAGTAAGGGCCAATGTTTCGAATTTTCGGTATTTTATATTATTTGTTTGTTTTAATGATCTTGGTTCTAGGAAAGTTTTTTCATAAGTCTTTTCTCTTTTTGTTGTAAGAGAAATTGTGAATTCTATTTAGAATTTGTCATACTTGATCTTAGAACAGAATAAAAATAATGCGCGTTTTAAAAATAAAAAATCTTTTTACAGATGGCGTGACAACTACCACTTTTGGCAGCTGATTAGTGTTTTATTAAGAAAGTATACACTCTAAAAAATGTTTGTAAATTTACTACTGTAAAATGCATAAAATTTTGTTTAATTTTACAAAGATTCGATAATTATATTAAAAAAAAATGTGTAAACTTTTCATGAACACACTTTCATACACAATACTACAAACAAAAAGTATTTTTGTTGATAATATATTTAGTTAACCTGTGGTGTTGTTGTTTTTCAAATTTAGTTTGGCTTAAGATCATTGGTTTTTTTTTGAAAAGTGTTTTAAACAGGCACCGGATTTTACAAACAAAAAACTTTATTTTTAAGTTTTCATCAAGAAATAAAAAAAGTATTCTGTTCAAAATAAAGTAAATTTCTAAATTATTTTTTTTTATATTCATCCAAAATTGAAAATATATTTATCTTTATAAAAAAAAGAAAAAAAAAATTACAAATGATATTTTTATACAAATGATATTTTTTTATTTTCAACTCCAAACAAAAAAAGAAAAAGTAAAAAAAAAAAGTTTTTGTATAAAAAAAAAGAAAAGTTTTTTTAGAACAAAAAAAGTTTCCTTATTAAGAAAAACAGTTTTTATTTTTCAATTTATAAAATTTTAGTTTCAGTAGAATCTGCAAACGAATTAATGATGCAAAAAATTTATATTTTTCAAAATTTTGTTTCAAATTTCAAACACCTAAAAAAACTCGAAATTTTGGCGGAAGGCGAAAACAGACTTTATGGTAAAAAAAATTTCATTAAAAAACCTTATCAGCGATTTTCATTCTGCAAACAAATATTTTAATGTAAGAATTTTCCTTTTTGCAAATTTTTTTGCCGCGACTTTTTTTCGCGATTTTTTTTTTCAATTGTCCACCAAACTTTGTTGTATTAAATGGGTATAATAGTCTCTAGATTACATATTTAACAAAACCGCACCTAAAAACACGCCAAATTTTGCGAAACACGAAAAAACACTTTATGGTAAAAAAATTGTATTAAAAACCCTTATCAACGATTTTCATTCTGGAAACAAATATACTGATGTTAGAATTTTCCTTTTTGCAAATTTTTTCCCGCGACTTATTTTCGCGATTTTTTTTCAATTATCCACCAAACTTTGCTGTATGAAATGGGTATAATAGTCTCTAGATTTCATAATTAGCAAAACCAAACCTAAAAAAACGCGAAATTTTGGCGGAACGCGAAAAAACACTTTATGGTAAAAAAAAACCTTATCAGCGATTTTCATTCTGCAAACAAATATACTGATGGTAGAATTTTCCTTTTTGCAAATTTTTTTCCCGCGACTTTTTTTCGCGATTTTTTTTATTTATCCAACAAACTTTGTTGTATTAAATGGGTATTATAGTCTCTAGATTTCATATTTCGAACAAAAGTTTCTTGATCATCCTCTGGGATTTTAAAAACAAAATTTTTGTTTAAAATTGAGTTGTAACCTCTTTGTTCTGTAAATTTTTGTCAACAAAAAAAAAACCAACATTAAGTGTTTACAAATAAACATATTATGCGTAAAATTAGTATTCTTTGTTAAAAAACATTTTTACGCACAAAGTTGGTAAGTTGGAAGTAATAAATACTCTGACATTTTAAATTGTAAAAAATTTTTAAATATTAAAATAAAAAGGTAAACGGATTTCTTTTTTGTGAATTTCTTCATTTCTATAAATACATATTTATCTGGAAATAGCAACATACGAATGAAATTGCTTTTGGTAATTATTTCTGAGGGATGTGGTAGTCTAAATCTCTTTTCAAAATTAATTTTTATACAATACCCAGTAACAAATGGTCGAACTAGTTCTAAAAAGTACTAGTTTTTAGACTAGATACTAAAAAACTAGTTCTCAAAATAACCATTTTGAACCAGTTGTGTACTAGTTAAATACGATCTATGTAGGGACTGTAAAAGAAATTAAAATGCAAAATTTGAAATTCTCATTTCGTTTATGTTTGTATTTAATAGAATATCAGAGTTTGCCAATAAACACCAACATTTTTTTACTGTAAATTGCCTTTGAGGTGCAAAGCAACTGGTACAGTACTGGTACCGAAGAGTCACTCCGGAACTAGTTTCGTAAATTTCTTATAAGTACCAGTACAGCTCCCTGTGTTTATTCTTAAAACAATTTTTAACCATTTGTTTACCTATTAGATTGATTGAAACAATGCGAGACTATTTCGAAAGATTAAATTTAAATAGGAGTTTTGAAATTCTAGTTTTGTTTACTTTTGTTTTTAGTAATATAGTCTGAAGTTGCGAATAAACACTAAAATTTTTTATTGTGATTAGAAATCATAAACACAAAATATTTTAGATTTCGTTTGGTAAATGGACCTAATTATCTCCGTAAGGAAACTATCAGTCTAATCTACGTTTCGTCAAAGAAAAAGTGTTTGTTTTTTAACTACGTATATAATTTAGATCTTTACCAACTGGTACAGTACTATTTCCAAAGAGTCACTTCGGAACTGGTTCCGCGAGTGTCACATTAGTACCAGTTTTGCTGCCCATTTTTCGTCCTTAAATTGTAATTTTCAAATTAGTTCTACAACTAAACTAGTACCAAAGTGGGAGTTTGGGGACAATTGTCCCCATCCCTATGACATCTCTATATTAAATTCTACAGTTGTTTGTATGGAGAGGCGGTAGAACTCGTACTAGTTGCCTGGTTCAAATAAACTAGTACATAACTGGTTCTGAACTAGTATTTTTTGCTACTGGGTAGTTACAACAAATTTTTTATTATACTCATTTTATACAAATACCTTAAGATCTCAAAATCACCCCAGCAAAAAAAAATTGCAAGTAGTGCTTTACAAACTACTTCTTTTAATGCTTCACAAGTATCCGTTAGTGTATTTTTACTGCTTTTTTAGAAGTTATTCTGAACAACTTCAAAAAATCACTTCTTTCATTGCTGCCCAAGTATCCGTTATTACATTTTTACAGCTTTTTTAGAATTACTTCTGAACCACATCCAAAAAATCACTTAAGTATTGCTTCTAAAGAGTAATTGCTCTAAAAGTGATCGTGAAAAGTGATTTTAGTATCATTTCGCATTTTGAAACAGAGGTTCCCGGGTTCGATTCCCGGCGGGACCAATATTTTTATTTAAACAATTTTTTTTATTCTCTTAATTTTTTTTTAATATTTATAATTAATTTGTTTTAATTCAATATTTTTTTGAATTTTTAAATTTTTAAAAATATGTATATATAAAAAAATGGTAAGAAATTGATTTTTATGTACCTGTAAAAATAGTACTGAAAGCAATATTGAATTGGAGTGCACCTTTTACACTTGTTTAATAAGTACTTTTATTGAAGAGAATAAGGAACAATATCTCGCATTAACAAAGTGGTGTTTTTATGCCAGTCAACTTTTATATCAAAGAATAGCTCAGCGGTAGAGCTCAGCGACTAGTAATCGTGAGGTCGCAAGTTCGATACCTGGTGGCGGCAATAAAAAAACTTTTCTAAAATAAAAAAAATATAATTTTTTTTGTGAAGAATTTTTTTAAGTTTTAATTGGTGAAAAAGACCTTCCTTTGCACCCGTTCAAAAAGTACTGAAAAAATGTTAAAGTCGCAGTACTCCTCTCCTATGACAACTCAATGTTAAAATCATTAGTGTTTATGTTAAAAACTGCTTCGGCATCTCTTTTTTCACTGGGGACTAATTTCGAAACAAACGATTATGAGAGTATAACACCGATATTATTAATAAAATATGTAATTGAAGTTAATTAGTTTTATTAAAAAAAAATGTTTTTGGGTGATTTAACTTTAAGCACAGTTATGGTACAAATACGCATTTTTGTAGGATTTTACGCATTTCTGTGGATTTTTACGTATTTTATGCGTACATTTACACGCAAAACTTGCTTTTTTACGCATAAATTTATAAAATTAACACAATAATTTCAAAATGTCATTTAATTTTTACGCTCTTTCAACGTAAAATTACACATTATTTATGCCGTATTTTAAACATAATGTGCGTATTTTTTTTTTCAGTTACACAGTAAATTTACGCAATTAATAATAGGAGTACAATTTCCTACTATAAGTTGAGTAAATTTCAATAGAATTTAATTAGAGTATACAATATTGATGAATTTTTAATTAAATGGATATTTTATTGCAAATTTACGCAGTTAAAGAGTTAAGGAATTTTAATTCAATGAACATTGTTCATGATTGGAAGAATTTCAATGATAAAATTGATTGAATACTCGGTTTTTGTGATTGAAATTTTTTTATTTTATTGTGTGGTTTATGACATCTCAACTTTACCGCACCCACCAAATTTATACCAGAAATTAAAAACTTGAAAAAACTATTTTTGATCAGATACTCAAAATCATTTTCCCCCATGCGGCTCTTCGTCTTACCTTACCCACATTCAACTCAGTGCCTCAAACAAATGTTATAAACGTCCTATAGGTCCATATCTTTGATAATAATTAATAAGGTTGTCATAAAACTGCGTACCAAAAATTGTTGAAAAAGTTTTCATCAAAATCCAAGATAAAGTATTTTGAAATTGTGGTTGCCACATCCCTTGTCCTAAGCCACACGAATTTTAAACACAACTGCAAAATCATACTATAAACCATTAGAATTACAGGGTAAAAAAATCAATTATTCCACCTGATTATGTAAGGCTTTGTTGTATTTTACTAAAGCTAAACTTTTCTTGGCGAAGCTAATACAATTTTCATAAAATTGCTAAATATTGCACAAATTGTTGTTACAAAGATTTTACTGTAAAAACACATAAAAACGTCTAAGCCTTACATAATCAGGAGGATTTTTACAGATCTTACAATTTTCTACTACTTAAATATTTTTTTGAGTGTCATATAATTATAGTGATTATCTACCAAGATAGCAGGTAACAAATTTGAGATAATAACTAATACAGTAAAACTCGCTTAATACGAACTCGGTTAAGACGAACCCTCGGTTTAACCGAACTGTTTTTAACAGTCCCACACACTAAATTTCATATTATTCTCCATTAAACCGTACCTCAAAAAAAAAAAAAGTTCGCCGTATACCGTTCAATCTAAATTATTTTTGCTAGGAGGTTTCCAAAAAAAATTTTTTTTTGCCGAACGTAGAGGTCGCCATTTTACATTTTTCGTTATATATTTGGCATTTATAGTCGGATCTTAAAGTATGATACATCGATGTTTTTCTCTAGAGGGGACCAATGTTTTGCTCTAAGGGTCATTGACATCGAGTGTCCCGTTCTAGTATTTACCCACCAGATCTCAGTTATTGCGACCCTAATGTCAGAAAATTAAAGCTCGCAAAAATCATTAAGCTTTTGCTAAGGAAGTTATTCTATAAATCCAGAAGAATTTTTTTTTTGTTGCCGAACGTAGGGGTCACTTTTTAATTTTTTTTTTTTCATTGGATTTTTCCTTTATAGCAAAACACTGGTCTCTTTAAAATTCGACTTTAAATGCCGAAGCTATAACGAAAAATGTAAAATGGCGACCCCTACGTTCGGTAAAAAAATTTTTTGGAATTGCCTTGCAAAAATACTATATATTTGAAGGTGTACGGCGCACTTTTTTTTTGCCTGTAAGGTGTTACGCTCTATTCTCCATGTTTAATACGAACTCCTAAAAAACTGGGAATATTGTGTATAAATATTTTTCAATTTAATAAATCTCAAACTTCCCAACAAACAATTCGTTCCGTTTACGCACCGTTTTCAGTCCGTCATAAACGGAATCCAACTCCGTATACGTACCGTTTTCTGGATCCGTATACGGACCAGAAAACGGAACATAAGGAACATCGAAACTGATTCGAATCCGTTGAAAATCCGTCAATGACGGACCGTTTACGGACCGGTATGTCGTGTTAAAAACGGACAATTCCTTTTCAAGTCCGTCAATGACGGACCGTTTACGGACCGTTATGTCATGTAAAAAACGGACTAGTCCGCTGAAAGTCCGTCAATGCCGGACCGTTTCCGGACCGTTATGTCGTGTAATAACGGAGTATTTCCTTGTCCATATCCTACCGATTTTTTCAAAAAAATAGACCATTTGATTATTATTTTCAATACAAAGTACTTTTTTTTCTTTTTTATAAATTCATTAATAATTATTATTTATAATTACAATATTTAGCACATCCAGCTCGGTCTATCTATCTATCCAGCGCTTAGCGACCCGGAGTAAAATCTATATGGAAAAGAGACAATAAATTAGTTATGGTTTAATTGACTGTGTAAACGATGCAAATTCTCACATGTTATACACAAAACATTGTGAAACATTAAGTTTCATAAATCTTACCTTGTTACTTGATGTTGTTTGATTAATGGTGTGATAAAAAGAATTCCCTCTATTGGATATTCTCCATATATTCCCATTATAATAATATTTTTACCGACTTAACAAAAATTTTTTATTTTGTAAACAAACCGATGAAATCCGTATTTAAAGGTACGGAGACGGATACACCAATACGGAGTTAAAACGTATTGTGTTCGAAAATCCATTTATACGGTCCGTTAATGTTCCGTATACGTACAAGCATTGACGGATACGTACATTACGGACAGTTAACGTGCCGTAAAAGCCGGATTCATGAATCCGTACGTGCCTGAGAGTCCGTAAAAATGTTTCTTGGGTTATCACACAGTTGTTTTCCTTAAAAACGATTTAATAAAGGAAATGCAATGGAAGGATTGTACAATTTATGATTAAAAATTTTAAATTATTTTGTTAATAAGAAAGTATTTTAGACAAATTTGACCTTGTTTAATACGAACTTCGATTAAGACGAACAAATTTCTTTGCACCCCCGGAGTTCGTATTAACCGAGTTTTACTGTAAATACGTTATCACATAGGGAGTCATGCAAAAGAAAGCTCTTTATTCGCACATTCAGTAGTTTTTAGAAAGCACAACAAGTAAGACCTAAAACAAAAACGTTTAAAGGTGGTAACATCGTAATAAACTTTATCAAATAATATAACAATGAATTTTTGGCTTATAATAGTATGGACTTTACTGTCAGCTTTATATGCCTATTTGAAATTAAAATACAACTATTGGGATTTAAAGGGTGTAAAACAATTGAAAACCAATCCAATATGGGGTAATCTGGCAAAACTCAATACCATGCATCATAGCAAAATTTTACAAGAAATATACGAAACATTTAAAGGCAAAGGTAAATTGGCGGGTTTTTATATCTTTACGAAACCTGTAGCAGTTATATTGGATTTGGATTTAGTAAAACAAATATTGATTAAAGATTTTTCAAATTTTGTCGATCGTTTTGAATTTCATAATCCCAAAGATATATTGGCACAACATTTATTTAGTGCCGATGGTGAGATATGGCGAGGATTGAGAACAAAATTAACTCCCACTTTCACATCGGGTAAAATGAAATATATGTTTCCTACAATGGTTGAAGTGGCACAGAAATTTTGTACAGCTTTTGAGCATGAGCTGGAAATGAGTACTGATCAATGTGTAGAAATGCATGATATAAATGCCAGATTTACTACAGATGTAATTGGTACATGTGTCTTTGGTGTGGAATGCAATAGTTTAAACAATCCAAATGTAGAATTTCGTCAGATAGGTAAGCGTATATTCAATCGAAAAGATTCCTCTACAAAATGGCGTTTATTTGTGAATTTCTATGGAAATATATTAAAATATGCGCAAGTTAAACGTTTTCCCCAAGATATTGAATCATTCTTTGTGCGCATTGTTAAAGATACGGTATTGGAGCGTGAAAAACGTAATATTAAACGTAATGATTTTATAGATCTATTGATTGAAATAAAAAATCAAAAAGATGCAAATGGTAAATCATTGTTGAGTTTGGACTTAATAGCAGCCCAACTATTTGTATTCTTTGGAGCAGGTTTTGAAACATCATCCAGTAATATGAGTTATGGTTTATATGAATTGGCGAAAAATCCTGAAAAACAAGATAAACTGAGACAAGAAATTATGGATAAATTAGAGAAACATAATAATGAATTTACCTATGAAGCCATGATGGAAATGTCTTATTTAGATCAAGTTGTATCAGGTATTTATAAATAGACATGTGTTGATAATTTTCTTCTAAAATACTTCCTTATCTGTTGCATTTAGAAACTTTACGCTTATATCCGGCCTTGTGTTTTCTGCAACGGATCTGTATGGAAAACTATAAAATTGCTGATACAGATATTACCATAGATAAGGGTACAACAGTTTATATTCCTGTTAAGGCTATACACTATGATCCTGAAATTTATGAAAATCCTAATCAATTTCAACCCGAACGTTTTCATCCATCTGAAGTCCATTCTCGTCATCCACAATCGTTTTTAGGTTTCGGTGATGGTCCTCGTAATTGTATTGGTTTACGTTTTGGCCGTATGCAAGTTCGTATTGGTTTAGTAACTCTCTTGACCAAATTTAAATTTTCCGTATCGGAGAGAACACCCAAGGAAATGGAATTTTCAAATCATGCCTTTGTTATGGTGCCTGATAAAGGTGTTTGGTTAAAAGCTGAAAAATTGTAATTAGTGTTAAGTAAAATGATAAGTTTTATTTATCATCTAATAAAAAGATTATATTTATATTATAAAGTGTAATTGAAATAAACTACCTAGCAAGAAATATGCATGATTTTAGAATCATTTCAGAACTACAGACAGCGCCATTAACAAATGTAACGCAAACAAGTTTTGCTATTTTTTTACCAATACCGCCGTGGCGGTAATACGCCGATTATTATTGGTAGTTACACAAAGTCAATATACTTTGTTGCATAGAATGGTGTATGATACAAAAAGTTAGTTTTATTAAAAAGTAAATTTTATTAAAAAATTTCATTTTATTACGAGTACAAAGGACATTGCAATAAAAAAGCACATTTCATTAAAAAAGTACGCTTTTATACAAAAAGCACCTTTCATTAAAAAAGTACAGTTTTTTGAAAATGTCTTTCATTAAAAATTACCGTTTATTAAAAAGTAACGTTTTATTAGAAAACTAACTTTTTATTAAAAAAGTAACTTTTTATTAAAAAAATCCTTTTGAATGAGGGGTATGTATAGTTGATCTTTTATTTTATAAATGAATGTGTTTTAGTTTGATTTTAGATCATAAATTAATATCACTTTCTGTTTAAAATATTTTTGAAGTTAAAGAAAGATGATACGATTTTCACAAGTAAATTACAAAGAATAAAAAATTTGAAAGAATTCGATAAGGCTAGCAAGACAAAATACGTATACGTACCTCTCATTCATCTTAAAAACACATGATACGGTGCAAAATATAATTTAAATAACATACATTTAAATTTAATGGGTTCGTTGTAATACAAAAAATCTGAGTTTATCATACACAGAGATGAGTAGAACCAGCTGAGATACTTTAAGAATTAAGGTTCAAAGCAAAAAAGAGTAATAATAACAAAGGATAAAAATAGCATTGTTAGATTTCGTTAATGTTAGTCTAAGTCGATTTGCTTTCAACTTCCACAAAAGGTAGACGATTATCAATAATTAACCCATATAAAACATAAAGTGATATTAATTTATGCATAAAGTGATATTAATTTATGATCTAAAAACAGACTAAAGAACATTCATTTACCAAATAAAAAGATCAACTATACATTCAAAATTAGAAATTTTTGTAAAATGTCCTGGAAAGCAGTCGCTCCAAACACAAACTCGAATTATCATTTATCCAATTTATTTTTTTCTTTAATCTCCAAATTAGGCATTTTAAAAAATCTTTTAAATTAATTAAAAAAAAAAAAACGTTTTTGCATTTTTATCAAATTTGTGGGTCATTTTGGATTCCAGGCTAAAGTGGGTTAATGATATCCGATGAAGTCAAAGTTTTATATTTGAATCGTTTTAACTATATTAAATGAGAAAATTAAATTAAAAACATTTTTTTTCGAATTTTGGGAATTTTTAATGATAATACACTTTTTTCAAAATAGGCCATTTCCGTCCAACTTCTCCAACTTCGACAAATCTATTTTTAAGGGACACCCTATATAAAGGAAAATTTACTTTTATTTAAAAAGTACTTTTTATCGAAAAAAGTAACAATTTGTAAATAATTAAGTCCAGCTTTTACACCATTTCTGATTAAAATGTTTAAAAATTTGTCCGTATTTATTATTTTATCTAAAGTTACTATAGTTGTGTCACTGATTTTTTTTATACAATATGTTTCTACATTCAACTCAAAATCACATGATAAATTGTTTACTTATGTATGTCTGTACAATATAATTATTCAGATGTTATTAACCTTTCGCATATCTGCTAATAAAAAACTCATTTACTCACTGCAAATTTTATCTTCAATGAATGAATTTTCGCCATAAGTTTTGCTAGTAAAAATGACAATGTACGAGTAATATTAAACATGACAAGATGTGTGGTGAAAGTAAAGCTACACTCATAAAATTTTATTGTTAAAAACTACATAAAATACATATTAAATTCATTGAAAACACAATTAATATAATGATTTTTCATTATACTCAAACCATTTTGCTATTTCTTTTCAAACATTGTTTAAACAATCCATAAAAGAAATAAAAATAATTGAAAAGTCTGTTAAAACAATCATCAATTTTTAACTGACAAAACGTAAAAAAACGATTTTGTGGTTTGTTTTTTTCATATTTGAAAGTTTTTTTTTTTGTTTGAATTTTCAAAACATTATACACACAACACACACGTTCATATTTTGATTGGCTATGTTTGTATATATGAGTAAAGAATTTCTTGTAATTTGAATTGGAATAATTTTGTATATAAAGAAACTATTTTAACAAAAAAGAAAACCGAAAATATTTAAATTTTTTGTTTTAAAACAGAAGACAACGAAATTATTTAAATTATTTTTTATAGAAATAGAAAACTAAAAATAGAACATTTGACTGAAAATATCAACTCTTACAGACGATATATATTTTTGTGTGGTTTGATTTTTATTGACTGATAAAAAAAGTTAAACAATATGTTTCAATGTATTTTAATTGATTCTTCAATTTATGTAAAACAAACTTTACCTATTGCTTTTCAAATAAACCCCAATCGGTTATGGAAAATTTATTGTGAGTGTAATTATTAAAATTTTTTGTATTTATATCATCTAATGATACATTATACTCGTAATATCTGTATCATTTTTTAATAGTATCAAGATATTAAGTTATTTGTATATAAGTAGTATAATTAAAATTGATTGTAAAAAGTATTTATTTAAAATCGCTTTTGAAAAACTTTTATAACTGTTGAAGTGAAATTTTAAAATTAGTCAAATTTTAAAATGATGGTTAAATGCACGAGTGCATCTTAATGAGACCATTAATAATCCAGTGTAGAAAATAATTACCAAATATGTGGTTATGTAACTACATACTTGGTAATGGTAACTAGTTACTTTTGTTATTACATTTCTTATTACCTTTATATGGCGATGTCGCGAAAAATAATGAGTTATGTTTACACACCAGCATACGAAAAATCAAAAAATATATCGTTACCTATGTGATTACCAGTACTGACAAAAATAATGAGCTAAAAATAGATTTTCAAAAAAATAAATTATATAAAAAAAAAATATTTTTTATTGTGTTTTTTTTCTTAATAAAATTTGCTGGTACGGGAATCGAACCTGGGTCTACAGATTGCCAGTCAATAGCTCTACCATCTGAGCTATATCGACATATAATATTTAATAGATAAAAACATAATTGACCTGCTGCACACAAGTAAGCTTACTCGCCAACATACAAAAAATCAAAAAATATGTGGTTACATATAGCCTTACCAGTGTTTAAAAATATTGAGTCTAAAAATAGATTTCAAAAAATTTTTAAAAAAATCTAGAAAATTATTTTCTCTTTGAAATAATGATAAAAACAAGTCATTATCAGTAACTCATTATTATATGTTTTAAAATACTGCAGAAGGTAAGTGGGTGTCATTACTGGTAGTCCAAAAAATAATGATATGTCATTACCGTTTCTACAGTGGGAATAATCAATAATATACGTTTAGACTAAAGCGATTATGTGCAGATTACGCAGAAGTAATTTATAAAATTCTTAAACAAATTTCTTTTTTATACCGTTTTTATACACATACAATGGAATTTGTAAATAAAAACAAACTTATTTTTTGTGACTTTTAATTTTTATTTTTAAAGAAATTTGTATATGAAAATAACAAACAAAAAAATTGTGGAAATCGAACTTCAATTACAGAAAAAAATATTTATTTTTTACAACAAATACTGCGCCTAAGAAAATAGCTATTTGTTTTAAAAAATTATTTGTAATGTACCTTAATTTGGTCTTTATTTTGAATCTTGGCTATGATTTTTGGAAGTAATTCTTTTATAAATGGAAAATTTGAAGTGTTGTTAATATGTGTGTAAAAAAATAATTTCAAAAAAGTTTCGGGAAAAGCTGCAATTAAGCTATTTTGTAGGCCTCCTTACAAAAAAGTTTTTCGACAAATAGCTATTTTCTTAGGCGCAGCGACGATATAGTTGCAATTCTATACACCATTTTTTTTTAATATTTAGCGCATTTTTTAATCACCTGGATTTGGATTTTTTCATACAAAAAATGAATTTATTAAAAGTTGGATTTATCTATACGGGTTTACACATAACAATAAAAACACAAATATATGAAACATTCTGTTAATTTAATATCAGAAAAAATTTACGAATGAAATCAAATCGAAATGGCAATTTTTGACTTTACTGTAAGTAATTTAATTAAATCCAATTGGTGAATATTAAATATTGCAGTTGTTTAGGGCTTGCCTAAATAAAAACACGGTTCTTTGTTCGTTTTAATTTAAATTTAGCTTAAGTTTTATTTATTTTTAATTTTTAGTATAATTTTAATTTGTGTAAGATTTTTAGTTTTTAATTTCTAATTGTTGTAATTTGTATTGTAATTGTTAATAGTAATTTTGTTTTTATTGTAATGTGCCACTGTTTTTTCACTGTTCACTATGTGTTTCTTTATTTTGTGTGTTTTTTGTTCAATTGTTAAAGTTAGAGTGTTTTTTAAAATAATCTGGTTTACGTATTGATGCTTTGGAATGCATCAATACGCATTCTTCTTAACAACAATAACAATATGTAAAAGCAAATTCAGCTAAACCGTTGATTACAGTGCAGTTGATTAGTTTAGTGGCACACTAATGGGCATTAGTTTAGGGGCATCTCTAAACATTCTCCCCCCCATGATTGGTGCAATGGTGATGTCATCTTTTGGGTTTACAAGTTGAAGCATTTGATTGTTCTGAGTTTCTTGGGGCTTCTTTTGTAGACATCATTCCTTTTAGATTTGTGATGAAGGCTTCGAAGAAGGTCATGTTAGTTTGTGTATAACACGACTATTTTTGTAATAGGTCTAGTGCATATTCCATTAGCTGTTCGTATGTCAACTACTCGACTGTTTTGATCGGGTCCTAAGTAGGTTTTAACAATACGGCCTAATTTCCATTCGTTGGGTGGAAGATTATTGTCTTTGATAACGACCAGATCATTGACTTTAACGTTTTCTCGTTGATTTTTCCATTTATATCTGCGATGAAGTTCAGTTAAATATTCAGATTTCCATCTTTGGCAAAAAGATTGATAGATGACCTTGATGCGTTTCCAGCGGTTGATTAACGTCAAATTTTCAGTGCATAATTCAGGTTCAGCTGGGGTCATTAATGGAGCGCCAATGAGAAAGTGTCCAGGGGTCAATGGAGATAGGTCATTAGGGTCATCGCTAGCAGGACTTAAAGGTCTAGAGTTTAAACAGGACTCAATTCGAGTCAAAATTGTAGACAGCTCTTCAAAAGTAAATTTCATATTTGGAATCATTTTTCTTAAATGGGTTTTAAAAGATTTTACGCCTGCCTCCCAAAGTCCGCCCATGTGAGGGGCACCGGGAGGAATAAATTTCCAGTCAAGATTTTGATGGCTATAATGATGAATCACCTGGGTTTTAAGATTTTTTATAAACTCTAGGCGGTCTTTTTTGATAAGTTCTGCTGCACCAACGAAATTTGTTCCATTGTCGGAATAGACTAGAGCTGGGCATCCACGTCTTCCAATAAAACGTGCAAATGCGGCTAAAAACGCTTGAGAAGACAGATCACTTACTGCTTCGAGATGTACGGCTTTTGTAGTAAAACACACGAAAATGCAGACGTATCCCTTTGTGATGAGACATGCTCGGCCAGTGAAATTTCGTATGTCAAAGGGGCCTGCGTAATCGACTCCCGTAGTTTCGAAAGGTCGGGAGATATTTGTTCTTTCCGGCGGCAATGAAGCCATGATTTGATTTTGTGTCTGTTTTTTGTATAAGACACAAGTTTTGCAATTGTGTATCACACTTTTAACTAGGGGCCTCAATCTAAATATCCAGAATTCAGTTCTTAGAACTCGAATCATGAGTTGATTTCCACCATGTAACGTAATTTTATGGGTAAATTCGGTAATCAATCGAGTGAATTTAGAGTTATGAGGCAGCAAAATTGGATGACGTTCGTTATACGTTAGGGCTGGCGATTGCACAAGACGCCCATTTGCTCGAATGATACCTTGTCCATCTATGAAGGGATTTAGGGTCAAAAGGCTGCTGCTGGGTGAAATTTTGACTTTTTGTGATAACTTTTGGTAATCATCTTGAAAACAATGCTTCTGAGTCAAAATTATAAGGCGATTTTTGACCTCTTTAATTTCATCTGATGTGATTTCTAGCGAGAAAATTCGAAGATGAGTCCGATTTGCGCCCGTATTTCGCCATAATCGTAAAATGTATGCGATTACCCTATAAGCACGGGGTAGTGATGAAAAGCGTACCAGTGGGTCTTCATAAACGGTGTTTATTAAAACTTTTGTAGGTTTTGCTTCAACTTTTGTATCTGTCGGAGAAATTGGTATGGGCCATTGATTTTTTTGTAATTTTAACCAGGGAGGTCCAAACCACCATAAGTTATGGGTTTCCAATTCTTTTGGTGTACACCCGCGGCTAGCGACATCTGCTGGATTTTCTTTGGATTCGACATGTTGCCAATTTTGAGTTCCAACTTTTTCCGATATTTCAGAAACTCGATTTCCCACAAATGTATTCCACGAACAAGGCGGTTTATTTAACCAGGCGAGTACAATTGTAGAGTCAGTCCAAAAAAAGGCATTAAAATTTTGTACCTGAAGATTTGGTAAGATTCCAAAGGTTAAATTTGCTAACAATAGGGCTCCACATAGCTCTAAACGGGGTAAAGATATTTTCTTGATAGGGGCAACACGGGTTTTGGCAGCCAAAAGAAAAGTGCGAACGGAGTTTTGAAGTTGAATTCTGATGTATAATGTTGCAGAATAAGCTTTTTCTGAGGCGTCGCAAAATCCATGGATCTCCACGTCACAAGAGGGGCTATAGTGAATCCAACGTGGTATCTTCAGGGTATTGATTAAAGGACAATTTTGTACGAATTTTTGCCATTTCATATAGGTGAGAGTTTTCAAGATGTCATCCCAGTCGATTTTATCTAACCAAATTTGTTGCATGATTAATTTGGCATCGACAATGATTGGGGCCAGCCATCCGCATGGGTCAAAGAATTTTGCAATTGTTGATAACACTTCGCGTTTAGTGTACGATTGTTTTATTTCGACTTCTGGGGCTGTGAAAGTGAAAGAGTCTGAAGAAATGTTCCACTTTATCCCAAGGGTCTTTGTTCCAGCATTTTCGGATAAGTTTAACCAATCAAGAGGTAATAGTGTCTCGTTTGGCAAATCCTGGATGACTCGTGGGTCGTTTGAAGTCCATTTCATCAGGTCAAAACCGGCAGATTTTAGAACACTAGATAGTTCTTTTCGGGATTCAATGGCATCGTTTAAAGTGTGCCTTCCGGCTAAGACGTCATCTACGTACATATTTTGCTTCAAAATATGTGATGCTAAGGGGTGTGTATGTTTGAAATCTTCTGCTATTTGGAGCAGCGTTCTAATGGCCAGGAACGGGGCACAATTAACTCCAAATGTCACTGTTAGGAGTTCAAAATCTTCAATTGGATCATTTGGAGATTTCCTAAATAATATCCTTTGATATTTGGTTTGAGTGGGGTGAACTAGTATTTGCCGATACATTTTTGTGATGTCGGCATTGAAGACAAATCGGAAGAATCTCCACTTCAGTATTTGGAGCACTAGGTCCTGTTGAAGTATGGGTCCTGGATGTAGAATGTCGTTCAAACTTCTCTTATTTGAAGACGGGCTGGAGGCGTTGAAAACTACTCTAAGTTTTGTGGTTAGCCTATCAGGTTTTATTACTGCGTGATGCGGCAGGTAATAATTTGGGGTACTATTTATATCCAGGGGAGAAACTTTCCGCATATGTCCCAGCTCAAGGTATTCCAGAATTACCTGATCATACTGTTTCTTAATGTCAGGCTTTTGGCTAAGAATCCGTTCCATTCTTAAAAATTGGGACATGGCGATATTTCTTGAATTCCCTACCTCTTTATCATTTTTAAAGGGCAGGGTAACTAGGTATCTTCCATTTTCGATTCTACGAGTTGTAGATTGGAAGTTGGTTTCACAAAATGTGTCCTCATCTGACCTCAAAATCTTTTTTGGGGTTTCCTCCACCTCCCAAAAGCGTGTAAGGATTTGGTCATGGGACGTTGTATTGAGTAGTGAAACAGCATTTTCTGTACGATTTGGTGTATTTGATGGTCCCCCCACTACCCAGCCAAATACGGTTTTTTGCGCTAAAAACGATCCTACAAGGCGCATAGGCGTTTTGCAACAAACTATTAATGGGCCTATATCGAGGCCGATTACTAAGTCGACAGGGCGACTCTGATAAAAATGAGGGTCTGCAAGTTCTAATTCTGCAGCCTCACTTAGATTTGGTAGATACAACGTTTGGCTTGGCAAAAGTAGCGACATGTCTTTTACCACTTGTGCCCAGACCTCTAACTTGAAATTAGGGTCAACTCTGGAGCAAAGATTAAACAAACAGGCTTTGGTAGAAGTACCCGAACCGTTAGTCATACCACTGTACTGAATTAGGTTTCGTGTTGAGGGTAGCTTCAACTTGTTTTTTAATTTTTCGGATATAAACGTTGTTTGTGATCCAGGGTCGATGATAGCTCTTGCCTGGAATCGTTCGCCTTTGTTTTCGATTTCTACGATGGCAGTGAACAGTAAACTTTCCTCGTTGTTTGGGGGTTTCGTTTGTAAGGTCAAGGTTGTCGTTGAGGGAATTGCAAAATGTGAATTTGAAGTGGACTGTATGTTTGATGCAAGGGCTGTGGTGCTTGTACTTGGCCGCACCGTATTGATTTCATGAGCTGAAGCTGTAGAATGGGATTCTGTCCCCTTGTGTAACATCGTGTTATGTTTTTGGTGACAGACTCTGCAACTATATTTACTTTTGCAATCCTTGACGCTATGATTAACACCGAGGCAGTTGTAGCATGTATTTGTGACTCTAACTATTTGAATTTTATCATTTACATTTTTTTCTAAAAATTTGGGGCAATTTCTTAATGGGTGGGCCTCTTTACAATGAGGGCAATTGTACTTAGAATGATTTTGAATGCCCCTGTTTGGTTGTGAGTGATTTTTCTGTTTTGACCTATTATTGATTTGTGAGGTATTTATTTGTAATGAATGGACTTTTTTCTCCCTATTTGAGGGGTTGTTTTCGGTTTGAGGTTGAACACTTGGTAATTTTGTTGCCTTTATGTTTACGCTGGACTGTAGAGTTTTAAATTTTTTTGTTAAAAAATTATCAAATTGCGTCCAATTTGGTATCTCTGCACAGTCCTCAAGTGTATTTTCGAATTCCTCTACAAATATTCGGGGAAGTTTTATCTGGCATATAAAAACCATGATTGGGTCCCAACAACAATAATTGATTCCTAAGGTATTAAGTGTTTCTAAAATACCGTTAGCTGCGCATTGTAGTATTTGAACTGAGGCAGGTGAATCAATAGAAACGTTTGGGAGATCAAAAAGAATCCTAAGTTGTGCATTTACTTGTTCCCTTTTATTGTCATAACGTTTTAATAACCTATTCCAAGCAAGGTCAAATCCCTCATTGGTCATAGGTACGTTTCCAAGTACAATGTTAGCGTCGCCTCCAATTTTTTGTTTCAAATAAATCAGCTTTTCGATTTTTCGCATTTTGTCGCTTCTTACACAGATGGCCGTGAAAAGATCCCGAAATGTGGGCCATTTTGTGGGTTCCCCGTAAAATGGATCCATATCACACTGTGGCAACCTCATATAAGAAACTGAATTATTGTCTAATGTTGGAGGGCTAGAGGGAGATTGACGACCTAATTTATTTGCAGCTGACTCATTTGTTTCTGATAAAGCCTTAATTTCCGCATTTATAGAAGCAGCACAACTTTTATATGCTGTGAGGGCCTCTTTGTACCGATTCCGAAGTTTAGTTTTGTCAATTGGTTTTGCGTCTGGTCCTTGCTTTAAATCCCGGCACTCTTCATAAGTTCTTTTGACTTGGGTCCAAAGAGAGTCGAGTTCGACGCGAAGAATTTCTAGAGCGTGAATATTATCTTCGCCCGCGGTCTCAGAATGAAAGCTTTCAAAATCCAGCAAATCATTTGTGCAGTTAACGAATTTATCAAGAGGCATTTTGAATTCAATAGGACGAAAAAAGTAAGGTCAAACGAAAAAGGATGTTAAACTTGAATCAAAAAGGTGAATACTTTCAATAAAAAGATATTTTTTGTCAAAAAGAATGTTGATAAAAGTCGGCAAAATTTTAATTATCAGCAACTAATTAATTTATATGGGTCATAAAAGTACCTGCTAGCGATAAAATGAGATCTTATAACAAATTGGGTCAAAATTTTAAATCCCGATTTGTTATTATAAATGTCCCCGGAAAATTTACAAAATGTCAACAAGCGGCAACTCTATTATGTTCTTTAACAATAGCAGCAGCAAAAAATAGAGTAAGTAGACAATAACAACAAACACAGGAATGTTACAATACTTGGTAGATGTATTTATTGTTGTTTGGCTCACTATTGTTTGTCGATCTATTTTTTGTTTTTAATTGTTTTGTCTGTACTTACTCAAGTTGTTTTTTACTTATGTGGTTGCTGTGTGTGTTTGATGATCGCTGCTTGTCTGCTGCTACTGCACTCCAGTATTGTTTTGATGATGATGTTGCGGCAGATCTTGTTTTTGAAGAACTTTGTTGTTGCTGTTAGGCAGTTATTTTTCACAATGTTTTTATATTTTGTTCTTATGCACTTGTTTCTAAAGGATCTTTTTTTTAAGGGCAAATCAATGTCACCTCTGTAGGTCAACTTTGAAATATTTAATTCTGCAAATTTAATTTTGGATATTTATGTACAATGTATATTTTTAAGCCAAATTTACACTACAACAATAGGGGTTAGTTTTTGGCGTTTGAATCACTTTCAATATCTTTTTGAAACTTTAATTTTAAAATTTTTTATTTTTAAAGGGCAATTAAAGGTCGCCTCCTTAAGGCTTCATTAGTTTAATCGTAAAGTAAGAAAACACTGTTTTAAGTTAGGTCAGTTTTTTTTTCTCAAATCACTTTTAAAATCACTACACTATATTTTAAACCAAACTTATTTTTATGTTTTCACAAAAAATCACATTTACACTCACTTTTACTATCCGGTTCGAAGGACCAAAATGTTTAGGGCTTGCCTAAATAAAAACACGGTTCTTTGTTCGTTTTAATTTAAATTTAGCTTAAGTTTTATTTATTTTTAATTTTTAGTATAATTTTAATTTGTGTAAGATTTTTAGTTTTTAATTTCTAATTGTTGTAATTTGTATTGTAATTGTTAATAGTAATTTTGTTTTTATTGTAATGTGCCACTGTTTTTTCACTGTTCACTATGTGTTTCTTTATTTTGTGTGTTTTTTGTTCAATTGTTAAAGTTAGAGTGTTTTTTAAAATAATCTGGTTTACGTATTGATGCTTTGGAATGCATCAATACGCATTCTTCTTAACAACAATAACAATATGTAAAAGCAAATTCAGCTAAACCGTTGATTACAGTGCAGTTGATTAGTTTAGTGGCACACTAATGGGCATTAGTTTAGGGGCATCTCTAAACAGCAGTGGAATATTCAAGTTGTGTAGAAATATAAATTGAATTGATGAAACTCAAAAGAAAACTGTTTCTTGCTCTTTTATATAAAATATAATAAATAATTTAAAGTTACAATAAAATCCTGCATCATTGCATTTATTATTAAAAATTAGGGTGAAAGAAGGGGTCGCATAGAAAAATTCTGTTAAAATAGGTGAACACTAACTCTATTTATTGAGCACTTTGAGAACAAATTTTTGGATTAATAAATCCAAGTGATTAGAAAAAGCGGTTATTGTAATAAATACATATAACATTCTATACGGCAATTTCGATAAAACTAAATCACAAAAAATTTGTTTGTGTGAGTAGTTTTTTAAGTCTTCATTTACAATATTTATGAAAATTGTTTTGGTGAGATCTAGTGCAGAGCTTTGAAGAATTAATTCCTTAATTCAATTTTTCAATTCTGAATTAAAAATTCGATGAATTAATTCACTAAGTACCATATATTGAATGGAATTAATTCATATTTGCTTTCGTTCGATTTATTTTGTTCCGAATTAATTCAATTGCAATAGTTCTTTTTATTAAATCAAATGAATTAATTCACTGGTGAACACGTTCAATTTTTAAAATCGAACGGAAAAAAAGTGAATTAATTCCTTACTGAATTAATGCACTACTGAATTCGTTCAATTTCATTTTCGTTCAGTGAATTAAAAAAAAATAAAATTACGTTCAGTGAATTAAGAAAAAATAGAATTACGTTCAGTGAATAAAAAAAAAATAATAAGTTCACTGAATTGAAAAAAAATAAAATAAGTTCACTGAATTGAAAAAAAAATAAAATAAGTTCACTGAATTCAAAGCCTGTTTTCTGCCGTTCAGTAGAAGAAAACAATAATGTACAAATAAAATTTTTAAATAAGCAATTTTACAGCGTGTGCTAGTAACAAATTAGAAACCGGATGCTGTTTATCAACCTACATGATTCAAAAATAAAGCCTTTTACTATTAAAAATAAAAACTTTACAGATATAGATAAATTTGAAAAAAAAATATAACTATATAACTGGATTGAAAAATTAATAGTTATATTTTTTTTTCCAAATTTATCTATTCCTGTAAAGTTTTTATTTTTAATAGTAAAAGGCTTTATTTTTTAATCATGTAGGTTGATAAACAGCATCCGGTTTCTAATTTGTTTATTTTTACTAGCACACGCTGCAAAATTGCTTATTTAAAAATTGTATTTGTACGTTATTGTTTTCTTCTACTGAACGGCAGAAAACAAGCTTTGAATTCAGTGAACTTATTTTATTTTTTTTCAATTCAGTGAACTTATTTTATTTTTTTTCAATTCATTGAACTTATTATTTTTTTTTTAATTCACTGAACGTAATTTTATTTTTTTTTAATTCACTGAACGAAAATGAAATTGAACGAATTCAGTAGTGAATTAATTCAGTAAGGAATTAATTAACTTTTTTTCCGTTCGATTTATAAAATTGAACGCGTTCACCGGTGAATTAATTCATTTGATTTAATAAAACGAACTATTGCAAATGAATTAATTCTTTGAATTTGTTGTTTGATGAACGCGTTCATTTGAACGAATTCAGTGAATTACTTAAGAAAAGGAATTCATTCAATTCTAGAGAAAATTGAATTCGATTGGTAGTGAATTCATTCAAAAAGGAATTAATTCTTCAAAGCTCTGATCTAGTGTGATGCAATATCCCAAACAGTGTCTGTTTTTGTACTTTAAAGGGTTATTCGGATATATGAATATATTTTTAATCCTCCATTGTTAGTGCTTCTTTCTGATTGAAATATAAATGCGCTCAAAATTATTATTCATTCAAAAATGTATTTAACTTTATTTTAAAATTTAACAACCAAATGCAACAATTAACTGTTTATTATTATAATCGGAAAACTGTTGTTATATATCAACGGTGGGCAAATGCGGCCATTGCTGATTTTTGTGCGGCCCTTGTTGGAATTTAAATTTAGTTTTTTTTTTTTATTTCAAATACTTATTATAATATCTTATTTCGCAATGTTTAAAAATTTTTTATTTCGAAAATATTTAGATAAAACACTAGGGCCAGTTTTATTGTCGGGGCTATGATCTATTTGAAAATTTCTTACTTGAGAGATATTTAAAGGAACAATTGATTTTACTCTTAGGGCCAGTTTAGTTAGAAATTTCTTACTTAAAAAGTAGTTAAGCAAAAATCGATCTTTGTTCTGACTATGAAACTGGCAATTAATACTTTACAAAATAAATTCAACATCTTTTACGCTACTGTCGACATTGACAACTACTTTGTCACAAATTTATAAAACATGTAATTTTGTATTTTGAAAAAAAAAACTTTGTCACATTTTTCAAGTTTTATTTTTGTTTTTCATCACATTTATGAAGTTTTTTATAAATATGATGGAGGTTTTTCTTTGAGTGATACCTACTACTTAATATTCAGCAAAATTTTTTTGTAATTTCAGCAATAATTTCTAGATTACAGTTTAAAACAATTTTACTAAAATTTACCAATTTTTTATAGTAATTTCTTTATACTACAAAAAATTGCGTTGCTAAAATTACAGAATATACCGCACGGCTCAAAATAGTTAAATTTCCAGTAATAATATCAAAATTTTCAGGAGCCATTTCAGACTTTTGTTGGGTGGACGAGTTTTATTGTCAGCACAAATCACGATTTTAAACTCAGATTTTACTTTTGTAAGAAACTTTGTTTGAAAATTTCTTACCAAAGTAAAGTGTTATTAAAAATCGTACCTTGTGCTGACTATAATACTGCACCTTGGTCTTAAATTTAAAACTCTGTGAAAAGTTGGGGTTTTAATTCATCAAAACGCACTCAAATTACTGACTAACCCCTAAATTCATAAATGTTTTGTAAAGTTATAGCAAGTTTACAAAACGTCATTTTCCTACAAAATTTGTTCAATAACCTCCTATAATTTTACAAAGCGTTTATGAATTTAGGGGTAAATCTTTAAGTTTGTAATTGTCGTTTAAATTTACCCTTTAGTGCATATATATATATATATTCCCATCGTTCCTATAAGGAGTATAGGGCCTATATTAGTGCATAGTGTCCCTTTAAAGGGCGAAATTTTTTTGTTGTGCACAACGAAATTATTAAATTAAAACCCGAATCAAGGATATAATTCTTTATACATGTTGTTGTTGTTGGAATAATATTCAGTCTTTTATAACTCGTTAAGTTTTCAAATTTTCTTTGGTGCAAAAAATATTAATGCAAAAAATATGAAAAAAATGTTCCAAAAATGTTTAATTCTACTTATGTAATTAAAAAATGTCAAAACAGAATTTGAAAAAGTTTGCAATGAGTTCTTGTGGAACCAGTTTGGGAATGGATTTGAGAACAGATTTTTATCTAACATGAAAAATAAAATAAAACATTAGTTCCGCCCGCTTTCATTTAAGGTAAAGATTTGTAGTTTTACTTTTTTTAATGTATAGTGCGGCCCTTTATAATTTATGAAAAACCACAATATGGCCCTCGGTAAAAAATCCGTGCCCACCCTTGTTATATATAAACCTCAAGGATCCCTTCTTGTAAGTTTAATCGCACACAAATATTCAAAATTTGTTTTGAAGAGTATAAGTATGAATATATTTAAATATTTTAGTTCTCCAAGGTTGGCAACCGAAACAAATAACGGTATTGGTATCGATTTTTTATTTGTTTCTGTATTGGTATCGGCAATGGTATTTCATTTGTATCGGTATTGGTATTACCGATACCGAAACATCAATACGGATACTTACCGGTATTATTAAAGAATTGTGTTTTTACAATAAATTATGTGTTGTTGTAAAAAAACACAATGCTGCTAAACCAAATTAAAAAAAACAATAGCAATAACGCCTGTCAGCAATACGATTTTTTTATTAAAAACACATATAGAGTTGAATTAATTTTAAATTTTGTATATTTTGTATGAAAAAATTTATATTTTTTTGTGAAAAACGTAAACAAATTATTTTATTAGAAACCGATTCAACACCGGTACGATACCGGTATTAAGAGAAAAGGTTTTTGAATATCGGTATTTTTTTTAATTAAGGGTTTCGGTATTGGTATCGGTATCGGTTATCAAATTGAAAGGGTTTTGAAATGGATAACGGTATTATAAAGCTATCGGTTGCTAACCTTGGTTTTCTCTTTGCATTGTTTCTGTTTTTCTGTAAACAAATCTAAAGTGTTACAGATTAATTGTTAATTAAATATTACCTCTTTATAATAAAAACCAAATATGTATATATCTGTCAACAAATGTATAAAAATTTTTGTAAATCATGCAAACGTAACACTAACTTTAATATATATTACACAGTTTCCAAAAGACGTTTATTTAGGTTTAGTTGCACAATAGTATTTAAATCAGTTTCAAGCAGATGATTAAATGAAACTTGAATTTTGTAACATTAGCTAGGTATCGAAAAATGTATTTCAGGAGCCGGTAAAAAAAACTATTGTACAAAGTCTGTTCAAAAGTTATTTTACAAAAACCCAAAAATTTCACGGAAATGGCTATAGAAAACTGGAGGAGTGGAAAATCGTAATAGCCCAGTCAGATAGTTATCATTACTACGAACCTGGTAATGATAACTACCCAGTGTAGAAACGGTAATGACATATCACTATTTTTTGGACTACCAGTAATGACTTATTTTTATCATTATTTCAAATAGAAAATAATTTTCTAGATTTTTTTGAAAATTTTTTGAAATCTATTTTTAGACTCAATATTTTTTAAACACTGGTAAGGATATATGTAACCACATATTTTTTGATTTTTTGTATGTTGGCGAGTAAGCTTACTTGTGTGCAGCAGGTCAATTGTGTTTTTATCTATTAAATATTACATGTCGATATAGCTCAGATGGTAGAGCTATTGACTGGCAATCTGTTGACCTAGGTTCGATTCCCGCACCAGCAAATTTTATTAAAAAAAAAAATACAATAAAAAATATTTTTTTTTTATATAATTTATATTTTTAAAAATCTATTTTAGACTCATTATTTTTGTCAGTACTGGTAAGCATATCGGTAACGATATATTTTTTGATTTTTCGTATGCTGGTGTTTACCCATAACTCATTATTTTTCGCGACATGCTCATATAAAGGTAATAAGAAATGTAATAATAAAAGCAACTAGTTACCATTACCAAGTATGTAGTTACATAACCACATATCTGGTAATGAATTTCTACACTGGGTAGTTACTGTTCTTATTAAGTTTTTTATTACTTTTGTAAGCATATTATAAGTAAAAAATGTATCGCTACCTACATATATGCTTACCAGTATTGACAAAAATAATGAGTCTAAAAATAGGGTTTTTCAAAAATAAATTTAAAAAAGTATTTTTAATTGTCCAATATTTTTTAAATCAAATTTGCCCGTGCCGGGAATCGAACCTGGAACTGCAGATTGCTAGTCAGTACACTCAAAAAAAAAGTCAGCAAAAAATGTTGCTGTGTCTGCAAATTTTTAGTAAGGAGCGTGCTTGCAAAAAAGTTGGTAATTTCAACAAAAGTGTTTGCTGAAAATCAAAAGTGTTTGCGAGCTGATTTTTATTAAAAAAATAGTAATCTCATCAAAAGTTTTGCTAACACTTAGACGATTGCAAATGAAAAAAAAATCCTTGCTAAAATCACTAAACTTTTTGCTGAATATTAGTAGACTGAAAAAAACTCAAAAAATTTGTAGAGAAATTTTACTTTAGTTAATTTATTTGCTGAAAATTTAAATATAGAAATCAAATAGAGTATGTAGAATAGATCAGATGGTAGGGCTACACTCAAAAAAATAAGTTAGTATAAAAATTAGTAAAACGTCTTGTATATCAAGTGTACTAGTTTTCCGTTTTCAGCAAAAGTTTAGTTATATTTTTTTAGCACTAAACTAATTTTGAACTAATCTTTTACTAATTTATTTTTCTACAAAAAATTGTGCTGATAACCGGATTTATAGCGTGGACAACAACCAGATAGACAAGATGTAGATCCCACAGTTTGTCTGGATGTAGTACAGACAACAGAAATGATAATAAAAAACAGCACAATTTCTATATTTAAATTTTCAGGAAAAAAATTAATTAAGAAAAATTTCGCTACAAGTTTTTTGAGTTTGACAGCTGAAGAGACTGGCATTTTTTGTCCATTGTCATGAAAGTAACTGAAGACACAACAAAGTTGAAAATTCAACTTCAATGCCGAAAATAAGTCAAAATTTAAAATGTGTTTAAGGGTTAATTTCGTAGTTACTAAGAAATGGTGCTAAAATTTCCTATAAATCTGGATTTTAGGGAGTAAGTTTGATGTTTTGACTTATCTCTGGTATTGAGGTTAAATTTTCAACTTCTTTGTCTTCAGAGACTTGTAGAAGAATTTCATGACAAATATTTTTGCGGAGCATTTTAACCCCCCTGTCTCATATTACCGATATTTTTTGTGCCTTTTTAAAATGGGACCAAAAACGTCCCTTTAATTGAAGACTTAGATTGTTAAAATGTTCCACAAATATGTTTCTCGTAGTGTTCTACATTAATTCGCTGAACACATCCTATGGAACGGAAGATTCACACGGTTTCCTGTGCCAATTCACAATACATTTTAGCAAAAGGGGGGAAAGTTTGACCCTACAAAAAGCATAGGGCCAGACGTAAACATTTAAAACACCGATACACGTATATGTTTTTTGTACCCTTTGCCAGAATCAGTTTTCATAACCTTTTTAGTTTGGAAAAATTTGATTTTTTTACAGTGTAATGGAATGAAACATTGTTCAACATCTAAATGATACCGTAATAGAAAAAAGTCTGTAAAAAATTTAGTTAAAACCACCAAGAATTAGTTCGAAATGATGCTGAAGGAAAAAAACTGCTGACCCGTGTAAAAAAGTTTAGATCTGATCAGATCTTTTTGGATCTAAATGGATGATTGAATCTTATTAGATCCTGTACCAGATCTCATCAAATATGATCAAATATGGCATATGTGATAATACCTTTGGCAAGATCTGATCAGATCTAGTGCCAAATCTGTTCAAATCTAAAGTGATCTGGACAATTGCGCCAGATATGTCTAGATCTGATCAGATCTTATTGGATCTCAAATTTGTCCCCTATTTTGAGATCTAATTAGACCTGGTAAGATCTACTGAGATCTGGCCAGATATGCCTAGATCTGATCAGATCTAATTACATATAAAATTTGTCCCCAATTTTGAGATCTAATTAGATCTGGTAAGATCTACTGAGATCTGGTCAGATCTGATCTTTTTTACACGGGGATTTAGCAGATTATTTTTGCTATATAGTAAGATAGGAACTGCTAAATAAACAGAATTTTAGTTATATTTGAGTTCAATATTTGTTAATAGAAAATAACAAATTAACCTGCTAAAATCAACAAAAAATTTTCATAAATAATGAGTAACCTAAAAATCACGAAAAATTTTAAATTTTCGAAGATTTTTCCAAATTTTTTTTTAAATGCAAATAAAAATCGAGCCTTTTGTAAATAGCAGTTTATAATTTTTTAGAAAATATTTCTGCCGATTTTAGCAGAAAAGACTGCTATTTGCCTTCAACTAAATTTAGCTTTAAAAAAACGAAAAATTTTGTAGATACAACAGTTTATTTTTGCTATATTTAGTCAGCTAATACTAAGTAAAATTTTCTGCTGGTTTTACCTTACAGTTTGCTATTTTCAATTAACTAAAAGTTAACTTAAATATAACTAAAATTCTGTAAATTTAACAATTTTAATTTTGCTGTTCTTATTTTACTAGTATTTAGTAAAAAAACTGCTAATTTTGGCAGTTTTTCTGCAGCATCATTTATAGCTAATTTTTAGTAATTTTTTCTACTAATTATACAGATTTATTTCTATGAGTGTACTAGCAGATAATATACTTTGGAAGCAATGAAAGAAGTGATTTTTTGAAGTTGTTCATAATTACTTCTGAAAAAGCAGTAAAAATATTATAACGGATACTTGTGAAGTAGTTAAAGAAGAAGTTTGTAAAGCATTACTTCCAACTTTTTTTGCTGCGAATTGATAACGACAAGTTGACTACTACCTGTAGTAAAAAATATATTTAAAACTATAAAAAAAACCAAGTAGATATCTGTCAACAAAAGTATAACATTTATTTGCAAATCATGCAAAAAGTAATGCCCACCTTAATAGATATTACACAGTTTCCAAAAGAATTCTAAAGTTTTGAATTTTCACTAGTATATACTCCTTTCCTCTATTACTTACCCAGTGTAGAAAATTATTACCAGATATGTGGTTATGTAACTACATACTTGGTAATGGTAACTAGTTACTTTTGTTATTACATTTCTTATTACCTTTATATGGTGATGTCGCGAAAAATAATGAGTTGTGGTTACACACCAGCATACGAATAATCAAAAAATATATCGTTACCTATGTGCTTACCAATACTGACAAAAATAATGAGTCTAAAAACAGATTTTCAAAAAATAAATTATATAAAAAAAAATATTTGTTCCCGTGTAAAAAAGATCAGATCTGGTCAGATCTCAGCACATCTTACCAGATCTAATTAGATCTCAAAATTGGGGACAAATTTGAGATATAATTAGATCTGATCAGATCTAGGCACATCTGGCCAGATCTTCGTAGATCTTACCAGATCTAATTAGATCTCAAAATTGGGGACAAATTTGAGATCTAATTAGATCTGATCAGATCTGGCGCATTTGTCCAGATCACTTTAGATTTGAACAAATTTGGCACTAGATCTTATCAGATCTTGCCATAAGATATTATCACATATGACATATCTGATCATATTTGATGTGATCTGGTACAGGATCTAATTAGATTCAATCATATTTATTGAGAACCAAAAAGATCTGGTCAGATCTAAACTTTTTTACACGGGTTATTGTATTTTTTTTCTTTTTAAATAAAATTAGCTGGTGCGAGAATCGAACCTGGGTCTACTGATTGCCAGTCAATAGCTCTACCATCTGAGCTATATCTACATGTAATATTTACTAGATAAAAACATAATTGACCTGCTGCACACAAGTAAACTTACTCGCCAACATACAAAAAATCAAAAAATATGTGGTTACATATATCCTTACCAGTGTTTAAAAAATATTGAGTCTAAAAATAGATTTCCAAAAATTTTCAAAAAAATCTAGAAAATTATTTTCTATTTGAAATAATGATAAAAATAAGTCATTATCAGTTACTCATTATTATATGTTTTAAAATAATGCGGAAGGTAAGTGGGTGTCATTACTGGTAGTCCAAAAAATAATGATATGTCATTACTGTTTCTACACTGGGTACCTAAAAGTTTTCCGTGATTCTTATCATAAATTTATAATTCTCTGTATTTGGTGGGACCAGAGCACCATGCAAAATGTATGAAATTAGCAAAATTCCAAACCATATCCACATAGCGATGATTTAGTTGTCAAAAGAAAAGTTTTGGTATCCATATTGCCCTATTTAGAATATATTGTTAAATTAAATTTCTGATAAAACGCCAAAAATCGTGAATTTCAAAAAAATCTGAATCTGAAACACATTAAATTGGCTATTGATTATGATATGTAAGTTTGGCATTTCAATCACAAACAAATCCGCACAAAAGTGTCAAAAATTTGTTTTTTTTATAGAATATCCTTGAAAATAGGACATATCCGAATATGCTTGAACATGTTATATATACCGCTGGACGTGCCTCAAAAAAAAAACATTTCACATGATACCAATACTGAGAATGCTGTCTTCAGCTAAAATGAAAAATTCTTACAAAAACTACAAAAAAAGAATTTTTTTAAAAATGGTCCAGCTTCTGAACCAAGGTTTATTTTGAGGGGGCACTTTTTTTACTTTTTTCGTGAGTCGGTCTAATGCATATGGTTAAGCATTAAACTTTGGTTATTTTGAGAAAAGTTAGCAAGTCTAAATAAAGAATTTCATTGTACTCATGAAATTTTATTTCAATTATTATAAATATCAATATCAATTTTTTATAAATATTTTTTTTTTATGAAACTTTAAAAATACTACCGGAAATGGTGTTGTAACAAACTGAGAAATAACAGACACTTGAAAACAATTAACGATAAGTGTATCTCATGTAAATAATTAATATTACAATGCAAAAAGTAGTATTTTAAAAGCACAGTAACTCATAAGACATCGAACGGAATAATAAGCGCAAAACGATTTTTCATGTGCAATAAAAAACAAAACATCAAATATGAATTTTTGGCTTATTGTACTTTGGACTATATTAATTGCACTCTGTGCATATTTTAAATTCAAATACAGCTATTGGGAACTAAGAGGAGTAAAACAATTGAAAACTAATCCAATCTGGGGAGATATTCCCAAATTAACATCAATGCATCATAGTACAATTTTACAGGAAATATATGACACTTTCAGAGGAAAATGTAAATTGGCAGGTTTTTATCTATTTACAAAACCTACAGCAGTGATTTTGGATTTGGATTTAGTAAAACAAATACTAATTAAAGATTTTTCCAAATTTGTTGATCGTTTTGAATTCCATAATCCAAATGATATCCTACAACAACATTTATTTAATGCTAGCAGTGAATTGTGGCGAGGATTAAGAACAAAATTAACACCCACATTTACATCGGGTAAAATGAAATATATGTTTCCTACCATAGTACAAGTTGCGGAAAACTTTGCACAGGCCTTAGAAGTAGAGCTAGAGCAGAGTAAAGATAAGTGTTTAGAAATGCATGATATAAGTGCTAGATATACAACAGATGTTATCGGTAACTGTGTTTTTGGTTTAGAATGTAATAGTTTAAAAAATTCCAACGTTGAGTTTCGTCAAATTGGTAGACGTATATTTAGTAATAAAAAATTTTCTATCAAGTGGCGTTTATGTTTAACAATTTATGCCAAAATTTTACACTATTTGGGCATTAAACGTATGTCAGCATCAATGGAGTCATTTTTTGTACGTTTGGTAAATGCTACGGTATTGGAGCGTGAAAAACATAACATAAAACGTAATGATTTTATTGATATTATGATTGAATTGAAAAATCAAAAAGATGAAAGTGGTAAGCCATTGCTGAGTATGGACTTAATAGCGGCACAACTGTTTGTGTTTTTTGTGGCCGGCTTTGAAACGTCATCCAGTAATATGAGTTATGGTTTATATGAATTGGCTAAGAATCCTGAAAAACAAGAAAAACTTAGGCAAGAAATATTAGAAACCCTTAAAAAATATAACAGTCAGTTAACACATGAAGCCATGAAAGAAATGTCTTATTTAGATCAAGTAGTATCAGGTAAGGTTTTCATTTAATCCATATTCTAAACTATATATCTTTAATTTCTGTAAATTTCCTCTCCTTTAGAAACTTTACGTTTACACCCTGCCTTGGCTTTTCTGCAACGTATCTGTATGGAAGACTATAAAATTCCTGATACGGATGTTATTTTGGAAAATGGTACCTTGGTTTATATTCCTGTCAAGGCTATTCACTACGATTCAGAAATTTATGAAAATCCCAAACAATTTGAACCTGAACGTTTTCATCCATCTGAGATGACCTCTCGTCATCCTCAATCATTTTTGGGTTTTGGTGATGGTCCTCGTAATTGTATTGGTTCACGTTTTGGCCGTATGCAAGTTCGTATTGGTTTAATAACACTTTTGTCTAAATTTAAATTTTCATTCTCGGAGAGAACCCCTAAAGAAATGGAAATTTCAAGCCATAGTTTTATTATGGTTCCGGCTAATGGAGTTTGGTTAAGAGTAGAAAAATTGTAATGAAAGAAATTGAAATTGTAATTATTTTGTATTATTTAAATTTAAACGATTGTATTTACTATTGTGAATATACCTATCATTTTTTTAGATATATTGGTGCTTTGTTAAATTATTTAAAAGAATATCTCTACTCAATGTCCAAACATCTATCTTTTTGCGGTACATAAATCCGTGTTATTGAATATGCATATTTTCTATATTCATTTACGTACATATATTCCAAAAAAGGAAGCAAGTCATAGGTCATATTGACACACCACAATATGATTTGGTCCATTTTCCGGGAAGAGAATTTCAATTAACTATGGAATAAATGTAGTAAACTATATGATCCGGAGTAATTTTAATTTCAAATAACGATTTTCCTGATATTGGAATTGAGTCCCGGACTCAATGCATTAAAATTATAGAAACTACAATGGGGCAGAATTGTATTAAAATTAAATAATTTTGAGAATAGAAATAAATTGAAATAAAGCAAATTCTATACATATACGATGACCTAACAATATTTATAGCAAAATAAATGACACGAGATAAAAGTGGCTTTAGAATAATTTTTACAGTCCTAAATTAATTTATATGCTATTAATAGCATATATTAATGCCCTCGATAAAAGTTTTTTCATAATTTTATGAAATTAGATATAATTTGAAAAAATTTTTGAGAAAAACTGGGAATTTGTTGTATGAACTTTTATCTAATAACACATACAACTTTATATAGGGCAAAATTCTGATGAAATTTTATCTAATATACATTAAATTATACAGCATTGTATCCAATTGCATCGAATTAGATCTAACTCCATACACTTGTATCGAACTCGATACAATTTGGTGTATTTTAAATATAATTATATGTTCTAATTTTTATGATCAAATTGGATCTCGTCGTATATCTAATTGATAAAAAATTTAACACAATTTGGTATATCCCCATATTATTTCTTTTACTTGGGTAAGTTGTCTTATTAATAAGTGTTATTTAATTTATATTGATGAAATTACATACAGTTTAATATGATAACATATTAATCAAACCTGATTCCATATAATTATATCAAGTTATGTACTATTATACTAAAACCATTTTGAACCAGGCAGTCATTTATTTTTAGCACCAAAGTTGGTATATCAGCGCACTGTGTGCCAGCATCACCGAATTTTGGCCAAAACTATATGAGACTAAAAGATATCACAAAGGGGGGTTTGGTTGTTGCTGATCACGAATCTGAACGACGATCCTGGCCCACAGTGCAGCGCTTGGTTTTTTTTATACCACTGGCAATTTCTGACTGGGTATTTTTAACCCAATTTTATATCCAAAACATATTAATACTCGTTTTTCATCAATTTTAAGATTGAAATAAACCGTCTTTCAATGATGCCAATTTTTTTGAAAAAACGCGCAATCAGGCGTTTAAAAAGTGCTGAAAAGCGCTAAAAGCTAAATTTGCTAAAAATATGTACTTGTTCAACTAAACTAAATTTCACATTTTATTGACTTAAAAATATTCCACATTGAAAAAATTTTTGAGTTTTTTTAATACAAATTTAAAATAAAAATCATTTTAAAGAACCATTTTAGATAAGTTTCGAAAAACTAGCATTTATGAAAAAGTAGCACATTTTTGCCTAGAAACGTTCAAATTTAATTACCTAAGATTTTATTAAAATAATAGACTTACCGAAAAAGCGTTAGCAGTCCTTTAAAAACATAATTATTTAATTCAATTTTAGATTATCGGCTGGCGAAGTTAAATCATAGCCATATGAACAAAATATTTATAATTTATTTTTATAATTTAAAATTTTTTATTAGTAAATACTTCAAAACATGTAATAATATATATATATTGCCCAAAATTATGAAAATAATGAATACAACTACTAATTCAATTTTCAAATCTAATTTAGTTTTAAACGAAACAATTCGCAAAATTCATTTTATTGATTGCATTATTTCCTAATTTATTCAAACTCAATATCTTATTGAGAAAGTCAATTTCATTTTTGTTAAATCTTTTCATAGAATCAAGCGAATTGATTCAGTTTTAATAAATCAATTTAACAAAAAATTGTTGCCTCGATTTATAGTTCGCGCTTCAAATCATTAAACAAATAAGTCAATCGAATCCAAATTGAATCATTTGAAATTTGGATATTTTACATTCTTACTTTATTCAATGTCAAATCATTGATCAGTGTTGCCACTTTCTGAATAATTATTCAAAAACGGGACTGTTTAAACACTGGTTGGATATTTTTTTAATAATAATATTTTTGTGTAGTTTTTGTGAAATTTCAATTTTTATAGAAATATTCTCAAATATCCGGTTTCTGTTGAATTATTTCCTTAAATTTGTTCAACAAGAAACGCAATTAAGGAATCAAATCCATTAAAGAAATTCGCAGTATTATTATATATACTGCGAATTTCTTTAATGGATTCGCTGTAAAATTTCATGGCTCTTTAAGTTTAAATCATAGAAAATTTTCAAATTTACGATAAATGCTAATTTACTATTTCAAATAGTACGAATGGTGAATTACACTAGTGTTTAACTCAAAACAATTCCGTTTTGAAAACTGATTTTTTCCAATCGAATTCGTTTGCCGCAGCTAAATTCGGTTGTGACAATCGAATTACAAGGTTGCTGCAACAGAATGTATATATTGTCACAACGGAATTTTTTTGAGAGTGTAAGTTTTTGATTTTCTAATGACTGTAAAAAACTAGTAATTATGAACATTTTTATAACAACTTTAGTGCTTTGAATTAAGCGAATTTTTTTTGCTGTAGTTTATATGATCAAAGAACAATTTTGGTATCACAGTAAGGCAGCTTCAAAATATTTAAAAAATAATTCAGTAATTCAGACAAAGTTTAATTAAATTGCATTGCATTTTTTTAAGTAATAGAATAATTTGTTATAAATATAACCAACGTTTTCAGGAAAAATTGCTTTTGATTTGTCTTTGCAAATGTCTAAAAATTGAATTAGTAATGGCTCATGAATTATAAGGTGACAAGCTTTCAAAATGTTTAAATCTTCGAGGTGGCCTAACTTTCTGTCGAATGGTACAGCTCCCGGTTGTTTTATGAAATCAACCGGCAAAACATAAGATCGAAACTACCTTGGATACAAACTTCATCATAATCCAACCAGCCAGTATGAAATGGCTGAACCATTTCCAAAATATTTTGATTCTGCCCGCTGAACGCAGCAAAATTTGTTTTTTTTTTTTTTTTTTTTTTTTTTTTAGTAGGTTTGAGGTTAAGAAGAAGAATAAACCTTCCTCAAAAGTTATAAACACATTAAATTTGCAAATCAGACTAGATCTAGTTTCTGCCTTTTTATGGACAGGCTTCATCAGTGATCTTCCATTAAATTGTATTGTTTATATTTTTACTGTCAGATTGTCTCTATATGAATAATTTCAGAAGTGATCAAACAGACATATACAAACATTCTACTTCAGATTTTCTCTGTTTTTCTTCTTATTTCCTCCGTGTCACCTTTTCACAAATATTGCCACATTGACGTATTGTTTTTTTTTTAGCCTCATTATGGTTTTCCAAGCTTGTATGGAAGAAAATAAATTGTGAGTTATTACCGCGCTACCAACTGGAAATATTTATTTGGGTGTAAAAGTAGGTCTCCCAAAAAATTAGCATTATCGTAAATCGGGAAGATGTGCCGCATCGGCCCTGAATTTTGGAACACGGATTACAAGGGAAAAGTATGACTTTTTAAATATTTTCTCAAAAACAGTGATATTTTAAAACTAACTAGAATTAAAAACATTAAAGAATCGCGATTTCGAGTGAATTCTCTTTGTATAGACGCAACAAAAACTTAAATTGGTTAAAAAATAGCCGATTTATTACAATTTCCCCCGGCAACTGATATGTTACAGACCACTTTACCAAGAAATTTGGCTCCAAATTTTAAAATTTATTGAACTAATCTACTACAGAGATATTTTTTTATTCTATAAATTCCAAGAAACTCAGATAAGAAGTATTTGTTTGTATCATACTTGGGATTTTTTCATTGGCATTGAAATTTCATAATCATTAGTTGACTAATGCTAATGGCAAAAAAATTTCATTACCATTTAATGGTACTGAAATTTTCTGGCATTAGAATTTGTATTACTAATGCTAATGAAGTCGCACTAATGCTTTAAAAACTATGAGCAATTGAGTAAAAAAAAGCATTTGTTTACAAAAAAATGGGGGATGGATAGATTGCTTTTTCTTCAACTAGCCACCGAACTTTGCACTATGAAATGGATGTTATAGTCCCTGGATTATAAATTTTAAAAAACCGCACTTAAAAAATTGCAAAATAATCGCGGAATGCGAAAAAAGTCTTTATGGTACAAAAATTTAATTAAAAAACTTAATCAGCGATTTTTATTCTGCAAACAAACATACTGATGTAAGAATTTTCCTTTTGGAAGTTTTTTTTTCCGCGACTTTTTTGGCGATTTCTTTTTTTAATTAATCACAGAACTTTGTTCTATGAATTGGGTATTATAGTCCCTAGATTATAAATTTAAAAAAACCACACTTAAAAAATTGCAAAATAACCGCGGAACGCGAAAAAAGGCTTTATGGTACAAAAGTTGAATTAAAAAACTAAATCAGCGATTTTTATTCTGCAAACAAACATACTGATGTAAGAATTTTCCTTTTTGGAAATTTTTTTCCGCGACTTTTTTCGCGATTTCTTTTTTCAATTAATCACCGAACTTCGTTCTATGAATTGGGTATTATAGTCCCTAGATTATAAATTTTAAAAAACTACACTAAAAAAATTGCAAAATAATCGCGGAACGCGAAAAAAGACTTTATGGTACAAAAGTTGAATTAAAAAACTAAATCAGCGATTTTTATTCTGCAAACAAACATACTGATGTAAGAATTTTTTTTTTTTTTGGAAGTATGGTTTTTTAAAATTTACAATCTAGGGACTATAATACCCAATTCATAGAACAAAGTTCTGTGATTAATTGAAAAAAGAAATCGCGAAAAAGTCGCGTAAAAAAATTTCCAAAAAGGAAAATTCTTACATCAGTATAAATATTTATTTGCAGAATGAAAATCGCTGATAAAGTTTTTGTACCATAAAGCTTTTTTTCGCGTTCCGCCATTATTTTGCAATTTTTTAAGTGTGGTTTTTGTAAAATTAGAATCGGGTTACTATAATACCCATAACTCATATCAAAGACTGGTGGTTAGTTTGAAAAAAAAGTTTGCGAAAATAATTTTGCAAAAAGTAAAATTCTTGCATCAAAATATTCCTTTGCACAATATAAATCGCTGATTAAAGATTTTAATTAATTTTTTATACCACAAAACCCTTTTCGCATTCCGCATTTGCAAGCTCAGAAATGAATTTGAAATCTATAAAATGACGTTTACAAATGCCAATTCTTTCTTATAATTGAGGCATTAGTAATCGTAGTGAATTTACTATACAATTGGCAGTAGTAATGAAATCGATGTATTTTAAAGCATTAGTCCAAGTAATAATAATGCCAAAAATTTCATTAGCATTAGTTTCAATTTAATGGTAATGAAATCACCATTTAATTTGTCCAAATAATTAATTAGTCTTATGTATGATTTGTATTGTGTTATTCTAACTCGTTTTAAATTAATGCCAAATGGTCAGAATTTTTAAATACTGTTTTTGAATCTGCTATTTTTTAAAGAAATTTTAAAGTTTTTTTCCCTTATAATCCGTGTTCCAAACTTCAGGGTCGATGCGGCACGATATACGATTATCCTAATTTTTTAGATGACTTACATAGTTTTACACCCAAATAAATATTTGCAGGGGGCAACCTGGTCAGTAACTCAAAACAAAAAAACGGAAAAGTGCAATCCTAACATTTTTTTTATAAAAAGAAAATAATGCGAGATATGTGTAATGCAAACTCGTTAAATCTAGCGTTAAAGCACTAAATTGACAACGCTGTTTTCTTTTGTAAACTTTTTTTTACAAGTTCGTAAAAAGCTTTGTAAAGCTTTTACTAACAAAGCATAAAGCTATTAAAATGAATAGTGCGCTTCTGTACAGTGTTACCAGGTTTGACGACTTATCGTCAATTTAACGATTTTTACTATCCAAAATAGCCAAAAGACTATTTTTCCCTTTAAAATTTTGATTTTTAATACGATATCTCATTCAAGTTTTTAGTTTTTAAAATTAGGCAGAATCGCAAAAAACTTAGCTGTTGCAAAATCAAAAAATAATTTTTCTTCTGTACGATTTTTGAAAATATTTCAGAATTTGAGATAAAAAGTATTGATATTGAAAGTCTAACTAAATTATATTGAGAAAAAAGAAAAAAAGTGCATCATAATTTGTTATTTATTGCAAAAATGTCAATTTAGCTTTAAGATACCAATTTTAAAAAGTAAAAAGCTTTTAGGAAAAATAACAAAAAATCTGATAATTGTTGTATAAAACTTCTGTCCTAATACTGTATAGGCTTCATTAGTCTAATCGTAAAGTGAAAAAAACGTATCTGTAATCAATTCAATGTTTAAAATAATATAGAAAATATTTTTGCATTGAAACTGTTGTTAAATAAAATTGTAAAAAAGTTCTATTGAAAATAGAAATTTTCTATTTTATTATTTGGCATTTAATTCTATGCACCAGAAAAAGAAAAAAAAAGCAATAGTGGTATTCAATAAACAGCACTTTTTTACAATAGTGGTAATTTTAGGAGTTTACACGAAGATTTAAATGAACGCACCTTGAATTAAATTAATTTTTTACAAAAAAACTTTAACATTTTTTTTCAATTTTCAATTATTGCACACAAATTTATTTGTATTGATGTTTCCCTATTGATTCTAAAATAAAATAAAATTATTTATTAATAAACTCAATAAATAATTTTAACATTATTTATTAAGTTTGCAGCATTCTTATAATACAAACGGATTTCATTTTGAAGATTTTAAACAATTTTTTGACGATATTTCAAAAAGCTATGGCGATTTTTACGATATTTTTCAAAATTTTCGATGATATTTTGCCTAATATACCTGGCAACACTGCTTCTATACCTCTCAGGTCGACTAACTTATCTAAAATAATGCTTATTTAAACATGATTTAGAGTTGTTTTGATGAAAATTTTACTGTTGGTTAAGGTAGTGAAGTTGGCCTTTAATCTTAACCACGAATAAAATTGACATTAAAATGACTCGGGATAGTCTTAAATTGAGCGCACTTTTAGGTAAGTTAGCCGGCCTAAGTCTCTTTTAATTTTTTTTATTTTTTTAATATTTTTGTATTGTTTGTTTATTTATTTTGTGTAAGTTATTGTAAAGCTATTTTTTAAGTGCACTAATAGAAAAAATTCCGTAAAAAATTTAGTTAAAAACTAAAAATTAGTTAAAAATGATGCTGCAGAGAAAAACTCCAAAATTAGCAGATTAGTTTGCTATATATTAGTAATTTAATTTAAAACTGATAAATATACCGAATTTTAGTTATATTTGAGCTAAATTTTTATAAATGGAGAATAGCAAATTAACCTGCTAAATTCAGCAAAAAAAATTTGCTAAATACTTAGTAGCCTAAAAAATCACCAAAAAATTCTAAATTTTCTAAGTTTTTTTTTAGATTTTTTTAAATGCAAATAAAAACTGAGCTTTTTGAAAACAGCAGTTTACAATTTTTTAGAAAATATTTCTGCTCATTTTAGCAGAATATACTGCTATTTGCATTCAACTAAATTTAGCTTAAAAATAGCAAAAATTTTCTAGATTTAACAGTTTATTTTTGCCATTTTTAGTCTACAAATATTTAGAAAAATTCTCTGTAGATTTTACAGTACAATTTGCTATTTTCAATTAACTAAATTTCTGTAAATTTAACAGTTTTAATTTTGCTGTTCTCATTTTACTAGTATTTAGTAAAAAAAATCTGCTAATTTTAACAGTTTTTTCTGCAGCATCATTTTTAACTAATTTTTAGTAACTTTTTCTGCTATTTTTACAGATTTATTTCTATGAGTGTACTAAAACTAGGTAACTTATACATTTATTTTATATGATTTCCCCCTTTTTATTTTTGCGTGTAGATTTAGATTTCCATTACAAATTGCATTTAAAATTTTATTAATTTCTTGTATTTTTTAAATAAAAATTATAAAATGAAAAAAAAAAATTTCATATGTGACCTCCATTTAAATTTGAAACTTTAAATGCGTTCTTCTCAAAACTTCATTTTCACACACTAGGTCCCTTTTCTCGGAGAAGGTCACATATATTAAATTTTGTAAAATCGTCAATCGGCCATTAATCAAATTGTACTTCAAAAATTGTCAAAATGGAAACAAATCGTCAAATTTGGCAGCGGTGTATGAAGAAACTTTAAATGCGTTCTTCTCAAAACTTCATTTTCATACACTAGGTCCCTTTTCTCGGAGAAGGTCACATATATTAAATTTTGTAAAATCGTCAATCGGCCATTAATCAAATTGTACTTCAAAAATCGTCAAAATGGAAACAAATCGTCAAATTTGGCAGCGATGTATGAAGAAAGTTGAATGCGCATTGCCAGTTTGTACTAATGGTTGTTGTATTTACTATTGAATGTTGTTTTTTGTTGTTTTATATACTACTGTGTATCAGTGATGGTATTTGAGAATTTTCGTTCGGTGCCTAAATGATGCCAAAAAAGTGCCAAAAAAGCTTTAAAAGTGCAAAAAAAAAAAAAAAAATTTAGCAACATGCAAATGTTTCAAAAAATATGTTCAGCTTTTATTTCAAATATATATACATTTACACCCTTATTATAAACTTTATAACAATAACAAAATTGTCACAAAACTGGTGTGAATGGAAATTATTATAATTTTGCTATTCTAAGAAAAATTGTCACAGCAAAACCTTTACAAAATTGTCTTGTAATAAAAACCACATATATTTTCATTCGTCAACAATTTAAAATATAAGTTTTATTTTCTTTTGAAGAATTTTATAATTTTTCTTCACAGAAATATAATACGAAATACCTCATTAAAGGTTTTCACAAGGGGTGTGCTATTTGTTGTATCGTTGTATCGTCGTAACAAAAAACAGAGTTGTTAAAAATTAAATTGAAAATATACAGCATTTGAAAATAGCACGACACAACATTTTAACATATATTTATTGTCCTATGTTTGAGTGTGCTAACAGATAGAAAATTGAATAGAAAATCGTTGTTAAACACAAATAAAAATTTTAACAACTCTGTTTTTTGTTAGGACGATACAACGATACAACAGATAGCACACCCCTTATGAACAACCTAATTCATATTTTGAGATATTATTTTAAGATGCATCGAACCTTTTACCGATTCTAAAATTCCTGCAAATTCTTCCAAAAGATTACATAGTAACTAGGGATGCCAATCGGGATTGATATTTGAAAATCCCGGGATTCGGGATTTTGTATGAAATCCCGGGATCCCGATCTCGGGATTCCGAGATTTTCGGGACTACGGGATTTTTCGGGATCCCGGGATTTTACGGGATTTCGGGATTTAAATTTTTCTTTATTTGTAAAAATTTTTATGTTATGGAACTAATTTTTTTTATAGAATAAAGCGTTTTATAATTATTTAATAGTTTTTAATTAATAATGTGGTCCATTTTATGAATATTGAAACATCTCAGTCAGAAATTGACAGTGGTATAAAAAATCAAGTACTTGCATACCACTGGGTAACCGCGATGTTAAAAATAAATGACTGGCAGAACACTCATTTGGGACGCTTTGCCAGCGTTTGCAAAAATCGTTTTGCCAGTATTTGTTTCACAAAACATCACGGCAGGGCAAAAAAAAGATACATATGAACTTTTTTTAAATTTTATTTTGGAAAATATAATTCCAAACCACCTATTTATTGGTTTTGGCAGCGTTTTGCAAAAGTTAAAAATTTTGTTTCTCCAGTACTTTTCCGGCGCTTTTTGAACTGCCGGTCCCTTTGTCTATTGACGTTATCATATTGGAAATGGGAAAGCAATTTTTGTCAGTACTTGTACCACCTGTTAAAATACCTTGCCATCGCTTTCCCGTTTGTATTTTTCTGGCTGGGATAACATATGAAGGCCTGTCACTAAGTACACTTGCGCCCAGTATTTTGTAAGCAGATTTTAAAGCACATTCGTTGCGATAACCCTAAAGCAGATTCGTTGCGATGCCCACTAAATCGTGTAATTACAGCAACAAAGCTATTTGGTTATCGTTATCAAATGTTTTCATGGAAGAATTCAAACTTAAAGTCCCAACCAAAACTTACAGTCTCTGTTTCAGAAATCCAATTTCGCTTGGAAGAATAAATCGGTAAAATAACAAACAAACTTGATTTTTCGCATGTTTTATACAAAAACTTAATATTGTTTACCAAAATTTCAAATTTTTCTGCAAAGTCTTTGCATAGTTTACTCGAATAATCTACTTCATTTATAATTTTACCAATATCTTGGCATCAATTTCTTGTCAATATGAGAAAATTCAAGAAAAAACGTAGGTAATCTAAAATTGCTCACTTTGTTTATTTGCGTTTATATTAATATTAAAAAATAAGAAATTCTCAATTCAGAAAATCCCGGGATTTCGGGATTTGGGATTTCCCGTTTGGCATCCCTAGTAGTAACATGTGATTTTTGGGGCTAAAGTTGTTAGGAATAAGCTCAAAATACTTGATGCTAAAATTTAAAGGAAACTCCAAGTGCTTAGAACTAGTTCTCTCGTGTTCTGCGGTTTCTGGACATTTTTTTAAAGTTTTCATTTCATTTAAGATTTCATAAAATTATCGAAAAAATCGTAATTTTTCACAAATTACAATTTTTGATAATTTTATTTTATTTTTGGCAGAAAAAGCTTTCACCATTGTATGGTGAAATTTTTAAAACTTTTGCTTGTCATAAAAAAACTAGAATACCATAACAAATTTTTTAAAAATTCCAGTGACGGACAATACAATAGAATCTGAGGTAGAATGTTTGTATATGTCTGTTTGATCACTTCTGAAAGTATTCATATAGAGACAATCTGACAATAAAGATATAAACAATAATACAATTTAATGGAAGATCACTGATGAAGCCTGTCCATAAAAAGGCAGAAACTAGAACTAGTCTGATTTGCAAATTTAATGTGTTTATAACTTTTGAGGAAGGTTTATTCTTCTTCTTAACCTCAAACCTACTAAAATATAATCAATTAATGTTTTCTAATTTTATCCCCATTGCTTTTATTTTTAAAGATCAAAATAATGATTAAATTGTCCTCAAAGAACTGAAAGGTGGTCCAGAAAATTGTAGAAATTTTTAGTGTGGCGTTTGTTTTTTAATTTTGCTACCCGTTCTAAGTAGATGTCTCTTATAATGAAAAACCAGCGATATCGACCTTTTATCAAATTATATAGAAATTTTCTTAAAAAGTGCCAAAATTCTATGAAGAGTGCCAAAGTGCCATTGAACATTCAATAGTGCCATAAATGGCACTTTTGTGCCATTTTTACCAACAGTGCTGTGTATTTCAAAAGCTATTTATTTCTAGGAAAAAGTTCTAGCAAAAGCTTTCATATTAACCGGTTAGTGCATACTATGCTGCCACTGTTTTGCTAATTATCCAAGAAAAACGGGACAGTTTTTAAACATTCCAATAAATTTGGAAAAATACCATGTGTGGCATGAGCAGAGCTACAAGTCGATACAAAATATTATCGGCGGCGGCTCAGAGTCGGCTAAAGCCGATGTATTTATAAAAAATTATTTATTAGCTTTAAAATTATTGGTTTAGTTTGTTTATAGCGCTAAAAAGAATATATTTTCGCTTACGCACCTTGCAGGGATCTTCAAAATTCGCTTTTTATTTTTACGCTTACAACTTTCAGATTTGCTAATGAATTTGATATTTCCACTTAATAAAACTTCATATCAAGCTTCAAATTTTGTTCAACCATTCCGAAAATATTTGAACACTAATCAAAATTTAAAACTAAATTAACATACAGTTAACATTGTTAACATTATTAAAATTCAAATAGCTTTACTTGCAAAAGATGACTTGAAAGATTTTTAACAGCGGATCCAATTTGAGCAAAACTACTTTAAAATTTTCTAATGTAAACGATACGAATTTCGAATTGGAATCCAGTGAAATTAAAATCTAATAAACTTTAAAAATTCAATACTATCGCGTGGGAATGTGCCTTGTATCCTTCATAATATAAATGAGTTTTGTGCTCCAACATTAAATAAAATGTTCTTTATCGTCCGATCGAAATCCTATTTAGCTTTCAAATTTTGTAATGTAAACGATATGAATTTCGAACTGAAATCGAGATAAAATCAAATCTAGGAAAATTTAAAATTCAATATTAGATGCTTCGACAAGCTAACAAAAATAAGCACAAACTAGCCATTTATTTCGACGGCGGCTAGGCCTAGAACGCTTCAAAATGTGTAGGTGGCATCACTGCATCAACAGATTGTTGTTTTGCCAACCCTGTGCTACTTCGCTCTGAGGCGAAAGTAGCACCGTGAATTGCCAGGAAAATAGAGCAAAGTAGAGGAAATTTGTATGCAAATTTCCTCTACTTTCCTCTATGGCGGAATGGAGGAAATTAACAACTCTATAATTGCATTGTTTGTTTCAGTTTGATTCAAAATAAAAAAAGGTGTCGTTCATGGATACAAATATATGCCCAGCAAAAAAAAAAAAAATACCTGCCCAAGATCCGTCCATATTGTAAAAAAAAACATTTCAGTAATATTTGCACAGATTGCTTAAATAAGAAATATATTCAAACTTCTAAACAAAACGTATTAATAAATCATTTATTTCCACGTAATGTAGTAAGTATCAAAAAGATACCTAGCTAAAATTATGAAGTTTTTTTAAAGCTCTATTAACGGTTAAGGAGTGATATCTATGAGATACTTTTTATAAATAAAATAGTTAAAACGTTTTTTATACATAAAATAAATTAATTTCTCCTGTGTTCAAGGAGAGAAAAAAAGTAACTTATTGTGAATTCATTCAAAAATATATTTAAGAAGTGGGGCTTGTGATATGCCCAATTAAGTGGAATAATAAACCAATTAAAAAATTTAATAATTTAAAAAAAATAAAATTAATTTAATTCCGCACAACTAACTCGAAAGAAATCTAAAGTATAGTGCGATTGTAATTATAATTCAGACCAAAAAAAAGTTTCGTTTGTATTTTGGTTAGCCATTTTTTTACATTTTACTTTTATTTGAAATAAAATAAATAATACGGAATTCAAGTTTTTTTTAAGAGCTCGCTATTCAAAAGTTTTATAAAGTACATCTTTAATTCATTAATTGTAAAGAAAATTGTGTCGAAAATGTGACTTCCTAATAAAATATAAACATTTTTGTTATTTAAATAAAATTTAACTAATATAGTAACGTGCACACACAAAAAATGGAAATGGGAAATTAAAAAAGTATCGGGTTAGCTGCCACTACAAGCTAACAAATATAAGCCGAAACTAGCCGTTCACTTCGCCGGCGGCTCGAGTCCCAAAAAAAAGGTCGGCGGCGGCGGCGCATCGACAATAATCCCTATGGTATTAAAAAAATAATTTTTTTCTATTTGGGTCAGTTATTTTTACTAATCTCTCTTTCTAGCTCATGAGAACTTATCTCCAAAAGGACGTATGGCATGCGTAGGTCACATCCCTTTAGGTCCTGCAAGTATCCTGCGAATATCCTTCGAAGTCCTTTGACTCTGCTTCGAGTATTCTGCCGTAATCTATGAGTATCCGGCCATATCCTGCGAAGTTCCTCGAATATATGTTTCATACAGAAAGCGTGTCGTTCGTATGTCACTTTCTAACACATCCTTTGAATATCCTTTGGGTATCCTGCCGCATTTTTCGAGTATCCTTCAAAGGTACCTGTACTTCATTTTTATCCTAAGTCACTTCTTGACATATCTTTTGAATATCCTTCGAGTATCCTATCATATCAAAGGAAGGTCCTTGAACGTAGGTCACTTTCATACACATTATTTGAGTATCTTTAGTGTATCCTTCTATGTCCTGCGAAGGTCCGTTGATGTAATTTTCATCCAGGAAGCGTGCCGATCATAGGTCACTTCGTGACACATCCTCTTAATAACCTTCTACATTCTTAAAGTATTTTGCCATATCCAGGGAGGGTTCTTGAACACACTTTTCATCTAGAAAGCGCACCGTTCGTAGGTTACTTTCTGATTTCCGGACACATCCTTTTAATACCTTTCCACATCCTTCGAGTATCCTGCCCCATCCTGCGAAGGTCCTTAAATATAATTTTCAGCTATGGAGCATGTAGTTCGTAGGACCCTCCTTGACATATCCTTTGAGTATCCTTGACATATCCTTTGAGTATCCTCAATATCCTGCGAAGATCCGTGAATGTAACTTTTATCCTGGAAGGGTGTTGAAGATATCTCATTTCCTTACACATCCTTTTAATATCCTTCCACATCCTGTGAGTATCCTGTCATATCCTGCGAAGGTCCTTGAAAATAATTATATTAAAAAGAAAGCAAGCCGTGCGTAGGGCAATTCCTGCAACATCCTTTGATTACCTTGCTATATCTGGCGAAGGTCCTGAAAAGTTATTTTCATCTAGTTCCCGCGTATCCTTTAATACTACACTCAACCAAAAAAGTCTGTAATGGCTACTGAAACTTTTGCTGTTATTACGGGAAATTTAACTGTTTTGAGGCCAGCGGTATTTTTTGCTAATTTTAGCAACATATGTCTGCTGATCTGTAGTACAATAAAATTAGTAGAAAAAATTAGTAGCCGCTACTAAATTTTAGTAAAATTTATGTAAAATGCAATTCAAAATCGATTTGCTAAAATCAGTTAAAAAACTTACTAAATATCATAATTTTAGTACAATGAAATTAGTATAAATAATTAGTTGCAGCTACTAAATTGTACTAAAAAATAAAAAAACTGTAAAATCTAAAAAAAAAATTTTTTTTTCTTTCGATTGTAACAAACGTATAATTACTTCATCGTACTTGAAATTTGGAGTCAAAATTGCAAACGGTTCTCCTGTTATTGCCGTTTTATGCATTGGAGATGCAATAAAAATTTCTGGGTGTTATTTCCAAACTAAGAATATATCAATAGTAACAAATATAAACTAAACAAGAATTGTAAAAAATCAAAAAAAAAATATTTTTAATTAGTATATTTTTCTGCTAAATTTAGCACTCGGTTTTGAAAAATTAGTAAAATGTTTTTCTGAAATCAGCAGCGAAAATTAGTAAAAAATCCGTAATTTGTAATAAGAGAATAGCAAAAATGATTACTAAAAATAAAAATTGTACTAATAATCAGTATAAAAATAGTATAGTGCGATTGGAAACTGTTAACAAATTTTTTTACAAACTTTTTTATCTGAGTGTAGACGCAGCCAAAGGCGAACTGCTTCCCTCTATTTAACTTTCATAAACCTTGGCTTAGGTATTCTTATGATTATATACAAGTTTCAAACCACGCCTTTATTCGCAGTCATTGAATTAAAGAAATTGCTGTGACGATCCCTACCAAACTTACACCAGCTAACAGAGGAAAACTCGTCGTTATGATACGCTCAAAAAAATGTTTGCGGAGGTCTTTACAGACAAAATTTTCTGAGTTGTTACACAATCTCTGAGGCATTAAAATTTTATCCCATGTGGAATATGTCTGGAAATCTCAGAAATTGTGAGACAATCCCGCTGAGGGGATTGCTCCGACTACAGTAAAATATATATGTGGGAGATTAACGTGTCTAATGACAATAAATTATATTTATTAAAATTTTTGTTTCGAAACTTCAAAAAAATTAAGACCTGATATCGACGTAATCATAACATTGACAAATAACATTTTAATTTTTTGAATTTCGTTGTTGCTCTGTATGGAATGTTGTAACTTTCATTCTCTAAAACGGCCACAAGTAGGAATAGGCACCTAAATCAACAAGTATATGCTTAGTAAACTAAAATTTTTATTATTTTTATAGTCCATAGTGCTTATGCATAATAATTTGGAAAACTTATAACATATTCATAAAATGAACTTGTTATAAATAATTTGTTTCATAAGCCATTTATAAATTTAAAATGTAATTCTGCATATGATTGTGTGTGTTTTTGTAAAATATGAAGAAATTATTCCAGAAATTTGTCTAAAGTAAAATGAGGACTTAGTAATATTATCGATGAAAGAACTCCATTATTTCACAACTCCAGTAATGCTTTTCCTTACACTTCAGTTGGTATAGGTATCTTTAAATAAATAATTTTTTTTAACTTCATTTTACATCCGTATGAAGTTATGGAGCATTTTTTTAACTTTCCTATTTGTTTTTATAACATTAACTTTTAAAAGCCACTTATTTTGATATAAACTTTTGTTTTATTAAGCAACGACAACAACAAAAAACAATTAAAAAAAATGAAGAAATTACAACAAACAAAACACTTCATTCTCATAATACCCCATACTCATGCTTTGTTACTTAACAAACACATTAGTTAAGTACCACTTCCGTTTCCCTATGCAAACATGACGACATAATAACAATAGCAAATACAACGTATATAAGAAGAATTGAAAACACAAAAAGGAAAAATCCTACACACGACTGACGATTTTTTATTTACATACAGGACATTTGCTTTGTACCAACTTAAACGGGGGAATAAATAAACAAACCAACACACATGTATGTATATATTCTATTTTACTTGCATTTAACCACCACTTTTGTAACGTGCACTAACTAACACACACACACACACACACACTCACACAAACACTGAGGCTACGTAGATGAATATTTGTATTGTGTATGCCTATATGTGGTGCATAACCACAGGAGGCCTTTTTTGTATTCTTTTTACGTTTTTACTCTTGGTTATTTCCACATGAACATTTTTATTTTTTTTTCAAAAAGTTTGTTGCAACATTTAATTCTTCATCATCCTTCGTGCCTTTTGACTTTATGCTGTCCCCACACTAGGTCTCAGTATTTGTTTAGTAGGGATGATATAAATAATACAAAAGTTCATTATTAAGGACACTTAAGTTTTGAGTTGAGATCTTTTAAAGGGGAATAGCTTCAATATATGCTGCCAAATTAAATTTGCTGCAATGTGTCCTAATTCAAATATATTTTTCGCACTACAAAAATTGTACCAAATTTTAAAATTTATAATACCGTCTCTGGTATAAAGTGTTTGTTTTTTATTTTCTTCTCTCGTATGTGTATTTTTTGTATTTGTTTGTGTAACTTTACTTGTACGTTTGTGTGTTTGTATATGCTAGCTTGTAAGTGTATGTGTTAATGCATGAGTGATAATTAAGTGGCCACATTTCTGTCCTCCTCATTTGATGTGGCATATTTATTTCATTTTTTTATACTTTTCTTCTTTTGTTTTAACTTTTACGTTTCTGTTGCTTGCAGTTTGTTTTCGGTTTGTATTGCTCTTGAATTTTAATTTCATCCAATTTGTTGATTTGTTTTTCTAACTTAGCTTTTAAACCAAGCTAAAATGCACTTCAGTGTTCATAATAATGCAAATTTAATCATTTCTTGCAAGTAAATTATAAATTTATAACATTATTTATGTTGAGTAAAACAAAACAAGTTTGAGAAAGTTAAGAGCACTTTAAGCGTAATCATTTTAAATGGAATTTGTGGAAAAAAAATGGTAATGGAGAAAATTTAAATTTTCTAACCGCAATCTCGTTATTTAATGGTGTCCAAAGTCCATAGAATGCAAGGAAGACTGATATTATCGCGCTCGAGAAAATTTGAGCGAAGAGTTAAGTGCGGACTTTACCTCTATTTGAAATTTGGGGATTAGGTCGGAAATTTTTCGGCTATTACCCAATTTCAAGTTTGAGGATTATACCTGAAATTCTCTGTGCTATTTCGCCATAATCGCATATAATACTAAGAATTGTGCACATAATCAAAAACAGTTTTGCCAATGAATATTGGAAGTCATGCTCTACATACCATTCCTTTCGTTATTTCCCAATTATCCCCTAGTGTGTTTTACTGCTTTTTTAGAAGTTAAACACACCAGTTCTAGAATATCCGTCAGTACATTTTTAAAGGTTTTTTAGAAGCACTTCATTTTGAACAATATCCAAAATATATCTAAATTATTGCTTCTGAATCACCATTGGTCTAAATGTGACCCTAAGTAGTGATTTTGGCTTCGTTTACTTCCAGACGATGATCGCGGGTTTCAATCCTAGCGCGAACAATATTTTACAATTTTTTTTTATATTTATAATAAATTTGTTTAATTTAATATTTTCTTAATCTTACGATTTTTAAAAATAAATAGAATAAAAATATCGAAAAATTGCTTATATGGAATTGCGAAAAAATTACTCAAAAAATATTAAATTGCAATAAATACACCCCAGCAAAATCTCTTACAATTGGTTTCCAACCTTAATAATTATGCAAGTGGTTCCAATACAACCGATTCCATTCTAAGGTACCCGGTTGCACTTTGGGACAATTTCAAACAAAAATCTTCGAAGCGATTGAAAAGCAAATTACACTAAAAAAAGGAAAATCTAAACTATATAGGGTTTCGTCACAAAAAAAAAAAAAAAAAAAAAAAAATATGACTCCTTCTGGAGTTAAAAAAGATAAAAAGATCGAAATTAAGTTAAATAAAAAAATGTAACAAAAACTTTTGCTGAAAATGGAATTTCAGCTAGTGAATTTAGTTGCTGAATATTTAAAGCTAGAAATTATGTTTTTTAATTCTTCAAAAATTATTTAGAAAACTTTTCAAAATATGAAAATGTGCAGACCTCCAAACTGTCGACGTGATTTTATTAAAAATCTAAAAATGTAAAAAATAATTATAAAAATTCTCGTCCCTTTGAATTTTTGTACGTGTAATAGTACTCAAAGAGTAATTTATGTAAAATTGTTGCTTTTCAAAAAGTTTTGATTTATAACTGAATTTTACCCAATCAGACAGGTTCATATAAGAAGTTTAAAATTCTCGTCCAGTTGAATTTTTGTATATTATATAATGTTTCGGTTTGTGCGTTTCAATCATCATTTTCTTATTGCAGACAACTGATGAGTTTGGGGTAATGCAAATGGTCAATCTTTTTTAAACAAAAAATAAAATGTAATATTTCAAATTTATTTTTATCGGTACCCGTGTAAAAAAGATCAGATCTGGCCAGATCTCAGTAGATCATATCAGATCTAATTAGATATCAAAATTGGGGACAAATTTGAGATCTAATTAGATCTGATCAGATCTAGGCATATCTGGCCAGATCTTAGTGGATCTTACCAGATCTAATTAAATCTCAAAATAGATCTGATCAGATCTAGGCATATCTGGCGCAATTGTCCAGATCATTTTAGATTTTAACAGATTTGGAACTAGATCTGATAAGATCTTGCCAAATTGGTATTATCACATATGCCATATCTGATCATATTTGATGAGATCTGGTACAGGATCTAATTAGATTTAATCATATCTATTTAGATCCAAAAAGATCTGATCAGATCTAAACTTTTTACAAGGGTATAAATTATAATTGCATTAAATGAATTAAATGTGCTAAAATCCCAAAACTTATTTGGCAAATTGTGAAAAATAATCTGTTGCATGCAAGTCCCTATACGGATTTTATTCTTGCCTAAAGAAATCGTCAGGGGACGATCTTTTAGATTTTCTAGAAATATTTATTTCTTGTTCTCGTCTAGGAGCATAATTTAACATTTAAAATATCAAAGAAAAAACAAAAACAACAAAAAATTTTTTACCACAATTTGCTTTGTCATCGTCCAAAATACTACTCTAAAACGTCGTCCCCTGACAATTTTCGTAGGCAAGAATGAAATAAAGAACTTAACTTAAAGTAACTAAAAGTTAACTTAACTTAAAGTAACTAAAAGTTAACTTAACTTAAATATAACTAAAATTCTGCAATTCTAACGGTTTTATTTTTGCTGTTTTTATTTTACTAATATTTAGCAAAACAAATCTGTTAATTTCAGCAGTTTTTTCTGCAACGTATATTTGCTTTATCTGATATTCTTACATATTTATTTTTATGAGCTCAAGCGTATTTGTATTAATGATTAAAGTTAGAACATATTTTTGTTGCTTAAGCCCGTACACTGAAAAAAATAAGATAGTAGAAAAATTAGTAAAACATCTTGTATATCAAGTGTACTAGTTTTCAGCAATTTTTTTGTTGAAGTTCCGTTTTCAGCAAAAGTTTTAGTTATATTTTTTTAGCACTAAACTAATTTTGAATTAATGTTTTACTAATATATGTATTTTGCTACAAAAATTGTGCTGATAACCGCATTTAAAGCATGTACGACAACAGATGTCGCAGCTTGTCTGGATGTAGTACAGACAACGTAAATGATAATTAAAAAAAAACCAACTCTACACAATTTCTATATTTAAATTTTCAGCAAATAAATTAACTAAAGTAAAATTTCTCTACAAATTTTTTGAGTGTTTTTCAATCTACTAATATTCAGCAAAAAGTTTAGTGATTTTAGCAAGGATTTTTTTCATTTCCAATCGACTAAATGTTAGCAACACTTTTGCTGAGATTACAATTTTTTTTTGGTAAAAATCAGCTCGCAGATTTTCAGCAAACACTTTTGCTGAAATTACCAACTTTTTTGCAAGCACGCTCCTGACTAAAAATTTGCTGACACAGCAACATTTTTTGCTGACTTTATTGACTTTTTTTTGAGTGCATGACACTTGCTTAATTATACCCTACACCACTATGTGGTCATTATACCCTACACCACTATGTGGTCAGGGTATTATAAGTTTGTGCTGATGTTTGTAACACCAAAAAATTTTGGTCCTAGACCCACCTTATAGTATAACGATCGGCTCAGAATTTTTTTTTATTTCGATTTAACGATGTCCGTCTGTCCGTCCGTCCGTCTGTCTGTCTGTCCATGCATTCTTGTGCGCACTCTACAGGTCGCAAATATTAAGATATTTTGATGAAACTTGGTACACAGACCTATGTTGGCCCAAGGACGAAGCCAATTGATTTTGGTGAACATCGGTCCATGTTTAGACCTAGTGCCCATATAAGGGTCCCTCCAAAATTATATTTTTTATACGCTGCAGGTCGCGAATATTAAGATATTTTGATGAAATTTGGTACACCGACCTATGTTAGCCCAAGGATGAAGCCTATTTATTTTGGTTAACACCGGTCCATGTTTAGACCTAGTGCCCATATAAGGGTCCCCCCAAAATTATATTGTTTATACGCTGCAGGTCGCAAATATTAAGATATTTTGATGAAATTTGGTACACAGACCTATGTTGGCCCAAGGACAAAGCCTATTGATTTTGGTGAACATTGGTCCATGTTTAAACCTAGTGCCCATATAAGGGTCCCCCCAAAATTGGCTTGGTTACAAACTGCAGGTCGCAAATATTAAGATATTTTAATGAAATTTGGTGCGCTGACTCACTTTATAGAAAATTTTGACACAAGCCCCATTTTAACCCATTCGAATTTCGGATCCAAACATTAGTTGGCTTTTAACCAGAGTGGTGTAGGGTATTGTATAGTCGGCATGCCCGACTTTAACCTTTTTACTCGTTTTATATTGACTTGACATTGGATTGATGAAATGAAATAAGAAATATTAGAGAGAGTAAAAAATAAAATTCGTAAACAAATAAACAGTGATGCACACTTTGTTCCAAAGGAAAATCGCTACAACTTGTTAAAAATCGTTACAAACATAGAAAAAATGCTAGAAACAGAGAAAAACTTAGGAAATTGACAACATTCTAGATAAGCAATCACTAAATGCCATTTTAAAGTTGAAAATTTTTATAAATTTTTTGACAGGTAGTGATTGATTTCCCTGATATGTAAGTATGGTTGTACTTTTTGCACTTATGTCATTTTTCTATGACCATAGATTTGCACGGTTCTCAAAAATTTATGAATACAAAATAAACCTAATGTCATACGGACTTAGCGTACTTGTAAAACATCATCAGTTCATTATTCCTACTCTCACTTTTTAAGGCAAAAGTTTCAGAAAAAAAAGAAAATTGTCAGTTCTTTGAACAAAGTGCCAACTAGTGATAACGATTTTTTTATAACTTATTTTTTTGGTGATGCCATACCCCTGGATTGGCACTTGAGATACAGTCAATATTTAGAAACGACCACCGGAAGTTGCTGATGTCCTAATGCAAATTTGCACGTTAATGTGTAGAAAGAGAGAATAATTGTAATTTAAGTTATTGAGTGTACATTAGAAAGCCGCCCATAGAACAAAGAGTCAAGAACTTCTCATAAGGTATTTATTAGGGTATTCAATTAATCGGCTTTTTATTTTACTCGATTAAGCTACATTCACAGTGATGGAGTACTCCACTCTACAGAGTGGATTTTGTTCCTTTCTTTTTCGCACTTACATATTTTTTGTATCATGCCATCTCTATTTTAGTACACTCCACTCTGCAGAGTGGTGTACTCCATCACTGTGAATGTAGCTTTAGTCGTGCAAATAATTATTCGGGTTTAATTCTTAACCGGTTAATCGAACAAAATTTTAAAATTAGTCGATTAATTGAAAAAAATTTCTATAAAATAATATACATGGGCGAAATCAAAAAATGTGATACATTTTTGGGCCAAATTTGTGAGAAGCAAAAAGTGTTAATATTTTGGTTTTTTCTTAATGGAATCAGTAAGTTTAGTCATTATAAACCTTATTGCAAAAAATCTCTTCTACTAGTTGTCGCAATAACTTTTTTTGCACAATTTTAATTTTTTTTTGTTGTAACGGAGTTTACATTTCTGCAAGCAAAAGATATAACAAAAAAAATTGCGTACGAATTTTCTTCAATTTATTAGTTTTCTGTATTTGGGTTTTCAACTTGGTTTCCAATGATATATAATTTGTGTTTATCAAATTGGCGGTTTCGCGAATAAAAATACAATTCATTCCGCGAAAAAATTTTTTAATTTTGTATTTTTGGTCCTTTTAAATGCTTTTCAAAAATATAAAATTTTTTAAAATCCAAACAGCGGTTGCAGTTACAAAATAATATATTAAAAACATAACATTTCGCGATCAAAAAATTCTTAAATTGTGTGAAACAAATTTAATTTGTCAAACTAATGTCAGTAATGACTCGAAATATCGATTCAAAACCAATGAAATGCAAAATCAATCGTTTTTCGCTCCAGCAGCTTAGGGTAAAAAACTGATAACTTTTTTTGATTTGACGCAAAATTATTAGTTGAATCGTCTTTTGACGCATAAATATTAGTTGAATCACCTCTGTTTATGGTTATTTTAAAATATTCTAAACATTTATCTACATTTATTTGAATGAAATCTGATGCAAACAATTGTGGTTACGGAGTTTACAGTTATGGAGTTTACATTTGGTTACTTTTTTCGTTTTTTTTTCAGAAACGCTTTGCCAGAATTTTTTTCCGAAACAAAATCGCATGATGCCTACAAGGTGAATCCAAATATGACATTGCTTTTCTTACTCGTTAAATAGTTTGGTGTAAAAATTAGGAACGGAGTTTACAACATTTTTTCAAATCTTATTAAAGACATCCTTTTTCATCTCGAGAATGTTACATGCTGCAGAAAAGCTTCAAGTCTGTTATACCGTATGATTACTTACAGTCCAACGATCATTTGAGTGTAAATAACATTATACTTTTCGCAATATAAATAATATATATTTGTTCCTTTTACTCCTGCAAGGAGCATAGGGCCGCAATATAAATAATAGATAACTCCAAAATTCTGGTATATGCATTTAAAAAAAAAAAAAAAAAAAAAAAAGTATATGCATTTTTATCAAAAATTATGACGAAAAATCGTTACAGAGTTGAAGTCGTGATAGCTAAGATATACGAAAAAGTTTGTAAAATTGATTAATTTTTATTTAAAACGGCACTTTTCCTCTTCATAAAAATACTTACAGTTAGTGTTTAGCTTTATTGGTTATTAAAATATAAGCTATTAAAATTAAAAAACCTTATGAGTTACTTGTTACGGAGTTTACATTTGGCCTATAAAATTGGTCACAAATTTTATGTATTAACCAAAAATTGGTCAGATTGTTATAAATTTTGTAAAACAGGTGACAATGCGCTGATATATATTGAAATATATAACTTAAATGTAATCCATGCATTAGAAATTAGGTGGTCACACGGTTTTTATCACATTTTTTGGTAACACCAACATACACTCGTTGAGTTTTTAATAATTTTATTTAAAAAAGGAACAAAAATAAATTCAGAAACTCTTCTGAAAATCATAAAAATAAAAAAAATAAAAAAATGTAACAATTGAGATCAAGGGCCAGATTCCAGCAGTCGTAAGCATTCGAAATTGTTAAAAAATCACATTTTTAAAGTGCAAATAAAAGAACACGAATAACTATAGTTACAACTTTAACTTATATTTGTAATAACGGAACGCAATGCTTCACCTCTAATCTAATTATAATATTTTCAATGTTTTAAGTAACAAAAATTGCTATCGAATAAAACTCGATCTCGGTAATTTGCCCGCAGATTTTGTCATTATTTTTTTGTCCCCTCTTTCATATATTAAAATTTTATCCAAATCGGGGAGAACCATACCGCAATGAGTTACAGAATAATGAGTTATACGTAAATAGATACCACTACTTTTCTAGATAAGTCACAACAACACAGTAGTAATTTAGAAGATGACAAAGCAAACTGTGATAATTTTATGTTGTTTTTATTTTTTCTTTGGGATTTAAGATGCTTATTAACGCTCTTACTTGGAAACATGAAATTCTCATTGAGTTGAAGCTAACAAATATTTCTAGATATTCTAAAAGATCGTCCCTTAATTATTTTCTAGGCCAGAATGAAATCCGGATAGGTACAAGCCTACAGAAAATTATCTATCACAATTTTTTAAAAAAATTTGAGATTTTAGCATATTACTTTGATAAAAAAAATATATTTTTTAAAATTTTTTGTAATTTTCTACGAATTTCGATTAATCGCATGAAATTATTCGATTATTCGTTATTCGAAATTTGGACATTTTTAATTATTCGAACAATTTTTGAGAAAAATTGAAAAATCGATTGAATACCCTAGTATTTATTAAAGGCCTGCAAGAATGAATTTGAAACAGGCTGTGAAACACTCACTACACTTTTTGCAATTCAGAAATTGTCAATTGAAATTCATAAAATATGAATTAAAATTTAGAAAACATAATATAATCTTAATTAATAATTTCTATGTTTTAATTGATATTCTCTAAGTTTTAATAAAAGATTTCGGAATTGAAAAAAGTATAGTGAATGTTTCACAGAATGTTTTAAATGCATTCATGCAGGCCTAATTTATAATTTTTACTGTAGGAGTTCAGTTTCCTACTATAAGGGCGAGTAACTTATTTCCAACATAACCAAGGTTAAACGTTAGCCACTTACAACTCCATATGAAATTCGTAACTATGATTAAGCGATAAACTCAATTAATTTGAAGATAAACTAGCAGGTCTGAGTTGGGTAAATTTAAACATAAATAAATTAGAGTGTGAGATCAATTTGTACATAATCTGGGGAATTATTGAAATTGAGTATATTGAAGAAACTTTGATTTGTTTAAGAGAGCAGGTCTATTATAAGTAAAATTAACAGACTAACGGGGCTTTCTGCTACACGTTCGTCGTGAAATGATTGAGTGACTACATGTTTTTTGTTATTAAATGAAAAACGTCATCTGGTAGTAATGCCTGACATGTGCATCTTTTAATCTCGACGGGCGCTTGTTGACTGGATAATTTTCTGGTTCAGGTAGTGTTTCCAGATCCTAGTTAGTTTTCGATAAACGAGAATAAAATAACAGTATAATAACAACACAATTACAATACAATAGCAATGCAAAAACGTCTCTTTATATTTCGTAGTCGTGGCTACTTACTTTTTTATATTTTTAATAAAAATCTCAATCCTCTTAATGATTTTTCTATATTTTTTGTTATTAGTCCTTTATTTAATATATTTCCTTTGTATTGTTTTTTTTTTTATTTAATAGCATTTACTTATAATTAGTTTGTGTTTATATTCATTATGTATTAAACAATTGGCCTTATTTTAAAATAGATGTTTTAATAATTTTTTTTAATATTTTTTACAAATTATAATAACAACCCACCATAGTGATTACAAAAAGGGGTTGGTTAAATATTTTATAATTACAAATTCTAAGAAGCTTAATTGTCAACAAGATTTCGTTTTTTTTTATTGGGGCTGGGGTTTTTGTTTTATATATAAAATTTTATTTTATATGTAAAGGGGTGTGTATGATAAAGCATTGATTGAAATTTAAAATTAAATGGTTAATTAACTAAACGAGGGCAGATTGATAAACTTAAGTGCAAACACATAAATGAGAAATTTTTTAAAAGTTCCATATTAGAGTTAATTTTATCTTATTAAAAGGTTTGTCCTTAAATGGAGCCCAACATCGGACCTTATCACACATAGTGAATGTTATTGGTTTATTGTTATAAATATAAGTTGCGAGTTATATTTTATATAACTTCTTTTGATTTCTACAAACTGTTGTAATTTGACATCGTTTTTATACACATAAAATTAAAAACGAATTTCATTTACGAAATTGATTATATCAATTATATTTTAATTGATTTTGCAACTTTCACGCAATTGATATTATAAATTACTAAATACTTTGTACGATTAATTGAAACAATTAAATAATTCAAATGTTCAGTAATTAAATTTGTTTAAAAACAAATTTTGTTTTAAACAAATTTTTAATTTTGATGATGTAAGCTAATAATTTTTTTGTATGTAAATAAAAACCTGAAAATTTTATTAAATATCCTTGTATTTTTAAAGATTTTAGGGAGAAGCTCTTTCTTGAATTTACCAATCTACCCCGTGCACATTTCATGTCCTTTTCAGATAATTGCATTTAAATTTTATAAATTTGATATTATAATTTTTCGTTAAACTATTGTAGGCTTTAACATCGAATAATTAAAATATATTTGTTTTCATATTTACACGCTAACATTAAAACTTATAAATGAATGTTCAGATATTTGGTTTACAAAACACAATCTATTCTAATAATTCGTTTTTCGGTGTAATAAATTTTTATTTTATAAAATAATTCTAATATGGAATTAAAATTTTACATTTTATTACAAAAAATATGAAACAAATGTGCTTCTGTGTAACATATTTACTTAGGTTTTTATTTATTTTTCTTCGGTTTACAAATTAATATTTTATTCATAATTGCTACACATAATAATGCGTATATAAGATCATGAATATTTGTTTAAACAGGTAAAGTGATAGAGTACCAAGTAGGGAAGTTTGTAGTAGAGAGGCTGTAGCATTATTTGTACCACCATATACCTCATTATTTTCTAATGTCAACGAGTTCGCATCATGTTGTAGAGTAGTTTTTGAATCCACATTACCACGATAATTAGGATGATCGGGAGCTGAAAGTAGAAAAGCAATACATACAAAGTTATAACACTGATAACACTGTGAGACAAATGGTAGGGGTCAGTGATCGGGAAAGGTTCAAACTACCGGGGAAAGTTATATCGGTAAAAAAGAAGTTATACGTGTCCCGGCGATTCGCTGGGTCAACCCTAGGAATCGAGATATATCGATTTGACCTTTGGTGGTCTTTTTTTTGACATAACTCGAGAACCACTAGTCCGATTTTGTTCAAACAATTTTAAAAAATTAAAAATTATAATTCCTTTAATCTGTTCATATAACGTTTCTCTATATACTCAACAGTTTTGCCGGTAAAAATAAATGTATGAAGAAAAAAATATTTTTTGCCTAAAATATTAAAAAAACGATTAAAGTCGGGCATGCCGACTATACAATACCCTACCCCAGTCTGGCGTATTGTTTGGATCCGAAATTTTCTATAATGTGAGTCAGCGCACCAAATTTCATTAAAATATCTTAATATTTGCGACCTGCAGTTTGTAACCAAGCCAATTTTGGGGGGACCCTTATATGGGCACTAGTTCTAAACATGGACCGATGTTCACCAAAATCAATAGGCTTCGTCCTTGGGCCAACATAGGTCTATGTACCAAATTTCATCAAAATATCTTAATATTTGCGACCTGCAGCGTATAAACAGTATAATTTTGGTAGGACCCTTATATGGGCACTAGGTCTAAACATAGACCGATGTTCACCAAAATCAATAGGCTGCGTTATTGGGCCAATGTAGGTGTGTGTACCAAATTTCGTCAAAATATCTTATTATTTACGACCTGCAGCGTATAAACAATATAATTTTGGTAGGACCCTTATATGGGCACTAGGTCTAACAATGGACCGATGTTCACCAAAATCAAACTTGTTCGTCCTTGGGCCAACATAGGCCTGCATACCAAATTTCATCAAAATATCTTAATAGGTGCGACCTGTAGAGTGCGCACAAGATTGCATGGACAGACAGACAGACAGACGGACGGACGGACGGACAGACGGACATCGTTAAATCGAAATAAAAAAAAATTCTGAACCAATCGGTATACTATAAGGTGGGTCTACGACCAATATTTACAAACATCAGCACAAACTTATAATACCCTGACCACATAGTGGTGAGGGTATAAAAAGTAATAAACAAAAGGTTATTGATTTTTATGGTAGCGGTAACAAACATTTATTTTTACCGGCAAAACTGTTGAGTATATAGAAAAACGTTATATGAACAGATTAAAGAAATTGTAATTTTTAATTTTTTTAAAATTGTTTGAGCAAAATCGGACTAGTGGTTCTCGAGTTATGTCAAAAAAAATATATCTCGATTCCTCGATTCCTACGTGTCCCGGCGAAACGCCGGGACACGTATAACTTGTTTTTGACCGATATAACATTTCCCGTTGGTTTCATCCCATCCCGATTTTGGCTGTCGCATAGTGTAATATATTACTAATTTTTAACACCAAAAAATAAAAAATAGTTCTCTAATGTAAGATAATTTAAAAAGCTAGTTAATTTCAATATATTTTATTTTCAGACCGAAATTGTTTTAATTGTAAATATCTCACGTCCTTCAACAAGCATACACTCAAAATATTATTGTATTTATGTGGGCTTCTAAACCCACGGTTTCGGTTTCGATTAAAACCGAACAGCAAACTCTAATTGAACGTCCCAAACTCTAGTTGTGCTAAATAAAATGCCTGCACTGGCAAAAAGTTTTTTGGAGCTAATATATCAGCGTTGGAAAAAAAGTTGGTCTTAAAGGAGCTTTTCCCCAAACAAAAAAAAATTGTTGAAATAAATATTTAAGTAAAAAAATTCAAAAAATAAAATTTTTTGCTTGCAATCGGAGTTGAACTCGGAACCTTCTGACTACAAACTTTTCATAACGAAGCGTCATTATTTTTATAAGATCATTGCTCTACACTCAAATAAAAAAGTTTGTAAAAAAATTTGTAAACAGTTTCCAATATACTATTTTTATACTGATTATTAGTACTATTTTTATTTTTAGTAATAATTTTTGCTATTCTCTTATTACAAATTATGGATTTTTTTTACTAATTTTCGCTGCTGATTTCAGAAAAACATTTTACTAATTTTTCAAAACCGAGTGCTAAATTTAGCAGAAAAATATACTAATTTAAAAATATTTTTTTTTTGATTTTTTACAATTCTTGTTTACTTTATATTTGTTACTGTTGATATATTCTTAGTTCAGAAATAACACTCAGAAAATTTTATTGCATTTCCAATGCATAAAACGGCAATAACTGGAGAAGCGTTTGCAATTTTGACTCCAAATTTCAAGTACGATGAAGTAATTATACGCTTCTTGCAATCGAAAGAAAAAAAATTTTTTTTTTAGATTTTACAGTTTTTTTATTTTTTAGTACAATTTTTTGCTAATTTCAGCAGATTGATTTTAAATTACAGTTTACAGCAATTTACTGAAATTTAGTAGCTGCAACTAATTATTTATACTAATTTCATTGCACTAAAATTATGATATTTAGTAAGTTTTTTAACTGATTTTAGCAAATCGATTTTGAATTGCATTTTACATAAATTTTAATAAAATTTAGTAGCGGCTACTAAATTTTTCTACTAATTTTATTTTACTACAGATCAGCAGACATGTGTTGTCAAAATTAGCAAAAAATACCGCTGCCCTCAAAACAGTTAAATTTCCCGTAATAACAGCAAAATTTTCAGTAGCCATTACAGACTTTTTTGGTTGAGTGTACCAGTGAATTTATTCTTGTACCGCTGGCAACTTCTGTCTAGGCAGCACTGGATAACCACTGGTTGCAAACGTTGACATAGCACTCTAAGCCTATTTTTTGTCATTCTTTTTTGGAAAACAAATGTTGGCAAAACGCTTTTTGCAAACGCTGGCAAAGCGTCCCAAATGAGTGTTCTGGCAGTTATTTATTTTTAAAACCACTGGCATAGTTTCTGGATTCAATTTATTTCTTTTTGGCGTCCACTGCGCTTTGATTAAAGAAGATATACGTTCTACGTTGGCATTATATGCTGGTAAGAAAAAATATGTCTGTTTGATCACTTCTGAGAGTAAAAACAATAAAAGAAAGCTAAATAGGAAAGAAAACTATGAATTAGCCACACTATAAGCAAGGCTAAGATGGCTAAGATGGCTAATTTGCAAATTAATAATGTCCCAGCAAAAAAAGAGACGGCGAAGCAGTAGAAAAGGCACAACAATTGATGATCTAGATGTAATTCTTTTTTAACATAAACACTAATGATTTTAACATTGAGTTGTCATAGAAGAGGAGTACTCCCACTTAAACATTTTTTCAGTACTTTTTGAAGGAGTGCAAAGGAAGCTCTTTTTCACCAATTAAAAGTTAAAAAAAATTTTTCACAAAAAAAAAAAATTATATTATTTTTTTATTTTACAAAAGTTTTTTTATTGCAGTGTAAAAGTGCACGCCAATTCAATATTGTTTTCAGTACTATTTTTACAGGTGCATAAAAAGCAATTTCTCACCATTTTTTTATATACACTGCTGTTCTGAGTTTTGAGGGTTTTGATTTAGAATGGCTTTCTAAAAGCACATGGAATAAAAATATTCGGAAATTTGCTGCTTTGGTATTCACATATTAAGTGCGTTCCCGTACGTACCCATAGTTAACGAAATTTACCCAAAAGCGTTCCCGTACTCGAAAATTGGGTAAATGAGAGCGCAAATGAGAGTCCCAAGTAAAAAAGTTTTGATATAGTCATATATTATCATATAAAATTTTGTATAATTATATATTGGAACATATACCTATACCAAGATATAATTATACAAAATTTTACCAAATTATATCCTAAATATATAACTATATCTTTTTATATATTGCACAATATATAATTCAACATATTACAATATCCAATTATATATAGACCTATATATAGTTACATATGCCGCATATAATTATGTATAATTGTATCGAATTATATACCATTATATCTAGTTGGATATGATTATATTATATTTAATACATTTGGATGAGGACAAAATCCGGATAAAATTGTATCAAACCATATCTTATTCCAACAAATTAGATCTAATTGTGTCAAATTAGATCTAATATGATCATAATACGATCTAATTTGATACAATTAGATGTTCTCATTTTTCGGATATAATTATATATAATATCAAAAGTTATATAATTTTTTTTAGTAGGGGTGTATTAGTGTTTCTCTTTTGACCAAAATTTACCCAGACTTTTTTTTCGGGTAAACTTTGGTAACACAGCTGATGTAAATATAAACAAAAAACAATTGTGAAAATAAATTTGAATTTTTGATTAAATCATTTTTTCTTCTTCTTCCTCTTTTTTTGATTCCGAAAGAAAATGTTAAAATTAGGGATGTGCGGTTAATCGATTAATCAAACTTCCTGATTAATCAAAATTCTGATTAATCAATTAATCGATTATTCAACAATTTTGATTAATCAAAAACATGATTAATCGATTAATCAGATATTTCGATTATTCAAAATAATGATTAATTGATTAATCATGATTTTGATTAATCAGATTTATGAATAATTGAATAATATCTTTTTTTTCTCTGTTGACGATGCCTTTTAACGCCAGTTCAATATAGAAACATTAAATTTAGGAAGTGGCCAAGACTGACCAGTCAGAAAATAACCTTTCCGATTCTCTTTATAAAGTATCACCACAAAACAAGGACAAAATTTCCATATTTTTTTATTTTTAAACATTTTTTCAATATTAATTAAAATTATTCAAGTTTTGATTAATCAAAATTCAAATTAGTCGATTAATCATAATTTTGATTAATCAAATTTTCAATTAATCAATTAATTGATTAATAAACGTTCTGATTAATCATACTCTTTGATGAATCGATTAATCGCACATCCCTAGTTAAAATTTATAGACAGTTTTTAAAATAATCTTTTTATGTATTAAATGTTCTACAAATTTCAATATTTTAGTGAAAATACAAAGAAAACATTTCAAAATTTTGTTCACAAATGTTTTTTTAATAGTTTAATAAATATTTCATAAAAAAAGTGCATTAGTTTTTACTTCCAGACAGCTTTTTATACACGGAATATTTCACAAAAATTTTTGTGGATGTGAATCACAAAACAGCAAAAATGTTCGGAATGTTCCACTTTAAAATTTCTTTATGTGGCTTCGGATTTGAGAACAGCGCCGATATACATATTTTTAAAAATTTTAAAATTAAAAAATATTGAATTTAAACAAATTAATTAAAAATATTAAAAAAAAAAATAATAGAATAAAAAAAAAAATATTGGTCTCGCCGGGAATCGAACCCGGGACCCTCTGTTTGAAAGTGCCAAATGATACCAACATCACTTTTTGCTATCACTTTTAGAGCAATTACTCTTTAGAAGCAATACTTAAGTGGTTTTTTGGAAGTTGTTCAAAAGTAATTCTAAAAAAGCTGTAAAAATATACCAACGGATACTTTGGAAGCAATGAAAGAAGTGATTTTTTGAAGTTGTTCAGAATAACTTCTGAAAAAGGAGTAATAATACACTAACGGATACTTGTGAAGTATTGAAAGAAGTAGTTTGTAAAACATTACTTGCAATTTTTTTTCCTGGGGTGTTTATAACTTTTGAAAAAATGTTTATTCTTCTTCTTAACCTCAAACCTACTAAATAAAACCCAATAAGTTTTTCATTTCATAGCAAACATCACTTTTAATAAAAAAAAGCAAATCGCACCAAAACTTTTTATATGTCATGTTAATTCATTTCATTTCATTTATTTTATTTAATAATATGACTAAGTAGTACAGTTGCAAATACATTACGTTTTAAGAGTTTAGGGCATAAGCCCTTTTCTGCTTAGAAATAATATTACAATAAATATTATAAACATGTTCCATTATTAAAATTGTAAAGTTAAGGAAAATTTACAAAAAACCTTATTAAGGCAAAAAAAAAAAGTTTTTATAAAAACCAAGGTTAAAATAAAATTTTAAAAATTTTTACGAGACCAGCTCAGATATGTAATTAAATTCCGAATTCAGGCATCTATAATTGAAGTTTTCAACAATTTTACTTAATTTTTGATCAATCATTTCTATATTAGCTAAATAGTGCAGTCTTCTAGTAGGAAAGTGCCAAGGTAATTTTAACATAAGTTTCAGCAACTTGTTTTGCGATATTTGTAGTTTTCTAAGATGACATTTGGCCGATTCAGCCCACACTGGAGCTCCATAAAACATGATGGATTGAAAAATTACTTTAAAAATTAAAAGTTTGTTTTCCAACGAGAGGATTGAGGTTCTGTTGATGAGTGCATAAAGTAATTTGATGTGAATATTGATTTTGTTTATTGTGTAAGGGATGTGATCTCTAAAATTTAATTTAGGGTCTAATATAACACCTAAGTATTTCACTTTACTTTCCCAGTTTATTTCGTCGTTGTTGAATTGTAATCGTGATGAAGGAATGAAGCATGGTTTACGTTTACGAGTGAAATATATTGCTTGGGTTTTTTGGCGGTTTACTAATATTTTCCATTTTGCAAAATAGTTTGTGACATTAACCATCGCCGATTGTAAATTTGCTACTACATCCGCTGAAAGTATTTCAGTACTAAGTATCGCTGTATCATCAGCGAATATTGAAGTTGTACAGCCCTCTAAGGATGGAAAATCAGACGTGTATATATTATACAGTATGGGTGATAGGCAGGAACCTTGCGGGCAGCCAGCTGTTATATTATAATCTCTGGAAAAACTTGATCCAAGTTAAACGGAAAAAATTCGATCGGATAGAAAACTGTATAGAATTTTTATCAAACCAATAGGAAGACTCAATCTTAACATTTTGTGTATAAGCCCATTATGCCACACGGAGTCGAATGCAGCCTTAATATCTAAAAGTACCATTCCAGTTGATTTTCCAGCTTGAAAATTAGATTTAACTATTTTTTTTATTCTAACCAAGGGTTGGACTGTGTTATGTTTTTTACGAAACCCGAATTGTTGATCAGGTAAGATTTTGTTAGAATCAATAAACTCTGTCAGTTTTCCCTTTATTACCTTTTCTAGTACTTTGCTTACTGAAGATAAAAGGCTAATTGACCTATATGATGATGGGCTATCAGGGGGCTTGTTGGGTTTTTTTACCGGTATAATTTTCGATTTTTTCCAAATTCTAGGAAAATAGTTTAGTTTGAAACAGGCATTGATTATTGCAGTTAGAAAAAGGACACCTTTTTTTGGAAGAGCTTTCAGGCACATATTATTTAAATTGTCAATACCAGGGGACTTTTTGGTCTTCATTTTTTTAATTATGTTTTTAATATGCTTTGGGGTTACTGAGATGGAAGTTTGTGTATTTAGAATTGTAGTATTCAAGCATGAAATGCTTTCTTCTACTTCATCAATAGTTGTAGTATCACTAAGGTTTTGAGAAAAAGAGTGGTTTGCATTAAACGTCTGGGCAAGAACTTCGCATTTTTCATGCTGACTGTTAAAAACCTTGTTGTTGTGTTTTAACGTAGGGATTATATTGTATTTTTTCTTTAAAATTTTAGAGACTTTCCAAAAAGTCGTTGATCCTTTATCTAGTGTAGATAACATTTTATTCCACGAAAAGTTTTTGTAAATACTAATGTTTTCGGTGATGATTTTGTTTAAATATTTAAATTGGTGGTGATCTAGGGGGTTACGATATCTTTTCCAATCCCTTCTATATCTTTTTCGAAGTTTAATCATATGCATTATATGTGCTGGTAGAGTAGTTCTATGGGCCGGTACTATTTTTCTTGGAACGTTTTGGTTAATAGCTTCTGTAACAATATCTGTGAAAGTTTTTACCATCGTATCTATTTGCTCCTTACAGTTGATTGTGTTTAAGTCATGTTAATTGAATTTAAGTCTTTTACATAATTTTTCAGGGTAAGGAATTCATTAAATAAATTTTCATCATTAAAAGCAATGTTAATACAACAGTTCAGCCAACACTGCTGATGAGCTTAAAATTTGGCAATTAAATTAAGTGAAATAACAGTGACAAAACAGCGATGTCAACAATTCAAAAAAAAAGTAATGGAGAAAAGTGCAAAAACTTACTGAAAAAGAAGGAGCACTGCCCCGGATGCCCTAAAAAAGAGGACGGTGTCCGGGAAAAAGAGGACGAATGGCAACCCTAGCTGTACATAACTTGGTCTTATATTTTCAGTTAACAGATTGTGTTGTTCTATTTAGAGTGTATATGTAAATAAATTTTATTAAAATCGGGTTCATTTCGGTGGAATATCTTCATTGTTAATGTTTGCAAAACATCTAGGACTTAAGTATTCAAATAAATTATCTTTTGCGTCAATATAGTTAAACTTGTATTTTCATGTTTTTTTCACAAATAGAAAAAACAAACCTTGCAAGAATTAAATTACGTTTTCCACTCAAAACTCACATTCAAACGAATATAATACTAACTGTGATTGTGTGACTCCCTATCAGTGTTATCAAGAACGATTTTGACAGTTTTCCAACGTATTAAGGCTTTCTATTGTTAAAATTGTTCAAAATATCATTGATAGGAATGCCGCACAAACACGCACAGCTACTATTTTAGCCATATTTATAATTCGGTTTTTTATCCTATGCAGCATTACACTAGGTGAAGTTAAGTTGCTCATAAAGGTTGTGACAGACAAATAAAGAATATAGATGGAGGTACCATCTCTTTCATAATTCGATTAAAATTAATTTTTTAACATTTTCAAATATTTACTAAAGATGTCATTGGGATAGTTTTTTCTATACTTTTCTTTCCAATTGACTTGGTGGCCACAACATCATAATTCGATTAGCCCACTAATTCAGTTATCGCAATGCAATGGCAAATGAATAGCGAGCTTGTGGCAACCGAGTCAATTCGGTTGGAAAACAGTTCGGTTGTAACAGCGGTATCTTGCTAAAGCATTGTCTTTAAAAAATCTAAAGTAGGGCATCCAGAATTGTTACTGTTTATTGCCATAAATGTGTGTTTCGGTTTTATTTGTTACACATTTATGTAGCCAAGTTCGAGACAGTATAATTTTTATATATATTTATATTTTACACCAACACCAAAGAAGTGGTATTGGAATATTAAAAACAAAACCCGAAGGATAAAACATTTGGTTTTATTCCCTATTTTTCTATTGTATTATGTGCTTGTATATGAGTTGGGATTTTAAGTGCAGGGACAATACTATTATCCTTTATACTCCTATAACAAAGGGTTATCGTAGTAGTATTAAACATTATATTCGTATATGGAATTTAAAATTTAGAATTTTCATATGGTAGATGAAAATAAATTTAAATTAGAAATTAAATTTTTGTTGTTTTACATATAAAATCCTAGTGTACAATTGTTTTCAGAAAAGATTCAAAGAGTCCTTAGAACTCCTAAAATCATAGATATATGAGGGCGTTTTTCTTCACCGATGAAGCCTCTTTCTGAGCGCACTTTTATTACTCTTAAAATTCTCTTACTTATGAGCATTGTTGGAAATTTTAGAATTTTGTGAGCCATGTCACTTATGATAACGTGTCACTTTTGATTCAGTTTTAACTCACTTATGAGTACTAAAAAATTTTTTTTTTAATTTTTCTAATAAGCCCTTCTTTGCATGATTTTTTTTTTGTGAAAACAATCACTGTAATGTATTGGGTGACAAGTTTAGACCTGCTAATTTATAATGAACCTTACTTTAGTTTTTTGACAGATATTCTCCAATTGAAACACTAGTCATGTAAACTGTTGCCATCACCAAAAAACTTACAAATCACGTGGTTGTGCGCATTGTTTTCTTCAATAAATGTTATGATGGAAATTTCCATCATCATGCAAAGAAGGGTTTACTACTTACCAACCTATTTGCTTACTAAATTCTTTTTTATCTCGATGTTTGGGTAATAATTACACTCTTATTTAAAAGATGACACAAGCTAAGGAGGATGACTGGAATTAAAATTCTTTCAAAAAACATCAGTTGTTTTTTAAAAAACCTGAGTTGCTATATCTTTCAGCATAAGTTTGATTCTGATAGTTTAGAAGATATAAAAAATCTAGTTTCCTGCACATAAAGTGATATATTTAGAGTTAAATATTTTGTTGTACAGAATAGGACGATGCACCGATTTCACAAGAGGAAAACTATTATTCTCCTTATAAAAAAGTTTTTCACGATAACGGAAACTTGGCTATAATTCGAATTCAATACACAAAACTTTTAATTACCTCCTTAAAAAGGGCATTTAATTATCTCTTAAAAAGGGCATTTTGTGCTTGTTGTGCGTCTTTCTATTGCAACAAAAAGAAGTTCATCTTCAAAACAACTTACTATGCTAAAAGCTTTAAAAATACTCAAAACTTGTATTTTTATCAAACTTTTATATTAGGATAAGTATCCCATAAAGTTTATTTCCTACAATATTTGGCTTTACAAAAACTAACATAAAAAAATAATATAAAAAACAGGAAATGGTAGAAAAAATCCGTTATATATAAAAATCTATGATATTCAAGTGCGTTGTTGTTAAATTTTTTTAGTTGGCACTTGTATAAGTATAAACACTTCAAAAAGTCATTTATGTACTCTAGGACATGTATAAAAATATTGAATTTATATAAATAAAATAATAATTTGTTTTTTTTTTTTTGCAACAAACTGTGCTTTCAAAAAAGGGGTGTAAAACAAAAGAACACTTTGACAGTCCTTTTATTATTACAATATGACTTTATTACAAAATGACTGTACTAACAACCCATGTTTTTTTATTATATGTCATACAAATAAATAAATTCCTTATGTTTGAAATACACATCTGTTAGATGACACTATGGTACAAGGATACATTTTCAATGATTACAGTATGAGTTTTGGTGAATTTGAAGAAGAATTTAAAGTTGTGCAATTTTTTCATTTCTATTATTTTAAATTATTTGTATGCATTTTATAATAAGAAGGTCATTCCGTAAACTTTTGCAAAACCATATAAATAAAACAATTTTTGAAAGTTTTTTAGTTTATATTCAGTCTGTTCGTTTACTCGAATTTCTTACTACTTTTACTACAATTGGAAAGTTTTGTTTACTTTTTGTATTGAATTTTTCCAGCTATAGTAAAAGTAGTAACTTGTAGTAAGTAAACGAACACGCTTATTGTTAAAAAATATATACGATTATGATATAAATTCTTTTGTATTCATAAAAAACGGTTTTCGAAACATTTTTTCACCTTGAATTTGGTATCCCAGAAACTTATATTTTTAAATGATTGATTTCGCGTTGAGTGTCATAAAAAGGTACATTGCAGAATTTGTACAATATATGGAACTGCAAATAATTCAAATATATACAATTATACAACGCTATAACAGTCGGCATACATTATATTCGAATATTCATCTAAGAAGTCTACCGGAAAATGAATCTGTGGTGCTCAGAAGACTTAAACACTTTTTTCCTACAGGACTATTTGCTCGTTTTTTTTTTTTTGATAAGAAAGCGTTATTTTTTAACATAATTAAAATGTATCTATATTAAACCTAAAGACCTTAAGTGTTAACTTACGATGATTTATCAACAAATTAAATGTTAGATTAATTACACTCAGATTAGTAGTTTACAATTTGTAGTTCAATAAAAAAGTTTTCAGTTTAGTTAAATACAAATAAATACGTATTTGATTTTCAAAGAAATATTTATTTCAATTCTTTTATATATTTGTTCAAAATAATTTACCACCACTTACCAATTTTTTTAGTTTCATATATTTTTCTCATTTGTTTAAAATGTTATAAAAATTTACCCACAAAACTGAAATTTGTGGTTTCTTTGTTTCCATTACAATTACTAAAAAAATTCAAAAATCCTTTAGTTTTTTATTTAAATTGTTTGTGTATATGTATGTATGTAAAATTATTTCGATTCAATTTCAAACAATCAAAAATACAAAATTTAAACTATTTCAGATAAATGATAACAACATTTATTTTTACCGAATTGGTAAGTATAATTATTTTAACCTAGAAACTATTCTAAGTATGCTTATTGCCTATTTTTGACAGGTGTAAAGTAGGTCATATACGTTCAATATTATTGATAAATTTTTCAAAAATCAGAACATTTTTTTTTTAAATACTTCGTTCTGATTGGTTGATTTAAAAAAAATGATCAATAATAGTAAACGTGTGTGTTTGCCGTAATGAAAAAAAAATGGGGAGTAACAAAATAAAAAAACAAATGTTGCTTTCCAAGCCAACTGACCCGCTAAAGGAAAAAGTATGTCACATCAATATCAAACTTACAGCATTTATTGTCCTTTATAAAAATTGGAGCAACTTTTTAAATTTTGCAAAGAAGTAGGCGGAGTAGACGTGGTTAAATATTGAAAAATTTTTCGTATTTTTAATATTATTTTTATTATAAAAATGGAAAATTATAGAAAATTCTACTTTAATAAAGCCTTTAATCCGCAATAAAAAAAAAAATATTGGGTATGACTTAACAATGCTAGAATCATAATAGATGGCGTATATTTTACACATGGTTTGTGTCTTTAATAACTCATATGGCACTTTGCAGGGTAAATATCTGTCATTTATTCATTGAACAAAACAATGTAAACAACTAGGGGTTTTTTTGCTTTGAAAATATCGAATTTTGTGCCAACAAAGCATCATTTGTAGAAAGTTCTGCTTTACTTCTTCAATTTGAAAAAAAGTGCAGCTGAAGTACATCGTTTATTCACAGAAGCTTATTCTGAATATGTTCCATCGGTTTTAATGTGCAAGAAATGGTTTGTGCAGTTCAGAAGTGGTGATTTTAACACGGAAGGCAACGACAGACTCAAGAAGAGCTCGCAAAATCAGTGGGAGTCACTCAAGCAGCAATTTCAAAGTGTTTGCAAGCAGCCAGGATTCATCCAAAAATAGAGAAATTGGGTAACACACGAGTTGAAGCCGAGAGATGTTGAAAGAGGACTTTGTATATCCGCAATGCTGCTTGAATGCCATAAAAAGAAGTAATTTTTGGTATTTTGATAGAGTTAGAGTAATTTATTTGAAAATTTGTGTGTTGCTTTCACAATTATTTTTAAAATTAGCTAACGTGTTGCATAACGATAATTCCGTAGTAAATAGCACCGTAGTAAAATTTTGAAACGCAAAAATTGTATATATTTCAAAATGTTGGTTTTTAATTTTTATTTAAAAATAAAAATTGTTCTTTCGACCTTTTTAATTGATTAATTAGAAATTTATTAATTCAGCTCGAGGCCAATTTCCTTATTATGAATTAACATAATAAGTACTTTTTTACTCTCTACACTTTCAGGAATGAAAAGACGATCGTTTCGAGGATTTTCCAGGTCCCCTTCTTCAGTTTTCTTTAGAAAATGGTGGCAATAGTGCAATGCAATTTGAAGCATCAAAGACTCATATTAAATGTAATCTGCTACATCAACAAAATGATAATGGAGCAAACAATAAAATATCCCAGTGTAGAAACGGTAATGACATATCATTATTCATTATTTTTTGGAGTACCAGTAATGACACCCACTTACCTTCTGCATTATTTTAAAACATATAATAATGAGTTACTGATAATGACTTATTTTTATCATTATTTCAAATAGAAAATAATTTTTTAGATTTTTTTGAAAATTTTTTGAAATCTATTTTTAGACTCAATATTTTTTAAACACTGGTAAGGATATATGTAACCACATATTTTTTGATTTTTTGTATGTTGGCGAGTAAGCTTACTTGTGTGCAGCAGGTCAATTATGTTTTTATCTATTAAATATTACATGTCGATATAGCTCAGATGGTAGAGCTGTTGACTGGCAATCTGTATACCCAGGTTCGACTCCCGCACCAGCAAATTTTATTTAAAAAAAAAATACAATAAAAAATATATTTTTTTATATAATTTATTTTTTTGAAAATCTGTTTTTAGACTCATTATTTTTGTCAGTACTGGTAAGCACATAGGTAACGATAAATTTTTTGGTTTTTCGTATGCTGGTGTGTAACGACAACTCATTATTTTTCGCGACATCGCCATATAAAGGTAATAACAAAAGTAAGTAGTTACCATTACCAAGTATGTAGTTACATAACCACATAACTGGTAATGATTTTCTACACTGGGATGTTTTCGAAGTCTTTTGCAAAGATATAACCATAATAGAAATATTATGAAAGTTTTTTGTTAAAAAAGGTTTGTAGTGAGAAGGTTCCGAGTTCAAATCCGGTAGCAGGCAAAATAATTTCTTTTAAATTTTTTTTAATTTAAATTTTTTGTTTATAAAATAAAATTTTTTTTGTTTGTGGGAAAGTTCCTTTCGGATCAACTTTTTTTTTTTGTTTTCCCAAAGCTGGCATATTAGTTTCGAAAAACTTTTTGTCAGTGGTAGAATTTTAGCCAGTAGTTGTCCAGCTATTACCATTTATTTATGTTTTTAGCACCAAGTATTTTATATCTCAGTAGGTAGAGCTGTCGCACAATTCTTCGTCCCATGGACAAAAAAAAATTGTCTCAAATTAAGATTAAAGACACATTTTTTGAATGATAATAAAGTTACTCAAATAAATGTGAAAAAAAAATATTTGGTGTGACTGCTTTTGCCGCCATGAGAGGGCGCTAAATTCAAAGAATTTTATACAAAAATGACTGAACAGAAAAATGGGTTTTAATTGTTTCACGAAAATAATTCTCAAAAATACATTTTTTAAAAACTGGTTTGAAGATTTTTTTTAATTACTGTAATATATTTGTAGTTAAATTAAATTACTTTTAGCACTGAAAATATTATTACAGTAACTGACTGTAGTTTATTTAAAAAGTTATCCGTACATTTATTTTTAAATGAGTATTCAGTTGAAATACAGAGAAATATATTTTTTAACTGTTTTTGTCGTTTATTTAAAAAATAAACTACATAAAAATACGGATTTTCTGTTACAGTTAATATTTTCATTTAAAATGTTTTGTTAAAAAAAGAATTCCTTTTCGATTTCTAGGTCAGTTAAAAAAACAAAATAAACTAAATATCATTTATTCTTACGGATTTTGTAGTTAATTTTTTGAAATTTAAAAAAACGAAATAAATGAAAAATCATTATTTTTTAAGGATTTTGTAGTTTATTTATTAATATTTAAAAATAAATGAAAAGTTCTTTTGATTTAAATGAAAAGTCAGTAGACCGGTTTTCAAGTGATTTTTCATTTATTTTAAATTACATTTTCAGTTAATTTAAACTACAAACTATTTTGAGTGAGTATATATTTGCAAAATAATTACTTTTAATTTCTCCTAAAAAGACATTTTTTTGTTGAAAATCCAAAAATTACTTAAGTTTGATAGAGTATAAAAAAAAAATATATAAAATTAGATATGTATTTCTTTTTCTGTTTTGTAAGTTTATACTGTTATGTAATAGATCATTAAAAAATGTGTTTTTTGAAATTCCTAAATTCATGATTTTTGCTCAAATTTCAAGCATTTAAGAGTGTTAAGAGTGTGTATTCAAACCATGTGAACCTTACATTTTAGGTATAGGATGTGTTGAGTGGTAAACCACTACGAGAAACATTTTTGTGGAACATTCTAACGCTCTAACTCGTCAATGAAAGGGAATTTTTGGCCCCTTTTTGAAAAGGTACAAAAATAACCCGTAAGTTGAAGAGTTAGAGGGTTAAAATGTTGCACAAAAATATTCCTCGTACTGTTTTACATAAGTTCGCTGAACATATCCTATACCTAAAATGGAAGATTCCCATGGTTTCTCCCTAAAATCCAGATTTGTGGGACATTTTAGCTCCAATTCTGAATAAGTACGAAATTAACCCTTAAACACATTTTATGATTTACTTATTACTTCCACTTAAGTTTAATTTTCAATGGTGATGTCTTCAAAGACTTATAGTAGAATTTCATGGCAAATATTTTTGCAGAACATTTTAACCCTCTAACTCTTCAATTTACGGGTCGTTTTTGTCCGTTTTAAAAAGCGCCAAAAAATTGAAGAGTTAGAAGGTTAAAATGTTCCACAAAAATATTCCTCGTAGTGTTTTACATAAGTTCGCTGAACATACCCTGTGCCTAAAATGGTGGATTCATAAGGTTTCCTATTTTAATTCTATTTAACTTTCTTTTTTTGTTTTAGAAAAATAATTTTAAGCGTTTAAAACCCATTTTTTTGTGAAAAGCATTTTTTTTTATTATTGCATCGATTTTACCCAAATTTGGCACAAATATGGATTGATCTTATATCAATTCACGTGCTAAATTTCATCGCAATCGGATAATCTTTGCAGGATTTATAAAGATTTTAAAATAAAGGATATATGGCAGGACTAAGACGTTTCCAGTTTTATGTGCATCTCAATGGATACTTTTTGTAATGTTACGTCCATTTATGTAGCTTATATAATATTTTTAAATTTTAGGCCCTATGGGAGGTGGGCGTGTCCTTGGCCCGATATTTCCAAAAATTAAAATTTTTGTTAACTAAGGGGTTCGATGTCAGCATACCAAATTTCAAAACTCTGTCTCCACTCCTTCTATTTTTGTCAAATCGTGATTCGTGCCGTAAAAATATTTTTTTATTTTTTGAGTATTTTTTCCCCAAGATTTAAAAAAAATTTTAAATTACTCACACAAGTATTTTTTTTAAACATTACGATTTCTTCTGTTCACAAATACTCAAATTGTGTTTTTTAAAAAAGGACCCGCAAACATTTTTTCTTTTCCTCTAGCAAGGAATATACAGTGCTGTGCAATATAAATAGGCACATTCAAATTTTTTCTAATTGGATTCTCGTTGCCTTTATTTTTAAAGATCAAAGTATTGGCTAAATTCACCCCAAAATGCAAGTAGATTGTTTAGAAAATGGTGCAGAATTTTAGCGTGACGTCTTTTTTTATTTTGTCCCTTGTTTTAAGTAGGCGTGGCTTTTAATGAAAAATAAGCGATATCGACCTTCTATCAAATTACATAGTAAAATTTAGCGATTACTGATCAGTTCTGTAAAAATTTTATATTGTATGTACTCCAAGTGGTACACACTAATTTGAAAGAAACTCAGATATCCGATAGAGAATAAAAATCTGAGTTTGACCTGTTTTTTTATATGTCCAACTGCAAAGGGTTTAAAATTTGGGTCAAAAATTACGCAATTTTAATTTTTTAGATTTTTGCACATTTTTTGCAAGGTAACTGCAGTTGTATAAACCGAATTTTATTGTCATAACCAATATTCAGTTGCACCAACCTATTTTAGTAGATGTAACTGAATTTCAGTTGGAAAATGGCATATTTTTTCCCTGTGAGTATATTAGACCGTACCTCAAAAAAAAGTTCGCCGTACACCCTCCAATATGAAGTATTTTTTGAAAAAGAATTTAAAAAGGCGACCCCTACGTTTTTTTTTTTTGCCTGTAAGGTGGTACGCTCTAGTGTATATGCAAATCTGGTATCCCTCGATCGAAATTACAGAGTTGTTGTAGAATTACTCTAAGAGTTTGTTGTTATTGTAAGAAGTATATGGGATTACGACCCATTTAAGTTTAAGTGGACAGATATTTTTTCGATTTTCGTGCTATTTCGGACTTCATCGGATTTTTTTTGGTGACTATTTTTGAGCTATGTGAACGAAACATAGGCAATATACATATCAAACTTCCTATTTTTAAAAGTAGTTTTTTATAACCCCGTGAACTTAAAGGTTGGAAATGAAAAAAAGAACAACCATAAGAGTGTTATACATTTCGGCATGTACCACTTAGGCTACATTCCTTGTAAATATTGTAATTCTTTACCATGTTTATAATCTTTCTTGAAAGCGAAACGGTCAACTTATTAGTTTACCCTATACTTTGGAATTCTGTCCCATAGTACATGTGTATATTGAGGGTGTCGTTGTTGTGTAAGTGTGTGTAAAATTGGAAATACAAATATAAAAAACGAACATCAATTCCATATTTTGTATGCTTTAAGCAAAATATTAATGTTTTTCTATTTTATGTTACATGTTGTCAATTTGTTGCGATTTTCTATTCTGCAATCCAAGCAATTTTTTTTTGTTCTTTCCCAGTCGCTTGTAGATTTTTATAACTTGACATATAGTCTAGCTTTTAGTGTTGTTTCATTGTTTATATTGCAATTTACAAACGAAAACCGAACAAAACAAAATATTGACTACTAACAATATTATTTTTATAGATATTGAAAGATGTGTTTACTTATTGTTGATCCCCAAAGGTGTTTTTAAACTTTTGCATTATTGACATTTACCCAGGGATATAATGACGAACATTTGTTGTTGTTTTGATGTTGGTTTTTTATTTTCTTTTTTTTTTATTATCTGCTCTTCGTTTTACGATTATTGACTTATGGATGAAGTAATTGATGGTGAAATTACTCAATAATAGATGAATGTAAAGAATATTTTTCCAGAAAAAGAATAGATGTGACATAATAGGTACAAAATGTATAGAGTATTGGTAGGACAGCATAGTTTTTCAAATATAGTTTTTGCATAAATGTACCATAAGATGCAGTTTTTAAAGAATTTAGAAATTGGATAGTTACCTACTGATGTCAGAGTTAAATTAAATGGGTAATGTCAATTTTTGATTAAATGTGAAAAAAATATTGTAGTAAAGTAAATTCGCCATAGGCAAGTTGTTGAGTGTCTAAATAAGTTAATAATACTTACACTCTCCGTTTTACTTTACTATTGTACTACTGACAATTAAAATATAATATAATTAATAGGGTGTCCCTTAAAAATGGATTTGTCATATTGCAGTTTTATTGCCAATGGTTCCAAGTGGAATAAAACCGTTTTTTTTTGCCGAAAGTCTGCCGAAAATGGCAAACTCGAATTATAATTTTTCAAATATTTTTTTTCTTTAATAACAACAATGATATTATGAAAATAGCAATCGATATCTCTAAATTAGGCATTTTAAAATTAATTAAAAAAATCTTTGAAATTAATTTAAAAAAAAGAAGACGAAGAAATTGTTTTTTTAAAAAAGTGAAAAGTTAATATTACTGATACCCTCGAATTTCCTCTTAAACTAAATCAAATTAAAATTATTACCTCTTTGTTATAATTCTGCCCACTTTTGATCAACCCTTTTAAAGTTTTAAAATTTTTGCTTAAAATTTGTTTGCATTAGTAACTAAACTAAAGGTCATTATTGTTTGTCCGCTTCTTCTGAAAGCTTTATAATATTTTCATAACCATGTCCTTGTCATATTCAAATAAAAGAAAAACTAAATTTTTCTAATAGAAAAATTAGTAATATTTTTTCTTTAAACTATTTTTCTTTTTCTAATAAATCTCTACTTGCTATTCGTAAATGTCGTAAATCATTAAAATATCGATACTATTTTATTTTTTTTTCCAAATTTTTTTCCTTCCCATTATTTATTTTTCTATATTATTTCTTTATTTTATAATGCATTTTCTCCTATTGTGTGGCATGCCACAAAATCATGGCATTTTATGCGTAATAAATTGCATTTTTTCTAAGAGATTAAATCAAATTCATTCGTAAGTTTTTTGTTTTCTCCTTTGCTACAACTTCTGTTACCAATACGTTTTAGAATAGTGTTGAATGTTAAAAAAAAGAAATAACGCTATATGCAAAATTGCACAGACAATTGAACACACAAGTGCAATTGTATCATCCTCATCTTAAAACTTGCAGTTGTCGTCATCATCTGTAACACTTGAAGCAGGAGTAGAGAATATATATATTGTAAAGCAGATATTTGAAAATAAAAATCTTTGCTTGAATAGGTTTAAGTTTTCTTTTAGAAAACTTTGTATAAGATTGTTAAGTATAAATGTCATTGTAAGCTTACAACTACTGTAACAACGACAATTGCTAAAGTATGTGTAATACTTTTGCAAATAGTGTTGATTTCCTTATACAAGAAAAATTCAATAATTTATACGATTTGCAGTGAGAAATAAAGAGAAGATGAAACACAAATTCGGCAAGATTAACTAATATAGCAGGTATTGAAAATTTAAATCGTTATCGGGCATACCGACTATATGAAACCTTACACCGAGCTGTGGTATACGGGTTCATTTGGGTGATATTACGGGTAACGGAATTTTAATTAGTGGTGTGCTAAAATGTGGTTATCGGTCAAGTATTCCAATACCACATAGTATATCCCCTGGTCCGAATTTTTCCAATATTGGAACTTATACGGTTCCGTTTCAGTCATATTAAAATGTGGTTCTCGGTCAAGCATTTTTTGTACACCCAGAATACAGATTCAGTTCTGATAACCGCATTTGTAGCCAATCGCATGGTTCAGTTGTGGTGGCAGAATTTTTCAGTTGTGGCAACAGAAAATCAATTGAGACAGGACTAATTTGACTGTGGCAACGGAATCTCAGTTGCATCAAGAATAATTCTGTAGCCGTAACCGAAAAATTCATTTGATGCAACTTAACCATTCGATTGGCAACAAATGGGGTTGTCAGAACCGCATCTGTTTTCTAGGTGTACACACAGAAAAAATATCAGTTGGATATCGGTTAAAACAACGGTATTTTAATTACTGAATAACTATTTCAGTTGCGTATATATAATTTATATAATCCGAAAGAAGATTTGTTTCTCAAGCTAATTAATATATTCTACCAACTACTGTACTTTTCTAGAAACAGTTAATTCGGTATTGCAACTAATTCCAAAATAAAAATACGGTTAGGAAAACTTTTAGTAGATGCAACTGTTTAATATAATATGAAGCAATCATAACCCCTATCTTTTGGTTGCTGTAACAATTTAAATATTTTTACAAACGAATATTAGATTGCTTACCATTAACGTCAAATATATTAGTTTAAAAATAAGGAAATAATTTTATATTCGTTTTAAAGCTTACCTTTTATGTATAAAAATTAAATTATTTAATATTAATCATTGCAGAATGTTAACAGTAAGTGGAAATTTTCAAAGAGCGTGAAAATGATTTTAATAAATTGTGTTTTTTGCAGCCCTATTTTTCAATATTTGCTCATGTTATTTAATCAATTCAACAAAATTATTGCTGCTAACTATAAAATTATTAAGAAGATGTATACGCTGAATTGGTTTGTAAGAAGAATGAACATTTAACAACAATTTTATGCAGTTAACACAGGAATGCTATGAGGTTTGATTTCGAATTAGTAATTAACAACAAGTAAAAAGGCCATAGCACAATTTATGCCGTCACACTTTTACATGGTTTTATAGGGTCAATTCCTATCCGCTGTGGCATGTCGCAAAACTTAATAGAGATACTTCCTCGAAATGTTCCTTTTAAGCATTTCGTTGACATGTCATAAAATAGTTCTGTGGCATGTCACCGAACCAAATTTTAAGTATAGATGTTAATTCTGTCCTAAGTTAATTCTGAGACAAGTGCTCGATTTTCCTTTCCAATCATATAAAAATTTATACTAATACAGTAAGTAATCATTTTTGAAATCTTCTATAGGGCCATGACAGTATGTAAATTTTTCTCCAACCTTTGATTACTTTTCCTTTAAAAAAAGCGAAAACAAATAATTTTGTACAGTTCCGTCTAATTAATTCTAAGTTTTTTTTTTCAGTCTACCAAAATCTAAGAATTCGAAAATTTTTTTCGAATCGAGTTACGCGGTAAGCCCTGTTTCCCTAAAAAAAAATTATATTTTTCTATTTTTTTTAAACCGTAATTTGTTATTCCATTCATTATTATGAGTATTTAGTTATTTATAAATAATTCAAAATAAATAAAAATATAAAAGAAAATATAAATGTTTTATTTGGAAACGGTGTAGGATATACGTTAATTTGATTGTTGGTACTGAAATATTTTGAGTATTCACAACTGAAAATATGCAAAGCCATAGCCGAATTATTCAATTATGCCGACCGAATACAGTGTGTAATTGGATATTAGTTGTCGTAACCGCCACAATTCGATTGGCAACAAATTCGGTTATTACAACGAATCCGTTTTCTGGGTGTAGTAATATAATATAATAATCACTAAAAATTTGTTTTTTCCTATACCAAATAGTGTATCCCTGAACCCTTCTTTTTTCAATATTTAAACGGATCTGGGTTCCGATCTGTATGCTCTATGTTGGTTCAGATTATCTAGTTTCCGCATTGGTATGTTGCGTAAACATTGGCCCAACAATTTCGAGATAAATTTAAGATAGCCGTCGTAGGTTTTCTGGTTTTTCGGTTTTGAAACTTGACTTTCGAAATATATGGTTTTCTAGCCAAAAGTACCGTAAGTTGTTTCGTGAAAAACTGTTATACTCCATATAAAAAAAAATAATTTTTCACGATAATGGGTTTCACATTAAAAGTGTTTAGATTTTGTTTTCACGTAAATTTAATGTACAAGGCTGTTATTTTTCTTATGAAAGAGTAACATTTTGTGTTTATTGTGATTGGATCTTTCTAATTAAATAAAAAAATTATAAATTTTTCCATCCTTAACCACCGTAAGTTGTTTGAGTTTCGCGTGAAAAAACTGTTATACTCCATATAAAAAAACTAATTTTTCACGACAATGAGTTTCACGTGGAAAATATGTAGATTTTGTTTTCATGCAAATTTAATATACAAGACTATTATTTTTCTTCTGAAAAAGTGACACTTTGTGTTTATTGTGATTGTTGCTTGCTAATTGCATTAAAAAATTTTCAAGTTTGAGTGAAAATTTTCCACGTCAAAAACAACTAGTGGTGCTTTACTATCTAAATTTTTCAAATGTATATTTTAGTTAAAGTCGACTTTAGTTAAAACATTGGGTGGCAGTAACATATGCCTTGACTTGTTTTATTTTTGGAGCATTCTGATTGGTTAATTTATTTTCAACCAATCAAAATGTTTGAAAATATAATTATTTTTGTAGAGTTTTTATACACAAAATGAACAAAATCGTATGATTAAAAATAAAGTCGATTTTAAACTTAAAATACTCTTTTTACTATAAACGATTTACTATAAACTATTTACGATTTTAAAATAACTTTTGAGGCATTTTAAGTTCGAGTGAAAACCTTTCACGTGAAAAACAACTAAAGGCACGAAAAAGCTGTTTTCGTTTGCGTTAGAGAGATGAAAGCAGTTTTATGAAAATCGTGTCTCAAATGTGGATGAACAGATCCGATTCAAACTGCACAATAAACTACCCAGTGTAGAAAATCAGTACCAGATATGTGGTTATGTAACTACATGCCTGGTAATGGTAACTATTTACTTTTATTATTATATTCCTTATTACTTTTGTATGGCGATGTTGTGAAAAATAATAAGTTACGGTTACACACCAGCGTACGAAAATAGATTTTCAAAAAATAAGTTTTATAAAAAAATTTTTTTTATTGTTATTTTTTTTAAATTAAAATTGCCCGTACGGGAATCGAACCTGGCACTCCAGATTGCTAGTCTAAATCTCTACCATCTGAGCTATATCGGCATGTTATATGGAAGGTATATAAAATATAACTAACCTGTTGCGTACAAGTCGGCTTACTCGCCAATATACAAAAAAACAAAAAATATGTGGTTACATATATCCTTATCAGTGTTGAAAAAATATTGAGTCTAAAAATAGATTTAAGAAAAATTTACAAGAAAAATTGTAACGAAAATCGCCTCTGACCCATTTCTCGACCGTGCTCAGGGCAAAATGGGGGGAATCTTGGTCAGGTCGTTACAAAATCTAGAACAATACTTTCTGTTTGAAATAATTATAAAAATAAGTCATTATTGGTAATGCATTATTTTTTATTTTGAAATAATGAAAAAAATAATTAGTTATTAGTAACTTATTATTATATCTTCTAAAATGATTCAGAAAGCAATTCGGTGTCATTACTTGTAGTCCAAAAAATCATGACATGTTATTACCTTTTCTACACTGGGTAACAAAGATCGGTGTCGAAAAAGTGGCGATTTTGCCGAAGTAAGAAAAAGTAAAGTCGACTGTTCTTTTAGTAACTTAACTGTGCTGAAGTAACTATGGTTACTTTAACTCTTTTAACCCGTGGGGAATATCTAAAAATCGGTCATATTCGAGAAAATTTTTATCAGATTTTTCATATGGCAACTTATTTTTAAAGTACTGCCTTTTTCAAACCGCTTTTGATATCTTCAAAATTCCTTCTGACTTAAGTTTTAAACAAGTTCAGAATTTTAAATTGAATTTCTCTTCAAAGCTGATGCGAAAACTGGAGCTGGAATTTACGAAAATGGGCGAAGGATTCGCGAAATCTCTAATAAATATTAGTTTCGAGTCTTGTAGATATTTCGTTAATCTGGTGTCGTACTGACAGAATAGACCACAACCAGCCCGCAGAGGGAAAAATATATTCACTAAAATGCACTGCTGGGTGTGGTTTATGGGCTGGTGGAATCATCGTTCAGTATTTCTTTAAAAATGAAGCCGGACAGAATATAACCGTCAATGGCGAGCACTACCGCACCATGTAACGGACTTTTTGAGGATTCCAATTGAAGCTCCCCATTCCGGCGACATTTGGTAACAGCAAGACGGTGCTACGGCATACACAGCGCTCGAAACCATGACTTTATTAATAATTCATTTTGGTGAGCAGCTAATTTCGTGTTTCGGACCTGTAAACTGGCCGCCTAGATCGTGTGATATGATACATCCGGATTTTTGTCTTTCGAGTAATGGGCCAGCTATGATGAAACACTTGGAGGCCAACATTACTCGCGAGATACCAGTGGCAATGCTAGAAGGATTGGTCGAAAATTGGACCTTACGAATGTACCCCCTACAACGTAGTCGCGGCCAACATGTGAATGAAACTATCTGAATGCCAGAGATTCTTTTTTTGGGTCATAATAAAGATTCCGACATCCAATTTCATTTTAAGTATTTTATTTAAAATTACAAAAGGTCTAAATTTATCACCCTTTACTGCTTACTTAAAATGACTAACAAACTTAATGACATTTTGTCCCAAAATCCATAAAATTTTTTACAACAAACTATACATACCGTTTGTTATGGCGATATGAGACTTTGGTTTTTGAGCTCTATGATTTCGGACGCCTTAGATTTTTATTTAGACATACTAAGTCTTAGATATCTGATTGCCATTTGGGTTGAGGGCATTGTTGAGAAACATAAATCGTGCCTTTAAATTTATAGAAAATCGGACTAATTGTGAACCTATTTCCCATATAATCACACATTCCTTGTTTTTGCTTAATTTACGAGTATATTTTTCGGTAATTAGTTTTTAGATTTTCGCTATATTTATTGCGCCGTTAATTTTTCCACCCATATAGTAAGGATCATGATAAGATAACTTCCTAGAATTAGGTCCGTTTATAGAATATAATCCAATTGAATTGCGGTGTAAGGTATCTCATGATTGGGCTTCCCCGACTACAGTTTTTTTACCCTACATCACTCTGCACTGAATTTGTACTGATGTTTGTGGCAACCCATTTTTATTTAGTATACCGATGGTCTGAGAGTAACTTGCTGAGTCGATTAAGGCGTACGGATATAAGGATATCCCTCGACTTACACTGAGAGGGTCTTATGTGAAAGTCTACAATTTTTATTTAATTTTAATATTTGATGGAGAATGGAAGTCTAAGAACAACTTGTTTTACTATTTAGTTATTTCGGGTACTTAGGGGTAAAATAGGCCGAATAAAATTACCCATTTTGCCGTAATTTTTTATTTGGCAGCCTGTCAGGAACTTTCAATATTCGATACATAAACTGTACAAAAATATGCCTGCGTTAGATGAGGAACATTATACTGCCTAAATTATTGCATGGGGTATCAAAGTGGTTCAAAAAATTACATAAAAAAGGCTTCGGGAAAAATTCGATAATATCCGAAGTAACACGAATACCGAAAATAAAAAAAAAAAACACTCTTCCGCTGAAACTTAATAAGAATTTATTTATGTGATTTTAATAGTTGTACATATGTCCATATAAAGTACTCTAAAATTTAAAATTTTTTTACCGAACATAGGGGTCGCCTTTTTTAATTTTTCGTTATAGCTTCGGCATTTACAGTCGGATTTTAAAATGTGATATGTCGATTTTTTGGCCTCGAGGAGACCAGTGTTTTGCAATAAAGGAAAAATCCAATTAAAAAAGTTTAAAAATGTATGTCCCGATAACAATAAAAATAAAAAAAAACTAATATGCAAGTGCTTGTGCAAATTTGAATGTTACTGACACTTTAGAAAACATTGTTTTCTATTGGCGTTTATACATGAATGAATGTCACTACATTGCTAGATCTGTCAAAACAACAGAGTAGTATATTGGAAGATGATAAAGCAAATTGTGGTAAATTCTTTGTTGTTGTTTTTGTTTTTTCTTTGATATTTTGAATGTTTAATAACGCTCCTAGACGAGAACAAGAAATTCTTCATTTGAGTTTGTAATTTAACTTAGAAAATATTTCCAGAAGTTCTAAAAACATCGTCCCCTGACGAGCTCATTAGGCAAGAATGAAATCCGGATAGGGACATGCCTCCAACAGATTATTTTTCACAATTTGTAAAATACGTTTGGGATTTTAGCATATTTAATTCCTTTAATGCGACCCCTATGTTCATAAACAAAAAAAAAATTAAAAGAAATTTCTGCTGGATTTACGGAAAAACTTCCTTAGCAAAAGTTTAATGATTTTTTGCGAGCTTTAATTTTCTTACATTAGGGTGTTACATTAGGGTCGTAGCAACTGAGATCTGGTGGGCAAATACTAGAACGGGATACTTGAGGTAAATGGCCCTTAGAACAGAACATTGCTCCCCTCGAGAGAAAACCGGGCAAAACGTAGGCCGATGTCATTCGTTTTCGACAGCATTCATTCTCATGGCCATACATCGAATTGGAATCTGAAGTAGGATTATAAGATTCGTTCATTTTATACATGACACGCGGACATTAGAAAAAAAGAAGTTCGCCGTACACCGTCCCATCTAAATTGTTTTTGCAAAGCGGTTAAAAAAACACTTTTTTGCCGAACGTAGGGGTCGCCATTTTACATTTTTCGTTATATCTTTGGCATTTATAGTCGGATCTTACAGTATGATACATCGATCTTTTTCTCTCGAGGAGACCAGTGTTTTTCTCTCGAGGGCCATTGACCTCAAGTATCCCGTTCTAGTAGTTAGCCACAAGATCTCAGTTGCTACCACCTTAATGTACAATCCTAATGTTAGAAAATTAAAGCTCGCAAAAGATCATTAAACTTTTGCTAAGGAAGTTTTTCGATAAACCCAGTAGAATTTTTTTTATATATTGGTTGCCGAACGTAGGGGTCCCCTTTTTAAAATTTTTTTCATTAGATTTTTCTTTTATAGCAAAACACTGGTCTCCTCGAGGCAAAAAAATCGATATATCACACTTTAAAATCCGATTTTAAATGCCGAAGCTATAACGAAAAATTGAACAAGGCGACCCCTACGTTCGGGGGGTTTTTTTTTTGAAATTGCCTTGCAAAAATACTTCATATTGGAGGGTGTACGGCGAACTTTTTTTTGAGGTACGGTCTAATGACCATATTCGAAGAGCATCATATATTTTTGGATTTATGATTGCGACAATCATATTATTAAATATAATAATATGATCCCTTAATTACTACATTATGTTTCCGAACTGATCCCAATATTATTATATTATAGTCCTGTATATTATACTATGATTCTTATAGTTTTTGCCCAGCATTCTCTTGAAGGTGAGTGAAAAAGTTGTGCACGATTTGTTTTATTCAAAATAGTACATTTATTTATATAATGACTAATTAACAAACTTAGATAATTTAAATTAATTTTAGTTATCACTTGATTATATTATGTGATTATAATATTTTCCTAATTTTCCTCATGATCATATTATGGTAAAGAAGAATTTTTTTGATCATTTGGGATCATATTATGATCATCAGGAAAATAATATGAGCAGTACGAAAATATTATGATCATTTCGTCGTGCACTTACAGCTTTTTTAAATTTTGCACTATTTTAAATTTTTTTTTTCCATTCTGGCTGACGCTCTCAAAAAAATATTCTGATCATCTCGTGATTGTCGAAACTATAGCAATGATTGTGAATATGATCTCTCTCAACTCAGATTATAATATGATTGTAATTCGAAGGGAGGACTATGATTGTCCAGATAATATATGATTGTAGGCGAGAGAGTAATATGATAACCGAAAAAAGAGAGATTTTAACTATAAAATAATTATAGGTGACCATATCGTTTGTAAAGTATGATTAGTACATTAATAATTTGATTGCAACAACCATGTATGGCAGTAGTGACTTTCGTTTGATAGCTGTGATCATATTTTCTCTGCATGAACACACCGTATTTCCTCTTTAAGATGTTCAACTGTTTCTGGCTTATTCCAATACAATTTTCCTTCACATAGCCCCAAAGATAAAATCCATCGGTGTTAGATCGCACGATCTTGGTGGCCAATGTTGATCACCAAATCGAGAAATTATACGGCCTGGAAACTTGGTCTGCAGTAACACCATTGTTGGAAAAACATGTCCTCCACATCAATTACATCCAATTCGGGCCACAAAAACTCCGTTAATATTTCCCGATACCGCACACCATTAACAGTTAGCGCCGCATTTTCAAAGAAATACGGTGTTTTTACAATAATTAAACGTTGTTCGTTTGAATACTAGTAGAAGTTTGTGACAACTGTCAAAAACAAAAATCACCGTACAAGTCGTATTAACAAAATGGCTGCAAATTTAAATCCGGCGCTCTTGTTGGGACACCCTTCATTATAAAACTTTGATTTAATATTTTTTAAAGATAATATCAAACCCATATGATTTAATCTTTCTGTGAAGGGTACCAACATAAGTCTCTGCATAAAATATGTGTTCAACATTTTAGCTGCCCGTTCTATTAGCTGTTTAAAGATATAATTTCCTTACAAACTTGTTAAGTACTACTACACATTTCTAAGTAACTTATTTTAAATTCAAATTAATTTTTATTTCATTTCTTAAGACCTATCATTCTATATTTGCCATCTTTCTTTAAGTAGATTTTCTTTCTATCTTTTTTACTTTGTTATTTTTGCAATTCCTTAAACTTACCTTGATGACTATAATGTTCTCTGACACCACTATAACGATCTTGTTGTTGCTGTTGTTGTGTATTCCATAATGTTGATGTTGCACCAATATATACATTATTCAACGTTGTTTGTTGCTGGGGCAAATCCATTTTTGATTTAGTTCGTTGCAATTTATGATTGTGGTTGTTGTTATTATTGTTGTTGTTATTATTATTCTGTTGAAAGTTATAACGTTGTTCTAATAAGAAAAACGAGAAAGAAAAAAAAAAAATAAATATCAAATGCATTTTTATGGTATTATATAGTTTGGTTTATAAAGTCATTGTTGCAAAAGTAACAATATTTAACATACCTTTATGGTATTTTGTTACCATTATGGGTACAGTATTTGTTGAAACAGTTGGAGCTAAAGTTGTTACAGTTGTGGTTTGTGGAATATCTAAAAAAAATATAATGGAAACAAAGTTGCAAATAGTACTAAAGGAAAAGATGTTTTAAAATTTGCAAATGTTAAAAATATACATAAATAATTCTCTTTATTTTAAAGTTACTTAAACTTAAAATTTGTTATTGGAAGAATAGGTAAAAGTGCCGGTTTTCGTAGCTGTAAAGGTGGGTAGTGTTTTCTAAGTACCACCAAGTGGATTCTATAATTTGTGACACTTAAATCTAATTTTTTATTTTGGTGTATGTTTTGCCGCTCTAAATGTATGCAATTTATATTTAGAGAGCCCCTTACTTTGGGCGCCAATTATAGCTATATAATGTAATCCCCATATAGCGCCACTTAAATTTTATTCCTTGATTAACTTACGGTGTATATTGGGTCCCATTTAATAAACCGTTATTTCGGTATCGCTAAAGATTTTAAATATGATTGTGCTTAAAATATGTTTCATATTTTAAAGATCTTTTAAACCAAATTTTTAAATTATTTTTACACACTCCATTTTCTTCATAATAAAATTTACACAAAACTAAAACTTACCATTTGAGGTTTTTTTGCATAATATATTTCTTTATGGTTTTTTGTATGTACTTATCCATTTACCTCGGACAAATTAGGTCATGTTAATTTTCAATTAATAACACATTATTCTACGAAATCCCAAACATTCAGACGAGACAACTTTTGCTGTTTATTGTCAAAATGTCAACTAAGGTTTGCTGTTAAATGTAAATAGTTAATGACCAACAGTTGAGTATTGTTCTTGTGTTACACTGCAGTACATATACGGACTTATTTACTCATGTCTTGTCTTGTTAATTTTAATGTGGCTTTCTTGAGGTTTTTCCATTGGAATTTACATACATATCTGTGGCAATAACACAAAACAGATTAACTAAAAATTGAAATTTTTACCACACAAAAATTTGCTTTAAATTTTAAATTTTTGGGTGGTAGTAAGCCTTGACTTTATTTATTTTTAAAAAAATGGTCGATTTTCTTTAGCCTATAGACTCCCAAATCTCTGAGATGGACAAAACAATAAAATATCCCAGGAAAATTTTTTAAAAACGGTAGCGAACCACACCTATTCTACAACTGGTTCCACTGCAATCGATTCCATGGAACTGGTTCCGGAAACAGTTCCTGGGATCCTATATGGAAAGTGTGACTGACGTAGAATCAGTTCTAGAACTAGTTCCAGAACTCATTCTATGGCCACCGGTTCTACTTTGGAGCTATAGAAGTGGTTGCTTTTGGGACAATCCCAAACAAAAATAATCGGTGTTAGAATCGACAGTAGAAGGGATTGTGAATGAAAAGTAGCTTTCTACAACCGATTCTTTGGAACAGAAAATTTTCCTGGTATATTGTTCTGAGATTTCCTTTCTCCATCACATATCCAAATCTCATAAAAATCTGAGAATATTAGATGAGATATTTTCCTTGTAAGTGGAATTTGGCGGCGATAAAAGTGAATAAAAGTCTTGTTCAAACACTAATAGGACCAATTCAGAAGAAGTGGATATTTCCCAAGAAAATTTTTTACAATCGGTAGCCAACCACACCCATTCTACAACTGGTTCCACTGCAACCGATTCCATGGAACTGGTTCCGGAAGGTGTGGGTGACGTAGAATCGGTTCCAGAACTAGTTTCAGAACTGATTATAGAGCAACCGGTTCCACTTTGGAGCTATAGAAGTGGTTGCTTTTGGGACAATTTCAAAGAAAAATAATCGGTGTTAGAATCGACAGTAGAAGGGTTTGTGAACAGAAATTCTTTGGAACAGAAAATTTACCTGTGTTTGTATATCAATCAACTTTTGATTATTGTGCTTTTGCATTTTTATAACTTCGATATACATATATAAAAAAAAAAAAATAAAAAAACAATTGCAAAAGCTACATATCGTCATATGAAATTAAAAAAGCTGTAAGTTACAAAAAATTCAAAATCGACTTTTTGATCGATTACGATTAGAGCCCCCCATTACCCGGTTTTACGGTCGACCGGTCTACCCGGTCAGACCGGGTTTAAAACCGGTCGACCGGTCTTTACGGTCTACCCGGTCTTTACGGTCTAGACCGGTCGACCGGACGACCGGTCGACCGGGTAGACCGGTCTACCCGGTCAGACCGGGTTTTAATACTATTTACAAAAGGCAGGTTTTTGGTACTTTTTAGCATAATATACTACAAAATATAAAAATTGCTAAAATTATGTAAATTTTATATAAAAAAATCGAAAATTTTTAAAAATTTATAAAAATCAATAAATTTTTAAAAAAATTGATAAATTTTTAAAAAATTGACGAATTTTTAAAAAATTTACAAATTTTTAAAAAATTTACAAATTTTTAAAAAATTTACAAATTTTTGAAAAATTGATAGATTTTTGAAAAATTGATAAATTTTTGAAAAATTGATAAATTTTTTAAAAATCGATAAATTTTTGAAAAATCAGCAAAATTTTGAAAAATCGATAAAATTTTGAAAAATCGATAAAATTTTTAAAAATCGATAAAATTTTTAAAAATCGATAAAATTTTAAAAAATCGATAAATTTTTAAAAAATCGATAAATTTTTGAAAAATCGATATATTGAAAAATTTTACAAAAAACCGATAAACTTTCAAAAATACCAATAAATTTTATAAAAATTGATAAATTTGTAAAAATCAATTCATTCATGGATATATTTATAATAATGTATAACAAAATAATGCGTATTTCGTATTATATTTATATGAGAGACCCACGGTCTTTTTCGGTTCCATGTACGGCGTTTTTTTGTTCGGGGTCGTTATAGGCTAAAATTTTGCAGAAATAATCTAGACGTAATTCTGACTTAGAACTGTAAACTTTTTTCAATGTGTGGAACAAAAATATTCCGAAACTGGTTCTTGAATTCAGAAAGTCCTGCACTTTGCATACATTTATATGAAAATGCCACGGTCTTTTTCGGTCCCATGTACGGCGTTTTTTTTGTTTGGGGTCGTTATGGGCTAAAATTTTGCAGAAATAATCTAGACGTAATTCTGACTTAGAACTGTAAACTTTTTTTCAATGTGTGGAGCAAAAATATTCCGAAACTGGTTCTTGAATTCAGAAAGTCCTGCACTTTGCATACATTTATATGAAAATGCCACGGTCTTTTTCGGTCCCATGTACGGCGTTTTTTTGTTTGGGGTCGTTATGGGCTAAAATTTTGCAGAAATAATCTAGACGTAATTCTGACTTAGAACTGTAAACTTTTTTTCAATGTGTGGAGCAAAAATATTCCGAAACTGGTTCTTGAATTCAGAAAGTCCTGCACTTTGCATACATTTATATGAAAATGCCACGGTCTTTTTCGGTCCCATGTACGGCGTTTTTTTGTTTGGGGTCGTTATGGGCTAAAATTTTGCAGAAATAATCTAGACGTAATTATGACTTAGAACTGTAAACTTTTTTTCAATGTGTGGAGCAAAAATATTCCGAAACTGGTTATTGAATTCAGAAAGTCCTGCACTTTGCATACATTTATATGAAAATGCCACGGTCTTTTTCGGTCCCATGTACGGCGTTTTTTTGTTTGGGGTCGTTATGGGCTAAAATTTTGCAGAAATAATCTAGACGTAATTCTGACTTAGAACTGTAAACTTTTTTTCAATGTGTGGAGCAAAAATATTCCGAAACTGGTTCTTGAATTCAGAAAGTCCTGCACTTTGCATACATTTATATGAAAATGCCACGGTCTTTTTCGGTCCCATGTACGGCGTTTTCTTGTTTGGGGTCATTATGGGCTAAAATTTTGCAGAAATAATCTAGACGTAATTCTGACTTAGAACTGTAAACTTTTTTTCAATGTATGGAGCAAAAATATTCCGAAACTGGTTCTTGAATTCAGAAAGTCCTGCACTTTGCATACATTTATATGAAAATGCCACGGTCTTTTTCAGTCCCATGTACGGCGTTTTTTTGTTTGGGGTCGTTATGGGCTAAAATTTTGCTGAAATAATCTAGACGTAATTCTGACTTAGAACTGTGAACTTTTTTTCAACGTGTGGAACAAAAATATTCAGAAACAGGCTCTTGAATTCAGAAAGTCTTGCAGTTTTCATACATTTATATGAAACTGCGACGGTCTTTTTCGGTCCCATGTACGGCGTTTTTTTGTTTGGGATCGTTATGGGCTAAAATTTTGCAGAAATAATCTAAACGTAATTTTGACTTAGAACTGTAAACTTTTTTTCAACGTGTGGAACAAAAATATTCAGAAACAGGCTCTTGAATTCAGAAAGTCTTGCAGTTTTCATACATTTATATGAAACTGCGACGGTCTTTTTCGGTCCCATGTACGGCGTTTTTTTGTTCGGGGTCCTTATGGGCTAAAATTTTTCATAAATAATCCAGACGTAATTCTGACTTAGAACTGTAAACTTTTTTTCAATGTATGGAGCAAAAATATTCCGAAACTGGTTCTTGAATTCAGAAAGTGCTGCACTTTGCATACATTTATATGAAAATGCCACGGTCTTTTTCGGTCCCATGTACGGCGTTTTTTTGTTCGGGGTCGTTATGAGCTAAAATTTTGCAGAAATAATCCAGACGTAATTCTGACTTAGAACTGTACATTTTTTTCAATGTGTGGAGCAAAAATATTCCGAAACTTGGCTCATTTATATGAAAATGAGACGGTCTTTTTCGGTCCCATATATGGAGTTTTTTTTGTTGTGGGTTAACATTTTGCAAAAATAATCTAGACGTAATTCTGACTTCGTTGTTGCAAAACTGTTATCCGTTTTCATTTATCTGATTTAGTTTTCAAGATACGGGCGATAAACCAAATAAAACCCCTTTTCTCTCTAGGAGGCTTAGTTTTCGAGAAAAACGCAATCTTAAAATCTAACAATGTAAGTCGAAATTTAGTTTCGGTATCGGGGTATTATGGGCGGGTTTTGACTTCTGGTGTAAACATTTTTCCTCTAGCTCTCTTAGTTTTCGAGATATGGACCATCAAAATTTTATTAAAGCGATTTTCGCATTTATTTTTCCACATATAATTCATTATGACTTCCTTGTTCCAAAACTGCTGTCCGTTTTCATTTATCTCACTTAGTTTTCAAAATACGGGCGATATTCCAAATAAAAGCCCTTTTCTCTCTAGGAGGCTTAGTTTTCGAGAAAAACGCGATCTTAAAATCTAGCAATGTAAGTCGAAATTTAGCTTCGGTATCGGGGTATTATGGGCGGGTTTTGACTTCTGGTGTAAACATTTTTTCTCTAGCTCTCTTAGTTTTCGAGATATGGACCATCACAATTTTATTAAAGCGATTTTCGCATTTATTTTTCCACATATAATTCATTATGACTTCCTTGTTCCAAAACTGCTGTCCGTTTTCATTTATCTCACTTAGTTTTCAAAATACGGGCGATATTCCAAATAAAAGCCCTTTTCTCTCTAGGAGGCTTAGTTTTCGAGAAAAACGCGATCTTAAAATCTAGCAATGTAAGTCGAAATTTAGTTTCGGTATCGGGGTATTATGGGCGGGTTTTGACTTCTGGTGTAAACATTTTTTCTCTAGCTCTCTTAGTTTTCGAGATATGGACAATGAAAATTGTATTGATTATTTTTCATTAAGCGAACATATCTCGAAAACTAAAAGAGCTACTGCAAAAATGTTTGCACCTGAGGTCAAAACCCGCCCATAATACCCCGATACCGAAACTAAATTTCGACTTACATTGCTAGATTTTAAGAACGCGTTTTTCTCGAAAACTAAGCCTCCTAGAGAGAAAAGGGCTTTTATTTGGAATATCGCCCGTATTTTGAAAACTAAGTGAGATAAATGAAAACGGACAGCAGTTTTGGAACAAGGAAGTCATAATGAATTATATGTGGAAAAATAAATGCGAAAATCGCTTTAATAAAATTTTGATGGTCCATATCTCGAAAACTAAGAGAGCTAGAGAAAAAATGTTTACACCAGAAGTCAAAACCCGCCCATAATACCCCGATACCGAAACTAAATTTCGACTTACATTGCTAGATTTTAAGATTGCGTTTTTCTCGAAAACTAAGCCTCCTAGAGAGAAAAGGGGTTTTATTTGGTTTATCGCCCGTATCTTGAAAACTAAATCAGATAAATGAAAACGGATAACAGTTTTGCAACAACGAAGTCAGAATTACGTCTAGATTATTTTTGCAAAATGTTAACCCACAACAGAAAAAACTCCATACATGGGACCGAAAAAGACCGTCTCATTTTCATATAAATGAGCCAAGTTTCGGAATATTTTTGCTCCACACATTGAAAAAAATGTACAGTTCTAAGTCAGAATTACGTCTGGATTATTTCTGCAAAATTTTAGCTCATAACGACCCCGAACAAAAGAACGCCGTACATGGGACCGAAAAAGACCGTGGCATTTTCATATAAATGTATGCAAAGTGCAGCACTTTCTGAATTCAAGAACCAGTTTCGGAATATTTTTGCTCCATACATTGAAAAAAAGTTTACAGTTCTAAGTCAGAATTACGTCTGGATTATTTCTGAAAAATTTTAGCCCATAAGGACCCCGAACAAAAAAACGCCGTACATGGGACCGAAAAAGACCGTCGCAGTTTCATATAAATGTATGAAAACTGCAAGACTTTCTGAATTCAAGAGCCTGTTTCTGAATATTTTTGTTCCACACGTTGAAAAAAAGTTTACAGTTCTAAGTCAAAATTACGTCTAGATTATTTCTGCAAAATTTTAGCCCATAACGATCCCAAACAAAAAAACGCCGTACATGAGACCGAAAAAGACCGTCGCAGTTTCATATAAATGTATGAAAACTGCAAGACTTTCTGAATTCAAGAGCCTGTTTCTGAATATTTTTGTTCCACACGTTGAAAAAAAGTTTACAGTTCTAAGTCAAAATTACGTCTAGATTATTTCTGCAAAATTTTAGCCCATAACGATCCCAAACAAAAAAACGCCGTACATGGGACCGAAAAAGACCGTCGCAGTTTCATATAAATGTATGAAAACTGCAAGACTTTCTGAATTCAAGAGCCTGTTTCTGAATATTTTTGTTCCACACGTTGAAAAAAAGTTTACAGTTCTAAGTCAGAATTACGTCTAGATTATTTCTGCAAAATTTTAGCCCATAACGACCCCAAACAAAAAAACGCCGTACATGGGACTGAAAAAGACCGTGGCATTTTCATATAAATGTATGCAAAGTGCAGGACTTTCTGAATTCAAGAACCAGTTTCGGAATATTTTTGCTCCATACATTGAAAAAAAGTTTACAGTTCTAAGTCAGAATTACGTCTACATTATTTCTGCAAAATTTTAGCCCATAATGACCCCAAACAAAAAAACGCCGTACATGGGACCGAAAAAGACCGTGGCATTTTCATATAAATGTATGCAAAGTGCAGGACTTTCTGAATTCAAGAACCAGTTTCGAAATATTTTTGCTCCACACATTGAAAAAAAATGTACAGTTCTAAGTCAGAATTACGTCTGGATTAATTCTGCAAAATTTTAGCTCATAACGACCCCGAACAAAAAAACGCCGTACATGGGACCGAAAAAGACCGTGGCATTTTCATATAAATGTATGCAAAGTGCAGCACTTTCTGAATTCAAGAATCAGTTTCGGAATATTTTTGCTCCATACATTGAAAAAAAGTTTACAGTTCTAAGTCAGAATTACGTCTGGATTATTTCTGAAAAATTTTAGCCCATAAGGACCCCGAACAAAAAAACGCCGTACATGGGACCGAAAAAGACCGTGGCATTTTCATATAAATGTATGCAAAGTGCAGGACTTTCTGAATTCAAGAACCAGTTTCGGAATATTTTTGCTCCACACATTGAAAAAAAGTTTACAGTTCTAAGTCAGAATTACGTCTAGATTATTTCTGCAAAATTTTAGCCCATAACGACCCCAAACAAAAAAACGCCGTACATGGGACCGAAAAAGACCGTGGCATTTTCATATAAATGTATGCAAAGTGCAGGACTTTCTGAATTCAAGAACCAGTTTCGGAATATTTTTGCTCCACACATTGAAAAAAAGTTTACAGTTCTAAGTCAGAATTACGTCTAGATTATTTCTGCAAAATTTTAGCCTATAACGACCCCGAACAAAAAAACGCCGTACATGGGACCGAAAAAGACCGTGGGTCTCTCATATAAATATAATACGAAATACGCATTATTTTGTTATACATTATTATAAATATATCCATGAATGAATTGATTTTTACAAATTTATCAATTTTTATAAAATTTATTGGTATTTTTGAAAGTTTATCGGTTTTTTGTAAAATTTTTCAATATATCGATTTTTCAAAAATTTATCGATTTTTTAAAAATTTATTGATTTTTTAAAATTTTATCGATTTTTAAAAATTTTATCGATTTTTCAAAATTTTATCGATTTTTCAAAATTTTGCTGATTTTTCAAAAATTTATCGATTTTTAAAAAATTTATCAATTTTTCAAAAATTTATCAATTTTTCAAAAATCTATCAATTTTTCAAAAATTTGTAAATTTTTTAAAAATTCGTCAATTTTTTAAAAATTTATCAATTTTTTAAAAAATTTATTGATTTTTATAAATTTTTAAAAATTTTCGATTTTTTTATATAAAATTTACATCATTTTAGCAATTTTTATATTTTGTAGTATATTATGCTAAAAAGTACCAAAAACCTGCCTTTTGTAAATAGTATTAAAACCCGGTCTGACCGGGTAGACCGGTCTACCCGGTCGACCGGTCGTCCGGTCGACCGGTCTAGACCGTAAAGACCGGGTAGACCGTAAAGACCGGTCGACCGGTTTTAAAACCCGGTCTACCCGGTCTTACGGTCTTTCGGTCTACCCGGTCGACCGGTTCTGACCGTAGCCTCTAATTACGATACACCGTATCAAAAAACATACTCCAGCAAAATTTTACACTCCTACCACACTAAACGCGACGATTTTATTAACAAAATGCTAAACAGCACCAAGTGTAAGCGCAAATAATTTTAAAAAGTTTTTTGCTTCTACTGTAAAATTTTTTAAATGTAACTTACGGCCTTTTTGATTTCATATTGAATATTATTTTTTGTTCGGTTTTAAGATCAAATATGACAAATTACAAATAGAATTCACATTTTATTTTAAAACAAATAGAGAAAAAACTTTCCCTGAACCAATGGTTGACAATTAATGCATTTTCAAGTGCAACCAAGCACTTTCATCTGATTGTCTTTATGGGGTTCTCTCTAGGTTATAATGTAGATTATAGTTTTTGTATTTATCTTAACTCCAAAGTGAAAAACTTTTAGAGAAGTAAACTAAATTATTTACATGTATTGATTTCATATTACAACGAAAATCACATGTTTTTGGATATTTTTTTATTTACAAAACAACCCAGCGAAAAGAGCGATGCCGAAGCAGTAGAAAAAGCACTACAATTGATGATCTAGATGTACTTCTTTTTTAACATCAACACCAATGATTTTAACATTGAGTTATCATAGGAGAGGAGTACTCCGACTTTAACATTTTTTCAGTACTTTTTGAACGAGTGCAAAGGAAGCTCTTTTTCACCAATTAAAAGTTAAAAAAAAATTCTTCACAAAAAAAATTATATTTTTTTTATTTTACAAAAATTTTTTTATTGCCGCCACGGGTATCGAACTTGCGACCTCACGATTGCTAGTCGCTGAGCTCTACCGCTGAGATATTCTTTGATATGAAAGTTGACTGGCATATAAACACCACTTTGTTAATGCGAGATATTGTTCCTTATTCTCTTCAATAAAAGTACTTATCAAACAAGTGTAAAAGGTGCACTCCAATTCAGAATTGGTTTCAGTACTATTTTTACATGTACATAAAAATCAATTTCTCACCATTTTTTTTTATAAATACGTATTTTTAAAAATTTAAAAATTAAAAAAAATATTGAATTTAAACAAATTAATTATAAATATTAAAAAAAAATTAAAAAAAAATTAAAAAAAAAAAATTTTAAAAAATAAAAACATATTGGTCCCGCCGGGAATCGAACCCGGGACCCTCTGTTTGAAAATGCCAAATGATACCAAAATCACTTTTTGCGATCACTTTTAGAGCAATTACTCTTTAGAAGCAATACTTAAATGATTTTTTGGATGCGGTTCAGAAGTAATTTTAAAAAAGCTGTAAAAATGTAATAACGGATACTTGGGAAGCAATGAAAGAAGTGATTTTTTGAAGTTGTTCAGAAGTAATTTTAAATAACTGTAACAATGTAATAACGGATAGTAGGAAAGCAATGAAAGAAGTGATTTTTTGAATTTGTTTAGAATAACTTCTAAAAAAGCAGTAAAAATACACTAACGTATACTTGTGAAGCATTAAAAGAAGTAGTTTGTAAAGCACTACTTGCAGTTTTTTTTGCTGGGTATGTGATTCGCTGTTTCAATTCTGCATTATTTTAAAACATATAATAATGAGTTATTAATAACTAGTAACTTTTTCCATTATTAAAGAAAAAAATGCTTTACCGATTCCCACCACGTGCAAATTTTATTAAAACATATTTAGCAATTAAAATATATTACTTATAAAATTTGTATTTTTTAAAATCTATTTTTAGACTGCTTATTTTTGTCAATTTAGGCAAGCATAAAAGTTACCACAGATTAGCGGTTACCACTGAATATTTCGCCAACCAAATTTTTCCAGTTCCAGGTTCAATCTGTTTTATGCATTTTATACTGCAATAATTACCGAAATTTATTTAAAAGTTTATATGTAAATTCATAAATGCTTTATAAAGTTATAGGAGGCTCACAAAACGAATTTTCCATACAAAATGTGTTTTCTAAGCCTCCTCCTATAACTTTATAATGCATTTATCAATTTAGACATTAGAATTTTTCCCAGAATTTTCAGAATTTTTTTTAAAAAAAGTTCTGCTTTTCCGCTAAGTTAAACTTATTTTAAATTTCTTAAGTAAAATTTCAAATTTGAATAGCTTGTTTGTAAATAAAGTTGTCATTATAACAGAAAACTAATTGTGCGCTTAATTCGAATAAATAAAAAATTATTTTAAAAAATATATATGTCTTTACTTCAATTTGAACTCAGTTTGCTAAGCATATCAGGCTGTGTCTCCACCCCTTAATTTTTCCGTTCATATAATATGAATCAGGCCCTTTCCCAAAATTTGGTCCGCTTCCTGGAATATAACCAAAATAGTTATGTGGCATAGGTAATCTCATTGTTGGGCTTGACTAGCTATAATTTCATTACTTATCTAACTCTATCAAAAAAATTAAAATTAATAATATTAACGCAATCCCCGATGAACGAAACTCATCGCAGCAACGAAAATTTGCAACCATAAAAGTTAAAAATAAGTATTTATATATGTGACCTGGTCTTTGAAAAGGTGGCTTATTAAAGGTAAATAACTTCTGGCATTTTCTCTTCTTTCTCTTCAGTTTAAGTAAACTTTTTAACAAATTATGACTTTCTGGTTTACACTCTGTGAAATAGCTCAAACTCTATCAGAATGGGCAAAAAAATAGAAAATGATTTTTTCACATCTAAGCCCGTTAGGTCACAGAAAATAGACCAGGTCACATATATTGTAAATAAAAAGCTGCAATAAGTATATTTTATACGCAAACCTGACTGTTTCAAGGAAACCTATAGATTTTGTGTGATTAAAACTATTGCCTCTTTAGGTCGCACCGTACTTATATGTTATTTTGTAATGTTAATTGCGATAACTAATGCTTATATCGATATAAGCTGTTTTGTTATATTGCCTCATATCTATATATGTATTTACTGTTCATAAAAGTTTTTCATATGCGGTGGCTTTTTTGTCTTTATGTAATAAAATTACAATAAATAATTAAATTCTGTTTTTGTTGTTCATGATGATGAGTATAAAATGAATAGAGTGTACAAGAAAAAAAGGAAACCTTTTATAAACAGGAAATTAAATCAATGACCATAACACATACATATACATTTATGTGAATGACATACTTTATCATTCAACGTTTTTTTTCTTTTTCTAATGAATAATTAAAATATAGTTTTCCTTTACATAATTAGTGTACACACAATTTTACCTGTATTGTATAATTTTATTTTCAGCTCATCATCAATATTTTTCCCTTGAGGTATTTTAAATATATAAAGTTATTTTTTATTTTCTCTCTCCCTGTTGTTATAATCCTTTTAAAATGTTGCTAGCTATTTAATGAACTCACAAGGAAAGTATCTCATGTGATAGACTCCGAGTTTTACGAAATAAGGACATGTAATAGAAAACCTAAAAACAACATCTCTGGTATTTGGTGCTATTTTTATTACTTTTTGTTCCGCAGAATGTCAGAAACTTTCGATATAAAAACTGGGTAGAAATAATGTATTTGTGAAATAAGGTAGTTCGATATGCATAATGCAAAAATTTTCGCGGAAGGTGGTATTCAGCAGCTCGAAAGATATCTAATAATACCATAAAGCGTTGATGGAATTGGTGCCAGTAAAATAAAATAAAAAATTTGTAAAATAATTTTATATCTTATTTATAACTTCTTTAAAAAACGCCTATCCGTACTTATCTGACTTCTGTTTTATTTTTTGTAAATAAATAAAATTTAAACATTTGGGGTCGCCATTGTACAAAAGTTTTTTCATACAAAGACTTCGACGGAAACCGAAATGGAGCAATTATCTTGTGTGCCCTGCTCTACCTTTACTAACAAACCCATAATTCATTTGTTAGCTTTTGTTGTTTTTTATATTTTAGGGAATAAAAAATAATCAAATTTCAAATATTTTTATGACAAATATTTTTCTTTACTTTAGTAGGTTTGAGGTTAAGAAGAAGAATAAACTTTTTTTTTCTAAAATTTATAAACACATTAATTTACAAATCAGACTAGATCTAGTTTCTGCCTTTTTTTAATGGAAACGCTGCATCAGTGATTTAGCATTAAATTGTATTATAGTTTATATTTTATCTGATCATCTGACATCTCTATATTATCATTTTTTAACAACCCGTCGTCTGTAGGAATCGAGCCCATGCACTCCTACATTACAAACGTAAATATACTAGATTTCGACAGCTTAGCCATCTAACCCATGTAAGGCCTTGAATGTAGTGTAACTAATTTTTACATTTAAAAGAGAAAAGCCAAGAATTTTAAGACTTGGTAGCATTTTTATAACTACTTAATTTTTAAGAAGCTTAATTTATACCTGCTTAATAGTTTTATAAATGCTTAAATTTGAATGGAATGTTTATACAAAATTCAAAAAAAAACAATCCTATTGTTTTATAATAATCTAAGTAAAAACAAAAATAGATTTAGTTCTTAAAATTGTACGACAGGGTCAGAAGATTTTTTGAATTTTGTGATGGACAATTTTTTAAACGCAGTCCTTACTTGCGAGTGTGGCAAACAATTTAAAGACAGACTAAGAGACAGCTTTTAGCGTAATCGACAGAAAACTGAACGTTATATTTACTTCCTAAGATGTTTGGTTAAATAAACAAGTCAGCTTTTCACAGGTTAATAATTTTACGAATGGTTCTAAAACACTGAAGGGTCCCACTGTATGGGACTAAATATTGCAGTGTCATATCGACTAAATGACTATCGTAGCATTTCTCAGTCAGACATTTATGTGATAGACAATTATATCGATATCAGTTGTTGTTACTGAACTTAAGTGTGCTAAAATTCATCGATGGGAAATCAAATCAACTGCTATTAATAGATCCGAATGGAAAAAATTTTGTTACGGCCCTATGTTCCTTATAAAAACAACAGAAACATATAAAACAAACGGTCGCCACAACTGAGTTCAATTCGGTAGTCCTAACGGAATTTTTTTGAGAGTGCATTTATTGAATCGGGAAGGAGAACAAGTTAAAAGGAATCATAATTGGCCATATCTAGTCCCTTACGAAAGTTGATCCTTATCTTGAGAAATATTATCCTTGCTAACCTATCCACTCTTACTTCGTCCAATTCTTGACAAATTGAAAAAAGTTATTCAGCGTTTTTTGTATCTGTTTTCTATAGCGGGGAAGTAGTTGTAGAATGCCTTCACATATTTTTAATCTTATTTTTTTAGTTGTCAGTTTTGTTTTACCATTTCACTTATACTTTTTTTACTGAAGTCTTTGTGTTTTAATACCGTTCACTACTTACCATTAGTGGGTATACAGAACTTTACGTTCCATTTGTAACACATAAAAAAATAACTGTCATTATGGTAATCTCACTTTCACTTCCACAGTAGAAGAAAATGAGTTTAAGTTTTCACCACAATATATTTTTGTTGCAGAAATTAAAACAATATTAATTTTTTTTATTTAAATTAACACAATTTAATTGTAAAGGGTATGAAAATATTCGTCAGACTCTTATATAATACTTTTGCTTGTTATCCTTTATATACTTACGATAAAGTTTAATTGCTCCATCTGTATCACCCAATGAATTTTTTGCTACACAACGATATGACCCAAAATCTTGTGCGTCAACATCATTTATGGTCAAACGCATTGTTATTTTATAACCATTTTCATATGTTTCAGGTACGAAACGTTCACCTGTAAATGGAAGTGAAAGCAAAAGAAAAATAATGAAAGTGGTATAAAAACTTTTTTTTTTGTTTTTGTCAAGTTGAGTAATATCAGTAGATTAATAATATAAATACTATAGCAGAGATGGGAACAAAGAAATATATTCAGTATTTTTTTTTATTTTAGTATTTTCTTATATTAAAATTAAAGCAAGTTTAATATATTTTATATAAGCAAATTTTTAATGACTTGAATTTAAGTATTCCGTAATCACTCAGTAAATATTTATTATCTCCCAACTATGCACTTTATAAAATACTCTATACTTTATAAACTTGTGAATAAAAAAATTTTTTTTGTATATAGTTAAATATCATGTCAAATTTTATTTAATACTGAAGTGTAACAAGAATTTTTTTACATATAAATAATTTATTTTTAAAGATTTTATAGCAAGTAGAATAAGTTTGTTTGGGGAATTAAAATAGTAATAAATTATATATGAAAAATTTAAAACTGTATAAAAAACGTATTTCAGTAATGCGCATGTTGAATAAATATTTTATAGAATTTTAAAATTTTAAATGTGTTTCCAACCACAAAATTTGCGTGTGTCTGTTACAAGAAAATATCTCAAATCAGACTTGTTTCTTTTTACAAAACAATTTCTTTGCCGAAAAATCACCTCTATAGTAGCTGTAATTATAACAGAAAATATTTTGGTTTATTTAACGTACCGACGCTGTTCTAACGATACCAGTCATGTATAATTTAAAAAATTTTTGTGTTTCTAAAAAGGTATAAGAATTAGAAATTGGTTCTCTCAGTACAATTACACTGAGAGAATTATCTGCATAGTACTAATAAATTTTTGCATTAAATCAATCAAGTTTCACTGCAACTCATCCATTGCAAGTTTTCATTAAATAAATGCAGTTTTTCATAAAATTGTACAAAAGTTTCATTATATAAAGGTCGCCTTTAAAATTAAAATGAGGGGATGAATCAAAAATAATTTCCAATTTATAATTCCTCCAAAATCTGAATTTGATACACCGTAATGTCCCAGTTGGTATAATAGTTTCTTATCAAATGTATATCACTGACATTTCCAGCACGGGCCAGTAAGTTGTTATCGGCACTTCAACTTTAGAACTAAGAAAAGCTCTTGTAATTATGACAAGTATTTTGGCAGTGGAGTTATCATCAGTTTCGAAAAAAACTTCTTGGGTTGCTGGTAAATAGGCACTTTGTCAGCGTCAATTTGTATAAAGAAAAAAGTACAGACATGTCTCTAAGACGTCTTTGGTAATTGTCTGCATCTGATTACTTGTCCCTGGAACGGAATTGTTTTTAATAAAAATTTTACAGCTGGTGTGGTATTTTGGTAGAACTGTAAACAAAAAACAAACAGAAAACCACACTCAATGACGAATTGTAAAGACAGAACCTAACCTATCTCTATTTCTAGATTCTGGGAAGGAAGTGTGCAGTTCAAGGTAGCTGCCGCATCCTGAGAAGGACCTGTACCGCATCAGTTTATATTATCAGGTCGAATATCCTTGAAGGTACTGCGAATATCCTTAAAATTATTGTGAATATCCTATGATTATCCTTGAATATCCTTTAGGGTTCTATGAACATTCTTTAAGGCCCTGCGAATATCCATGAATAACCTGCGACAACAAGAGGGCCTTGTAAATATGCTTGAAGGTCTTCTTAGTATCTATGATGGTCATGCGCGGTTCCAGCAATTAATATAAGGGGAAAAATCATACGCCACAGTAGACAAATACATTGAGTTGTCCACTGAGGCGTATGATTTTCCTAGACAAATACATTGAGTTGTCCACGGAGGTGTATGATTTTCCCCCTTATATTAATTGCTGGAACCGCGCATGATGATGGTATTGTTGATATCCTTGAATGTCCTGGAAGTATCCTTGAAGGTTCCGTAAAATATACTTCTTGGTCCTGCGAAAATTCTCGAAGGTTCTTAAAGTATTTTTGAAGGTCCCGCGAGTATCCTTGAAGTCTTGGAAGTGGTTTTGACAAGGAGGTGCGCTGTACCAGGTCACGTTCATCGGAGAATTCTGAACGTGGTTTGACAAGAAAGTGTGCCGTATAATTGTTTCAGCAGGTCAGTGTGCAATACCAGTTCACGTCCTAAAATAATTTGGAAGGCCCGTTGGAGAACCATGGTCAGAAAGTTGAACAGGGGTTGTGCCGTAAAACGTCACTTCCTAGGAGAGGGCTTGGTATAGAGGTGTGCTATCCCATACCACTTTCAGAGGAATTTAACTAGAGCGAGTGTCCTGTAGGACCATTGTACCATCCCAGTATAAACCTGAGGCGCCGACCGAAATCGCAACGTGTGCCATGCCAGGTCACGTCGAGGTAAGGTTCAGAGAAGATAGTGAGCCGTTCAAGTTCAGCTCCTCTATGAGAACGTAGAACACCTAGTTAACTGACTTTGACTCGAAAGTTGTATAAAACAGTGTTCTATAAAAGGCCACTTTCAATGAGAGGGCTTGGTTCAGAGGCGTGTCATCCCAAATCACTTCCAGAATAATAAAAATAATATATTTCATCGTACCAACACGGTAATGATCTGAGAAGTATTCGAAACAACCGACCATGGCTGAAACGTGTGCCGACAGAGGTTCGAAGAAGGCGGCGAGATCATCTCATGCATGACGCCTGAAAAGATCCAGCCGACTGTACCTGGTCCCACATTCTTGCTTGCTTGTATATTTTTTTGATCAGAAAATAAAGTGATTTAGTTTTATATTGCTTAACTCTGCCTTTTGATTCATACATTTCAAATAAATTTCTGTGAAAATACACTCATAGAAATAAACCTGTAACAATTGCAGAAAACGCAATTAAAAATTACCCAGGAAAATTTTTTACAATCGGTAGCCAACCACACCCATTCTACAACTGGTTCCACTGCAACCGATTCCATGGAACTGGTTCCGGAACCAGTTACTGGGATCCTATATGGAAGGTGTGGGTGACGTAGAATCAGTTCCAGAACTAGTTCCAGAACTGATTCTAGAGCAACCGGTTCCACTTTGGAGCTATAGAAGGGGTTGCTTTTGGGACAATTTCAGACAAAAAGAATCGGTGTTAGAATCGACAGTTGAAGGGGTTGTGAATGAAAAGTAGCTATTCTACAACCGATTCTTTGGAACAGAAAATTTTCCTGGGTAGTTACAAATGTGTCGAAAGCAGAAATAAGCAGATTGTTTTGCTAAATATTAGTAAAATAATGCTAATTTCAGCATCCTAAGTTGTTATTTTCTATAAGAAAAATTTAACTCTTATATTCTGTATATTTAACAGTTTTATATTTGCTATTCTTCTCTTACTAATATATATCAAAACTAATCTGGTAATTTTAGGAGTTTTTTCTTCAAGGTCATTTTTAACTAATTTTTATTATTTTTAACTAAATTTTTTCATACTTTTGCCTAGCCTTAATCGGGCCTAAATAAGAAAAAAGTTTCCTTTTACAATTCCCCAAGGAATTAAAAATTGTTTAACTGCACGTATCTTATATCGAACGACTTTCTTTAATTTTGCCTTAAGCTTTCAGAGAAATAGAAATTTTTATTCCAGTCGTCCATAAATTGATTGAATATTACCCAGGAAAATTTTTTACAATCGGTAGCCAACAACACCCATTCTACAACTGGTTCCACTGCAACCGATTCCATGGAATTGGTTCCGGAACCAGTTCCAGGGATCTCATATGGAAGGTATGACGGTCGTAGAATGAATTCTAGAACTAGTTCCAGAACTGATTCTAGGGCAACCGGTTCCACTTTGGAGCTATAGAAGTGGTTGCTTTTGGGACAATTTCAAACAAAAATAATCGGTGTTGGGATTGACAGCAGAAGGGGTTGTAGAGGAAAAGCAGCTATTGTGCAACCGATTCTTTGGAACAGAAAATTTTCCTGGGTAGCTATTGTACAACCGATTATTTGGAACAGAAAATTTTCCTGGGTAGTTAAGTCTATTTTAAAACGCCAATGTGAACTTTGAAATAAATTTTTCAATAATTTTAGACCTGCTGTCCTGGTCCAAGATTAGGTATTTTCCATCACAATCATGGATAGTGATGCAAAAAATAGCCATTTGGTGTGTTTTCAAAAGTCAATACTATAAATACGGATGATAAATTGGAAAATGAGTGTCTCTAAAAGGCGTAATTATTGTAATATTGATTTATTAGTTTAAGCAAGTATTATGTGTACTTTCTGCGAATTGACGGTATTAATAATTTTTTCTCTCCTGAAGAGCGGATGAAAATTCACATGGCTTGTCTGGCTGGAGCAGCGCCGATACATATGTTTTTATATCCCAGTGTAGAAACGGAAATGACATATCATTATTTTTTGGACTACCAGTAATGACACCCACTTACCTTCTACATTATTTTAAAACATATAATAATGAATTACTGATAATGACTTATTTTTATCATTATTTCAAATAGAAAATAATTTTCTAGATTTTTTTTTCAAATTTTTTGAAATCTATTTTTAGACTCAATATTTTTTAAACCCTGGTAAGGATATATGCATGTAGCCACATATTTTTTGATTTTTTGTATCTTGGCGAGTAAGCTTACTTGTGTGCAGCAGGTGAATTATGTTTTTATCTATTAAATATTACATGCCGATATAGCTCAGATGGTAGAGCTATTGACTGGCAATCTGTAGAGCCAGGTTCCATTCCCTCACCAGCAATTTTTATTAAAAAAAAAAAAATACAATAAAAAATATTTCTTTTAATATAATTTATTTTTTTGAAAATCTAATTTTAGACTCATTATTTTTGTCAGTACTGGTAAGCACATAAGTAACGATATATTTTTTGATTTTTCGTATGCTGGCGTATAACCATAACTCATTATTTTTCGCGACATCTCCATATAAAGGTAATAAGAAATGTAATAACAAAAGTAACTAGTTACCATTACCAAGTATGTAGTTACATAACCACATATCTGGTAATGATTTTCTACACTGGACAATTATTATGTGTACTCTCTGCGAATTGGCGGTATAAAATATATTTTTTTCTCTTGAAAAGCGGTTGAAAAAACACATGGCTTGTCTGGCTGGAGCAGCGCCGATACATACATATGTTTTTATATGTGAACATACATTCGTTGTTAAACATAATATACATTAGGGGGTTTCACCAATATATATTTTTTTGTTACAATTCTTAAATCGTAATATTAATGTTTATGATGCCAAAGAATTTTTTCATATTTTTTTAAGAAGCGTGATTGTTTTGTTTTAGTTTTTTTAATGAGTTTCTTTTTTTACTTCTTTTAATCTTTTTAGTACTCTTCCTAAAGTGACTAGACTAAGAACAGAATAAAATCAAGGAACTTATATAATATATTATATTTTACGCTCATTCATTGTCTATTTTTGAAATCATTGAGGATTGAATTTTGAAAATTCTGAATTTTTAAGGTTACTAAAGGTTACTAAACTAATAATTTGTACCACGAATTTTTTTTTTAGTTGGCTGGTACCCTTTAGTAGTAATTTTTCCGGTTTTATAATAATAAAGCACAAGAAAAACGAAATTTAAAAAATTTATATTTAATTTTCAAAGTTTTTTTTAACAAGATCCATTTTGTAAAAATTCTGAAAAAATTATCAAAAATATTTTGGGCCATAAACATTCAGAGTTGGAAAATAAAAAAAAAAATTTTTTTTGTTGTTGAAACGCCCTAATATACATACATACTTATTATTCTACTCAAGTAAGCCGAATCAATGGTAAGACAAAAAAATAAATAAATACTCTAGTAAATTAAATTAAATTTAACATTTATACAATTATACAATCTTTTATATGAATATCCAAGTTGTATATTGGAGATGTAATGGAATTTCTCTTATTCCCAAACAATAACTCCATTGGAAATAAATTCATTCATGCATAAAAAATATAAAAGAAAAAAAATAATTATACACTGTGTAGCAAAAGTAATAGTTCTAAATTAATTGCCTATTATTTGATATTCAGAATTATAAATATTCGATACATTCGAAAATTTAAATTGTTCACAGGATTAAGCAATATTTTCACTAATGGAATTTTATTTAAAATTTCGATAAAGATTAATATATTACCCAGTGTAGAAAAACATTACCAGATATGTGGTTATGTAACTCCTTTTATTATTACATTTCTTATTACCTTTATATGGCGATGCCGCGAAAAATAACGAGTTACACACCAGCATACGAAAAATAAAAAAAATATGTCATTACCTATGTGCTTACCAGTATTGACTAAAATAATGATTCTAAAAATAGATTTTCAAAAAAATGAGTTTTATAAAAAAAATATATTTTTTAATGTAAAAATTTTTTTTAATAAAATTTTCTCGTGCGGTAATCGAACCTGGGACTCCCGATTGCCAGTCAATAGCTCTACCATCTGAGCTATATCGACATGTAATGTTTGATAGATAAAAACATAATTGACTTGCTGCGCACAAGTCAGCTTACTCGCCAACATACAAAAAATCAAAATATATGGAGTCTAAAAATAGATTTCAAAAAAATTTACGAAAAATTCAGAACATTATTTTATTTTTGAAATAATAATAAAAATAAGTCATTATTGTTAATACATTATTTTTTGTTTTGAAATGAATTGAAATGATAATGAAAAAGGTAAGTATTTATTAGTAACTCATTAGTATATATGTTAAAATAATGCAGAAAGTAAGTAAATGTCATTACTGGTAGTCTAAAAAATAATGATATGTCATTACCTTTTCTACACTGGGTAGGTGTAAGAAATCTGTAAAGCAGGATTTAACGCTAGTTTTAAATTAATTAATATTTAAATTGTAGTTGATTGATAAGTCTCTCGTAAAAATAGAAACTTTTGGTAATTTTTACGGATATTTTACCCTTTTTACTTTTTTTACTTGCGAAGAGGCTGCCCTGCTGAGGCAGTGCATTGTGTTGATGTTGGTAAAATAGGTTATGTGAAGGATGAAAGAGGCAGTAGTGCTTGTAAATATTTCCCACAAAAAAAAAAAAATTGCTGGTCATGCATTATAAACTACTTCTTTCATTACAAACCACTTCTTTTATTGCTTTCTTAGAAGTAATTCTGAACAACTTAAATAAAATCACTTCCTTCATTACTTCCAACGAATCAGTTAGTATATTTTTATTCGTTTAATTCCGGACTGCATCCAAAAACTTTATTAAATATTGCTTCTAAAGCATAATTTTATAAAGAGGTCCTAAACTCAGAAAAGTTCTGCAGTTACTACATGCCAGTTATTTGTGTAGTATTGCCGTTGTAGTTATTTTAACTACAATTGCAGTTAATTTGCTTAGAGCCAAAATGTTCAATGATTTTGACAGTTATTTTTTTTAAACAAACCACTACATTGTAGTAACATTTATTTTATGCAGTTGTTTTAAATTTTGTTACAAATACTTCAGTTTTCAAGTGCGTATGTACGATGGAAACAAGTGTGTGTGTACGAAGCGCTTGTTTAGAAATTTTTAGTGAATGAATATGAGAAGAACAAGATTTCTCTTGTGCCTTCAGTTTTAGTCATAAAAAAAAAACGCTGAAGAGTGAAGACGCCTACGATAGTACGGAAAAAGACCAGCAGAAATTACTGCTGGCTTGGAAGCAGTTTTGTCAGGGAAAGTTGAGCAATTGCATTATTGATGATATCATGCCTGATTTTTGTTCGAGATAGCTTGCATGAAAGCACTTGTTTCGGGATCCGAAAAGGCATGAATTCACCGCTTTTAATTAGTGCTCCTGCTTTACTTTTAAATTGTCGATAATTCATGCCTTCTCGGAAGTGCATATTATAAAGCTTTTCAACTATTTAAAATCATGCCTTCTCAAAAGCACAATATTCCTGCACATTTTTCCGTGAAGAAAAAATGCCTCTTATTTTTTAGTAAAACCTCTAATTTACATTAAAATAACTTTTTGCCGCATTTTAAAAAATTTTGATTAAAGAACCGGAAAAATATTTAAGCAATCAAAATGTATTGCTCATTTCATCCCTTTTTGAAAAGCGCAGCAAAAAGCGATGTAAACAATTAATCAACTTAGGCCTTTTGTTTACGAAGCTATAAATTTTTAGAAGCGGTAAAAGTAGCAGTAAGGAAGCAGTCAACGTTTTTACTGCTTCCACATTTTTGCTGGGAAGTTATATATTTTATTAAATAAATAAAATAATTACATACATTTTTAATAATAATTTTATTAAATTAATAATTTTTAAGATAATTTTTGTTTATGTTATTTTAAGTACATTTGCAATTGTTTGTACAGTTTTATAATAATTTGCATGTATGTTTTTTTAATTGCTTTTGTAGTTATTTTTACTAATTGGGTCCTCCGTACCCTCTTCTACAAAGGTTTTTCGATGATGTTCCCTAGTGCGAACAGAAACATGAAAAACTTACTGGTAGAAAAATAATATTAAGACCGCATTTTTTTTAATAACATTTTAACTGGTTTTTATTATAATAAATAATAAAAGAAAACTGTTGATCTTTAAACTTGAATAATCTTTCTCGTATACTTTTTTTTATATATATGTCATTAAATTAAATAAATTGAATATTTTTTTAATTTTAAAATTTTTAAAATATATATTTTTTTAAAAATATATAAAACAAAAATTATGAAAAATCGCTTTGTGAAAATAGTGTGGAAAAAATACTAAATTGCAATGCAGCTTTTGCGCTTGTTTAATAAATACTTTTATTGAAGAGAATAAGACACACTATGTCAGTATGACAAAGTGGTATTTTAATGTCAGTCAACTTTCACATCAAAGAATATCTTAACGGTAGAGAGCTAGGCTAGCAATCTCGAGGTCTGAAATAAAAATAAAAAATTAAAATTTTTCAAATTTATTATTTTGTTTTCAAAGAAAACCAAACTTTTTTGTTCGAACTTTAATCACAAATTAGTGAGAGCAGATATTTTTCGGCCTCTAGTTTGATGTTTTTAAATTTTTAATTAAATAAAAACCGTGCGTATTAGTTTTCCAAAATTTTTTTCTTTCAAACAGAATAGATTCTCTATTTCGGAGGACGTTACTCCCCCACATCAATATCCGCTCAAGATCATAACCATAAAAGGTTTTGATTAAAGTTAGTTTGATTACTTATATGCAAAAGATCAGAGTTTATACTGATCCCCACTTTAAATAAATGAGAAGTCTGTACTCTCCGAAGTTTAAAGTAACCAAAACCTTAAATCAAATTATATACAACTAAATTCGGTTGAAGCAACTGAATTATGAGGTTTCAGCAACCGCATAAATTCGGCTGGAAAATAACTGATTGTCACAACGAAATTGTTTTGAGAGTGGAGGTTTAAATAACGGCCGGAAGCGTATTTATTGGTTTTGCCAATGCTTAAAATTTTAGTTTCCAGTGCTTTTCCGGTGATTTCTGAACAGCCGGTCCTTTTTTTAATGATGTTATTATTTTGGGAACGCAAAAACATTTTTTGGCACTACTTGTACCACCATCTGATTATTAAATAAAAATAAGGCAGGTATCGAACAAGAAATAACTTAAAATCAGAATTGTGGGAAAATAACAATTCTTTGATAATGAATTTATAGAAAAAAATTTAAGTGAAAATTAAGCTTTTTTGTTTTATGAATAATTTAAATTCCATATTCTTTATTCTTTTTAAGTCAATTAAGGTAAGTTGGTTTTATCTATTTAAACTTTGTTTATATTGTTTATTTATGCTTAAAAGTTTTTGTTATACATATTTTATTTTGTTCTATTTTATTATTGTTTTTTTTTCATCCCAAATTCTCTGTTTAAAACTGGTATGTAAACACTTTTTTCTTCTTCATGTTTCCAATTTTTTTCTATAGTTACTCTATTTTGCATAACTTTATTTTCCAACGCATTTTTTTTATATATAAATGCTAATGCAATCTTTAAGAGGATTTTTTTTTTATTTTTAATATATTTTTAATAAAACTTTCTTTTGTTGCAAGCTAAAAATTGTTATAAACTAAATATAACGGAAAAATCTAAATCTTAAGCTTTTCAGTTTAATATTAAAAAAAGGTCGCCGTTCAACAAAATTTGTTATTATTGTAAGTCTTAAATAGAAAGAAATTTAATGAGGCGTATGAGTGATATTAAAGATAGTTAATTATTACGTATACGCAGTGTAGATCAAGATTAGATTTCTCGTTGATAGCGTGCGAACAAAATTAGGATAATGGTTTCAGGCGTGGACGAGTATGTTAGTGCATTTAGACAGAGAAATTAATCTAATTAATTAAAGTTAATCAAACTTTTTACTTTTGTGTCTAAACGGGGTATTTAACGACAAAGGATGAAAAGTTGGACTAACTTTAATCAAGTGCATTAATTTCGCTGTATACACTCATAAAAAAAGCCCGCACAAATAGTTAAAAATTCTGCTTAAATAACAGTAAATAGTACCTGAATTTGCGCCAGCAGAAATTTCAATGATATTGAGAATCATGGTCTGCTAAATTTAGATGACCTAAATTTTAGGTAAAAAAGTTAGTTCAAATACAATAATTTATAAAAAATGTTGTTTAATGGAAATGAAAATTACTCAGTTGAAATCAGCACATGTTTTCTGGTAAATTTTAGTTGGTTATAAACAAGTAAAAAATTCAGTTAACATTCAAAAATTTAGAGAAATTTCTTTTAATAGAAATGAAAGTGGGTCAGTTGAAATCTGCAAAACATGCTGCTAAAATTACAATCACTTTTTGTTATTAATTGAATAAAAACAAATTAATGTAAATATAGTTAATTTTATTTTCGAATAAATTACATAATCTTAAAACACTATTTGCATTAAATATCACTTTTATTTTCTTGCCAATATGTGTGCCAGCGGAAGTTGTGTTATTTGGAGTAGAATTAAGATGAAAATGTTAAAGGGCTGAAATAAAAGAAAAACAATAACATATTTAATAGTGTTACCGTAAATAAATATAGTTTATATTATAAAACAAACCTCTATTATTTTATTTTTTTTAATACAATTTTAACTGCGAAATGTTAATGTTCAGTATACCTCCGTTTTCTTTTGCGCTCCTTTGCTGACTAACAGAAACAAGAGAAAACATGCTCTTATCATATTATTTTATTTACTAGAACTTTCTTAACAAGCGCCATATTATTTTTATTTGTATTGATAAGCGTCATCAATGATGACTCATCATACACATTAAAATACACTTACTAGAAATTTTCTAATTTGTATTGGTCGGCAAACTCACTAATACACACTTCACCATCAAGCACCATCAATCACTATACACTAGCGCCCCTACCGATTTCTTTTGAAGACACAAATATTAAAAAAGTTGCCCATAAATTTATCTATATTAGCTGATACATTGTCAAAATCATTTATAAAAAAATAGCTAAATATCAGGAGGAAAACTTAGTTCAAGTACAGCAGAAATATGTTTTTGTGGTGAAATTGGATAACTAACAACTTTAGCTAAACAACGGATTTAAACGAAAATAACAGGAAAAATTAGTTCAACTGAATTAGAATTCGTTTAACTGACTTTTGTGCTAACTTTTTTTTTATGAGTGTAGAGAAGCTATTAGGTTAAATTTAAGCTTTTAATATAAGACACAACGGAAGAGTTTTGAAATCCAAATAATTTGATCAATCACATTTTCTAGCTTTTTCTCATATTTATTTAATTTTAGGAGCAGACTAAATTAAGTTTTTCATAAAATTTGGAAAATAAAAGTCTCAGTTGAAACCATAAATATTGAGTTTTTATTTATTTAAAGACTTTTTTAATTATCGTGCACCCAAGAATATGTAAAATCCAACATTTTATATCTAACAAATTAAAAAAATCTGGAACAATTGCACCATTTAAGCATTTTTTCATTAAATTTTCAGAAACTGATGTACAAATAAAATACAAAATAAACTAAACAAAACAGTGGTGTTGATTTAATCAAAACGTTAGCGTCATTCGAATACTTTCAGTATTCGTACTATTAAATTCTCTTTAAAATATTAGCTTTCCACTATTACTTTTTCGTTATGTATAAACATTTTTTTTTTATCATGTTTTGATTTATTAAAAATTATTTTTATTAACTCCACAATTTCTTTGAGCTTAACGTTTGTGTTTTATAAATAAAAAGTTTTTTTTCCTGAAGATGCTACACAATGGAGTAGCGAAATATCGAAAATAAAAAACATTGGAAGATGACAAAGCAAATTGTGGAAAATTTTCTGTTGTTGTTTTTGTTTTTTCTTTGATATTTTAAATGTTTAATAACGCTTCTAGACGGGAACGGGGTTTTTCACAAAGGTTGAAAGCTCTCTGTCTGCTATCCACTTGGGGGTAGCAAGAAGCGACTCCTTTGTCTGAAATTCTCAAGCAACTCACGACTTCCGGTCTCTGACCAAGTGTTCCCTGGTAATGTATTTCAGGCAACCGTCTGAATACAGCCAATGTGAGAAGGCGTACAGTTTTGAGTAACCTGAATGGCATGCTAACACCGATGCGTCTCAGGAAGTAGGTGACAACTGAAAACAACTAGTCGCTGAAGCTCAGCTGTATTTAAGCCGTCTAACGGCTCACCGGCCTAGAGGTGTGTTGGCAGCCCCAATACTAGGATCGGAGGCTTTGGCCCAATCAGTCAATCTTCCTAAACATGAAATGATTACAGAAACGTTAACAAATTTAAATAACAATCCCCCCACGATGACGACTTTTGGCTTTAAACAACGGTTGACGCCCTATGTTCTTCGTGAACTTTTTATTTAAGTGTTATGTGTAATCTCTTTTTTTACTACGTAATTTAAATAAATAAAGGACATATATATATATATAGACGAGAACAAGAAATTCTCATTGAGTTTGTAATTTAACTTAACAAATATTTCCAGAAATTCTAAAAACGTCGTCCCCTGACGATTTCCTTAGGCAAGAATGAAATCCGGATAGGGACATGCCTACAACGGATTATTTTTTACAATTTGTTAAATACTTTTGGGATTTTAGCATATTTAATTCCTTTAATGCAATTAATGTATATCCCGATAAAATAAAATTTAAAAAAACTATTTATTTATAAAAACCGAACCTTAAGCTCAAGGAAATTGTGGAGTTAAAAATTAAAAAGAAGGTTAAATAAACGACAAGAATTATTTTTATTGATACAATCTTCAAAACGATATTATTCACCTACGATTAACGAGCCAATCGTCTACTAACTTTATGAATCACTAACAATTTATTTGAAAGTGGAAACACATTATATCGTCCCCTTAGTATTAAAATAGCCTATAAATTTTTTGATGTTTTGAGAAAATGAATTTCAAACTTTTTGTCGAAAGTAGCTCTCACTCAAATCTCGTTATGTCTGTAAATATTTATTATTTTCGACGTTTTTTTTTAAGACTGTTTAAAAATGAGTCTATTTTGTTAACTGATCAATTTTTATTATTGTAATCATCCTTTTAATGAACAAAAAAGTGGTGTAAACTGCAAATACATCAGATAAGCTATTTTATTTTTTAATGTTTTCTATCAAGTTTCTGATACGTTATTTTATTTTGTATGGTATACACTATTTTATTCAAGAAATACACCAGAATAATTATTAATTTAATATGAATTTTTATTAGTATAAAATTATGTTTTAATTACAGTCAGATCGTAAATTATTAGCATGGTCTTTAATTATTGTCGTCTGCGTCCTCTTCTTCGAATCTGTCTGGTTCATCTAAACAATCGCGATTATTCCCTCCTTGTAAATTCAAAAAAAATGTCTGTGAGCCGGGAGGAATTACATTTTTTTTGCATAAATCTTTGAGATCCTTCAGTTTTGTGTCAGAAATTGGTAGTTCTTTTTTATATTTGTGAGTTAATGTAAAATTTGTGACCCCTTTCTTTTTCATTCTCGAGCCATCTATATCAATCACTTTGAAGTCTTCGTTCCATTGTTCCTTGTATAACAATTGTCTCTTTTCACTTTTTATTACTTGGAGAACCTTGATTTTAAGCCAATTTACCGATTCATTGTTGACATTTTTCTTCAAGTTATGGTTCAATTTTGAGAACGCCGTTTTGAGATCAATAATATCACTGTAGTTAAGCCTTTCTACAGCGTACGGATTTTTTCGTCTTGCCAGTCTAAGTATAGTTGGCCATTCTTCTGGTGAATATACACAAATATTTCTCTTAGTTCGTTCTATAGCCGAATGCATGGAATCTGCTTCCATTTGTGTGTGTCCACTTTGAAGATATTTAATCGTTATTGAATTAAAATGCAATGAATGATTTATATGAAGCAATAATGTGCCAATTAATCTGTTTCTATTCTGTCCTCCACAGCAGTCTGAATACAGAATAACATCCGTTACTGATTCGGGTAAATTGTTCAGCATTTTTAATAAAGTGGTTCCAATTTCCTCTGACCCACGCTTACCATGGTTTTCATCCCACAGGAAACAATATCCAGCTCCATTAGCTAAATCGTAAAATGTGTTGTTGTATGTGGCGAACTTCCGACTGTAATACAAGGTGCTTACATTGCTACATGGTGTCAATAGCACTGATTGTAAGTCAAAAGTAAATACTTTTATATTGCTGTTATTTTTAGATAACTCCTTGTCAGCATGTTTGTGGAGTATTGCTTGGGCTTTATTTGCTAAGTGTTCATCATATGATTTCTGTATTGAAGCCTTGTCCTCTGTATTTTTGAACGTTTCGCATGTTAAGCATGTGTCCTTTTTTGGATGATGGAATGAATAATTGTAATTATTACAAAATATGTGGCGATACATATGTTCTTTAACTGAGAGATCTGGGTGGCGTTCTTTAAATAAGTTATACATTTTTGTAATTGTTAGGTCTGAGCTCAGATAAAGGCGTTGGGACTTTGCTCGAGTATAGTGACTTTCTACTGCTGGAAATGACTCTATGTGTTCTTTAATAAGAGTTGCTATCTCCGCGTCTACTTTTCTTTGCATTCCGTGTTTACCCCTCATGTCAACAAATTGGCTTTGATTTTTTTTTTTGGCTAATACAGATATCGCGCAGTCTGACACGTGTAAAGTATTTAAAAAGAACTTTTTACAGACCTGTTTGTCATTTAGAAAGTATTTTAGAGTGTTCGACCGCCGTGATTCTCTCGTTAATGTCCTCTTGCACTTCTCCACTTTTATGTTATTACTAAGGAATAGACGTTGCTTGCAGTAATCGCCCAAACTCCAATAGTCTGCATTGATTTTCTTACGATCTTCTTCAGAGAAGTGTTCTGGACATTTGTGATGACAGCTGCAATTAGCGGGCTTCGGTAAACGTTCCTTAATTACTTTACCACTCTTTGTAACATAAGCCTTTCCTTGACTCCTGTCACTCTTTCTTTTGTTCTGCATCCAAAGCTGGCTCTTACGCTATTGAATAAAACAAATCCATAATTGCAGGAGACATCTTCTTAAATTACCTTTTAATTAACTCACCTTTCTTTTTCGTGTTACTGTCAGTTCCAAATTTTCATCATTGCTTTCTTCTGCGACTTCGCAGAGCACTTCATGTTGCTTTACCGAAGATTCATGTTGCTTTACCGAAGATTTTTCAATTTCCTCTTCATCCGTTTCTGGAATATAATAATCCGACGATCCTGCTGAAAAGTCTTCTCCATCCTCTTCGTCAGTTTGCGATATATTTGAATCCAATGGTTCCACAGATAATCCAACAGAGTTTGGAGCAAGTTTGACACATAGGGCTCCTGTTAATTCCATCGCAAATTCTGTTGACAATTAATATACATTAATATTCCTTCCTGCAATTTAAGTTAGCAGATACTCACCAGAGCTTGATAAATCCATGATTAAATAAATGAATGATTGGGAACGAATGAACGACTAAATGATTATGAACGAGCGAATTTCAACAACGAACTGAAATCCTAAATTGTACAAATTATTTCTATTGCATTTACATACATGATAAAACAACGTAAGCATTGCATAGCCTACTTTTGTTTTTTGTTATTTTTAAAACACATGTTAATTGTTCTGACAATATAACGGCCTATAAGATTCATACAAATGAACAAATTGAAAATATTTGTTGAACAACAACGTATATCATTATACGTCATTTTAGGTGTTTGTGTCATGATAAAATTGATTTTTTTCCTAAAAGTTAAAATAGAGTATGTGAGTGTACATTACTATTATATTGAATAAACAGAAAATTTACTTTATGTAAAATAGCGTATATGCGTTTACATGATTTTTGAGGAAAATAATTTAATACAAATTTATACTATATTTTTTTGACTGACGTTTTGACACACTTTGTGGAACTAGAATTTGACAAAATTTTGACCACATATAAAATCGACGATGGAGAATCCAAAAATTCAATAAAAAAATAATAGCCTATGAGCACATAGGCTATTGTTATACTAAGGGGACGATATAAAATCGACGATGGAGAATCCAAAAATTCAATAAAAAAATAATAGCCTATGAGCACATAGGCTATTGTTATACTAAGGGGACGATATAAGGGTGTTGCTAGAATAAAACGATAAATTAACAAACTGCTATTTAACGATTATGCACAACATTTTTTAATAATCGTTTAATAAGGAAAATTAATACATTAACAATTGTATATCTTAACGCAAAATTAAGAAAAGTTTATGCATTAGAGCCAAAATTAGTTATCATCTTAAAATTATTATCATTAATTAAAAAAATAATAACTAAAAACAATTTCAATACAATTAATATCAATGCAATGCTTATGAAGCGGCCCTATGCTCCTTGCAGGAGTAAAAGGAACGAATATATATAATGCTTATGAAAACATCAACAAATTAGTCCGTTCAATTAATAAGGCCCATATATATTTAGTTTAAACTAATTTAAATTTAAATTCATTTCATAAACTTATTATATGGTTTTAAAATTGTTGTATATAAGAATTTAATTTTTAAAATTTTAAGACAGTCGTAAATCTTCGATTTCCAGTTTTTACATAAGTACTTTTTTAGCATAGTTTATCGAAATTGTAAACCAAAGATGTAAGATAGAAAGATACATATGATTGATTTACTTTAGCTTATATTTGGCACTTAAGCAATATTTTATATTAAGGAATTTAATGCATAGAAAAATCTACACCAATATGGCTTGTATTCTTTTTTGTAAGATAAACAAATAATACAAATAATCGTATTGAATTCACATATAATACTTATGCATTTAAATAAAGATATTTGGGGTAAAACAGAGTTGGGAAATTTTGCGGCCAGAACCAGTTGTCATAGTTTTTACTTATAAAAATTTATCTATCAATTTAACTTATCCTTAGAATTTACAGTGAAACAATTATAAATTATTTCTATAACAACCTGAGTCTTGCATTGAACTTTTCAGTATTTGTTTACTTAAATGGTTTAAGAAATGATAAAACTGAATTGGTGAAATACTGACCAGTAAATTTGAAGGATACTTTATATCATGTTCCATTTAAGTAAACTCTTACCAATATTAATGTATTTGAATTGTACATTAAGGTAAAAACGTTTGTAATATGTACACCTAGTATATCATTAGATGATAAAAGACCTGTTAGGTAAATATAAACTCACAAACACGTACTCAAACAAATTCGTATAACTAGAAATTTATGCAAATACAAAATGACTTGAAGTTACACATCTAGTGCGTAGGAATACAAGAATGTATTTGTATTTGCTTATATGTAAGTGTAAGATTGAATGTGTGCAAAATGTATGTATGTTTATTAGGGCGGGTCGATTTAATAATCGCCCATGGCTCAGTGAAAATCGTATTCTAGGGATCAAAATAAGAAACTTTGCCGAAGGAACCATACCTCTAAGACGAATTCTACTACCCCTAACTGTTGACTTTTGTCCCGTAGGGTCAAGTTTTGAAAAATCCCACTTTGACCCATTTAGAGTGCCCCAATCGAGTCCAAATGTATGACCGACCCCCACTAACTTTGGAGGGCCGATCCACCCATGCCAGTGGCACACCCCCTGGAACTCCCCTGGGGGGTTCCCCATACAAACATTTTAAAAAATCACCATTTTTGGCACTTTATTTTATTATTTTTTATTTATTTTATTTATTTTTATTATTTTATTTATTTTTTCTCTTTAGAAATTTATTTAGTCAGAACATATGTAAATGAAAAAATTAATTTAACTTAGTAATAGAAAAGAAAATAAAAAAACTTACTGTTTGAAGTCTTTTTTGCTTTCAAGTCTGGGCATTTTTTCTTTTCTATTACTAAGTTAAATTAATTTTTTTATTTACATATGTTCTCACTAAATAAATTTCTAAGGAGAAAAAATAAATAAAATAATAAAAATAAATAAAATAAATAAAAAATAATAAAATAAAGTGCCAAAAATGGTGATTTTTTAAAATGTTTGTATGGGGAACCCCCCAGGGGAGTTCCAGGGGGTGTACCACTGGCATGGGTGGATCGGCCCTCCAAAGTTAGTGGGGGTCGGTCATACATTTGGACTCGATTGGGGCACTCTAAATGGGTCAAAGTGGGATTTTTCAAAACTTGACCCTACGGGACAAAAGTCAACAGTTAGGGGTAGTAGAATTCGTTTTAGAGGTATGGTTCCTTCGGCAAAGTTTCTTATTTTGATCCCTAGAATACGATTTTCTCTGAGCCATGGGCGATTTTTTTGCCTCCCCACAAATCGACCCAGCCTAATGTTTATGATTAGGATTCAATATGTCTTTCAGTTTGTATAAGATGACTAAATGAATCTGATTTGTAGTTGTTGGTAACTATTCAATTCAATAGTCAAGGTATCAGTTTTGATGTAGAACAAATAATAAGATGAATATTTTTTTTTTGCTACCTCTAGCAGCCTTTACTTCAAGAGTTCTATACGAAGGTGGACAAACAAAAGGAACAAAATATCTTTTTATTTTAAACACAATGAATTGCCCTCAATGATTTTGCTGTAATTTCCGGTTTACATATTTATAAGTATACATATTAGGATGTCCCTTAAAATAACGATTTGCCGATTTTCGTTCATTATTCGAAATTACCCCAAATAGAAGAAATAATTTTTTTTTTTTTTGGAAAACATTAAAGTTGGACGAGAGTGGCCCATTTTGTAAAAAAAAGTGTATTAATATTAAAAATTCCCAAAATTCGAAATTTTGAAAAAAAAAAAATATTTTTTATTTTATTTGTTCATATAATGTAGTCAAAATGATTCAGATATGGAATTTTGACTTCATCGGATATCACTAACCCACTTTAGCCTGGAATCCAAAATGACCCACGAATATGATAAAAATGCTAAAACGTGTTTTTTTTAAAATTAATTTTAAAGATTTTTTAAAATGCCTAATTTGGAGATGTCGATTGTTATTTGTACCACATAATAGTTGATATTAAAGAAAAAAATAAATTGGAAAGGTGATAATTCGAGTTTGTGTTCGAAGTGACTGCTTTCCAGGACATTTCACAAAAATTGTTCATTTTGTCAAAAATTTAACAAAATTTTAAAATTTTCATCAAAGTTTACACAGTTTTCGGGAAAGTATCACTTAAATTTGGTAAGATTATAATTATCTTTACATTTGTTTAAAAATTTGTTAACCCTTAGTGGCCTGGGGTCAGAAAAGACCCATGAAACTTAATATTAATTATGACTACGAGATTGTAAAGCCTTTAAATTTTACAACTGTATAAAAATAATTATTTTATGTTACATGATTCATGTAGGGTTAATTTTTACACTTTTGGCCAAAAACGATCCACTAGGAAATTTACAGGATAACACCTTTCATAATTTTCGAAAAATATCACTACAAATGGATAAAAAAATCTTTTTCCACTTGATAAAAATTATTATTTTGTGTAACTTCAACCATATAGGGTTAATGTTTTCACTTTTCACCAAAAACTACCCACTAGAAAATTTACAGAATAACATCTATCAGACTTTTATTAAATTGAAATATCCAAGCAATTTTGTATAGTCCCAATCTTATTTTTAAGGGTTAAAAAGGTGGGGTCAAATGTGTCCGTATGTTAATAGCAATTTTAGATTCTAATTAAAAACTTTGTTTATTATGCATTTATTGCTTTCTATTTGGAAAGACGTTATTCTGTAAAACTCCAAGGGGGTATTTTTTGCCCAAAAGTGAAAACATTAACCCTATGTGGCTAAAGTTACACAAAATATTAATTTTTATGAAAAAAAAGATTTTTTTGATTCATTTGTAGTGATATTTTTTCGAAAATTATGAAAGATGTTATTCTGTAAATTTCCTAGTGGGTCGTTTTTGGCCGAAAGTGTAAAAATTAAGACTACATGGATCATTTTCCATAAAATAATTATTTTTACCTAGTTAAGATTTTTTTGTCAAATTTAAAGGCTTTACAATATCGTAGTCATAATTAATAATAAGTTTCATGGGTCTTTTCTGACCCCAGGCCACTAAGCGTTAACGATTTTTTAAAAAAATGTAATGATAATTATAGTCTTGACAAATTTAAGTGATACTTTTGCGAAAACTATGTAAACTTTGATGAAAACTTTAAAAATTTTTAAATTTTTGACAAAATGAGCAATTTTTGTAAAATGTCCTGGAAAGCAGTCGCTTCAAACACAAACTCGAATTATCATTTTTCCAATTTATTTTTTTTTCTTTAATATCAACTATTATGTGGTACAAATAGCAATTGACATCACGAATATAGGCATTTAAAAAAAAATCTTTAATATTAATTTAAAAAAATCACGTTTTTGCATTTTTATCAAATTCGTGGGTCATTTTGGATTCCAGGCTAAAGTGGGTTAATGATATCCGATGAAGTCAAAATTCCATATCTGAATCATTTTGACTATATTAAATGAATAAATGAAATAAAAGATAATTTTTTCCAAAATTTCGAATTTTAGGAATTTTTAACAATAATACACTTTTTTTTTCCAAAATGGGCCATTTTCGTTCAACTTTCGGCACGGGTTAACGTTTTCGCAAAAAAAAAAATAATTTTTTCCATTTGCTACCATTTTCATAAAAACTGGGGGTCTAATGACGAATCTATTTTTTAAGGGACACCCTAATACATATGTATCTATATACAATATGGTATGAATTACTATAAGGCAGGATCATTTTCAATAAGGAGAAATTTTGCAAAGTATATTGTTTTTAGTATTATTTTAGAAAATAAGCAACTTTCAATAGAGTTCTGTTAGCCGTATAATTATGATTATTTTTAAATCATACTGGAATTACATGAAGGGGTAAGAGCTCATTTTATTATATAGTGTATACTAGTTATAGCATTAATCAAATTAGAAATACTTATTTGTTACGTCTCTGCTATTTGAGCTTCAAGTAATTTATCATGATGAGGTAAACTTATAATTCATGAAAATATTTGTAAAAGAATATCTATCCTAATTTTTGTATTGGTTTTCGGTTATATGATATACCTACACTCAAAAAAATAAGTTAGTAGAAAAATTAGTAAAACGTCTTGTATATCAAGTGTACTAGTTTTCAGCAATTTTTTTGCTGAAATTCCGTTTTCAGCAAAAATTTTAGTTATATTTCTTTAGCACTAAACTAATTTTGAACTAATGTTTTATTAATTTATTTTGCTACAAAAATTGTGCTGATAACAGCATTCATAGCTCATAACAACATTCATAGATGTCGCAGCTTGTCTGGAAACGGAAATGACAAAAAAAGGAAAACAACTCTACACATATTCTATATTTAAATTTTCAGCAAATAAATTAACTAAAGTAAAATTTCGCTACAAGTTTTTTGAGTTTTTTTCAGTCTACTAATATTCAGCAAAAAGTTTAGTGATTTTAGCAAGGATTTTTTTCATTTGCAGTCGACTAAGTGTTAGCAAAACTTTTGCTGAAGATTACTATTTTTTTGGTAAAAATCAGCTCGCTGAATTTCAGCAAACCTTTTGCTGAAATTACCAACTTTTTTGCAAGCACGCTCCTGACTAAAGATTTGCTGACACAGCAACATTTTTTGCTGACTTTACTGACTTTTTTTTTTTTGAGTGTACATAGTAAGTGTGTGATTTTTGAATGAGTAAGCATAAAAATATCGAATTAAAATTTGAATAATTTGTGGTTTATGGTTGATGAATATTAAGTAGTAAATGATTTTTCGTATTTTATTTTCACATTTGATAATACAATTAATTTCAATTGAAGGGTTTTCTTTGTGAACAAAATACTATATTCATTGAAATATTCCATTTTTTCTTCTTACTTTACTTTTTCAAACAATCCTTCTTACTTACCCGGTACTATAATTGTGTCATTTTTCATCCAATAGTTTATTGATTTTGGAAATGCTTCAGACTGGCATTCAAGTGTTATATTTTGTCCAACTGCTGCACCAACTAATTGATTTTGTATCCAAATCATGGGTGGAACTATAGGGCAAAAGAAAACAAGTGTAAAATATTAGCAGTAAATAACAAAAAAAAAAAAAAAACACTTTATAAAACAAATAAATTGCATTTTGAGGTTTCTAAAGCATTAAGCGAAAAGACTTATAAGGAGTTACAAATAAAAAAAACTTTATTTTTTTATAACAGCCAACAACAAAAAGCAATTAAAAACAATAAATCTCATAAGGGAATTAAACAAAAATTATTTATTCCCCATACTGAAAGTATGCCATGGTTCTGGGTTAAAAAATAGTTAATAAAAGTATGCAATAGTTTTTTTTTTTTTTTGGAGACAAAAAACTATAAACTTTTGGCTAGTTTTAATTAGAGAAAATATTTTTTAATTGTGCTATATATGACGTTTAAAAGCTAGCACTTCTTAAAGTATGCTACGGGTCATGGTGTCATAAAACAATTTTTATACACTCGAATTAATAAGTCTGTTGACTGAACAGAAAAATTTGTTACTTTAATTTTTTACCAAAAACCAATCGTAGTCATTATACGATAGCCAAAAGTCGTCAACTGTTTTTTGGAATTATTTTATTTCTTTTTTGTTTTTGGACGATTCATTAGCAATTTAAAATCAGGAGCGTAGGTTGCCTTCTTTCCCTAGTTTGATGATAGGGTAGCTATCTAAGCATCCAAAGGGGCTGCATCGGAACAAAGGGGCTGAGACGCACATTGGCCATTCAGGATTTATTGATACTCCTTATGATTACACCACTTAAGATAGGTCTTATTAGCGAAAACAGGAAACACCAAGTCCGCTCCGCACAGTGGGTGAGGTTGACATGTGAAAAAGTATTGGTTTTGTGTACGAATAGAAAGTAAAGCGCATAATTGTATTCGCTTCGTTTTCCAAGCTGGTTCCCTCTAGCACATAACCAGTATTCATTAAAATCTGCGTGCTATGCCACTGTATAGTTTTCTTATAAAACGACACTCAATTAAGTTTCAAAACATCTGTAAAATCTACGTCTTTATATTTCTTTCACTAATTTAAAAATGATTATTATTTTTGATTTTATAGAAAAAAAATAATTTTAAAATCATTGAAATTTAAATTCTTTATTGCATATTTAGGCAAACTGCCTGTTTCTTTCCTTATGCCTTTATTATAGAATTAAATAATTGCATACTTTTAGGCTTATTCTAATACAAAGTGCCATAAATCCATAGAAAAAAAATCATTTAAGGGGGGACATTACATTGGCCGTTTTTTGAAATCGACTTTTTTTTATAATTTTGTATTTTAGTATATATTCTTAAGATTCTAAGAAAAAAAATTTCATGTAAAAATTCCTACGGGTTCAAAAGTTAAGCCGGATTAGTGAGAGCGAATTTATAATTTTACGTACGGCAACTGGTATATACACAAACTTTGAACGCGTTTATCTCGAAACCATGTTTTCGTACTGGTTGCGGCACTAGCCGGTTAATTTTTTGACGATTTTTTTTATTTTTTATTTTTTTCGATTTTTTATGAATTTTTAAAGTTAATATTTTTTTTCGAAAAAACACACTTTCAAATTTGGAACATCACCAAAAATTAAAAAAAAGCTCGTGTCATACGATAACCAATTTTGTTAGGATTTAAAAAAGTCATTTTTTTCCAGATTGGACAATTTTTGCGACTCCCAGCGCTGCAACCACGAGGCCTCGTTTTTTCTCTGCCGCCAGTTTGGAGCTCTATAAAACCATGTTGGAGTGAAAAATATATTTTTTTGAATTTTTTTTTCTTGTAATTTGTTCAATTCTCTATAATAATAAAATGTTTGTTTTTGACTGAGTTATGTATTTTTAAAAAAAGGTCTGTTTTCTCTGCCGCGAATATCATGTCCCTCCTTAAAATTCAAAACCTTAATGCACACTTTAAGGCTAATTTAAATTTGTTTAAAAGTTTTGCCTACTTTAAGGCACGTAATAAAATTTTTCCAACATATTGCATAATTTTAGGTGTTTCCAAAATATTTTCTTTTTAATATAATAAATTTCATTTATACGTTTTACAAAAATAAAACTACTTACAATGTATAATCAGCATAACCCTTTTACTAACAGTTGGTGGTATACCATTCGATGCAATACAGAGATAAGCACCCATATTTAAACGATTCACTTTGGCAATGGTTAAAAATGAACCATTATAACTGATGACTGTAAAAAAGTAAATCCGGAAAAAGAGAATATATATGAAAAAATATAGTAGAGTATAAAAATTTGCAGCAGTAAAGAATGTAAATTATTTGAGCAATAGTTATTTGAACATTTGGTGGGCATTTATTATTTAGATCTTCTTTTGAAATTCTAGTATTATACACAATATTTCGGTTAATATTCAGATCTAAATGTCTGGCGCCTTTGTGAACCAACATCTGTTCATATGATTGAAAAATGTTCAACTGTAAAATACTTTTTCCAAATATATATATATATATATATATATATATATTTGTTGTTGTTATTCCCAGAATATTGATTACAAATTGAACTTTTATGTTTGAATACAATTAAAATTTGAAAATAGTTTTTCACTATTATATTTTTAAATACAGAAAATCATGAATTTTATGAAATTGTTTTTTTAAGTTTTATTTTCTTTCACTTCCACATAGTATTTATTTACTATTGTTTTTATTACCTTCAGTACCATTTGGTATGGGTATCGGTTCACCACCCTCTCTACGCCATGTTATTGTTGGTGTTGGTGAACCAGTTGCTGCACATTTTAATGTGACATTAGAACCTTCACGTACTACCATATCCGTACTGGTTGGATAATCTAAAATATCCGGTGGCACTAAAAATAACACACAAAAAGTAATTTAATTGTTATTGATGTTTTTGCAATAGTTACAACAACTACAATGGTTAAAGTATACAAATACATATAGCTAATCGAGAATGTAGTAGTAGTGTTTTCAATAACACATAATCGTTTTAAACATATGGCAACAGTTGTTAGATGAAGTCGTTAAAAACAACAAACGGCAAACAATAAAAAACATCACGCAACAACATTTGTAAAGAGCAAATTCTCGTACCAACAAAAAAAATAAAAGGAAATTAAATTTTATTCCCTTAAAGTTGTTAAAAGAAAATATGTATTGAAGAATTAAATGGCGATACGTGCATTAACTAAAAATTAAAAACAAAAATTGTTGGTTATTTAAAAATCTAATTTATTTTGGCCTAAACGCTCCATTTTATTACCAATGTCTTGTGTTACTGCCCTGCGGGAAAATAGGGGTCAATTGCAGTGGGTTTACCTGACCGATTAAAATAAGATCGATGTGAAAAAATTTATCTTGTGACCTGTCTCGTGACCGGTGAAAACATAATCGAAAACATGATCAGAAAATAGGAAATATTTGGAAGCACCTATCCGGTGACCTGTCCCATGACCAAATAAAACAAGACTTGTTTCAAAGTAACTGTCCTTTGACTGCTGAAAATATGGACAGGTGAAAATGTGACTGAACCAGGACATTCAATTGGTTAAAATATTAGAATTTTTAAATTGAAGTAAATTTCTTTTCAATTTTCCTACTCACAACATTTTATCGTTAAAAACAACTTAAAATACATAATAAATTAATTGAAAACACAACTAAAAATAGGACTACTGATTTGTCATTATATTCAAACCATTTTGCTATCTATTTTCAAACATTGTTTAAAAAATCCATAAAAGAAATAAAAATAATTGAAAATTCTGTTAAAACAATCTTCAATTTTTAACTGACAAAATGGTAAAAAAAAACCATTTTGACCACATATTTCATATTTGCTTTTTTTTCGAATTTTCAAAACACTACACACACAACACACACGTTCATATTTTTTATTAGCTATGTTAGTGTGTATGAGTAAAGAATTTTTTGTATTTTGAATTGAAATAATTTTGTCTATAAACAAACTATTTTAACAAAAAAGAAAACAAAATTGTTTTAGTTTTTTGTTCTAAAACAGAAAACAACGAGCTTATTTCAATTATTTTTTCTAAAAATAGAAAACTAAAAATAGAACACTTGACTAAAAATATCAACTCCTACAGACGATACGTATTTTTTTGTAGTTTGTTTTTTTATTGACTTATAAAAAAAGTTAAACAATATGTTTCCATGTATTTTCATTGATTCTTTAATTGAAAACAAACTTTAACTACTACTTTTCAAATAAACCTCAATTGGTTATGGAAAATATATTGTGAGTGAAGCTTTAGTCCCAAAATATGAAAAAAAATTTACATTTCTAATATAAAGAAAATTCTTATTTTAATAAGAATACATTTTTTTTATTCATTCCCGACTCAAAATCGTCATATATGGCTCCATACAGGTTTAATGTATGTTGGTGCATTCTCATAAACATGCATGCATGTTTACACATGGATACAAACATCGCCATACATGCATATTAGAATGTCCCTTAAAATTTAGTTTTATTGTAAATGGTCCCAAATGGAAGAAATCGATTTTTTTTTTTTGGAAAACGAAAATTATTATTTTGAGTAACTTGATCCATATAGGGTTAATTTTCTCACTATTCACAAAAAAAAGACCCACTAGGAAATTTACAGAATAACATTTATCAGATTTTTATTAAATTGGGATATGCGATAGAGGGTACAAAACTAACGAACAAGCGCAATTCTCTATAGCTCCAATCTTATTTTTAAGGGTTAAAAAGTTGGGGTCAAAAGTGTCTGTATGTTAATAGCAATTTTAGTTTTGTAATCGTGTTAGTCGTGTTAGATTCTAATTAAAAGGTTTTGTTTTTTATGTATTTATTGCTTTCTATTTAGAAAGGCATTATACTGAAAATTTCAAAGAGGGCTTTTTTTTGCCCAAAAGTGAAAAACTTAACCCCATCTGGATGAAGTTACACAAAATAATAAATAATATCAAGTGGAAAAAAGATTTGTTTGATCTATTTGAAGTAATATTTTTCCGAAAATTATAAAAGGTGTTATTCTGCAAATTTCCTAGAGGCTCTTTTTGGAAAAAGTGTAAAAATTAACCCTATATGGATTATGTTACATAAAATAATTGTTTTTATCAATGGAATTTTTTTATCGCATATCCAATTTAATAAAAATCTGAAAAATATTATTTTGTAAATTTTCTAGTGGGTCTTTTTGTGCGAAAAGTGAGAACATAAAACCTATATGGATCAAGTTACTAAAAATAATAATTTTTATCAAGTGGAAAAAAAAATTTTTTTTTTCATTTAAAGTGATATTTTTTCGGAAATTATGAAAGGTGTTATTCTGTAAATTTTCTTGTGGGGCGTTTTTGGCGAAAAGTATAAAAATTATTCCCATATGGATCGTGTTACATAAAATAATTCTTTTTATCCAGTCGAGATTTTGTTTTTTTATCAATTGAATGTCTTTACAATTTCGTAGTCATAATTAATATTAAGTTTCACGGATCTTTTCTGACCCCAGGACGCTAACGGTTAAATATTTTTTAAACAAATGTAAAGATGATTATAGTCTAACCAAATTTAAGTGATGTTTTTCCGAAAACTGTGTAACATTTGATTAAAACATTAAAATTTGTTAAATTTTTGACAAAATAAGTAATTTTTGTAAAATGTCCTGGAAAGCAGTCGCTTTCGAATTATCATTTTTCCAATTTATTTTTTTTTTCTTTAATATCAACTATTACGTGGTACAAATAGCAATTGACATCTCCAAATTTGGCACTTTAAAAAAATCTTTAAAATTAATTTAAAAAAACACGTTTTTGCATTTTTATCAAATTCATGGGTCATTTTGGATTCCAGGCAAAAGTGGGTTAATGATATCTGATGAAGTCAAAATTCCATGTCTGACTCATTTTGAGTATAATAAATGAAACAAAATACAAAATTTTTCAAAATTTTGAGTTTTGGGAATTTTTAATAAACTTGGCACCCGTTAACGTTTTCCAAAAAAAGTCGATTTTGTTAATTTGGGACCATTTATAAAAAAATTGGGTGATATGCGTATCTAAAATCGACCCAACACTTTATAAGGGACACCCTAATATACATATATATATTTTCATTCGCACCACATAACTTTTAGAACTAGTGCTACCATAATACTAACAAAAATGGCGATTACGAAAAAAATTATTCTCCGTACAAAAAAATGCCACTCTAATATACGTTCTGGAAGTTAGCTATCATTTTAAGTGGCTTTAAGAATTATAGTAAACTCCTTCGTTTTATTTTATATACATTTTTTTAACTTCAGATTTCCAGCGACAAAGTTCTTATAAAATACTAATCAATAGAAATAATTTGAAAATAAATACCAGTATACCAAATTAACAAGGTCGTTAAGTAAGAAACTTGTTAAACATTTTAAGTTAATTTCATTAATTGGTTGGTATTATATTTTTTTATTACCTTGTTTCTGTGTTTTTAATACTAATAGTTAAATTTTAAAATGTCTTCAATTTTAAAACTTTGCAATACAAAAAGAAAAAATAAAATACATTGCTGAATGAAAAACACGAACAAGACGTGTTTGTTTTAGGTAACAAAAATTCACCACACACACAACGTTCTCACGCAAACATTGACAGTATTTATTATTAAATTAGCAAATGTCTGCAAATACTGAGAAGAAAAAAAATAAAAATTGTATTCAAACGTGCAAGAAAATAATGACTATAAAATATAGCAGAGACAAAAATGGATACCCAGCAACATTTTTTGATTTTAAGGACAACATTGTGGAATACTTAGCTTATTATGTGGCTTTGAAATATTTTCTTCATAAACAATAAAGCTAGTGACACTTTATAAAAATTTTCGCTATATTGGCTCGTATAAATAAAAAGTAGATATAACATACTACAATAATAGGAGCAAATACTGGGTTTTTTAAGCAACTACTTCAGAAATTTAGTCTGCTGCCGTGTAGACTAGAGATGAGCGATATTTTCATACCGGTGATTTGATCACAGTTATTGATAAATCACTGGTAACGGCAGTGATTAAATATTTCAAGTCGCAGTTACTCGGAATGTCGTTCTTTTAATATTATTGTACTATTCTTTCTTGCAAACTTCATTGTGCACAGTAATACATGTTTTTTTTTCAATAACAGTGACTTGCTTTCACACTCTTCAGAATAAAATGTCTCCTTCTATCATGTCTTTGTTACCGGTCGCAACTATTCTTCTTTTAAGGCCCAATTTTTAGGAAGTGGATTATCTTTAAACTTAGTTTAACGCAGTTTGTAACTGGAATAATGCTTTTAAAATGTGGTTTATTTTGTTTTATTTCAATAAAGAAATAAATTATACTCGAGAAAAAGTTTTTGCGGCAAATTTTTGTTAATAAACTTTGAAATGGCTGACAAAATTTCTTTTCGGTTTAACTAAACCAAGTTTAACTGACATCTGACTGATTTCGTTTATTTATCAGAAAATCGCAGTCTTTTCCATAGAAAAACCGTGATCACGATCACAGTAAACGATAAGCAGAAAGCAATTACTTTGAAGTAATTACGAGTTTAAAATTTTATTCATATATTCCATTTTATATCTCTAATCTTATTTTATATCCTAAAAGTTAAAAACAACTAATCACAAATCCCACTCACTATGTACGTATGAGTAATATTGTTTTGGATTAGAGAATACCTGAACGCATGAGTAATAAATATTTCATACATTAATTCAATGATGCTCATACGTCACATAACGCAGAAAGAAATTTTATCCAACTTTATTCAAGCAGAAACAGCATTGAATTAAGTGGAAACAGCTTTAAAATCAAACTAGATTTATTTTTAATTTTAATATGTTTTTGCGAAAACAAAATTTAAAATGGTGACATAAATATTAAATTAAATACTAAAACGTTTATTTTAACTAGAATCAAATAATATCTAATAAGTTTCATTTTCAATTTAAAAATGTTCCTCAGAAAATAATATTTCAATCAAATATGATACAGTAATTGATTTTGGCTTGTTTCTCTGTTTGTTCTTATTTTAATATTAGAAAGGAACACAAAAAACTCTATTAAAAAACATTGCTGGGGTGAGTAAGCCCAAAGAAATAAAAAAGTTCAAAAGAAATAAAAAAAAAAAAATTCAAATGCAGGCTAAAAAAATTTATATAACAATATAAATTAAAGAAGAAGAAAAAAGCGTACTGAGATATTTTTGTTTCAAAAATAACGACTTCATAAAAATTCAAAAGGGAGAAAATTTCCAGAGAAAAAAAAATGAAATGGTAGAAATTTTCTAGAAAAAATGAAATGGAAAGTTTCTTTTAAAGAATGAGGTTATATTACATTTTTTTTGTTTCAAAAGTGAAGCAATTTGTACGCAATAAAAGGTAAAAGAAATACAAAAGGAATTGTTCAATGCAATGGTATTGATGTATAGCAATAACGAATTTTTTTCTGTTATTGGGAATTTATAGTTATAGCAAAACTATGTATACTATATGCACTTTAAGGTGGCCCTTATTATGTAAACTTGCTAAATTTTACCGCAACTCCTCATGAGAATGTTTCCTTGTATACAAAAATATATTTGCCAAAAACAAGAATTATCGAATATCGGAAAGGTGTAGGGCATTATATGGCTAAAACTACCTTAAAAAAGCGAGAGTCGCCCCTTTGAAGGTCTGACCAAAAACCATTGACTAGAAACCTTAAATGTAAAATATGTTTTTAGCCCATATTCCAGCTAACTCACCGACAAGGTACTTTTTGGAGTTTTGGACAGGAGCGTGGTAAAAATGCAACTTAAGGTAGGGGAAAAGTGTAGGAAATATAATTTATTATTTCTTTTCTGCGTGTATAGTAACATAATAATACATATCGATCACTTCACAAAAAGTTTTTTTCCTTTTTCTAACTTTAATTCTTCCACAACAAAAGAATTAAATTATATAAAAATAAATATTTATGTGAATTACGTCCAAAATTCCGAAGTTAGCAAAATAAGTTACATCCTAGTGTTCATATTTGTTAACAGTCAATTCTGTAGTTATTCAGTTGAAGATATACAAACCAATTTATTTGAATTGAAGTCTTTAATGTGTTCTAGATATAAACTTTATTAATTCACTCTCTAACGCATGTAATAACAAAATTCATATTTGACCAACGAACAATGGGGAAAATTCTTTATTTCTTAACATTAACTTTACGGCTTGCCAGGCTGTTTACTCATTTTATTAGTTCTGTTCGCGATGTCAGCAATTTAATGGGTACTCATTTAATGAAAGGTTAATGAGTATTCATTACTTAGTGTTTTTTTTGTAATTGGGAAGGTAATGAGTACCCATTACTTTTGGGACATTGCTAACAAAAGTAGTTAAGCGAGCATATAGGCTGGCATGTAGTTGAAACCCTGCTTTGCTGGGTTATTGCATTTGTTAATGAGAAATATTCCTATTTTCTCCATATTAAAAAATCGATTTACCAGTTTTCGATGACGGAATTGAATATGTAAAAATTTTGTAGACAAATAAAGAATAGAAAATTTAGTGAAATCCCATACAAAATTTCCGGGAGTGCCGTCCGGGAAATCAAAATATTTCCAACTGAGAAGGCAGTTGAGATTTTAATTGATTTATTTTATTAATTTTTTGATTTTATTAAACAAATAAGAAAAATTAGATTCCGTTAAATTAAAAAAACAAAAAGTTGATATTTATAGAGATAGACGAATTTTAAGTGTTCAAAACATTTGCAGCTATCATTTCTCAGAACTCAGACGACGTAATTCACACCTAAAAATGCTTGGATATAACGGTAATTGTATTATTTTGTTAAACAACCTAGCAAAAAAAAGTGATGCCGAGGCAGTAGAAAAAGCACTATAATTGATGATCTAGATGTACCTCTTTCTTAATATAAACACTAATGATTTTAATATTGAGTTGTCATAGGAGAGGAGTACTCCGACTTCAACATTTTTTCAGTACTTTTTGAACGAGTGCAAAGGAATCACTTTTTTACAAATTAAAAATTAAATCACAAAAAAAAATTATAATTATTTATTTTATAAAAAAATGATGTTCTGTATAATAATAAAAAAATCATGGATATGCAAATAAATATTGAATATTTGAAGATTTTTTTGGTTTGTTTTTTAATCTTTTCGAGGGTTACAAATGCTTTAAACACTTGAACTTCGCCAAATTTTTTCAAAAATTATTTTTTTTTTTTTCGTTGTAGGTTAGAAATATTTTTGTTTGTTTTTTTTTTAAGAAAAACTTATGCTTTCAGGCTTTTTATGATAAAAACCTATTATTAAGTAACATGTGATATTAGTTGCAAATGTTTGGACCACAAATTTAAATTTCTTTTAGCTAAACAGTTGGTATGAAAAGCCTCATATTTTTATGATGACTTATGATAAATTTATATTTTATATAGAAATATTTCAAACTAGTTTTATAAACACTAGTTTTATATGTATTTGTTTAGAATTTTTATTCAGTAAAAAATTATTTATATTACTTTTATCACATGACGCAAACCCCACAAGTAGATTTTTTTTGGTTTATTTTATTAAACATTTATAGCAGATTTTCTGGTTTTAATCTTTATTTATTTGCAACAGGTTGCCCCTTTTACAATGATATATTTATAATTGATATCAATCAATATATCAAATTTCAATTTATAACACACATCATATTGACATTTATTTATGTTTTCATGCAACACAGAATCTATGTTCATGTATATATAAATAAATTTACACTGTAGTTCTTAATTATACTGTAATTCTAAATTAATCTCAAAAGGTATTCCTACAGACAACGGGGTGTTGAAAAATTATCATATAGAGACAATATGACAATAATAAAATTTAATGGAAAATCACTGATGAAGCCTGTGCATGGAAAAAATACAGAAACTGGATCTAGTCTGATTTGCAAATTTAATGTGTCTATAACTTTTGAAAAAATGTTTATTTTTCTTCTTAACCTCAAACCTACTAAGTCAAAAGGTATTATTATTAAAATGAGTTAAAATTTTATCTGTAAAGCGGACTATAGACGAGTGTTGGATAGCTGTATGAATTTGATCATCTAATACATATATAATTTGATGTCTTGTCGAGTAAATTAGACGAAAAACAAATTTTTTTGATTTTTCGGCAGTTTTTACAGTGTAATGAAAAAGTTCATCAAATATTGCGGAATTTTACATTTTTAATTAGTTTTTTTTTGTTTTGTGACAAAAAGGGATAACATTAATAATAAATTTAAAAATGAAAAAAAAAATACAAAAATTAAATTCAAAGAAAAAAAATAATAAAAATAATTGCGTCATTATCATCCGCTGAGTTGATTTTGTGCGTCTTGAAAGTAAATTTTACAGCATGCTTCACCGTGTATTCCAAAAACAATTTTTTGTTTGTCAAACAAGCTGGACAGCACGCTTGATCGTACATAGGCCGTTTAACACCGTCAGACAGAAGTAGAAAATAATATTTTTGAAAAATATTTATACACAACGTAGTCGTGCTATTAAAATATGAAGAATGATACCAGAGACTTGCAATTATGGAAATAAGACTTCAGAATTTGGATTAGTTACCGGTAGTGGGCGCTAAATTTAATATTGCCTGAGCAGTTTTTTGGTATCAGTTTAGCATCAGCTGAGCCTATATTAGAAACCATGAACATTTTTGAATACTATGCAACATGAAAGAAACAAGCGATTTCAGAGTATAGTGGATGTTTTCATGAATGAAATCAAAGGTTGGATTTTAGTGGGCGACATAATGTAGGAGAATTCGGTTAGAGGTAATTGTGTTTTCCTTTGAATTTTTTTTTATAGTAAGAAAATACTAATAAAAGGCAGTTGCGAGAAATCGTAACTTCATGAGTGTATTTTCTTTAGCGATGGAGCCTCTTATTGAACGTTCTTCGTGGCACATAAAATTCTTCTATATATTAGAATTAATACAAATTTCATTCATAAGTGTGGAAAGAAATCTAAAATATTTCCACAAATCGAGTGCTCTGCATATGATGGTATTTTGGAGTCTTCTAAAGGTCGTAGTTTTCGAGCTCTTAGAAATGTGTGAAAGTTATTTTATTAGAATATCTCGCTATATTTTGTTAGCATAGTGTATCTATCTATAGATACATATGCATTTTCATTTGTGTGAAATCATATATTTTGCAGTGACACATATTTATTTAATTATTTAACAAAATTTGTGCTATGGTATGACGAATATGCAAAATCAAACTGAATAATAATAAAAAAAAATCTAAAATAAATGTTGAGGGTAGAATTTGTTTAAAAAATTTATTTCACAAACATAAAAAAAAAAGATTTTGATAAAATAATGAAGTAGATAAATGATAAAATAACATGTAGCTTTTTTGTAAATAGTTGTAATTAAAAACTAGTAATGTACATTGTGGCCGAATGAATATTAAGGTGTCTCTTAAATTATGAGTTGTCGAATTTTATTGCTAGTTTCTTCCAGTTATAAATATACTTTTTGGTGTGAAATGGATGAATTAAATTTTGTTTTGGGAAAATTTAACATTTTGAAAATATAGGAAATTTAGAATTCATCAGCCATCACTAAGCCTTTATAATTGCCCAGCAAAAAAAAAATGAAAGTCGTGCTTTAAAACCACTTCTTTCACTGCTATAAAAGTATCCGTTAGTGTATTTTTACTGTTTTTTTAGAAGTAATCCTGAAAAACTTGAAAAAATCACTCCTTTGGTTTTAGAAATAATTCTGAACAACATCCAAAAAATTACCTAAGTATTGCTACTAAAGCAATATGATGATCGCGGGTTTGATTCATAATGGGAGCAATATTTTTTAAGGTTTTTTTATTTTATTACTATTTTTTTTATTTTTTTTTTTAATATTTATAATTTCGGTTAAATCATAATTTTCTTATTAAAGACAACTGATGAGTGAGATGAAGTCTACGAAACAACTGTATTGGCTATGATGAAAATCCTTTTTAAACAACAAATAAAATCTAATATAACAATATCATACTAGAATTTGAACTTGAGGTAGAAAAATTTTCTTACTAATTACACAGTACAACAGCGAATCTGGGGGGTGAGAAATTCCAAGTTAGGGTGATGATACTAGGTCAGTATAGTAAAACCCTTTATGACCTTTTAAATTTTGTCCTTATCTTGATGTTTTTTCGCTTAGTTGTAACATTTTGGCAAAAACGTAGTTTAACATAACTCGAGAACCACTTGTCCGATTTTGATAAAACAAATTTAGAAAAATTTAGAATTACAATTTCTTTAATCCGTTCATATAACGTTTTTCTTTATAATCAACAGTTTTGCCGGTAAAAATAAATTTGTGGAGAAAAAAAAATATTTTTTTGCCTAAAAATTAAAATTTTTTTTTTAAATTCATAAAAAATCCAAAACGGAAAAAAGGATCAAGTGTTATTAATTTTATGTAAAGTCACATAACCTATAAACAAAATTTAACGCGTTCTGCTTTTATTTACAATTAAGTGAAGGTATCCCATTTTGACAAGAATATTGATATTTGTTTTTATTCAAAAAAGTGTCATTTATCGCCTTTTTCATAAATTTTCCCCAATAACTCCAGACTTCTGGCCATAAACTACTAAAAAAATTAAGTAAACATTTTTATAATTTTTTATTTTTATTTTATTTATTTATTTTTATTTATTTTAATAAATATTGCCTAGACTTTTTCGATGGTGGTTGTTCGGGACTAGTGGCATCGCATTCATCGCTATCATCAGTTTCTGAACCACACATAATGTCAATGTGTGACTCCACTGTTGGCCCTTCTGCATCTCCTGAAAATTCTTTATCATCAAGATCATCCTTGTCTTGCCACACTAACTTACTCCACCAGCAAATTTCCGCAATTATTGCACTCGGCGACTTTTTGCCTCTATATCTGTAAGTTTTTGTTTTATTAAAATGAGTTTGAAAAAATAAAAAATCAGTATTACCTCATTTCAAATGGCATAGCAACTTGATGATAGCGTTCACCTTGTTCATCAGATTCGGTAGCCAATTGTTTGCTGAAGTAGTCCAGATGATGATGTAAATAATGGATTTTCAAGGACATGTGGACACCAATTTCCGAGAATGCTCTTAACATCCTTGCGACAGAAACATCGTAGTTGTTAGAACGATGCTTTCCCAACAAGCCTTCTATTACTTCTTTGATTGCCTGCCATGCATTCAATTCAGCGTCAATCAAAATATTGTTGAATGCGTCACTTTTAATCAGCTTTCGTATATTTGGACCATTTAGTACGCCTGATTGGAAAAAATTAATTTGTTAAGATGGAAAATCATGGGAAATGAATGTGATATTATAACTTGCCTTCTTTAATTTTACTTTCGCTGAGTCTCGGGTAAATTAGTTTCAAACACAAGAAAACTTCATCTCTTTTGGCGACAGTTTTGATAAAATTCTTAACAAATCCAAGTTTAATATGCAGTGGAGGCAGCTATATCTTCTCCTTCGGCACTAGAGGCTCACGAATAATATTGGCCGTTTGTAACCTGCTGTGCTCTCTGAGTTTCCATCCGTGGCATGCATATTGGTCACCGGAAAATCGTGTGTCCCAATCGCACAAAAAGCACATAAATTTTATATAGCCGCTTTGAAGACCGCAAAGCATTGCTACAACTTTTAAATCGCAGCATATGCGCCACATATGTTTGGCGTAGTTAACCATTTTTAAAATATTTTCCAGTGCATCATATGTTTCTTTCGTTTCTGTACTGTAGGCGATTGGAACTGAAGGTTTTTTATTGGTCTTATGCAGTAAAACCGCCTTCAAGCTGAGTTTTGAACTGTCAATAAATAATCTCCAGTCATCTGCTTCATATTTTATTTCCATTGCGTCCATCAATTTTCCTACATCCGGGCAATATGCAGAAGTTTTTTCATCATTCACAAGGAATAAACTTTGGAGTGTTGCCTGACGACTTCGATAAGCTGTGACTTTCACACCGGGTGCCAACAAATTGTTTGATTTCAAAATGGAAGCCAGCTCTTCCGATTTATGCTGTGTTAATTCCAACTTGGCAACAATTGAATCAAGCTTATTTTGATTTATTAAAATTGGCTCATTGGATACTGATGGCTCATATGGGGAATCATCACGTGCATGATATGTCGGAGCAGTCGTAGAAGAGAAAATATCTGGGCTAGAAGCTTTTGGCACAGGAATGTGGTCCGAATGAGGCAATGGTGTTGCGGCACTTGCAACACCAACGTAATTATACGATTTTCTTATCCTTTTTGCGGCTCCTTTATTCGCACATGCATAGCAATTCAATGGATTGTGACCTTCGCCAGGATTAGTCCAAGTCATTGGGATACCGAATGGCATACTTTCACGTCTTCTATTTTTCCAATCCATTAGACGGTTGTAGCAGCTTTTACACACTATATTTGGTACCCAATTTTCGTTCACTATAACATTTTGGTTGAAGTACATCTCGTATGTTTGAACAAAATCAGTACTGAAATTTCCCCTTTTTTTATGTGTTGAGACATATTGACCACAGCAGTAGCAAAAGCTATTTATATCTGGCTTGCACAGTTCCATATTCTGTTCTCTTTTGTTCACTTTTAAAAAACTGGAGAAAAATCACTTTTACTGTTCGCGTTCGTCGGCACTTGTTGAATGACAAAAATCACAGAACCAGTGTGAGAAAGAGAAGAAGTATAATGACAATGCATGTTTTATGGGAACATTGCAGAACCAGTGTTGCCACATCAATATTTCTCTTTTAGTACAGTAGAAAAATATGAGAGAGTTCGGCTTGTGAGTGTCAATGTTTTCTCCAAATAATGTTGTGCATATCTGGAGCAAATTTTTGAAATTCATACGTTTACCTAATTGTGAATAAATGAGAAACGCGTGCATCGATTTTCATGATCTATGCCTTTTTTTGCTCATGAGTTATGTGACTTTACGCGAAAGTAATTAGTTTTGGCACTTTTTTCCAGTTTGGATTTTTTATGAATTTTTAAAAAAAAATATTTAAATTTTTAGGCAAAAAATACTTTTTTCCCTTCATACATTCATTTGTAACTTCGAAAGTGTTGCACATATAGGAAAACCGTATAGAAACAGATTAGAGAAATTGTAATTCTAAATTTTTCTAAATTTGTTTTATCAAAATCGGACAAGTGGTTCTCGAGTTATGTTAAACTACGTTTTTGCCAAAATGTTACAACTAAGCGAAAAAACATCAAGATAAGGAAAAAAATTAAAAGGTCATAAAACCCTTTGAGGGTTTTACTATACTGACCTAGTACCATCACCCTGACTTGGAATTTCTCACCCCCCAGACAATAATCCCTAAAATGTTCCATAGGGAAACTTATTTTATGTTTAATTTTATTATATAAATTTACCCAGCTGGAAAATGCTGAAACAATATCAGCAGCGTCGTTTAGGTGACAAATCAGCAGCTGCAGCCATTTTCCAAAGACGTCTTAAAGACATATCTGCACTTTTTCACTTCTATTAAAATGAAGCCGACAAACTATCTATTTGTCATCATGACAAGAGTTTATTCTTAATTCCCGCTGACTAACTGGCTACTTGTCAGTAATGTATCAAAAGAAATCAATAAAATAAAATAATAAAAGGAATAATTTAACCGTGACAGCGAATTGAACCGGCAACCTCTAAACTAAAAACACATCAATGTGTTAATACCCAGTGTAGAAAATCATTACCAGATATGTGGTTATGTAACTACATACTTGGTAATGGGTAATGAGTCTAAAAATAGATTTTCAAAAAAATAAGTTTTATAAAAAAAATTAGTTTTTATTGTAAAATTTTTTTAAATAAAATTTTCTAGTGCGGGAATCGAACCTGGGACTCCAAGTGAAATAGCTCTACCATCTGCGCTATATCGACATGTATTGACCTGCTGCACAGAAGTTAGCTTACTCGCCAACATATAAAAGATCAAAAAATATATGTTTACATATATCCTTACCAGTGTTGAAAAAATATTGAGTCCAAAAATAGATTTCAAAAAATGTTCAAAAAGATCTAGAAAATTACTTTCTATTTAAAATAATGATAAAAATAAGTCATTATCAGTAACTCATTATTATATGTTTAAGTGAGTGTCATTACTGATAGTCCAAAAAATAATGATATGTCATTACCGTTTCTACACTGGGTATCTAAACATATACACCATAATCGACTTGAAACTTGTAAGTGCTTAACTTGAATCAAAAAAATTCAAGTTTGAGAGGAACATTAAAAATATAATTTTAATTTAATTATAGGTAGCCCAGCGCAGAAAATCATTACCAGATATGTGGTTATGTAACTACATACCTTGTAATGGTAACTGGTTACTTTTATTATTACATTTCTTATTGCTTTTATATGGCGATGTCGCGATAAATAATGAGTTACACAAAATATTGACAAAATAATGATTCCAAATATAGATTTTGAAAAAAAAATAACTTCTATAAAAAAAAATATTTTTTTATTGTAAACATTTTTTTAAATAAAATTTTCTCATGCGGGCCTCGAATCTGGTACTCCAGATTGCTAGTTTATAGCTCTACCATCTGAGCTGTCTCGACATGTTATATTTGATAGATAAAAACATAATTGACCTACCACGCACAAGTCGGCTTACTCGCCAACATACAAAAAGACAAAAAATATGTGGTTACATATATCCTTACCACTGTTGAAAAAATATTGACTCTAAAAATAGATTTCAAAAAAATTTACAAAAAACACTAGAACATTACTTTATGTTTGAAATAATTATAAAAGTAAGTCATTATTTGTAATGCATTATTTTTTATTTTGAACTTGTGGAAAAAGTAACTAGTAGCTCATTATTATAACTTTTAAAATAATCCTGAAAGTAAGTCGGTGTCATTAGTAGTAGTGCAAAAAATTATGATATGTTATTACTGTTTCTACACGCAGAGATTTATATAAAATTTAAGATTTAAATTTGAAAAAGTGGAGTGTAGGAAACTTTTTAAAATTATTTGTATTATTATGGTTTAGGTGAACGGCTATGGTGATGAACTAACCAAGACAATGCTTCTAGTTCGAATCTTGGTGAGTGTGATAGCAAATGAAAAACTTTGAATTTTTAATAGAAAAAAAAATTAACTACAAGGAAAAGAAAGAGAGAAAGAAAAATGCAACGCTTTTTCAGTATTTCTAATATCCATATTCTTATCCCCCACTCATAAAGTTAAGGTGGTTGGTAGCAGTGCCGATAACCCGAATGGCTAGGCAGTGGTAAAAGAAGTCAAGTCGCTACGGCACGGGTCGGTTGTAACTCTTTGCCTAGTCCATGTACGCCGTCACTGTATGGTAGGTCCATACCCTTACGTGCCTACTCGTGGGATCAAAAATGAATCTGGAAAATTTAAAAAATAAAAAAACAAACAACGAAGAAAGTGGAGCTGGGTTGCTAGGTAACTAGTCGGAGGAAGATTTGCTCGCCTCGAGTCAGGAGACAGTGATCAACCTCTTAGGCACTGACAGTACCATCCGTAGTATTCAAGGGCCTCACCAGACAAAATTACAGACAATAACCCAGCTTGAGCTGGACGTCAAGACCGGCGACCACATAGTATTCCAGGCGTAAGCGAAAGAACAAATCCTCAGGCAACGTGTGGAGGTCTCGATATTCGAGAGCGAGGTTTTTTTTTGACAAGATTGCCAATAACGCGTTGAATGGGACCCTTCATGAGTGCGATGAAAGGGACCGCTTAAAGTACCAAACTGTTATGGATGAGTACTTTAAGTGTAAAGAGACCACACTCAGCTCGTCAACCGTAGTGAAGAAAGTCAATGGGTGTAAGTGAAATTGTTCACAGATTGAGGGTGATAAATCGCCGCAGCGGAAAAAGGTCCACGTTATGCAGCCTATATCGACCTCTCGAAAACCCTCTAAAGAGGTTGTAAGGGATCACTTACTTGTGGCCCTGGCAAACGACAATGGTGGGTTGCCTTCGCCTGTAGTTACTGAATAGAGTGCAATCGAATCCAAGTTGTCTGAGCTCGTGATGGACCACGTGCTCTCCAACAAAGGCAGCCCGGTATCTCGTTTTGACTCCGGTGAGATTCATCGGGGATAGCGGCAATCAAGTGTATGGACCTGTTCTCATTAGAATTTCTTAGCAAATGCGTCGCTACGATCATTGATGCATGGGACGGCCCTATTTTAAAGCCGATCCCCGCTGCAGAAACTCTCTCGAGACTTCCCAACAGAATTTGTTTAACCAGAATGGCAATGGGCAACCATAGACTTCTAGGGTGTCTCAAGACTCAAAACCTTGGGGTTTGAGTCTTTGACTGGTCTATCATCCGTGCGAGGAGCCTCAGAACAACAGCATGAGCTATGTGCTAGGTCAGAGTCGCTCCAGAAATTTATAATTTGCTGGGATGGGAAAGAGGAAAGAAAACACAGTTTATCCAATTTTAAAGAGTTTTTATTGATTCTAAGCTTAATCTAGGACTATTTACAGAGGTATTTGGTATGTTCGGTGCACCGATTTTACTTTCCAAGGAATCTGGATTAGGAACACCTCAGGACTTCACAAGGGGTATGATGTTGCAACAAATCCGGGGTTGGCTGGAAGTACGGATACGGGCGGACGGAAACAAAAGGGAGGAACCTACGGTAGGCAATCCTCTAATTGACAAGTTAGCAATGCAATTAAACAAGGGACCTTCGGTAGGCACTCCTCTAGTTGATCGGGCAACGATTTTACTAACGAGGGACCTTCGGTAGGCACTCCTCTAGTTGACGACTCAGCGATTCGATTAACGAGGGACCTTCGGTAGACACTCCTCTACTTGGCGAGACAGCGATTCGAGTAACGAGGGACCTTCAGTAAGTACTCCTCTAATTGAAGAGACAGCGATTCGAGGAACGAGGGACCTTCGGTAGGCACTCCCCGAATGGATTGTAAAATCGATTCGATTTGCGAGGGACCTTCGGTAGGCACTCCTCTGATCGACAGGAAAACAACTCGGTTAACGAGGGACCTTCGGTAGGCACTCCTCTGACGAGACAGCGATTCGAGTAACGAGGGACCTTCGGTAGGCACTCCCCGAATGGATTGTAAAACGATTCGAATTGCGACGGACCTTCGGTAGGCACTCCTTTAATCTTCAGGAAAACGACTCGGTTAACGAGGGACCTTTGGTAAGCACTCCTCTAATTGACGGGGAAAACACACGAATAACAAGGGACCTGCGGTAGGCACTCCTTTGGTTTAATTTCACGTATCACTTAGCAAACACGATGTGCACGCGGTCACCACCGCCAGCCAACTGACTCATTTCCTGGCTCACATTGTGTTAACATTCATTGGTAAACTTGTGGTCGATCAACTGCTCATTTATACCACTACAGCTGTTTGTGGTAGATAGGATGTGAGCTGTGTTTAGATGGTATTGTACGTAGTGGTTTTCCGTTGGGTTTGAAATTTAAACAACGGAATGTTAATTCATATATAATATATTATTTTAATAACAAAAAAAATAATAAAGGAAAAATAAAGAAATGTTTAAAAAAAATGGAAAATAATGCCTTATAGGAAAAAATTATAATAAAGAAAAATGTAATAAAAAAAAGTAAAATTAAAAATATAATAGAAAAAATATAATAGAAAAAAAAATATAAACAAATAATACTTCAATTCAAAAATAAACAAAAAGACTCCAAGGGCTCTGAGTGTAGATGAAAATGAACTAGAGTGATTTTCATCCTTACAAGGTGTCATGGAAGCCAAGTTAAAAGTTTTCCGTTAATCCAAGTCCGGTGGTATTGACGGCAAGGATGATGGCGTCATCGCCAAACATCTCCTACATAAGAAGCAACTCGAGAATCTCCCCAATATAGCGGACAAAGATGGGGATGCTAAAGGTAGTGCAGATTAATCTGAAGCTTTCTCGTAATTCTACAGACAATCTGCGGGTCCTCCTAGCCGAGGAGTATTCCGACATAGGCATAGTTCAGAGACCCTAGGTCCATGACTGGCTGGTAAAATCGTTTCAGGGCGCCCCATACAACATGCTTTACATTTGAGACAAGGTTAAGCCTAGATCTTGTTTAATAGCTAGAAAGAATATAAATATTGTTCTATTACTCAATTTAGCTCAGCGGACCTTGCCGTAACGAAGGCCGCAGTATCATAATTGCCTGCTGATATATGGCACACAACAGTAAAGCCCCACCAGAGGAAGTCAGACTACTGTTGTCCTCCATAGGTGCAAATGACGTTTGGATTTTGGGCTGTCATGCCAACAACGAGAGATTTGCATTTTTTCTTGATTTCATGAACACTAACCGCCTTACTATATGTAATTCTGGTACCAACCCTACTTTCATTTTCCGGGTTCTAAAAATTTTAGAGGTTGAAAAAAAATTTTTTTTTGGTCCTCTAGGGGGGCGGGGTTTTATAACCGCCATAGCCCCTCCTTGTATCCCCGCCTCTAGTCAGTTATTTCGATGCATCCCGAAATTTTTTTTACAAAAACCAAACGAGATTATAAACAGAAGCAATTTACCAACTTAGTGTACTAAAAATACTCAATAACCACGTGCAATTACCAGAAGCAGAAAATTAAAAACAACGGTAACGGTATTTTAGCGGTAACGGTATTTCATTTATTTAGGTAACGGTATTTTAAGGTTATCAATATTTCATTTATTTCGGTATCGGTATATTAAGGATAACGGTATTTTGGGGGTGGCGATATTTAGGTTATTTAAGTTATGGTATTTTAGGGGTAACGGTATCAAATGAAACGAAAATGGCTGATATTATCCTTGATATTCGACAATTACTAATTATGTACAATAAATAATTCAGCAAACTCTTAATTTTTTAGTCGACTTTCTAGTTTTTTTTTCGGAATGTAGGCAAGCTAAGCAGCCAAAAGTTATTTACCTGAACTGGGGTTAAATAAAAACTCTTTACTCTCCCTCTTAGATCTCTCACTAGGAAGAAACCTTAAAATCATTCGCGAACTGAACGTAGGTTAAAAAACATTCATTCATTTATATGTTGTTTTCCTGACATGATATTGCAAAATTCAATATTTTTTTATAAAATTATTGCCATCAAATAAAATTCAATACAAAAAATCTTTTAAAAAACAATATTTCTAAAGCAAACACATTTATCAAGTTTATACAAATGAATTTTTTTTATATGAAATAAATTTTCTGGCTATTTTAAAGAAAAATAATAAATTGTTACAGTTTTTTTTTATTATTATGAGCCAATAACAACAATGAAATAACCATATACTATGAGGCAACATACAGTTATTTTTAAACTACGTATGTATTTTGTACATTGATATAATAAGTTGAAGTAGAGGTTTGTAACAGAACAAAAATTAATAAATTTTTGAACAATTATATTTGGTTTTTGTCGTACATATGTATATAAAAAGAGAGACTATAAAATAAAATTTCTCAAATATCCATAACTATTCAGTAAAGAAAGTGAAACCTAAAAACAAAAGTTGGAGCATAAAATTATATACAAAATTCTTCAAATATCTGTTACTAATCAGTTAAGAAAGTGAAGGATAATAGGGCCACCTTTTTGCGATTTTGAAAAGCAAGATCCCATTTTTTACTATTTTCTCTGTGATTAAGAATTTTTATGAATTTTAGCGTTTCATCGTGTAGTGGATTTCTTATAGTCTGCCTAAACTTTAGTTTCAACTTGTGCAATTTTTTTTTTACCAATTTATACCAACACATGAATCTCTTTCAATAAAAGTCATAAAAAAATACTATAACATGGCATAGGCCAACAATATAAATAATTCAATTTTGATGATGATGATGGTGGTGAAAAAAAAAACTCAAAATTGTTGTTTCGTTTAAACAATTTATAGTGTGTAGATTTTATTTTGGGAAAGAAGCTTATGTTTATATAAAATAAATAACAAACATTGTTAAATTTATGTCATTTTTTGCTTTATATTGACAAACAACAAAATTTTCCACTTCCATAATATTTGGCATAATAAATTTGTTTAAACAGAAACAACAAAAATTAAAAAAAAATTGTCGTATGTATTTATCATTATAGTTTTTAAGGACTTGTTTAAAATATAGGGAAACAACGTTTATTTCGTTTTTATTGAGGTTATTGCCTTAAATATTTTATAAACTTTTTAAGAAAAAAAAAATACCAGAAAAAAATTGCTACAGTATAATTTTGTGCATAAACCGGGCTGTGATGCAGTGAAAGTGATGTATTGTAAAGAACAGTGTTTTAAAATTGTATATTTCAGAGAAAATTGATAAATAAAAGTAATTACAAAACTAGAATTATTTGTTATTTTTAGCAATTTGTCTAAAGACAATTTTTCAAAACTATTTTTCTGAAACCATTTTGCACAAAATTTTAAGTGACAAAAATAATTGCTAAAATTAGATTTCCATTTCAGTATTTTTAATTTAATCAATTAAACATTTTATTGATATGACAAATTCCTAGGACTTTTATATCAATTATACTTGTTTCATGAAACTCAAAAAAAGTGTTTTTGAAACTTAACAAATTCTTTGCTGACTCGTTCATTATCCTCAATTCGAACTAGTTCGTTCAAATCATTATTTTTTGTTTTGAACTGTGGCTGATTTTGCATATTTTTCCAATGTAGTTGTCTAGAAGCTAAATGCATTAGAAAACCTGCATCTTTATTAAAAAAAAAAATGTATAGGCGAAAAAATTTTTTTTTCTTCTATTTATGAAATTTGACTGTTTTTTCTTAATTTCAACAAAAATGTTATCATACCCTAAACCCATTTCAGTTTCAAACAATTTAATTGTAAAGAGATGCAACCACCCAGTGTAAGGCAAGTGTACGAGTATATAATAAAAACCATTTAAAATTTAATTAAAAGTATATTTAAAGGCGTTGCGCGGCCAATAGCGGTTTCTTTTTTTTGTAATTGTGATACTGTTAGTGAAATTAAGGTTATTTAAGTGAGTTGTATATATTCTAGGTTGAATTAATCACCGTTAATCAGTTACAATCAGTGACACATTTTTGCAATTACCGTGATTTTCCCTGTTTTTCCATTTTAAATTTGTCCATTTAGTGCCTAAATTACAAAAATTTTAGTGATATGTCACTTTCGCGGTTTGTATAAGTGAGATTTTTACACGTCTTATATTGATTACGCGTTGCAGCAAAAAATTAAATAAGTTAATTTGAAATTGAAAAACTACACACAAATCGCGTTAATCGCAAAAATATGTCAATAATTTTGAAGCTGACTTACTTGAATAACTTTAATTTCACTAACAATCAACCACACAGTTTACCAATTAAAAAAAATAAAAAACCGCCTTAGAGCGCGTAACGCTTCACTTTTTAAAGAAATTAAGGAAAAAAAAACCTTCAGTCGCATTTATAATATACAACTAATTTAATTCTAACACTTTTCTAGTTTAAAAAATATACGTTAAATTTAGCGCTTTGGCGTTCCGCGATTTGAAAAAATATGTGATTCAATAGGGTAAAGGGGGGATCTTTCGCCACATTTTTAACAAAGCACTGTCATTTCTTAACCACTAATTATTTTGCAAAAGTTATTTTCAAATTGAAGATCTACATATCTTGACTTTAATTTCTACTCAGCAAAAACATGGTAATGATAGGTCATTACCATACGGATTACCAAGTAATGATAGGTCATTACCTTTTTCATTACTTTAAAATACAAAATAATAACTTACCGATAATAAGTTATAGAATTACTTACATATTCGTGCAAAGTAATCACTTACTGGTTGATTGATTAAATAAGTACTGATTAAGTCTTTTTTATATTAATAGTTTATTTATAAATATTTGAACTAAATAGGAAATTTTCCAGGGTAAACAACTTTTTTTCCAATATGACGAACTATTTTACAATGTAGGGTAACCACTTATTTCCTAACTTCTGGGTAACCAATTATTCTATCTTTGTGAGTAACTACTTATTTTTTCACTATGGGTAACTCGTTATTCGCACTTTTTTTGTAAGCGAGAGGGTAATGACCACCCATGAATTTTTGGACATCGCGAACAAAAGTAATGTTGCGAGTAAATAGCCTGATAACTAGTGAAACCCTTTGTGTGCTACTTACTCGGTAATGTCTGTTTTTGCTGGGTATGATTTTTATTCTAATTATTTGCATATTTTCTATTATATTTTTCATGATTTTTAAAGTAACCAAATCGGCGAAACTGCCCCAAACTTGGTGGACAATCGCCAAAAGAGCTAGAAACAATTACAACAAATAAAATTTGTTTGTACCGAAATGTCAATATTTTAATGATTGAAATAAAGAATTTAGGATGAGTTCTGTAATATATATGACTCTTTTTAATTAATAAATCTTCACTCTATTAAAAAAGAATTATAATAAAATGACTCTTCAAAATTCTAAAAATCCAAAATATTAATATAAATTTAAAAATTAATACGATTAATTTACTACTGAACATATTTTATGAGTATAGAAAAGCCAGCGGCCATCTATCTGGTGATTATGCCCCAGAGCCAAACAAAAATTAATATTTTTTCGTACTTTTTAAGCATCTATTAAAATCAAATTATGGTCATTGGAAAGCTAAGAGTCATAGGTCTAATATAATGAACAATTTTTTTTTTTATCACACAATTTGAGGAAGTTATTCGTAAATGTAGTTGCTTCGTATTATTTTTTTGGCACGCCAAAAAACACAAAAACAAAAAACACGTCTGTCTGCTACCAGTGTATGTGTGGATTAGTGTATGTGCCGCACTGGCTAAGGATCCAGAGTAGGGCCAAAATTATTACCATTACATCTTATATTCTATGAAAAAATCCACTAAAATCCTTGTTTTAGAAATTTATAAAAATTTTAGTCTACTCACTAACAGACTAAATTCTTTTAATTAATTTTGTTTTTAATTTCCCAGCCAGCAATTCCGGAGCGCTCATGAATAAGATTTTTAAATGCCTCATAGAAATGATTATTGTTTTTTTGAAAACACTCTTCTTTTTTTGGTAAAAAATGTGAGCCCTCAGAAAACAATGCAGAAAGTTGTCTATATAATCTAAAAAGCTGTCTCAAAACGAGGGTTCATTTTTCGGACTCAAAGAAGATTCCAAAATTATTTAAATTTATGAAGAAAATTTCAATTTTATACATTCTTTTTTCGGAGTCATTTCTGAGTACACAGGGGGCTCTTTTGGACGGACCACTTTCATAGGAAAAAGTGGACAAATGTTTATGTTTTTGGAGCTCAATTCTGAGTCATTAATGATCATATTTGTTTGCTGGGTTGCTTTATTTTTTTAAATATAAACTGAAATTTACTTTTTTTAAGAAAGAACTTAGAAATAAGGAAAGACTTGGTTTTATTCTTTCCACCCTATATATAAATTATTTGGGTCGGCTTATTTTAACACTATTTAAAGTTAACTTGAGGAGAATTTTACTCTTGGTTAAGGTAGTGGAGTTGCCTTTAACCTTAAACACGAATAAAGTTTCCATTAAAATGAGTCTAAAATTGAGCGTACTTTTAGATAAGTTAGCCGACCTTAGAAATATAAAATACAAATTTGGAAAAATGTTAAATTTTTTTCAACTTAGAAGATGAATATACTCACAATATATTTTGCATAACTGATTGAGGTTTATTTGAAAAGAAATAGGTAAAGTTTGTTTTTAATTGCAGAATCAATTAAAATACATGGAAACATATTGTTAAACTTTTTGTACTAGTCAATAAAAACAAACTACAAAAAAATACCTATCGTCTGTAGGAGTTGATATTTTCAGTCAAATGTTCTATTTTTAGAACAAATAATTTAAATAATTTCGTTGCTTTCTGTTTTAAAACAAAAAAATTAAATATTTTCGGTTTTCTGTTTTGTTAAAATAGTTTGTTTACAATTACAAGAAATTCTTCACTCATACATACAAATGTAGTCAATAAAAATATGAAGGTGTGAAGTAGAGCGTACCACCTTACGGGCAAAAAAAAAAAAGTGCGCCGTACACCCTCCAATATGAAGTATATTTACAAGGAGGTTTCAAAAAATTTTTTTTATTTTTTTTGCCGAACGTAGGGGTCGCCATTTTACATTTTTCGTTATATCTTTGGCATTTACAGTCGGATCTTAAAGTGTTAAAAATCGATGATTTTCTCTCGAGAAGACCAGTGTTTTGCTCTAAGGGCATTTTGAGCTCAAGTATCCCGTTCTAGCAGTTACCCACCAGATCTCAGTTGCTACCACCCTAATGTCAGAGAATTAAAGCTCGCAAAAAATCATTAAACTTTTGCTAAGGAAGTTTTTCGCTAAACCCAGTAGAATTTTTTTCATATATTGGTTGCCGAACGTAGGGGTCGCCTTTTTAAATTTTTTTTAATTGGATTTTTACTATATAGCAACACACTGGTCTCCTCGAGGCAAAAAAATCGATATATCACACTTTAAAATCCGATTTTAAATGCCAAAGCTATAACAAAAAATTAAAAAAGGCGACCCCTACGTTCGGCAAAAAAATTTTTTTTGAAACCGCCTTCCAAAAATACTTCATATTAGAGGGTGTACGGCGAACTTTTTTTTTGAGGTACGGTCTAGTGTGTAGTGTAGTGTTTTGAAAATTCAAAAAAAAATCTTTCAAATATGAAAAAACAAACCACAAAATCGTTTTTTTTTTACGTTTTGTCAGTTAAAAATTGATGATTGTTTTAACAGACTTTTTAATTATTTTTATTTCTTTCATGGATTGTTTAAACAATGTTTGAAAATAAGTAGAAAAATGGTTTGAATATAATGAAAAATCAGTAGTACTTTTTTTTAATTGTGTTTTCAATTAATTTAATATGTATTTTAGGTTGTTTTTAACGATAAAATATTGTGAATGTAGATTTATTTGTGCGAAATTTCTATGCATTGGTTTTAAACGATGTGTAAATGATGTTTTGGTACGAGTAATACATTTTGTATTGTTTTCATACTTTTTTAGAATATATATACTTTTGTGCAAATAATCTGCATTGAGCTATATTCTAACCCGGTGTCTTCAAATGCAGTAAATTATATGATATGAAATGTCAAAACCATTGCAGAGAAACGTCAAAATGATTTCATGGCAGGCATCATTGCAAGAGCCGCTTGCATGTCAGCGATATCATGATATTGCAATAAAATTGAAATTGAGTGTCTTCATTTCAGATGAAATCATTTTGACAATTGCTTGCTATCGTTTTATTGCATGTGATAATAACATATTGCATAATAACATAAAAAATCATTTTTTTAATTTAAATACCGGTTGCACCAGTTTTTCCGGGAATACCGGGGTTAATACAAGAGCTGGAATTGACGTAAGAACCGAAAATAACGGTATTCTCGAGAATACCAGAAGTAAGACAAGAACCGGAAAACTGGGAGCAGAACCGATATTACGCGGAATACCATGGGCCGGGAAATGGGGGGCTGTGATTTAAAGTATTTAGAATTACAAATACAATTGAGGAAATTTGGATCTCAGTAAATCACTGTTCTATATTATCGTTCCGTTTTACTATTTATAATATTATTCTCTGGAGTTACTGTTCCTGTTTTCCCTGTTTTCTCTATTTTTTTTCGTCTTTTGTAAATTTAAATATTTAACTACATAAGTGCAGTCATACAAGATTTTTTTACATGCAACCAAAAAAACAGTTTCCTTTTTTTCTGTATAATATTACTGCGACTTTGAATGAATGCGTACTTTTTTCGCACTTGGCTATGGATAGGAAAAAAAATATGAATATGACCTTAAAGCGTAAAAAACGAAAAAATTGTGAAAAAATGTTTTCATTTTATATGCAAATGTTTTAATTTTAACATAGTTGACATAAATGACAAATATTTTTGTATACATATAAAATAAAAATGCTACTACAAATGTAAATACTGGTGTTGTATATTTATTATAGTATTTTTTCTGTTTAACAACTAAATAAATATTATGAATTTTGTTAATACATTGTACACATTTAATATTTATATAAAATTTATGATTAACCCATTGAAAACATATGCAAAAATTTTAATGATAATTTTATCAGGCAAACTCGGATAATTTTTGGTTTATAAATAATATATGTTCGCTATAGGGATAATTATAATTAAAAATTTTGTTTTCATTACTTACCCACTACATCCAGATATCCGACTTGACTTTTCATTGGATCCGTATTTATTTGACACATATACCATCCCTTATCTGATTCTTTAACATCTCGTATTCTTAAGATCCAAGCACGTTTTTCAGCATGTGTTATGCTCATACGATGATTTTTTGTTATAACATGATTTTGTATTGTTAAAATCGTTTGTGTATCGACACGTAACCACGCTATCTGCACAAATAAATAAAATAGAATAAATGTTTAAAAATATTTGCATTAGAAAGATGGTATTAGGGTGTCATTTTGTTGTAAGGGTGAAATTCTTTGCTGATAATATTATACACTTATAGAAATCTATGCCTAAAAATATGAAAGTAATGTAAATATAAGTAAAACTTTCGTAAATTTAACGAAAGAAGCATTAAAGGAACTTGGTTGTTGGAAAGGAAATAGGTTAACTCAACGAAAGTTTTCGTTGTTCTGACATAATTTTCGTTTTTTATGTATTTTAGTTTATGAATTAAACTAAAATTAGTGCGACACAAATTCAAATAAAGCCAATAAAATTTCGACCATAGATGGGCATGAATGTCATTAAGTAAAAGAACAAGTACATGCTACTTGTGCGTTTGCGTTTACCAAAAGTACTTAGTACAAGAACATTCCACCAAAAAAGGCTGTAATTGCTACTGAACATTTTGCTGTTATTACGGAAAATTTAACTACTTTGAGCCGTGCGGTATTTTTGCTAATTTAAGCAATACAGATTTGTAGAACCATAAAACTAGTAGAAAAAATTAATAGCCGTTACAAAATTTTAGCAAAATTCTTGTAAACTGCAATTCAATATCGATTTTTTGAAACCAGTTACAAAATTTAATAAATATCAATAACTTTACTACAATTAAATTGGTATAAATAATACTACAAAAAAAAGGTGAATGATATAGCAGTGGATTTTTGATAATTGGGGGTTCTGATTTCAAATCTGCAGACAGTTTATTCAAATTGGCTCTAGCTTTTGCCAAATTCGCGATTTTACTTTTAACTTAAAAAATTTGAAATTTTTAATTTGAATGACTATATTTACAAAAGTTATTAAGATATTGACACACACTTAAGCTTGAAAAACAGGGCATATAATTAAGCTTAAACTGTGTAAAGCATTTTCTTGTCGGAGCTATATTTAACGCTGGTTGGCTGAAAAAATTATGTAGAAACCATAAATTGTTGTTTTAAAAATCTGAAGAAAGGAGCTAATTTAAATTTTTTATGGTTTCTAAATACATTTTTCATCCAACCAGCGTTACTTAACATAAAAAATGGGCAATTTTGACACCATGCTCTCAAATGGGTTAATTTTGATTTTTTTTCTAGAAAATGCTTAATTAAAGGTTTTTATATTAATTTTCATCACAAATGACACTTTTTTACTTTTCAAAAATTTGGGGTCATTTTGATCCCATGTGTCTATAAGGATTAATTTCAAATTTTTTATTGCTGTGTATAAAATGTGGTTTTAACAGAGTTATTTGGACAACAGAGTTAAAAGAAAACTGTAGTGATTTTGTTACAGCTTTTTAAAAACACAAAAAATAATACTACTATCTAAATTATTGGCCAAAATCACACTTTTCTCCAAAATTTTCAAATTTAAAACGCCGTTACTATTAAGTTAAAAGAGGGATGTGTGTTATTTCCAGTAAAATTAGTATCTAGTGTGTATTTAATAAAACCCTATGCGCTGACCACTTTTCTTTATATGTGACGCGCAAAATAGAAAGGGACCTAAGGATAGAAAGGGACCTAAGGTCAGGAGAGCATGGGATCGGTCTCATTCGATGCTCAGATGTTGTCCACAAAAAAAAAAAAATTATTTTTTTACCCTTAGGTCCCTTTCTCTATCCGCTGTCACATATTTTGTTGAACAAAATTTTAAAAAACTCAAAACTAGAGATTTGCTAATTTATAAAAAAAAATCTCATCTTTGGCCATACCTGGGACTAGGTTATCATAAGCCAAGAAAGACAAAAAATTATATCTATATATTTTGCATCTTAAAAATGAAACTAATGTGTAACATTGTAAATTTTTGAAAGAAATATTTTATTTTTTATTGTCAACCATTGGTTCTAGGAAAGTTTTTTCATAAGTTTTTCTCTATTGGTTGTAAAATAAAAATTGTAAATTCTATTTAGAATTTGTAATATTTGATCTTAAACCGAACAAAATAACACTCATTGTAAAACATCTTCTGATCAACTAAAAATCTACAATAAAATTTTTTACGATTTTCATACTTTATCTGATTTTAACCGTACAAAGGTCTGAGGAAATTGAAGTTACTAACACCGATTCTGCATTTTTATACATTACCGGAAAGATAATTTAGTCTAGATTATGATTCTATTTACATTTTCCAAAAATGCGGTTACTAAAGAGCCAGTATTTTGATAGAGGATCCCATTATCCGATCACCTCAATTTTTTGCATGGTGGGGAGGGTGGCTCACAGGTCGCGATTTTTTTCATCCAGGTAGGTCTTCCCTAATGCTCATATTGCAAAAAGTTTTGAGAATATGAGGATTTTCCCTAGGAAAAAATTGTCGGATTCTGAGGCTTTTTCATAAAGAAAAAACCTCTGTTTCTCAGCACAATTTTCGCAGAAAAATCTTTAGATCCGAATGACTTTTTCCTAACAAAATAACCCCAAATTCGGAGGACATTTTGCTATCAAAATCTGCGAACATTTTCCTATACAAAAGCCCTGAGGTTCCTACCCAGCAAAATCTTTCATTACCAAATAAGTGGTTATATAATGAAACTAAAATTTTTTACTGCTTATAATTCGGCGCCAGTACTAGTTATTTTTGTTAGACGAAGACATTTTTATAAGGAGTCTAGCTTACGCGCGACTATTTATTTATTTACAAAAATAATTTGATATTGGTAACTACTTATTTTTTAACTACCAATAAGTATAAGAGTAAGCCTTATTTTTAACAACTTGTAACCACTTATTTCTTAACTGCTTATCAGCACCCGAACAACTACTTATTTTGGTAACTACTTATTTTATATATTTCTATAATGCAGCGAGTAAGCGGGTGCACAAATTTTGTGTGTTTTTTCCTGCAGCGAATATGGACAACTAATTACAAAAACGACCTTGTCGAACAAAAATAATGAGTTTTGACACCAAATTATAAGCAGTAGACCCTAATTCTACTGCTTATTATTTAGATATTAGTAATGAGCACCCATTTCTGAGATTTTGCTGGGTATTCAAAGTACTGAGGACTACTAACCCTCAGTTTCTAAAAAAATTTTTCTCTAGAAACTTTTCAGATTCAAGAGTCTTTTTCTTTAGAAAACCCCTAAGATTCTGAGAATCTTTTTTCCGCAGAAAACCACTATATTCGTAGGAAATTTTTATTTTGACATATTCTTAAATCTATAGAAGAGAGTTTTCTCTTGAAAAACCTTTAGAATACAGGTTCTAAATGTTTCGCTTGAAACGTTATACTAAGTTAACCCTCTAATGCCCAAGGCCGCCTTTTGGCGGTCTTCAGATTTTAAATAGTTTTTGGCTAAATAACAATATTTTATTAAACAAGTTGTATTATATCCATAGAAAACTTTACTGCCTACTTTTTCTGCCTTCAAACTTTTTTTTATAGGGAACGGTTTTCAAGCGAGAAGCATGTAAAGTGAAAATTTAGAAAATTTGAAAAAATTAACTTTTTAAAATAGAAAAAAATATTTGAAAAATTGCCAAAAATACATTTACGACCTGGCGTACATTACCGTTAATAACAAAGCTAGTTTAGAGCCTCTAATTGTAAAATCAGTTTAAAATTTTTTTACAGGACTCACAGGATAACGCCAGGATACGTTTTACAAATATCTCTCTAACTCAAAAACTAACCGACAGATTTTCTTGAAATTAAACACAGATTATATACTTCGAGGTCATACATTGTCAAAATTTATTTATGTTTAGTGCCAAATTCGCCAAATTTCGTAATTTTCAAAAAGCGAAAATCGCCATAACTTTTGAAATAACAACAATTGATCACAAATTTTCGGTACGTAATTTTATTTTATTGATAATGTTATTTACAGTAAAAACCGAAATTATTTGACTACTGGGTTTCAAGATATGTCTTCAATCTTTGTTGTGCTATATCGCCTAAATAAAGCAATAAATTAAAATTTTAATATTTGTTCCATAGTATATTTTCAACGCCAAATATATGGTTTAAATATTATTGTAATCAGAAGAAAGAGCATTAGAGGGTTAAGATTTTAAGGAATTTTTCCTTTAGCAACGCTATTAGTTTCCCAGGACCTTTTCTTAAAAAAAAATTTAGCAAATTTGAAGGACTTTTACTTGCAATATATGGGTGTCGGTCCTCAGAATCTGGGGATTTTTCTGCAGAAAATATCATCAGAGTTTGAAAGTTTCTCTTTAAAAAAAAATCCTTAGAATCTGTTTCTGAGTGATATATTTTTTATGTATGTTTTTTATTTTGTTTGAAATATATTTTTGACGTCTAAATTAATTTTTTTGAAAAATATTGGTAAAAATGTTAAATGTTCAATTTAATTTCAAAATTAATTAGGTTGGAACAACCTTTTGGTATTGTTATTTTATAGCAGGTATAATTGAAAATATCGGTAGCTGGAACCGAATATTGAAACTTGAGTAAACGAACACATTAGTTATAATTTTAGTAGTAGCTCTACCGATAACTGTGATGATAATATTTTTTTGCAGTAAAATTTGAGTTCATCAATTATTGAGAATTACGACGTTAATTTGGTTGTATTAGAAAATTAACCATTATAAAACCAGAAGTATGATCTTAGTTAAGAAAATTGTATAATTGGGATAAATAATGTGGTTTGGCAACTGAGTTTTGATAGTTTCTACCGAATTCCAACTAACTAATTTTCTGTGTGTATATTTGATGAGACTTTTATTTTAAGATGTTGTTTCGACAAGCCTAAATCCTAAAAAAAAATTAAAAAAAATAAAATTACATTTGATGTTATTTATAAATAAGTACCCTCCTAATGCCCCTTAGATAAATATATTTGTTTATGGCTAAAAAAGGATTGTTCTTATTCCTTCCTTGAAATATAAAGATTAATGTTTTGTTGTCTTTGAAAAACATAAGTAAAAAACACAAATAACAATTTGTAAACAAACAGATTTTAGAAATGATAACAATAACGGACTGGTCTCACCATAAACAACAATAGCCTTTTTTTTTTTAGTACGTAATCAATAAATTCATGCACAATCACGTCTTGTAAATTTCCTTTGTATATATAGTATCAGTAATTTTTTATTTAAGATTTTTAAAATAATTTAGAAGTATTTAATTCTTAATAGATATTTGTATTTCAATAAGAAAAATATCGTCATAAAAGAAAATATATCGTTTTAAGCTATGAAGAGTTGTAGTGTAACGCAGTTTCTAGCACGGTTTAGGCCCCTAAGGTCATCACTGCACTCTAAATAATTTTCTGGGTGCAAAATATTGTTCGACAATTTCTCAATAAACTAAATTTAAACATTATGGTTAAATAGTAACATGACACCACTTAGTGTTTATGATCGGGGCGAAAAAATGTGTTAGAAAGGTTATTTCATTTATAAACACCCACAAATAGAAAATCCTTCAGTTTTATTTTATCAAATAATGAACAATCTTAGTTTTTCTTTCTTTTGTTATTGTTGTTGAAGAGTTTTTGTTGTTGTTTATTTAATGTAATCATTATCTGTTTTAATTTTTTCTTCTATTTCAAGTTACTCTTTTGTTCTGAGGTCAAAAAGTTAGACAAAAGGCAAACCCATTATCTGCTTAAAGAGGCAGAAAAAATAGACAACACAGTATTTAAGGAAAAAGTCAAATTGAAAATTTACAGGTGCGTGTTAAATGTCAGTAAATAAAATAAAAAGGAAACTTAAAATACTCTTATTATATTTCAAACAGAAAAAGGATACATAAAAGAATTTGTGTTTTTTTTTATTTGTTGAAATACTTAAACTTGTTTTAAGTATTGTGGTGTGTTCTTGCATGAAACTAAAGTGGAAAGTTGTTAAAATATTTGTGACAAAAAAAAAAAAACAAATGTAACACCAACCTTGTAGGTTTGTAAATTATCCACAACACATTGTAAAACAGCTTCACGGCCTACGGGTACGGTCACATTTTGTAATGGTTCACCAAATTTTGGTAGATCTACAAGTAAACATGAAATGTATTTATAAATAAATTATTAACAATTCATATGTAAAAAACAAATAAGAGTTTAAAGGGCAATTCACATGTCGACTACCATAATTTTTTTTTTAATTCTACTCAATATGTAAATATGGTTGAAGAGGGATGGATGTAAATCAATGTTAAACAAAATTTATTTATTCAATGAGTCATATTTTTGTAATTTTAGGCCTTGTAGTAGACTGTCCTGAATTTAAAAATTTTTTCAGTCAGTGTTTTTCTTAAAAATATTTCAATAACTGGAGTTATAAAATTTTGAAAATCGATTAGTGTCTTCAACTTTTGAGTTTCCAAAAGGCGCCTAAAATATAGTTCTAAATTTGTGTAATAATTAAAATTAAAAGTACCCGTTTGTACCTGTTACGGAACAAGTACTTTCAGAGCATTCCTGTTCTCAACGATCAGGGGACAAGTTATCGGGTAGGTGTTTTGAAACCCGTCCTATTTCCAGGACAGGTTTCAAAACGGGTTTTTGGCCTCAATTTTTATTTTATCTAAATATTAAAATTTTATCATTTAGTTTATTCAAATAACCATTTGCCCGTTAATATCAGCTGTTGATGTTGGTCATAGTCTGGCAACATCGTCTGTTGTAAATAATAGATAACACAGCTCTACAAAATATGACAATATTTATAAGGTGCACAACTTTTCAGTGGCTTTAGGATAATTAGGCTGTGCTGATTTGGAATCTGTAACCCGTTTGTTCAAATTGTCTCTAAGTTTTGCACAATTCTCGTAATTCCGTGCCCTGCACACAAAGAAAAAACATGGTTGGGATGACCATATTCGAAGAGCACCATGTATTTTTGGGTTTATGATTGCGACCGTCATATTATGAAATACCTCTTTCTATCATAATATGATCCCTTAATTACTACATGATGATTCCAAACTGATCCCAATATTATCATATTATAGTCCTATATATCATAATATGATCCCTATAGTTTTTTCCCAGCATTCTCTTGAAGGTGAGTGAAAAAGCTGTGTACGATTTGTTTTATACAAAATAGTACATTTATTTCTTCAATGACTAATTTACAAACTTAAATAATTTAAACTAATTTTAGTTAACACTTATAAATAACTAAAAATAAATTATGGAAATATCTCAAAACAGCGAATAGAAAAATATTGTTAAAAATACAATTTTACAATGCATCCGAAATGACCATAACATGTTCTCAGTGATCATATTATGTTCCTAATGATCATAGTATTTCCTTATGATCATATTATAGTAATGAAGACAATTTTGTGATCATTTGGGATCATATTATGATCATCAGAAACATAATGTGATCAGTACGAAAATATTGTGCACTTACATTTTCTTTTTAATTTTACACTTTTTTATACCCTACACCACTATGTGGTCAGGGTATTATAAGTTTGTGCTGATGTTTGTAACACCAAAAAATATTGGTCGTAGACCCACCTTATAGTATACCGATCGGTTCTGAATTTTTTTTTATTTCGATTTAACGATGTCCGTCTGTCCGTCCGTCCGTCCGTCTGTCTGTCTGTCCATGCAATCTTGTGCGCACTCTACAGGTCACAACTATTAAGATATTTTGATAAAATTTGGTACGCAGACCTATGTTGGCCCAAGGACGAACAAGTTTGAGTTTGGTGAACATCGGTCCATGTTTAGACCTAGTGCCCATATAAGGGTCCTACCAAAATTATACTGTTTATATTCTGCAGGTCGTAAATATTAAGATATTTTGACGAAATTTTGTGCACGGACCTATGTTAGCCCAAGAAAGCAGCCTATTGATTATGGTGAACATCGGTCCATGTTTAGACCTAGTGCCCATATAAGGGTCCTACCAAAATTATACTGTTTATACGCTGCAGGTCGCAAATATTAAGATATTTTGATGAAATTTGGTACACAGACCTATATTGGTACAATAACGCAGCCTATTGATTTTGGTGAACATCGGTCCATGTTTAGACCTAGTGCCCATATAAGGGCCTACCAAAATTATACTGTTTATACGCTGCAGGTCGTAAATATTAAGATATTTTGATGAAATTTGGTACGCAGACCTATATTTGCCCAATAACGCAGCCTATTGATTTTGGTGAACATCGGTCAATGTTTAGACCTAGTGCCCATATAAGGGTCCTACCAAAATTATAATGTTTATACGCTGCAGGTCGCAAATATTAAGATATTTTGATGAAATTTGGTACACAGACCTATATTGGCCCAGTAACGCAGCCTGTTGATTTTGGTGAATATCGGTCTATGTTTAGAACTAGTGCCCATATAAGGGTCCTACCAAAATTATACTGTTTATACGCTGCAGGTCGCAAATATTAAGATATTTTGATGAAATTTGGTACATAGACCTATGTTGGCCCATGGACGAAGCCTATTGATTTTGGTGAACATCGGTCCATGTTTAGACCTAGTGCCCATATAAGGGTCCCACCAAAATTATATTGTTTATACGCTGCAGGTCGCAAATATTAAGATATTTTGATAAAATTTGGTACATAGACCTATGTTGGCCCAAGGACGAAGCCTATTGATTTTGGTGAACATCGGACCATGTTTAGAACTAGTGCCCATATAAGGGTCCCCCCAAAATTGGCTTGGTAACAAACTGCAGGTCGCAAATTTTAAGATATTTTTTAATGAAATTTGGTGCGCTGACTCACATTATAGAAAATTTTGACACAAGCCCCATTTTAACCCATTCGAATTTCGGATCCAAACAATACACCAGAGTGGTGTAGGGTATTGTATAGTCGGCATGCCCGACTTTAACCTTTTTACTCGTTTAATTTTGTTTTCGTATAAAACTAAAATCTAGCACACTTCTTACTATAGACGCTCTGAAACAATCTTTTTGCTACGTGAGTACAAAAAATTAAAAAAATTAATTACGTTTTTCACTTAATTTGTAGCACTAAACACTTTCTTGTATAATAAACAATAATTTTATTTGAGGATTGCTTGACAATCTATATCTCTCTAGACTTTTTGGGTAGATCGAGTTCTTTATTCCAAAAACAATGTCGCTATTAAACCAATAAGATATTTTTATATTTTTAAAGTATTTTTTTTTAATACATATTTATTATATTATTTATTTTAGTGCACCTTACAAGTTCTTTTCACAAAATCTTAAACAAGACTGACGATAACTGATAGATGACGCTCTTAAAAAAATATACTGATCATCTTATGGTTGTCGAAACTATACCAATGGTTGTGATTATGGTCTCTCTCAACTCAGATAATAATATGATTGCAATTCGAAGAGAGGAATAGGATTGTCCAGATAATATATGATTGTAGATGAGAGAAATAATATGATAGCCGAAAAAAAGAGAGATTTTAACTATAAATGATTATAGGCGATTATATCATTTGTAAAGTATTTAATTCATTAATAATTTGATTGCAACAACCATATATGGCAGTAGCGACCATAGTTTGATAGCTGTGATCATATTGCAAACTTCTTCGTGTATTTTTCAAACTTAAGTCTATATCAATATCTCATTATACCCTACACCACTATGTGGTCAGGGTATTATAAGTTTGTGCTGATGTTTGTAACACCAAAAAATATTGGTCGTAGACCCACCTTATAGTATACCGATCGGTTCAGAATTTTTTTTTATTTCGATTTAACGATGTCCGTCTGTCCGTCCGTCCGTCCGTCCGTCCGTCTGTCTGTCTGTCCATGCAATCTTGTACGCACTCTACAGGTCACACCTATTAAGATATTTCGATGAAATTTGGTACATAGACCTATGTTGGCCCAAGGACGAACAAGTTTGATTTTTTTGAACATCGGTCCATGTTTAGACCTAGTGCCCATATAAGGGTCCTACCAAAATTATATTGTTTATACGCTGCAGGTCGTAAATATTAAGATATTTTGATGAAATTTGGTACACAGACCTATATTGGCCCAATAACGCAGCCTATTGATTTTGGTGAACATCGGTCCATGTTTAGACCTAGTGCCCATATAAGGGTCCTACCAAAATTATACTGTTTATACGCTGCAGGTCGTAAATATTAAGATATATTATGTTGAAATTTGGTACACAGACCTATATTGGCCCAATAACGCAGCCTATTGATTTTGGTGACATTAGTTGGCTTTTACCCAGACTGGTGTAGGGTATTCTATAGTCGGCATGCCCGACTTTAACCTTTTTACTCGTTTTTAATTTTTCGTTGTAGCTTCGGCATTTACATTTCTTCCTCAAGAAGACCAGTGCTATAAAGAAAAAAGCCAATGAAAAAAAAAAATTCTCCTGGATTTATCGAAAAACTTGCTTAGCAAAAGTTTAATGATTTTTTGCAAGCTTTAATTTTCTGACACAAAGGTTGTACATTAGGGTTGTAGCAACTGAGATCTGGTGCACTCATAAAAATAAATCTGTAAAAATAACAGAAAAAGTTACTAAAAATTAGTTAAAAATGATGCTGCAGAAAAAACTGCTGAAATTAGCAGATTTTTTTCCTTAATACCAGCAAAATAAGAACAGCAAAATTAAAACTGTTAAATTTACAGAATTTTAGTTATATTTAAGTTAAATTTTAGTTAATTGAAAATAACAAATTGTTGTGTAAAATCTGCAGAAAATTTTGCTAAATATTTGTAGACTAAAAATAGCAAAAATAAACTGTTATATCTACAAAATTTTTGCTATTTTTAAGCTAAATTTAGGTGAAAGCAGTTTTTTTGCTAAAATCAGCAGAAATATTTGCTAAACAAAAATTGTAAACTGCTGTTTTCAAAAGGCACGATTTTTATTTGCATTTTAAAGAAAATGGGGAAAAAAATTTTTTTTTTGTGATTTTTTAGGCTACTAAATATTTAGCAAAATTTTTTGGCTGATTTTGGCAGGTTAATTTGCTTATTTTCGTTTAAAAAAAATTTAGCTCAAATATAAATAAAATTCTGTATATTTAACACATTAAGTTTTGCTGTTCCTATATTACTAATATATAGCAAAACTAATCTGCTAATTTGATCAGTTTTTTCTGCAGCATAATATTTTACTAATTTTTAGTAACTTTTACTGATATTTTTCCAATTTTATTTCTACTATTCTGTATTTACTGTGAGTGATAGATAAAGTATAAAAGGAGAAGAAAAATGGAAGAAATGGGTAGTTTTCGTTTTGCGGTGTACAAACTAATACGCAGTAAATAAACCGGTGGGTTTACTTTAGAAATTTTTTGGTCCATGCGGTGGCATGTGGCTAATAGCAACATTTAATTAATTGATACTTATGGTGGCGGGAGCAAATGTTGATGGGCATAGTTGATTAAATATTTGTCAAATCTCTAAATTAAATTTAGCTTTTTAACGTCGGGACAACATGCTGTATTGTTTATTCGTAGAATCGTTAGGTTATTATTAAAGAGAAATTCTAAATAAAGAAATACACTCACAATATATTTTCCATAACCGATTGAGGTTTATTTGAAAAGTAATAGATAAAGTTTGTTTTCAATTGAATAACACTGTGAGACAAATGCTAAGGGTCAGTGATCGGGTAGGGTTCAAACTACCGGGGAAAGTTATATAGGTAAAAAAGAAGTTATACGTGTCCCGGCGTTTCGCTGGGTCACCTCTAGGAATCGAGATATATCGATTTGACCTTTGGTGGTCTTTTTTTTTGACATAACTCGAGAACCACTAGTCCGATTTTGCTCAAACAATTTTAAAAAAATTAAAAATTACAATTCCTTTAATCTGTTCATATAACGTTTTTCTATATACTCAACAGTTTTGCCGGTAAAAATAAATGTATGAAGAAAAAAATATTTTTTGCCTAAAATATTAAAAAAAATTAATAAACAAAAGGTTATTGATTTTTATGGTAGCGGTAACAAACATTTATTTTTACCGGTAAAACTGTTGAGTATATAGAAAAACGTTATATGAACAGATTAAAGGAATTGTAATTTTTAATTTTTTTAAAATTGTTTGAGCAAAATTGTACTAGTGGTTCTCGAGTTATGTCAAAAAAAAGGTATATCTCGATTCCTAGGGGTGACCCAGCGAAACGCCGGGACACGTATAACTTGTTTTTGACCGATATAACATTTCCCGTTGGTTTCATCCCATCCCGATTTTGACTGTTGCATAGTGTAATCAATTAAAATATATTAAAATATATTGTTTAATTTTTTTTATCAGTCAATAAAAAACAAACTGCAAAAAAATATGTATCGTCTGTAGGAAATAATTTAACCCTTGCAGACCCAACCAGCTGAAAAAATTTATTGATTTTGTAATTTTAAGGAGAGACATCACATTCGCGGCATAGAAAACAGACCTTTTTTTAAAAATTCATAACTCAGTCAAAAACAAACATATTTCCAAAACATGGTTTTATAGATCTCCAAACTGGCGGCAGAGAAAAAAATGGGGCCTCGTGGTTGCAGCGCTGGGAGTCGCAAAAATTGTCCGATCTGGAAAAATATGACTTTTTTTAAATCTTAACAAAATTGGTTATCGTATGACACGAGATTTTTTTTAAATTTTTTTTTCAATTTTTGGTGATGTTCCAAATTTGAAAGTGTGTTTTTTCGAAAAAAATATTGACTTTAAAAATTCATAAAAAATCGAAAAAAATTTTTTAAAAAAGCTCGTGTCATACGATAGCGAATCAAGTTTAAAAAAATACAAAAAAAAATTTCGTCAAAAAATTAACCCGCTAGTGCCGCAACCAGTACCAAAAACATGGTTTCGAGATAAACGCGTTCATAGTTTGTGTATATACCAGCTGCCGTACGTAACATTAAAAATGCGGTCTCACTAATCCGGCTGTAACTTTTGAACCCGTAGGAATTTTTACATGAAATGTTTTTTCTTAGAATCTGAAGACTATTTACTAAAATACAAAATTAGAAAAAAGTCGATTTAAAAAAACGGCCAATGTCATGTTCATCCTTACGGTAAAATGGTATTAAAACTATTAAAATTTCCTGATGTCAATTCATATTTTATGAAATATAATTTAGGTAAAAGTATAATTGCAATTTTTTTATCTAAATAAACCTATTGGTGTTGAAAATATTTGCAACTTTAAGAGAAAACATCACATCTCACAATCGTATATGCTGTGAGACCCAGCAGGGTTAAATAATTTCGTTGTTTTCTGTTTTAAACCAAAAAAGTCCCAAAAATTTTCGGTTTTCTTTTTCTTTACTCATACACGCAAACATAGCCAATAAAAATATGAACGTGTGTGTTGTGTGCTAGTGTTTTGAATATTCAAAAAAAAAAAACTGTCAAATATAAAAAAAACAAACCACAAAATCGTTTTTTTTATGTTATGTCAGTTAGAAATTGATGGTTGTTTTAACAGACTTTTCAATTATTTTAATTTCTTTTATGGATTGTTTAAACAATGTTTGAAAATAAATAGCAAAATGGTTTGAATATAATGAAAAATCTGTAGTACTTTTATTAATTGTGTTTTCAATTAATTTAATATGTATTTTAGGTTGCTTTTAACAATAAAATATTGCCAGTGTACGATTTATAACGTTAAACGAAAAACTAAATTTGAACTTGTGTTTTCTTTTATGAACACTGCGAAATATAAATTTTTCTAACGAACTCTGGACACGTCTGAGCTTACCCCAGCAGCATAGGTTCTTTCAGATGGGTATTGTTTTACCTCGTGCCCATATAAAGTTTCATCAAAAATTGGCTCTTATGGTTGTTTGCACGTTACATGTCGTAAATATAAGGACAATTTATTGAAATCTACTACGCCTACTGATAGAATTGGTCCATATTTTGACCTAGCGCGCATGTGGATTACATCTCCGATTTTGTCAATTTTATAAAAACATTTTGACACTATTTCAACAAATTAAAATTTCGTAATCAAAGTATAGTTGCCACCTATTAAAATGCCTTGTCATCCCTTTATCGTTTGTATTTTTCTGACTAATTAAAAATACATAACTTTTTTCGTTAGCGCAGCGAGTATATTTATCTCAAATTTCCGTTGGTTTTTCGCTTTTATCCTACATTTTCTAAATAAATCATTCATAAACCCATTTCCTGCTATGCAGATTTTTATACATTTTTTCTATTAAACATATCCTTACCTTTGTCTGGTATAATATTAACACCAGTATCGTCTCTTATATCTTCAAGTAACTCTTCATGTGTTTGCATTTCTTTTGTAAACATGTTGAAATTTGCAATAGCAGAGAGTAGGTATGTATAAATGTGTGTAAATATTATGAATTCATCAACATAATATAATATACATACAATTATTATGCCAAGTTGAAAGTTATGGCAAGTTGTGAATGTAGTTCAAGTTGTTGTATTTGTAGTAGTAGGTCGGTGTTATTGTAGTTATATTATTTATACATTTACAGGTGTTGTATGAGATATATTTGGATTGTAAAGAAGACCAGATATTTGTTTGTTAGTATATTGCATTAAAATTTTGTTTAAGTAGATGTTGAAATTTGTAGACATTGTAGCATTTAACAATTTCGGTAAATAGTTGTTGACAAATTGTAACATAAAACATAGAAAGAGAGAGAGAGAGAGATACAAACGAGAAATATTAATTTTATAATTAATAAATATAAAATGAAGTAAAATTCTAAGAATAGTACGAAATATTTCAATTTCATAACTTAGTAGAGCAGAAAGTTTTAAACAAAATAAACACTTAACTTAATGGCCCTTACAATGCAGTACGAACTAAAAGATTATTTGGATGGAGAGCTGAGCTGGAATATGCGATACGGAATACATAAAAGTAGATTTAAAAAATTTTTCAAACCTTGATTAAAAATTTGTTAAATCGTTAAAATATTTATATATATTGGTGCACGGTTAAAAACGAAATTATATTTTAGGTCTTTTTTATCTTCATAATATTTTGAGAATTCGATTCTTTTATTTTAAAATTTCAATGCTTTTTTCATACCTGTTATATACAAGTAAAACCTTCTTGTGGGTTTCCGTAGATTAAGATTCAGAGTAAATATAATTTTGCTGACAAAAGAATTTGCTGACAATCAGAGGGTTCAATTTCATTAAGCGAAATTATCTGGTTGTTAGCAGGCACCTCTTTCCTGGGTAAATAAAATTTTCAGTTGTATTTGAAAAACAATAAAAATATGCAACTGTACGTTTAAAGTGTCCCAATCTCACTTATTTAAAAGGATTAAAAATTGGGGTCAATAAATTTTTTCGGAGTTTTAATACTTGTTTCGAACCATCATATAAAATATGGATATCAAATAAATGATATTTTTAAGTGGAAGTAAAAATATTAAAAAGTTTTCAAATGAAAAGACTTCCGAAAAAATCCAAAACTTATTTTTATCTCTAACGCTCAGCCAACAATGAAAATTTTAAAAAGGTTTCGAAAAATGTGAAACTCATTTTGACCACTAACGAAATTTTTTTTTTTATTTTTTACTCTCTATCATATATCCAATTTGAATCAAAATCTTAGGAAGCCCACAAAAAGATAATCCTGGCTAGTAAAATACCTTCAACTCTTTATTTGTTTTTAACTGAAATCCTTGTATACTGTTTCATATTTTCCAACAAATTTAAATTTAGTATTCAGAGACATATTTCTCTTTATAGTAAAATATTCATATGAAATTTATATCTACATTCGAATATATTTTTTACTTCTTTACTATAAAAAGATAACAGCAGACACAATAGAATAATTTTTTTGTGAAGCTTTAAATTTTCCAGAGCACAATATAGAATTGCAATAAAATGTACTACTCGAAACTTTAGTTGAGTGCTGTAAAATATATAGCAAAAAAACTACAAATAAATTTAATAAAAACAAACTAATGAAATTTTGCTAGATACCCTCAATGTTCTTAATTTTATTAACCAGCTCAATACAGCAAAAAGAGTTAAAATCTAAGCAAAAGATAATTGGAAGTCATGCTTTTAAAACGCTTCTTCGGTTGCATCAAAAGTATCCGTCGGTATATTTTTACCGCTTTTTAGAAGTAATTCTGATTAACTTAAACAAAAATAACTAATTCATGTCTTTCAAGATAACCTTTAGTATATTTTTACATCTGTCTATATAAGTAATTGTAAACAACATCCAAAAGTTATTTAAATATTGCTTATAAAGCATTATTGCTCTAAAAATAATCATAAGTGATCACTTTTAGAGCAAACTAAAGAAATTCATTACTGAATGATGATAATTCTCTCAGTGTACCTGTAAGAAATATAGCCAATAAGCGTAACAGAAAACATGCAGCGATGCACAGATGGAAACGTAGAAATTGGTAACAAACCTGTATGCAACACAAAATCCACTAAATAGACAACTCCCAATAGACAACTAATTAAAAAATCTTCCAAAACTGTTTCTCATTTTTTTTATATCAAACTCAGATGTCTTTCTATCGATTCAGGAATTTTCAGCGCAATACTGGGCTTCTCCTTTTATAGAAAATATTCGTTAAATATTGTCGTAATCAAATATTCAATGGAAGTTCGAACATTTGTTCTATAAGCTTTTGTAACCCCCGTACGTATACTCAACATCATATTTATCATACGCACCGTGGTTCTTACTTATTAAGGCGGTAAATACTGTAACAACAGCATTTTAAAGCGCATATTTGAATGGTTGTCAAAAATTCAATCAACAATATTTTTAATATTTTATTTTTTTATTTCAAAATCACGTTATTGTAGTATTTTTTAAAAATATCGGTTTTAAATTTCGCCAAACAAAATCGCCTGATTTGGACTTCATTACTGGTCTTTTTTAAAAAAGGCAAAATCGGCTGCCACTGTGCATTAGACCGCCCATATGTGCAAAAGTGTTATTTTTGCAGCTCCGCGTTCATTTTCGATAAGTTGAGAGTAAAAAATTAAGATATGTGGAAAAATTGGGTTTCTGCAATGTAAACCGGTCAGGCCGTTTACATTTATGTCCTCAAAATTACCCTAAAAAAGGTCCATGGATTTATCCATATATAACTCTTAAACTGGAAGTTTCTGGTGATTAAGTTACATAGCTGTTGTTTACACAATGAAAAGGCAAACATTTTCTTTATACAAACTTTTAACCCTCCCATGATCGTTAGTGGTGTTTTAAGCGGTAAATATAAAATTTTTTGTCAAAACTAAACTTTGAATGTTTCTCATTTAAGTTTGGAGACTTGCAAATACGTACACTAGACCGTACCTCAAAAAAAAAGTTTGCCGTACACCCTCCAATATGAAGCATTTTTGGAAGGCGATTTCAAAAAAAAAAAATTTTTTTTGCCGAACGTAGAGTTCGGCTTTTTTAATTTTTTGTGATAGCTTAGGCATTTAAAATCGGTTTTTAAAGTGTGATATATGGATTTTTTTGCCTCTAGGAGACCAGTGTTTTGCTATATAATAAAAATCCAATTAAAAAAAATTTAAAAATGCGACCCCTACGTTCGGCAACCAATATATAAAAAAAATTTCTACTGGGTTTAGCGAGAAACTTCCTTAGGAAAAGTTTAATGATTTTTTGCGAGCTTTAATTTTCTGACATTAGGGTCGTACATTTGGGTTGTAGTAACTGCGATCTGGTAGTAACTACTAGAACGGGATACTTGAGGTCAAAATGCCCTTAGAGCAAAATACTGGTCTCCTCGAGAGAAAAACATCAATGTATCATATTTTAAGATCCGACTGTAAATGCCAAAGATATAATGAAAAATGTAAAATGGCGACCCCTACGTTCGGCAAAAAATTTTTTTTTTGGAACCTCCTTGCAAAAATACTTCATATTGGAGGGTGTACGGCGCACTTTTTTTTTTTTGCCTGTAAGGTGGTACGCTCTAACGCACACTATTCATCATATAATAGGAAATTTAGCATATATTAAAAGCAAAATAAGTGTTTTGTTAATATTTCGTCCATTCCATGGCAAAAAGCCTAAAAACTGATGAGTTATAGATTTTTTACATATGTGCACTAGGAAGCCATATGAATCTTCCATTTTGGGTATAGGATGTGTTCAGCGAAGTTATGTAAAACACTACGAGGTACAGTTTTGTGTAATTATTTAACCCCCTAACTCTTCAACTAAAGGCACTTTTTTGGCCCCGTTTTTAAACGGTACCAACATACCCGCAAGCTGAAGAGTTAGAGGGTTAAAATGTTCCAGAGAAATGTTCCACATAGTGTTTTACATGAAATAGAAGATTCATGTGGTTTCCTTCTAAAATTTAGGTTTGTGGGCATTTGATCGGCAATTGTGTATAGGTAAGTACGAAATTAACCCTTAAACACATTTTAAGTTTTGACTTATTTCTGGCATTGAACTTAAATTTTCAACCTTAATGCCTTCAGAGACTTATAGTAGAATTTGATGACAAATATTTTTCTGGAACATATTAACCCTCTAACTCCTCAATTAAAGGTACTTTTTGACCCTTTTCAAAAGGGCCACAAACGACCCGTAATTTGTAGAGTTAGAGGGTTAAAATGTTCCGGAAAAATATTTGTCATAAAATTCTACTATAAGTCTCTGAAGACATCAAAGTTTAAAATTGAGTTTCAATGCCAGAAATAAGTCAGAATTTAATATATGTTTAATAGTTAATTTCGTGCCAATCTGAAGGCGCTCAATAGAGCACCCATATGTGCAAAAGTATTATTTTCTCGCCTCCCCACGCACTCTCTGGTAGATTGGGTGCAAAAATAAAGTCCACGCGAAAATTGATCCTCTTGGATTAAAACGGGCCAGTCACCCGCGGCTTTTAGCCGTAAAAATGGACTAAAATTACTGCACAGTTTATTTGCGCACAACTCCTAAAATAAAGGTTTTACAGAAAAATACTACATAAGCATATCTACAGGCAATAACGTGGCTAGTATTTTTCTCATACACATTTTTGACGTATAGATGACACATCATGTTGATTTATGAGGTTAAAATCAAAGTGATTTATATGGTTAAACACAAATTTAGCTTTAACCACCTAAATCACCATGATGGGTCATCGCTACGTCAAAAATGTGTATGAGAAAAATACTAGGCATATTATTGCCTGTAGATATGCTTATTTAGTATTTTTCAGTAAAACCTTTACTTTGAGAGCTATAGCGCAAAGAAGCTTTTAATTAATTGTAGTTCATTTTCAGGGCTAAAAGCCGCGGGTGACTGGCCTGTTTTAATACGAGAGGACGAATCTTTGCGGGGATATTATTTTTTACGCCCAATCTACTGGAAAATACGTGGGGATGTGAAAAAAAACACTTTTGCAAATTCCATATATTTCATGGGTGCTCCACTGTGCATAATTACTTCGAAGTAATTACTTGGGGCTTAGGAATGGCTTTTAACACCAAATTCACCAATTGGCTGGTAGAATATCATGAAATATAAACGAAAATTAAAAAACTAAATTTCTAGTGTACTCCCAAGCAGACTAGATTTGTGAAGTAATTGCTTCAAAAACCCTGTATTTCCCCCTATTAGTAAAATCTATTTTTTATTCATATGACCCCATATCTCGCATTAACAAAGTTGTGTTTTTATGCCAGTCAACTTTCATATCAAGGAATAGCTCGGTGGTAGAGCTCTAGACTAGCAATCGTGAGGTCGCATGATCGATCCCCGGTGGCGGCAATAAAAAACTTTTGTAAAATAAAAAAAATTTAATTTTTTTTTGTAAAGAATTTTTTTAAACTATTAATTGGCGAAAAAGAGCTTCCTTTGCACTCGTTCAAAAAGTACTGAAAAAATGTTGAAGTGGGAGTACTCCTCTCCTATGACAACTCAATGTTAAAATCATTAGTGTTTATGTTAAAAAAGAAGTAGATCTAGATCATCAATTGCAGTGCTTTTTCTACTCCTTCGGCATCTCTTTTTTTGCTGGGTTACTAACATGTACCTTTTCGGTGTAAAAAATTATGTGAAAATACCAAAATATTTTTGCTAAATATTTTTTTCCTTTTTTTTTGTAATTATACGAAATATTGCCAAAAAAAAAAAAAAAACTATGGCATTGTATAGACTCCATCAAAACATCCACATATAAAGTTTTAATTTATATAATTTTGTTGTTGTTTTGTATGAAAAATTCAAGGTTGGTTAACGAAACGAATAACGGTAAGGGTAACGGTATCGTATTTTGTTAGTTTCGGTAACGGTAAAGGTAACGAAACAGTAATACCGGTACGTACCGGTATAAAAAATTACGTTAAAAACATATAAAAACAAAAATGTGTGAAGACTATTTTTAATTTTTCGTGTTAAAAGCACTTATTATAAGCTATAAATTCGATGTTGGTGGTTTTAATAAGTAAAATTAATATCTATAAATTTTTTTTGAAAAAAAAAACTCAAGATTATAAAATAAAAAAGTTTAAAAATTAGCATTTTTATATAAATTAATAAATACCGGTAAAATACCGGTAACTACTCATAAAAATAACGGTATCGGTAACGATAACCGTATTTGGAATTCTTTTTATAGGTATTGGTAACGGTAACGGTATTTAATTTGAAACGGTATTTTAGCGATTACGGTATTATAACGATAACGGTAACCAACCTTGGAAAAATTCTAACTATCCGAACTCGTTATAAGTAGTAATAAGTTACTAAATATCCTGTCTGTTCTAAAGTCTAGAGCTATTCGAAAACTTCCGTTTCTGATGAGATATTTTGCCGGCTCTAAATGCATATATGGTATAAACCTAGGTAAAGTATTAAATTTGCTTTCGATTTATTAATATGTGGAAGTTAAAAGCTAGTTATAAACAAATAAAAACTTTCCTAACGATTCAATGTAATATATCGTTCCATAATTTTATTTAAATTTGCTTTAATGAGCTCCAGGGATTTTAATATTATAAAGTGTGTATGCATAATAATTCAAAAACCTTACAAAACGTTTATAAAATGAATTTCGTGTGAAAACTTTGTTTTATGAGCCATTTATAATATAAACCTAAATATATTATAATTATTAATAATTTTTGTTAAAAAGAGATAATTGGATTTTTGTTTTTAGTTGATTAGTAAAAATTCCCAAGACAATAATATTTCATTTAGAATTGTGTTATACGAAAATTATCTTAGCATTAAATGTGGGTTTGTGATATGTATTCCTTATACTAAGTAAAGCAGATAAGTGCTATCCAAGGTTCTGCTGATTTGGTAATATGACTATCGCAAGTATTTTTGTTTGTTTGAAATTTGAGTACATTTACCTGAAATTTGATTATTATTATTTTTTTTTAACAATTTTAATTACTTCCGAGTTAAGGCCAAAAAGACTTGATTTCATATTAAGAGTTAAGTGTGGATGTTATTTATAAAAGGGAACATTTTTTATATTAATATTTTATTTGATGTTATTTGAGAATAAACCATTTTCCAATGATGTTATTCATCACCTTTATCCTGCGACTACGTTTTGTTAATTAATACATCAAATTATTAGAAACAATCTATCATGGACGAAATTACGAAACGATTTTAACTGGATTTATGTACTAGTGTTTGTTGGAAATAATTTTCCCTTTTTCAATTTTTGTTTACTGTATGTGCATGTAATTTGGGAAATGTTTCAATACAGTAACAAAAATATATAACTTTTTACGTATTATGTGCTCTTCCTTAGTTAGTTTACATTTTATAACACAGGGCGACAAAAAAATATTTTTTGTTTAGTGGCAAATTTTTTACCAATTGTTTATAAAACACTCACAATTTCATTGCGAAAACCGATTTTTTTCAACTAAATTGAGTAGCTTGGCGCACCTGGCAAATCGGTTGCCCAAACCGAATTGAGCAAAAGAGCACTTAAAAAGGAACGTTTTTTTTGCAATTATTGTAAAAGAATATTAAACTTAGTTTGGTTGAGGTTAAAAAGAAGAATAAATGATTTTCTCTAAAAATTATAGACACATGAATTTGCAAATTAGACTAGATCTAGTTTCTGCCTTTTTTCTGGGGACATGCTTTAACAGTGATTTTATATTAAATTGTATTTATTGTTTACATTTTATTGTCAGATTGTCTCTACATGATAATTTTTTCACACATCTTTTGGCTGTAGGGTTTGAAAATGAGCCTATTCTTATATTATAAACGTAAATGTACTAAAGTGCGACCCATTAACGATCTCACCTACGTAATGTCTTGAATATAATGTAACTAATTCATAGTTTCCTTTCCTATTCAAATTCCTGTTAAAAAATTAAAAAAAATATATTTTCTTTCAAGAGGGATGCAAGAAAGTGATTTAAACATACCGAAAGAGATTTAAAAAATTAGACAATTTCCCGTCAATAGCAAACTTCAGAAAAAACAAGTAAAAAAATTATGGTCGGTGAAGCCTGACCCTACACCACCCTACACCACAAGTCTAAATTAAGTGAGTGTGTTTACAAATCACGGAATTTTTGCCAGAAACTCGGTAAAAATGGGCGATCTAAAATTCAATAAAAAATTTTTTTTTTTAATTTCTAACAAAAGCGCCTTAAAAAGGAATAGATTTTAAATAAGTCTTATGAGTTCTATCGTTAGCAAAAACATCTACTAAGACTAGATATTTGGTAATTTTTACGGGCAGAGTGGTTGGCAAATAGGAGAAAGCATACAAAAGATGGTTCAGAAATAACTCAGAAATATAAATAAATTTGAATATTTTATGAAAAATCAAAAAAAAAGCTCAGAGTAAAGACGAATTTTTGGGCCTACAGGTATTTAAAACGTTTATTTGACTAATTTTTGAATAAAAAATTAAGGCCCTTTTGGATGAGCCACTTTCATTTTAACTTTTAAAAATATATTTTGAGCTCTTTTTTTGATTAATTTTTTGTCTCGTTTGCGGGCTTGGTTGTAGCATTTTTCTAGTATATTGCTTCTATTCAGCTTAAAAATAAATCAGAGGTCTCAAAAATATTAATAAAATTTAAATGTTTTCTATGAAAATTGCTCATACAAAAGAGCCTTCTATTTGGACTTAAATATGAATCAGAAAAACTAACGTGCCAAGGGAAATTTTCTTCATAAATAGGAGTCGTTTTACGTAATTTTTGAATCCAAGAATTGAATTGAATTGAATTTTCATAAAAAGAAAAGTTATTGATCCTTTTTTGGGATTAAAAATTTACCATCTGTTTATGCGTTTTTAAATTATTATAAAACTGACGAGGTAAGGATATACATAAATATGTTAATATAATTTATAAAAAACATCAAAAAATTATGTTACAAAATTACATTACAATTAATACTTATGTATTTTCTTATCTTAAATTACATTGGCCCCATCGCTTCATTTTATAAATTCTTTTGTGTGTTTCTTGATAAAAAAATATATCCAGAATATAATGGCCTCTCCATATAATTATTTTATTAAATTTTTAAAGCGAAATGAACAAAAATTCTCACATAATTTCGAAATAATATTTTATTTTCAATCCAAAATAATATTTTGACAATGTTATATCAATTTCTTGGCTCCAAAATTAATTATTTTTAAGTGTATTTGGATTTTACCCAAAACATTCCTATTCCCATTCGTTTCAGAGCCATTTCTGATCATAGATTACATAGAAGTTTTACTCTTTGACATTTGCTGTCAGTGCACGCAACTCATGAGAATGTGTTGGAAATACGTTACACAAAATATATTTGGTTGTGTGTGAAAAAAATATGTTTGCTGACACAATAAGAAGAAGAGTAAGATATCTATTTAATCTATGTTTCTGACACACTATTTCCTTGTAATATATGCACAGAACCAAATTTGTTCATAAATAGTATGAATGGCTTTCTTTGATTTCAGTTCGTAATATGTATGAACAAATGCATACAATGTATGAAATCTTCCTTAAATTTATTTTTCAATAACATTTAAAAAAACAAGTTAGTTTCGAAAAGAATAAAATGCCAAACTATTTTTTAATTTGGTTTTTAAAAAAAAAGGAATTAATTTGTAAATATAAGCGGATCGTTAAGCGCGGAAAATGAAAAGGTATGTGCAATATTGTTTTTATACACACACATATATAAGTGTGTTTATAACACCATAATTTCTACTTCTTTTTAGATAAATATACTATGTACAATGTGTTCCGTGTTGCCTAAGACAGGATGAACAACATCCGATAATGGTTTAAATCCAATTCTCCAGACAGTGCTTGGATTTAGCTGAAAACGAAGATTATTATTTAACAAGAGTATACCTACTTCCTGCGTGTATCCGATTTTTGGAAAGAAATCATATTGTACTTCTCAAGAATTTTCTCTCGCTCAAGTATATTATAATGGTAGATGGCGGTTTATATATTTTATTTAACATACCATACCAATTGTTAGCAGATATTTAATATTTCTTTGTAATTCCTATTGTGATTATTATTTTTTAATAAATGTATAGAAAATCCATCTCTAGTGGATTAACAACCGTTTAAAATAAAAGCGCGGCTTATCGTTTTAGTTATATCATTCCTCTTTAGCAGAATTAATGCATAAATTAAATCAAAATTCGTAATGAATTTTTTCATAATATGTATAAACAAATTCATACATTGTATGAAAAGGTTTTGGGAAAAAAAATTAATGTTGGATTCATACATATTAGTAAAAAATTTCTTCCAAGTATGAATTATTTTTTTCTGTGTGGGTTATTTTTGTTCGTTTTAAGATTTCTCATTTTTAATGAATGATTTTTGATAAAAAGTATTTAAGATACCAAAAAGTTTAATATTTGAATAACTTTTGGCTCAAAAATTGAAGGGCTCCGAATATAATCTTATTGTGGAGTCAATCAAAATTCATAAATTTTGAGGGCTCAAAATTTAAAATTTGTTCGAAAACACAAATAACACAGTACAACACAAATTATGTTATTCTGACAATAGATTTTGGTAGAGGAGACAAAAGACAAAAATAACGTCTGCCGGCCTTTTGAAATATCAGATAGGAATTTTATTCCTGGTGGGGAGGTTAAATTTTCCCCCTTTTTCAATGTTTTTTGTGAATCGGCATAGAAAACCATGTGAGTCCTCCATTTTAGGTATAGGATGTGTTCAGAAAAATTATGTAAAACAATATTGCGAAAATTTTTGTGCAAAATTTTAACCCTCTAACTCTTTAATGAAAGGGACTTTTTTGGTCCCGTTTTAAAAAGTGACAAAACAGACCCGGCAGTTGAAGAGCTAGAGTGTTAAAATGTTCCACAAAAATATTCCACGTAGTGTTTTACATAAGTTCACTGAACACATCCTATACCTAAAATTGAAGATTTACATGGTTTCTCCCCATCATCCAGGTTTGTTGAACATTTGAGTGCCAATTCTGAATAAGAAAGAGATTAACCCTTAAACACATTTAAAATTTTGGCTTATTTCTGGCACTGAAGTCAAATTTTCAACTTCGATGTCTTCAGAAACTTATAGTTAAATTTTATGACAAATATTTTTGCTGAACATTTTAACCCTCTTGCTCTACAATTAAAGGGACTTTTTTGAACCCATTTCAGAAAGGGACAAAATGCCGTGTAAGTTGAAGAGGTAGGGGGGTAAAATGTTCCACAAAAATTTTTTACTGAAATTCTACTTTAAGTCTTTGAAGACATCAAAATCGAAAATTTTACTTCAATGCCAGAAATAAGTCAAAACTTAAAATGTGCTTAACGGTTAATCTCGTACTTATTCAGAATTGGCGCAAAATGTTCAACAAACCTGGATTGTAGAGAGAAACCATGTGAGTCTTCGATATTAAGTATCAAATTTTCAACTTTTGTTCATCGAACTTATGTACAATACTACGAGGAACATTTTTGTGGAACATTTTAACCCTCTACCTCTTCAACTTACGGGCCTTTTTTTCCCTTTTTAAAACGGGGCCAAAAAAGCCCCTTTAGTTGAAGATTTAGAGGGTTAAAATGTTGCACAAAAATATTCACCGTAGTGTTTTACGTAAGTTTCCTGAACACATCCTATACCTCAAATGTAAGATTCACATGGTCTCCTATGCCGATTCACAAAAAATATTTGAAATAAAATTTCGATGTGATTTTTTGAAACACCGACACGCGTGTATTTTTCTTTGGTTTCCTCTACGAGAATCCATTGTCAGAACCCCGTAATTTTGGAGAAAGTTCGAAATTGTTGTACAGTGTAATTGGACAATAGGATTATTTTTAGTTTCTTTGCCCCACTATGACTATTCACTAAAATATTGCAAATAAAACAACCTCTTAAGAACTAAATTTTAATGGTTTTGGTCGAATTTTAACAAATCTTTTCCCTCGGTGTATTTCTATAGAAAACTTTGTGAGTTTTTGTTCCAACTTTTTAGTTCTTAAACGTAAGATTGGGCCGCTAAAAAAATAAGCATAGCATATTTTCCTCTCTATCACATATCCAAATATCATTAATTTCCGAGGAAACCCGTTCGGCTACCTTCCTTGTTATACTCTAAAAATTCTATACTTTAATGCTTTTTCTTTTTTGGATTAAAAAATAGTTTTATATAGAAAAATCTTCAATATTTTGTTTTAATATTAAATTTTTTGAGAATTTAGGTCTGATGACTTCATCCAGAGACTTTCGAAAATTTTTCAAATACCTTTGATTGTTTTTTTTAACAAATATGAACATAAAATTTTGTTTTAAAATTTTTTATACAATCATCAAATGTATCAGTAAATTTTATTTTATAAAATGTTATGCCAAAGTTTGCACACCACAGTCTTAATGCTTCTGGTTTAAATTCCCAAAGTACTTGTTTCTTATCTCAAACTTATATGAAATAAATACACATGACTAAATATGTACCAAAATTAAAATAAAAAAAAAAACATTAAGAATCAAGCGATAAAAAGGATTGTAAAATCTATATTTTTGAAAATCGAATATAAAGATTTAAATTATTTAATATTCGAAATATTTAAAACAAATTTTATGTAAAATATTTATTGACAAAACTACTCACCTAAATGATGCGCTATATGGTCATGTTCTGGTAGTTCATGTGGCAACAAACTGCCACTGTGATGGTAACCAATATTGTCCATATTATGTAAATACATATCATCTGTATCCACTAAATCGCTATGATGATTTAGGTGATGAGCTCTAATGTTGTGCATATCATCATTGTCATCATCATCATCATGGTCATCTTGTGAATGTGCAGCTCGTGTGTGTCTCCTTTGATTACTTGAATGTGTGTTAGTAGCATTAATAGAAGTATTATCCACATGTATTGTTGCTGTAGTACTAGAAGATGTGTAAGCATTAACACAAAATATAACATAACAATTAAGGCAAATTGCAACAATTAGCCATGAAATTTCCGGTATTTTACGTTTCCGTTTCATTTTTCTATTATGTGGTTGATGGCTGTTAGTGCTGGTGGTAGTGGTGGTGATGGTGGTGATGGCTTCGCCGTTCGTTGTGATGTTGTTATTGATTGTGTGATTGCTGGTTACGGATACGAGGCGGGTTGTTAGTGTTTTATTTAAAGTGGAAGTTAGTAATTCACTTTGTTTTTTCGACATGATATTTATTTTTATTTGGAATTTTTTTTTTAATACATCAATCTATGGCATTGAAACAGCTTTTAATTTTTTGTTGTATTTTTTATATTTTAATAATGTTGTTTTTTATATTATTAATTAGTTGGCTTTTTATTTCACATTTTTAATTTTTATACATTATATTTTGTCATAAATTTTTGCTGAATTTTGTTTTTTATTTGATAACGTTATTGTGTGGTTTTGAGTGTTATTTTTTTTTTTTATTATAACGTTTTTCTATTATGTTATTGGACTGTTGTTTTCATTATAAATTTCCATTTTTCTCTTAGTTTCCAAACTTTTATTACATTTTAATTATGGTTGAAAAGTTTATTTTTCTGTAATTAATTTTTCATATTTAATGTTTTTTGTTGCGTGAATTCTAGGGAAATATAATAAAATATTTTAAAAAATTTACAAAATTTTAAATCATATTATTTCATTTAAGTTAATTTCATTTCAGTTATATTTTAATGACATACGTACACTCAACCAAAAAAGTCTGTAATGGCTACTGAAATTTTTGCTGTTATTACGGGAAATTTAACTGTTTTGAGGCCAGCGGTATTTTTTGCTAATTTTAGCAACACATGTCTGCTGATCTGTAGTACAATAAAATTAGTAGAAAAAATTAGTAGCCGCTACTAAATTTTAGTAAAATTTATATAAAATGCAATTCAAAATCGATTTGCTAAAATCAGTTAAAAAACTTACTAAATATCATAATTTTAGTGCAATGAAATTAGTATAAATAATTAGTTGCAGCTACTAAATTTCAGTAAATTGCTGTACACTGTAATTTAAAATCAATCTGCTGAAATTAGCAAAAAATTGTACTAAAAAATAAAAAAAACTGTAAAATCTAAAAAAAATTTTTTTCTTTCGATTGTAACAAGCGTGTAATTATTTCATCGTACTTGAAATTTGGAGTCAAAATTGCAAATGGTTCTCCACTTATTGCCGTTTTATGCATTGGAGATGCAATAAAATTTTCTGGGTGTTATTTCTAAACTAAGAATATATCAATAGTAACAAATATAAACTAAACAAGAATTGTATAAAATCAAAAAAAAAAAAATATTTTTAAATTAGTATATTTTTCTGCTAAATTTAGCACTCGTTTTTGAAAATTAGTAAAATGTTTTTCTGAAATCAGCAGCGAAAATTAGTAAAAAAATCTGTAATTTGTAATAAGAGAATAGCAAAAATGATTACTAAAAATAAAAATTCTACTAATAATTAGTATAAAAATAGTATAGTGCGATTGGAAACTGTTTACAAATTTTTTTACAAACTTTTTTTATTTGAGTGTACTTAGAGGAATGTTTAAATATGTAAATTAAATATTAGTTTTTAAATAATTATCTAAAATTTTGTAGAGGTTTAAATTAATAGCGCAAAAAAAAAACATATTTAGTGTTATATTGAAATGAAGTTTGTTATTTATTTTTTAACTATAGTAAGTCTACTAATTCACAAATTATAGTTTTGGTATTAAAAGGTATTTTTGCAAAACATTTAATTTGGCTGAAATTTAGTATGCTGTGCAGTTTTATTTATTATTTTTTTTTTATTTCCAGCCGAGGTTTCGCTCGCTCTGTCAAAGGTCTGCTTCGTTTGTAATAAAAACACGCTGCTTTTTGTATTTATAATAATGAAGTTACAATCGAATTTAGCACATAGATTTGTTTAACCGAACAACTCTATATCTAGGTGTTAGAACTGTATCAATTATTTGTACTAGCTAGGGCAGGCGAATGTCGATTTTCATGTTAAATGGCATTTTTTACATTTTAAAAATTTGGAGTCATTTTTCCACATGTGCCTATACGGGTTAATTTATAGTTTTTTATTATTTTGTATAAAATTTGGCATACTCATTTGGGCAATTTTCACCAAATTCCGCAAGAAACAACACAATATTTTATTATATTGTACTTTCAGGAATAGTCGAAATTTTACAAAAAACAATCTCTTGTATCAGAATTCAAAAAAAAGGCAAAATTATAAGTATTGAAAAAAAATATTTTATTTGTTTATGATTTTCATTATTTATCTCATTTTAACCCTACCGATTTTGGGTTTTTATGCATTTCTAGACAGATAATTCAGTCTAGATTACGATTCTATTGACATTTTCCAAAAATACAAAAAAATTTAATTTTTTGGTTTTTTTTCCGGACTGGCTCTTTTATTTAAAAAAAAAAACCAAAAAAAGGAATTTTTTCACCTTGTGTATCATATTTTAAATTTTCCTTAATTTTTTTGATGATGTATTTTTATACCCAAAGGAACATTTCCAGAGGGGAGGGGGAGACGGGTCACAGGTCGACATTTTGTTCGCCCACTTAACGAAGGTCCACCCTAGTATTCACCCACCCAAAGCCTGAATCTCTATTAAACAATAGTGAGTTGACCACAGAACACAACACAACGCCCTATTGAGACCTTCCTCTACTGACCTTAAATATAACCTTTGTACCGCACTGACCTTCAGCGGTCAACGGCCTTTCGTATGACATAAAGTGGATCCATGTAACAAGAATTTTATACAATTCATGCGGCTCAGCCAGAGATCTCATCGAATCAAAAGTTCTCTCAACAAAAACATTCAGCGTGTACTTCTTTTTGTTCAGGCTCTTTCCGATGATGAATACAAGATCAATAGAAGCCAGTGTTGCCAACTCCTGAAGGCAGGAAAGCACCGTGAGCATTATGAAAACGGGTAAAAAGGGTAAAAATTTACCAAAAATGGGGTAAAAAAGCACGATATTAATTTTTTGAAAAATTTTAAACAAGAATTTAAAAACACATTTTTACTTTGAAAAATCGTGTAAAAAAGGTTTGGAAAATTACCTAAAAAGGGGCAAAAAAGCACCAAACTAATATTTAAATATTTTGAAGTTTAATTGTAATGTTACAATTTAAAATTGTACTACAAATATTGTGCAAAAATGTAGTTCTTGTATAGTTCGCATTATTTTTTAAATTTTGACAGAAAATTCAAGAAAAATGTAAAAAAACGAGAATAAATACCAAAAATATAAACTGTAAAAAGCACTAAAAGCACTGCCAGAAATCTGAAAAAGCACCATAAATATCCGCTTTTTTTAAACGGGTATTTGTAAAAAATCACCGGGTACGGGAAGGAAAAAAGCACCAAAAAATACCTGAAAAGCACTGAAATGGCAACACTGATAGAAGCCGACTTATAGGATCTACTGCTTTGTTATGTATGTTGTTGGCTATAGAGAGGGATTCGGAGCAATATTATTAACCGAATGAATTTCTCCACTAAGGAAGTGATAATAAACTTATCAGTTTAAATCACTTTCAAAGTATCAAAGTATGTTATAGTCTTAATTCCCATGCTTAGGAATAAAAACTACCTTGATATCGCACCTATGATGGAATATATCCATGAGACAATCTGGCCAAAAAGACTGGTTTTAGAGTCCCAGCAATGATAATGACAGGTTATTTATTATACGGATTACCATGTAATGATAGGTCATTACCTTTTGCATTACTTTAAAATACAAAATAATGACTTACTGACAATAAGTTAAGTATTTATATATATACGTCATTACATCTCAAATCGGTAATTTTTTTAATATCTCGAAATGTTATGGTTCTTAGCTCGTTTTGAAGAGAATATTTAGGAATATTAAAAAAAATGTTACAAAAAAAATATTAAAAATAAAAAAAAAATTAAAAAATTTTCAATTTTACAATTCTAAAAATCGAAAAACTCAAAAACCTATTTTTTTTTGCTCAAGTTTATTATATAAAACCTCTAACTGATCCTTAAAGATCCTGACATTTTCAAAAGGGCATTTAAAAAAAAAAAGATATGAATTTTTTAATTTTTCTATTCGCTTTTTTAAGTTGTATTTTAATACAATAATACAAAACAAATATCCAATTTTGAAATTTTGAGCAATATAAACCAAATTTAAGGCTTTAGAAGCACAAAATTATTTTTAATTCGAAATTACCATTTTATTTTTTTGGTAATAGTTTGAAAAACAGATAAGTTAAGAAATGGCACACACACACACCCATGTATACATAAATGGAAGATCAGAGATATGGCTAATTTCTTGGAATTAAATTCAACTGACTCTAGGTATGCTGCTAAGTTAGGATAGGATACAATTTCTAATGCAATTTTTCTCCAAATTATTTCTAATACACTTTTTGAGAGGTGGGGCCAGCTGGAATCGTCAATTTCAAGCCTAAGTTAGATGTATCGGCACAGATTACATTTAAACTATCGGTGGTTTATTACCAATATTTCTTATTGATAATTTCGGGACAGATTTTGAAAGTATGACAACAAATTTGTCAATGAAAAAAAATTATAGTCAGTCTAACGCGGTCATGAGAGACCTTACAGCTGAGCATGATTTAGGTTATATAAGGAGAAGCGGGTTAAATTCCAGGAAGAGAGCTAATCCTTATTATATGAGGGGGAAAATTAGAACGAAATTTCCAAAAAAAAAGTTTATTTATCTAGTTCATAGGTCCAAAGTCGTCCGATTTTTTTATGGTGGTTCTATATAACAATCACAATTCAAACAGCAACCAGACATCTACGTTTTTGTGTGTCTAAATACATTTAACGTCTCTTTCTGTGGTAAGTAAGTCTGAATATGGACCGAGTCTAATCAGTTACAATAGGGTCTGTTCTTTAGCTAAGAGCAGCTCATGTGCCAAATTTCATCTACACACAGAGAAAAGATATGCCATGTTCCAATTGAAATTCGGTTGCATATACTAAAATAGTTTGGTACAACTGAATATTGGTTATCACAACAAAATTTGGTTTATACAACCAAATTTTAGTAGCAATAACCAAAATATTAACGAATCACATTCCAATATGGTTGTAGCAACCAAAATAGGCTTAGCAATTCGGTTGGCAAATTTTTTTCCTGTGTGTGAATGTCTTTATATCCACGACCTATAGTTATCACATGGAATTGTTCTGACAATGTATAGAAAAAATAATTACAATTGAATTTCGAAAAACAATAAAATTGAGAAAAATTGCTGAAATAGAAAAATATCGGTAAAATTCATTGTAGGAAAATAAACTCTAACGAGCCGTACTTTTCGGGTAGGGTACACAGTACACAAGCATATTGGTTGCGTAGAAAAAATTGTTCTATTACGTTGCTTGTGTTTGGTGTTCCGTTTCCAATCGTTTCATGTTCCATTACAATGCGTTCCCTTGTTTTAATGTTTTAATTTAACACATTCCTCTTTCCATTCCATTTCAATCCCAATGTTTAGTGTTCCAATTCTACCCGCTACAGTTTTGCCGGTAAAAATAAATGTATGAAGAAAAAAATATTTTTTGCCTAAAATATTAAAAAAAAGTAATAAAGAAAAGGTTATTGATTTTTATGGTAGCGGTAACAAACATTTATTTTTACCGGCAAAACTGTTGAGTATATAGAAAAACGTTATATGAACAGATTAAAGGAATTGCAATTTTTAATTTTTTTTAAATTGTTTGAGCAAAATCGGACAAGTGGTTCTCGAGTTATGTCAAAAAAAAGATATATCTCGATTCCTAGGGGTGACCCAGCGAAACGCCGGGACACGTATAACTTGTTTTTGACCGATATAACATTTCCCGTTGGTTTCATCCCATCCCGATTTTGACTGTCGCATAGTGTTATCAATATTTTAACTCTGGGTAGTTAACCTTAGTATGAAATGTCAGAATAAAAACAAAAAGAAAAACAAAAATTAATAACAAAATTTTTTTTTTTCAATACGGGAAAATTAAAAGTTTTTCTCGCGGTTTCTGGTAGTAAAAAATAATACACTTGACCACGTCCTTTTTTTTAAGCTTTGCGGTCGCTAAATGGTATAAAATGATTGTGTCCTTTTCCATACTGCGAAAGGTGATTTAATTAAATCCATTTGGTATGTCTATAAAATAAAAGTGGATAATTGGAACTATTAAAAAGTATTTCGTGCTAATCGAGAAAACCGCGGAAAGATTCGCGCATAAAATTAAAAAAAATAGTGGAAATTTTGTAATAGATTATCAAATTAAGGCAATTTATGTGATCAGCACATCAAAGTGAGTAGAAAAACTAGTAAAAAGGTTAAAGTCGGGCATGCCGACTATACAATACCCTACACTAGTCTGGGTAAAAGCCAACTAATGTTTGGATCCGAAATTCGAATGGATTAAAATGGGGCTTGTGTCAAAATTTTCTATAATGTGAGTCAGCGCACCAAATTTCATTAAAATATCTTAATATTTGCGATTTGTAGTTTGTAACCAAGCCAATTTTGGGGGGACCCTTATATGGGCACTAGGTCTAAACATGGACCGATGTTCACCAAAATCAATAAGCTTCGTCCTTGGGCTGATATAGGTCGGTATACCAAATTTCATCAAAATATATTAATATTTGCGACCTGCAGCGTATAAAAAATATAATTTTGGGGGGACCCTTATATGGGCACTAGGTCTAAACATAGACCGATGTTCACCAAAATCAATAGGCTTCGTCCTTGGGCTGATATAGGTCGGTATACCAAATTTCCAAATAATTTTAGTAGGACCCTTATATGGGCACTAGGTCTAAACATGGACCGATATTCACCAAAATCAATAGGCTTCGTCCTTGGGCTGACATAAGTGGGTGTACCATATTTCATCAAAATATCTTAATATTTGCGAACTGCAGCGTATAAACAATATAATTTTGGTAGGACCCTTATATGGGCACTAGGTCTTAACATGGACCGATGTCCACCAAAATCAATAGGCGTCGTCCTTGACACGACATAAGTCGGTGTACCAAGTTTCATCAATATATCTTAATATTTGCGACCTGTAGAGTGCGCACAAGAATGCATGGACAGACAGACAGACGGACGGACGGACGGACAGATGGACATCGTTAAATCGAAATAAAAAAAATTCTGAGCCGATCGGTATACTATAAGGTGGGTCTAGGACCAATATTTTTTGGTGTTACAAACATCAGCATAAACTTATAATACCCTGACCACATAGTGGTGCAGGGTATAATAATCGCTGTGCATGATTTTGTATCTTTTTGTAATTGCGAGTCAAAACTGTGGGTTGTCCAGGGGTTTCTCACATACTTTTAAAATATTTAAAACATGATTGGTTCACATTTCATAAATTCGAGAGTGATTTCTATGCGCTTTTTTATATTTAAGAATTAAATTCAGTAGTCTTGTACTTCATTCAGTAGTCTTGAGCTTTGATACATGATTCATTTTGAATTTGATACGCTGATTCCAAATTCTTAAATGTAAGTTACCCAAAATTGATGGAACAATTGTTTTTCTGAGAATGGTTTTCAAAAGAATTTTTTCCTAGAACTGTACACAAATTAAGAAAATGTTGTCCTATGTATTTTAGAGAACAAAATTCATTCTTTACTACCATCGTAACAAAAAGTCTTAAGCTATTTGAATGCCTTTTGTATAGTACTTAAAAATTCGTAGAAAGCTATTTTCGCGTTTTTAATCACGATTTTCTCAAAATTTAGAGGTGATAGAGAATTCGGAATAGAGATTTGGAATCAGCAAGTAAAATACTAAAAAAAAGCGACTTTTCGTGTCAAATTGTTGTAATATTGGTCACCATTTTTGATTTTAATTATTCAAGACAGATTTTGGCTCCCTGAACCAATAAAAAAATAAATTTTTCCTATTTCCTTATATGAGGCCAATTTCTGTAAGCTATCACAGAAACCTAAATCCTAAATAGCAAAAATTTGTGCACGATTTTAAGTACTGATGCTATTTTTATAAGTTTTGGTAAAGTGGGGGAAATGCACATCGAAAATACTTACATGTGTCATAAACGATTCTTAGTCAAAGTTTGGTTAAAGCTGAGCTTTAAATTTTTTAATAATCATCATTACAAGTCTAATGTATTAAAATATCTTATGTAGGGTGAATTGTTCTAAAATAGCCTTGGTTAAGTTTCTTAACCACAGAAATTTCTATGGTTAAATTTTAGCATTGGTTAGAAGAAATGCTTGGTTAAAATTTAGATAAGTTATTCAAAAAATATGTTTACCAGTGGTTAAGGCTAGTAGAGGTCTTAACCAGGGGGTATAAATTGAGATAAGTTAACGGGCCTAAATGAAATAAATTCTGCCATGAAATTTAAAAATCATAGGCGAAATTGTATTCATTTGTGTATACAACATACTAGGCAATGCAAAATATTTCATTATCATTAAATGAAAATGAAAGTTAGTCCAATAGTTTTAACTAATGATAATGAAATTTTAATGGTAACGAAAAATTTTCAAGTGTGATTTATAATTCAAATAATTTCTACTAATCAGCTTAATTTAATACTAATAATTTACTGCCAAAATAAGGAATTATTTAAGGCTGTTTAACTATTTAATTGAAAACTTAAAACTACCAAACATTTACTTTTAATTTCATTTCAAAAATAAATCCCCTTTAGCTTTCAACTTAAAAATTTTAACCTTGTTTTGAACAATGTATTTTTCATTACATTCGCCCCCCCATCAAACCTTTAATATTAATTAAATTTACCTCAAATTCATGTTAGTTTACAACTCGTAATAACACAACACATTCTCATCTACAAAATCACTACTCATAATGTTTATTTTATAGAAATTATGTAATGTATACCACACACGTTGAATGACACACATACACTGTAATTTTGTTACATTATAATGTATTATTTACATCTTTTTACATTTACAGTTGGTATATGTTTGTAGTTATGTGGCAACTTCGTTATATGCATTTCACTTGTGTGTTCATATAATTATATTTATTATAACACTAACTGTTGCTAAACAAACCAAGGCCATTGTGCTTTGCTCTGTGAGTATGTGTGTGTGTGTATGTGATTGAGTGTTTGTACGTTTGCACTTGTTCATAATACGTATGCTCGCTCTAACAAAATGCATTAGGCTATATTTCTGTGTATAACTGTAGATTCGTAAAGGTGTGTATTAGACCGTACCTAAAAGAAAAGTTCGCCGTGTACACCGTCTAATCTAAATTATTTTTGCAAGAAGGTTTCAAAAAAAATTGTTCTTTTTTTGCCGAACGTCGCCATGCCATTTTACATTTTTCGTTAAATCTTTGGCATTTACAGTCGGATCTTAAATTATGATACATCGATGTTTTTCTCTCGAGGGGACCAAGATTTTACTCTAAGCGCCATTGACCTGAAGTATCCCGTTCTAGTAGTTACCCACCAGATTTCAGTTGCTACCACCCTGATGAACCACCCTAATATCAGAAAATTAAAGCTGGCAAAAAATCATTAAACTCTTGCTAAGGTAGTTTTTCGATTAACCCAGCAGAAATTTTTTCTGGTTACCGAACGTAGGGGTCGCCTTTTTAATTTTTTTTCCATTGGATTTTTACTTTACAGTAAAACACTGGTCTCCTCGAGGTAAAAAAAATCGATATATCACACTTTAAAATCCGACTTTAAATGCCGAAGCTATAACGAAAAATTAAAAAAGGCGACCCCTACATTCGGACATTTGCCTTGCAAAAATACTTCATATTTGAAGGTCTACCGCGCACTTTTTTTTTGCCTGTAAGGTGGTACGGTCTAGGGTGTATGTATTTTGTTTTAGTATGCTATTTACTCACGGGGGTTTTTTTTTTGTAGAAGTGTTAGGAAGGTACTTATTATTTCAAAGTTTGAGGCTGTAATATAAATGTACCCCATGATTCATAAACACCAAATACACAAGAATTTTTGTTTTTGCACACAACAACAGGCAGAACACACGACCAAGAGGGAAATTCTACATTGTGCCGTGTTGCTAAATCAGGTTTTTAATTTTGTATTTTAATTTTGGCATATCATCGCTGCGCCTCGGAAATTAGCTGTGTTCTATTTTCGTATTGTTTTTATTATTGCATTTAAAAGATTAGCGTTAGCAAAAGTAGCTACCCACCAAAATCTCAGTAATGGGTGCTCATTACTAATATCTAAATAATAAGCAGTAGAATTAGGGTCTACTGCATATACTTCGATGTCAAAACTCATTATTTTTGTTCGACAATGTCGTTTTTGTAAGTAGTTGTCCATATTCGCTGCATGAAAAAACGCACAAAATTTGTGCACCCGCTTACCGGCTGCATTACAAAAATATATAAAATAAGTACTTACCAAAATAAGTAGTTATTCGTATGCTTATACGCAGTTAAAAAAATGTGGTTACAATTGATTAAATAATACGACTTACATATATACTTACTAGTGGTTAAAAAATAAGTATTTACCAAACTCACATTATCTTTATAAATAAATAAGTAGTCGCGCGTAAGTTAGACAATTTTAGTTTCATTATATAACCACTTATTTGGTAATGAAAGATTTTGCTGGGATACTACTAGGGTTTTTCTTTTCCCGGACTTTTTCATTTCCCGGGACAGCGGGATTTTTTTCTGAATTTCCCGGGATCCCGGGAATTCCCGCTCATTCCAAAATAAATAAATCCTACATACGTTGTATTGGAAAAACTCGATTTCTAATACAACACCGTCCGACAAAGTTAATTTTTTGGTTGTACCCATGAGAAAATCTACTTAATATATTCTGAAAGCAGGGCTAAATATAAAATATCCATGTCTTCCACTTTCTCTAGATCAATTCGTCTAACAGTTTAAATCGCGAATTAATATTTAGGTAATATATTTATATGGAAGGCCGTCTTAATTTAAAAAAAAACTCTTAGAAATAACTGAATATTAATTCGCGTTTTAAACGGTTAAACGAATTAATAAAGACAAAGTGGTATTTTATTTCCATCTCTTCTTTTAGGACATATTGGAATTGTTCATGGGTGCAAACTTGTGTCGGACCAGTTTTATAGTCAGAACCAAGATCGATTTTTTACTTAAAAATTTCTTAAGTATGGAATCCAAAAATTTATATTCCCAGATATTTTGTTTCTATGGAGATTTTCAGAAGAATTCGTCTAGAATTATTTTTTTAAAAAAGTTTAAAAGGGAGTATTTTTCACACAAATTTTTAGGTAAATTGGCTTAAATCTTTTTATAAAAATATAATATTAAATAGTTTTTTAACTTTAATTGGTATTTTTTGATTCGAAATTTTTAAAAATAAATTCCCAGCCAGCAATTTCGGAGCGCTCATAAATAAAAAAGTATCTGATGCATTATTTAAAACATAAATAATTTTTAAAAAATACAATTAAAATAAAGGAGTAGCAATTGAAATTAAAATGAAATTATTTGAAATTATTATTATATCAGCTGAAAATACGAAAATATTTTTAATTTTTTATGCACAGGCTTTTTGGAGATATTTGGAACTGAAATAATGATGTTGAAATGTTGTATATATTGCTTTACTTAAACAAAGATCATCGTTTTAAAGAAAAAAATTTTTTCTGAAGTACGAGTATTTTTATTGGTAACTAAACCAAATTCAGCTGACATTCAAAAACAATTTGGTCTAAATAATATTTTTTTTATATTGTACTAATTCAGTTTATTAAATTTTAAATCGTATTTTTTATTTTAAATATATTCATTGAAATTGATTTCAAAAAAATTAATGCTTTAAATTTAAATAAAGCTTCCAAAATTGCAATATATACTAGCTAGAACTTCTATAAAAGAATAAAAAAAATCCCGGGAAATCCCGCATGAAATTCCCGGGATTGCGGGATTGGAAAAAGGGCGGGATCCCCGGGAATCCCGTCCCGGGAATTCCCGTGACATAAACCCTAGATACTACCGAGGCTTAATGAATTTTTTACAAAACATTCTCTTGCATGCGCTGATGTCAGATTTGACGATTTCTAATACTAAATATAACAAAAATTTACCATTTTACTTATTTGTAGTTATTTACAAGATATTAAAATTTAGATCATTACAAAAAAAGGAAATAAATAAAACAGAAAACAAAAAAAAATTTTTTTTTGGTGTTGTATAAAAAACTGTTTTGTGAATGTTTTGCAAAACATTCATACTGGCCTCTACTATTCTTATATCCACTTTTAATCTTGCAATTTTCTATTTTTTATTAAAACCTATATTTTGTGAAAAGTTTGTCATATTTAACAACTATTAACCGGTTTTATTTTTTTCACAATAATTAAAACGTTAACACACCCTATAATTCCTTTCATATTTTGTTTCTGTTTTTTCCAGCACGACTTGATTACACTGTACCACAAATTTTGGGTCATTTGGAAATTTTAAACAATCTGTTATTTTTAAATTATTGCTCAAAGTTGGCTCGAATTTTTATTATATGGCTTCTTGAAATATCTCTTAGTTTAAATGGCGACCACAGCGCAAAGAAGCAAGTAAACAACTTCCCTTAGAGTAAATTTAGTTGTTAACTTTTCCCGGATTATTTCTTTTCAAAAGTTGTGAGCCAAAATGTATATCAAATTTTTCTATAGTACCAAAAAGGTTAGAATTCCTTACCACTGTTTTCAAATCTACAATTAAAAATTTTTTAAAAATTTTTAAAATAATTTTAAAAAACCAACGATTCGACTTTAAGGTTTTACGAGGGGTACTATTTATATTTCGGGAAAAGCAAATAATAACAAACATTTTCAAATAAAAAATGGATTTATTGTTTTTCAAAATATTCCCCTTGATGAACAATATACTTTTGGATTCGTTCAAACTATTTGTCATAGCAGTTTTTCCATTCCTCTTGAGATATCTCCAAAACATGGTTTTTGAACGCTTTAACTGCTTCTTCGGCGGTTGTAAATCGTTGACCACGCAGTTTAGCTTTGATATTCGGGAACAAGAAGAAGTCATTGGGTGCCAAGTCAGGACTGTATGGAGGATGACTCATCAATTCGATGTTTTGACTGCTCAAAAATTCACCTGTTTGACGAGATGTATGAAAGCACGCATTGTCATAATGGAGAATCATTCGTCTTTGGGGGTTAGTTTTACGAATTTTTCCGAAGACTTCCGGCAAAGAAATGGTCGTGTACTACTCAGAATTGACCGTCATACGTTGCTCAAGCAGAACAGTGGCCACATGACCCATTTGGCCGAAGAAAAAGGCGACCATTTGCTTCGCTGTTCTTCTTCCACGAACAACTTTTGTTGGATTTCGCTCGTCTTGGAATACCGACACGGTCGATTGCTGTTTTGTTTCCGGCTCATATGCTTATATCCATGATTCGTCACCTGTCACGATTTTATACAAGTCTTTTGAAGCACCACGGTAGAACTTATTAATCATTCCCTTACACCAATCGACGCGAGCCTTTTTTTTTTAGCGATTGATAAATTATGGGGTATCCAACAAGAGCAAATTTTTTTTACAGCAAAGTGTTCATGCAAAATCGAATATATTTAAGTGGATGTAATGTGCAAGGATGCCTCTATCTCACGATATGTAACATGACGATCGTGCGTTATCAGTTCACGCGCTGCTTCGATGTTTTGTGGCACAACAACCGATTTTGGACGACTTTCACGGAATTCGTCGGCGTCCGAACTACGACCACGATTGAACTGACTTTGCCAGCGATATACTGTCGTTTTTGATGCTGCTTTATCGCCATACAAAGAACTGAGTTCATCAACACATTCTTGTTGAGATAATCTACGTCGAAAGTTGTGAAAAATATTCCAACGAAAAACCTTCTCTTGAAATTTCAATTTTTTTGGCCAAATTGAATTTCTAAACTCACTGTAAACAAAACAAATAACACTGGTACATCAAAACATTGTGAGTACGTTTATGCTAAAAAATGTCAAATTTTATTATGGTGTTGCCAGATTTTAGCTATTGACATTAGTGTTGCCAGTTCCCGAAATATAAATAGTACCCCTCGTATTAAAAACATATTAAAGAATAAAAATTACAAAAATTGTAGGAATTTCTTTTTTCATTTGGCTGGGGCAGAGATTTAATTTCAACGGATTTCGAGAAAACAGCGATTTTTGGCATTTATTTAGCTTGTTCTTTTAATTCCACATATTATTTTTAGACCTAGAAAAATAATACCAAGAAGTTTCGTTAACATTCGCTCAGGAATAACTGTTAGATTAATATATTAAAAAAAAATTAAAATCTATTGTGTTGTTACATTTTGGCTAAAATTATTGGGAATTAAAAGAAGAAAAACGAAAAAATTCAATAATAGCTAAATAAATGAAAAAATCGCTTTTTCTCGAAATCCGTTGAAATGAAATCTCTGCCCCAGCCAAATGAAAAAGGAATTCCTAAATTGTTTGTACTTTTTAATCTCCAATATGTTCTTAATAAAATCCTGTCCCTTTAGAAAAACGTGTAAGGCCACACAATGTAATCGATTTGGTGTACTTCATTTTGTGCGTACTTACGATATGGGAGCACTCGGAGATACTAGTAAGTACACTCATAGAAATAAATCCGTAAAAATAGCAGAAAAAGTTACTAAAAATTAGTTAAAAATGATGCTGCAGAAAAAACTGCTAAAATTAGCAGATTTTTTTACTAAATACTAGTAAAATGAGAACAGCAAAATTAAAACTGCTAAATTTACACAATTTTAGTTATATTTAGGCTAACTTTTAGTTAATTGAAAATAGCAAATTCTACTGTAAAATCTGCAGAAAATTTTGCTAAATATTTGTAGACTAAAAATAGCAAAAATAAACTGTTAAATCTACAAAATTTTTGCTATTTTTAAGCTAAATTTAGTTGAATGCAAATAGCAGTCTATTCTACTAAAATCAGCAGAAATATTTGCTAAAAAATTGTAAACTGCTGTTTTCAAAAGGCTCGATTTTTATTTGCATTTAAAAAAAAAAATCGAAAAAAAAACTTCGAAAATTTTAAATTTTTTGGTGATTTTTTAGGCTACTAATTATTTAGCAAAATTTTTTGCTGATTTTAGCAGGTTAATTTGCTAATCTCCATTTACAAAAATTTAGCTCATATATAACTAAAATTCTGTATATTTAACAGTTTTAGTTTTGCTGTTCCTATATTACTAATATATAGCAAAAATAATCTGCTAATTTAGCAGTTTTTTTCTGCAGCATCATTTTTAACTAATTTTTAGTAGTTTTTACTAAATTTTCTACGGACTTTTTTCTATTAGTGTACACACTAGTAAGTACACACAAGTATCTCCGAGTACTTTCAAACTCTACACACAAGCTGGCTTACTTTATCCAGGGTATGGCCGCATTGTAATGGCCCACAAGCCAATATACTTCGTAAGTACACACAAGTATAGTGGCATGTAAGTTAGACAAAATTTTTGAAAATTTTAAAAAATGTTGTGTTTCATATACAATTGTTATACACAGGTATCCCATATCGTAAGTACGCACAAAATAAAGAACACCAAATCGATTACATTGTGTGGCCTTACATGTTTTTCTAAAGGGGTAGTACAATTGTTGATTCTTTAAAATTTGTTTAAAAATATTTTAAAATAGTAGATTCGACCTTTTTGCCACTAATTTAAAGCGAGTTAATAATAGAAAAAGATACTTCGTATCTCAGTTTCCTGAAACTTATAGAATAAATAAATGCTTCCGTAGAAGATTATTTCAATAAATGTTAAAATTTGAACCCAAATTGATGAAGTGGTTTTCGACAAATCACTGGCCTGGGAAACTTGTAATAATTCGGCTGCTTTTTTAACCGATCTAAGTTTTTATTGCTTTATTACAAAGAGTATTCACCCCAAATTACGATTCTTTAGTGTTTTTTTTTTTAATTTTAAAATATCAGTGTTTTGGAGAAAATGCATAGAAAGTTATATTTTTCCCTTGTAAGCCGTGTTGCAAATTTCAGGTCCGATACGGCACGCCTTCCTAATTTCTTGAGGGACGTAGTTTTACACCCAAATAAATATTTCCATGGGGTAGCATGATCAAAAACTCAAAAACAAATTTTTTTGAAGAACCCTAATACCCACATATAATCAAGGCTTTGCTGGGCAGCAAAGAATTCATCGTCCTGAAACCACCAAAATAATTACAAATGTATATGTATTGTTCGTATTACATTCCTTACATTATTTATATAAATTGCGTTGCATACCGTATATAGTGCATACATTGTTTACATTTGTTACGCTGTTCACATTACACACTTGACTGTGTGAAGGCGCTATTATTGTTGTCCCCAATATCCGGGCCGACTTATCTTATGTTATTCTGTTATTTAATCAAACAGAGGCCATACAATTCCAAGAGGAAATAAAACAAAACTCGCAGCACCCTTTGGGGATTTTGAATAGCTGATCGCATTGGAATCATTGAATTTCTTGTTGCACTGTGTTATTCAATATATTTATGGTATTCTAGATTTCCTGTTATAACGTGTTTTTATTTTATCTATTAATTTTGGTCATGTAAAAAGTTAACTTTGTTAAACCTTTACTTTTATTGTAAGGCGACCCACTTTATTGTAAGAAGTTTAACCTCTTTAGGACCGAGGTTTCGAATTTTAATGGTAGCAATGAAATTTTATGACCAACGCGAAGTGTGTAAGTCAAGTATGGATATATGCCAAGATAAAGTCCCGAACTTGCAACAGAAATACGAATTTTATGTGATCCAAAAATGTAGATCTTATTTTGGAGAGGTTTACAAGGAGAGCTTTATGTGGAATTTTTTTTTATATTTTTGTTACCAGCCACAGTCATAAACAATGAAAGTATGAACAAAACGATGAAATTTTAAATGAAAATTTTTGACAATTTTTTGCATTAAAAAGGTTTTTATTTTATCTGTATAAAATATTTATTCTACTTTCATGAAAATAACCGATATTCCCTGTCTACTTTTGCAGTTATGTAATATGCCTTTAAAAATTGATGTTCTTTAGTTCGAAAATTAAAGGGCCACATATGTGAACAAAGACGTAAATAGGTTAATATGGTTTATTAAGTTCATATGTTTTTTTTTTTTTTTAAATATGGAATTTCTTTTTGTATTTCACGGCATTTGCTCATTTTAACAATAATAAATAAAGTGTTTTAGAACTACGTGTTATTTGTCATTTATTATATTTTTTCTTTCATCAACATTGTCGCAAGTCGTTTGTATGTGGTATGTGTTGGTATGTGGTAATTACTGAAGTAATCAAACTTCAAAAAGTAGGTAATGTTGACAAACTAGTAAAAAAAAAACTGTTGAAATTATCATTGCATACTTTTGGGAGGTTCATTTGTTTATTGCTTTAACAATTTCTTTGTGTTTTGGAACCAGTTGGCTAATAAATAATAATTTTATTTATGTACACAGATAGAATTGTCTTGGAAGAATTTTAATTCTAATTAATCTAAAAGGCTTTAATAATTTTATTTATGTACACAGAGAGAATTTTCTGGGAAGAGTTTTAATACTTCGCAAAGAATATCACAAATTTCTTAAAATTACAAATGGCTTCATAATTTTTATGAAACTATTTTTAGTGAAGCTTTGATATGTAAAATTTTTGACAAATAGTATGAAGTTTTTCACAAAATACAAGAAAAACCTTCATTAGTCTAATGAAAATTTTCAGTGGACAAATTCCAGCGAAACTTCATGGAATTAATATAGAAGTTTGTTAATAGCATGCAGATGTTGCCCTCAATGTGCCTATATTTTCTTAAGAAATTTTTCATTTTACTAACTGCTCTCAGAAAATATTTTATATTAAGAAAGATCATATTCAACGCCGATTGATTATATTTATAAATAGTTGCATACTTTTGGGAGCTATAGAAAACGGCGATGATTTTTCAGTTATGGTAGTTAGCTGGTTTGACGGGGCCTTCTCTGATACATAATTCGTGAGCTTCGAATAAATAATATTGAAATAGTGCGTGGATCTCTTTTTAACTCTATTATGTTTAGCGAGGCGCAACAATAAATACATTAATTTTTGAATAAAAGGCAGTATTTTGAGCTAAACAAATAACAATAGTAATTTCCTTACAAACCTTATATAAATACAAACCATATTTTTTAGGTATGGGATTTGGCATAAAACTCATTAAACCGGTCTTAAAATACGGGTCCTATGACTGGCGAAAAGAGCACCCCTCTGAAAGTACCTAAACCAGGGATGATAAAGTTAGTACTATAGTACTTTTTATGGTACTATTAGAACCTCAAAAGTACTATGGTACTCCTATGACTCATGTAGTACTATTTACATTTGTATTTACTCATGTAGTATGTTTTTTCTAATCACTTGGATTTAATAAATCCAAAAAGTATTTCTAAAAGTGCTCAACAGATGGCGTTAGATTCTCCCTATTTTAAAAAGAATTTTCTGTCCGACACTTCTTTCACCCTAATTTTTAATACCGAATTCGATGATGAGGGATTTTACTTTAACTTTTAATTTTTAATTATATTTTATATAAAACAGCGATAAACAGTCTGCCTTTTCAGTTTTATCACTTCAATTTATATTTTTACACAATTGAAAAGTTCCATTGCAATATTTAATATTCACTAATTGGATTTAATTAAATTACTTACTGTAGAGTGAAAAATTGCCATTCCTATTTCAGCTATTTCTCCATATCCAAGATTAGAAATATGCATGTGGTGAGGTGTAGTTTTTTTTTTTTCTAAACATATTTCATAAAAAAAATTTAATAAAAACCTTTTATTTGTTAGTTTTTCAATTTTTTTGTTTCTCTTTTAATTTTTATTCGTATTTTTTTCTGACATTAAATTAATAGGCTGTTTCATATATTTGTGCTTTTATTATGGATTTATTAAATCCAGCTTTTTTTTTGGATTTAATAAATCCACTTTTTTATGAAAAATTATAAATCCAGGTGATTAAAAAACACGCAATTAATATATGTACACAAAAATATTAAAAATAAGGTGAATTAAAAGTTTTCGAAAATTTAGTATTTTTGATTTAAAAAGATCCTTAATAATCGTAACTTTAAATTGTTGTGATAACCAAGAAGTTGTGTTCATCGAGAGTTATCTTAATTGAGGTTGTACTTAATTTAATTGTAATAAATCAAATAAGCTGAATTGATTAAATCCCTTTAAAATAATTTTACCTTCCAATGAATTGAATACGAATTTCAGGGACTTCATTAAAAAAAAAAATCTTAATCAAACGTCAGCACAAAGTTATTATATTCCATACCAAATAATTCTATACATAGAAACGCATTTAACAAGTTCAAATGTCGATTTTCCCGATAGTTGAAGGGATCGTATTTCCGGGCTTATGCTATCTATTATTTTATAAAGCCAAAACGATTATCTTGATTTTTTCGGGTTTTTAATTAAAAAAAAAAAAACATGAAAAGAAATAAAATATTTGTAATTTTTCTGGACTTTTCCGAGCACAAAACGGTGTAAAAAAGAGCCGGGAGGAACTAAGTCAAATTTGAGCATCTCTAACCGGAATGATCACTACCTCACTAATGAATAAAATTAAATAGGTCCGGTGAAAGAAATCAAATAAAATTGCTTTGATTGGGTTAAACCATTAAATACCAATATATTCAATATCAGATAGGACCTCTTCATGATCTCTAAGTCAAAACATGGACCGATTCTAACCATTCTCAGTAGCGTTAGTAATCGATGTAATAGGAACTTCTACCAAATTTCGTCAAATTAACTTTTAAAATTCGACTACTTTAAATGTAGACGAACCGACATCATAAGTACCAACTTGAGTTGGTTATTCAATACACCCAAGGGGTGGTGGAAAATAGAAAAAATATTTTTGGTACTATGGAGGTCGGAAAAGTGCTATTTTTTAAGCAAGTTGGTACTATTTTGAAAATCACATTTATTATCCCTGACCTAACCCCTGACAGGTGAAAGTGGTACTGAACCAGGACATTCCAGTGGTACAAATATTAGAGTTGTCAATTTTGATCGAACAATTATAAGATTAATTATTAAGTTATTGGATTAATGCTTAACGTGTTGAGTAGGCGCTTACACTCAGAAAAATAAGTTAGTAGAAAAATTAGTAAAATGTCTTATATATCAAGTGTAATAGTTTTCAAAAATTTTTTTGCTGAAATTCCATTTTCACCAAATTTTTAGTTATATTTTTTTTAGCACTAAACTAGTTTTGAACTAAAGCTTTACTAATTTATTTCGCTACAAAAATATTGCTGATAACCCCATTTATATCCAGATAGACAAGATGTAGATGTCACAGCTTGTCTGGATGTAGTACAGACAACGGAAATGACAAAAAACAACTCTACACAATTTTTGTATTTAAATTTTCAGCAAATAAATTAATTAAAGTCAAATTTATCTACAAATTTTTTGAGTTTTTTTCGTCTACTAATATTCAGAAAATAGGTTAGTTATTTTAGCAAGAATTTTTTTCATTTGTAATCGACTAAGTGTTAACAAAACTTTTGCTGAGATTACTTTTTTTTTTTTTGTTAAAAATCAACTCGCTGATTTCCAACTTGCTGAAATTACCAATTTTTTGCAAGCACGGACCTGACTAAAAATTTGCTGACACAGCAACATCTTTTGCTGACTTTACTGACTTTTTTTTAATTTATAATCAAATCATTCACCAGATTGTTGTACAACTGTTGCGGATCTTGTATGTACAGTGGGGGGCACTGGTGAGAACATGTTAGTATTTCAGGAAACTTAAGTACCAAAAAATGTGTGATACGGGGACTAAACTATATTTTTCTAAAGACAAACTGTGAGATAAATCCAAATCTGGCATCTGTGAAAAAACAGAGTTTGTTTTTATCGAAATATTCCGAATTGCATTTTCCTTTAAAATGCTTTCAGGCGTTTGACTGAACTAAAACAAATAAGATTTGTTGAATATAGTTTCTGGTAAAAATATATTGCGAATAACAAAAAAATTAAATCTAAATTGATACTTAATAGGGCAAGGAATTCCATGCCAATGTATTATTTTTTCGATAGTCCAAAACTAATGTGGACTAAAAATTTATTCGAAACATCAAATTTCGTGTGGGCGCTGTGGTGTAATGGTTACGCGTTGGACTGTTACACGTTAGGTTGCGGGTTCGATCCTCAACAAAGTTAACATCAATTTATGAAAAATACTTATATGTGTGAGTTTTTTCTATACCTCATACATATCGCAGCGTCCTCGTTCGGTGTTCCCATATCACTTAACCCCACCGAAGTAAAATAATAATACAGGGCTATGAACTAAAAGGCTTCAACGAAGTGCGCCAAGTGTTCTAAGATACAACATCTCGCGCAATTACAGTGTTGCATTATTTGAAGCCCTTCATCTTTCATCACCTTTCACTTCTTCTCTAACACCATTCCAAAGGAAGCAACACGTTAATTAATAGGAAGAATTTTTTAGGTTCGTCAGGTTCTTTTGTGTCAGTGATGTGACAGGTTCTTCTGCGTCAGTTCTGTGACAGGTTATTTTGAGTTAATCCTGTGACAGGTTCATTTACGTCAAACCTGTGACAGGTTATTTTGTGTGAGTCCTGTGACAGGTTCTTTTGCTACAGTCCTGTGACTGGTTACCGGTCCTTTTCATATAAAAGAACAGGTCCAAGGACCGGTCCCCGTCCCCAAGTCACCGTCACCGGACACGTCACGTGACCGGTGCCTTTTCCACAGGGTACTGAGCTGGTTTCCAAACATTATTTTTAATATAAAAAAGAAATCACTAGAACTCTAAAGGCCTCAAATCGTAAAAATGAGAAATTGAATAATTTTTTACTTTGTTAAAAAAGTCACATTCAGAACAAATATAAAATATCAAATTTCAGCAATATCGGAATTCTCACTTGGGAGACTCTACTTGAGAATATAATATTATGATATTACGTGTTATGCAGACACAGGCCTTTTGTAGCTTATGTGGCATGTAGCGCCTCCTGTTGGAATCACATGTCGTTCACATCCATATCATCAAATTTTGGATAAAGATTTCATCCTAATGTGATAATAATTATCAACTTATTGATTAATTGAAAAGGAGATAACAATTGGATTAAAAAAAGGAAACTTTTTAATTGAAAAATTAATTGCTCATATATTAGATAATTTTCGCTCTTGCGATTACAAAACACACATTGTCTGAACTGTGACTCCCAATACTTTAATTAGCCGCTTTTTAAAATTTATTTGTATGGAGTTATACATTAATTGCGTTAAAGGAATTAAATGTGCAAAACCCCTAAAACTTAGTTTACAAAAAAAGTTGAACCAAATCGTTGCTCCCCTATACCGTTTGCTTTAGATCTTGGATTATTTTCTATGTTATTGCACTACTTCCCACGATATTAAAAATCTATTTCCATAGGAAAATAATGAAAGCAGGGGCCATTGGACATACCCCTTCATCCTTGATTAAAAAGTTCATAAGGCACCCCTACGGGAAATTTTAACAAACTGTCACCGAACTGGCCCCTTTATATGAAATAGACTGGTCACTTTTACATGGCGTTGTCATAGGAGGGGGAAATTGACCCCTTATGACATGTCACAAGACAAATCCCAGGACAGGTCCCTGAACTTTGTTTTTTATGAGAGTTCAGTAACCTGTCCTAGGATTTGTCTTCTGACATGTCACAAGGGGTCAATTTCCCCCTCCTATGACAACGCCATGTAAAAGTGACCAGTCTATTTCATATAAAGGGGCCAGTTCGGTGACAGTTTGTTAAAATTTCCCGTAGGGACGTTATAGGCAGTTTGGTTCTAACCTTTGGTCTATGTGGGCTAGATATTGACTTTAAAAAAAATAGTAATAAAATAATAATATAATGTTGAATATCGTTGCTGCGCCTAAGAAAATAGCTAGTTGTTTTCAAAAATTATTTGTGGAACACCTAAATTAGGTCTGTATTTTATGTCTTGGCCATGTTTTGTGGAAGTAATTCTTTTGTAAATGAAAAGCTTAAAGTTTGGTTAATATATGTGTAAAAAATAATTTATTAAAATTTTCGGGAAAGGCTGAAATAAAGCGGATTTGTAGGCGCAGCTACGATATGTATTTTAATACTAAAATTAGCATTCTGTCAGGCTTTTGGTTTTGTAAATATAATTTTTTGTGTTTAAGAATTAATTTTAAAACTCTTTCGGGATCGATTAAATATATTATTTTTGTTCCTAGTAATTAAATTATAGTTCCTGTTCTATAAATAATAAACATTTTAATTAATTTTTTTTTTTGTAATTTAAAATTTCTCCAGAATATCCCAACAAACTTTACAAAAAACTCATTCGTCTATGTTGCCAAAAACTTTTCTTTACTCTATAATGTAATTGTTGTTCTATAAATTTCTCCTTTCCGAAAAGTCATTCTTATTATCTAAAGTGTGATGTTTTATTGTTGAAAAATTGTTTTGCTTTTTATCTTATAGGCTCTTTTTTTTATTTTTTTGCCAAGTTTTTCTTTTCATTTTCAACTATAAACTTTATTAAAAGCAAAAAAAAAAGTTTTCCTACGTATAGTACAGTAAATGGTCAACAAAATGAAAAGAAAATGTAGGTACTCGTAATATTATAATATAATAATAATTATTAAAAATTATAATATGGAGCCCCTTTTCTACGGTATTTTTAATTTAAGAAAACTTTTATCTATTTTAATATCCATTAGTGTGAGTTTTCACTGTAATTGTATACATCTCCTCTTCACATTTCATTTTTCACTTTTTTGTATTCCTCCAAACTAACCAATCTTTTACTTGAAAATTTCTTATAAAATTACATTTTGCTACCTGAAGTGTGATATGATCGAAAAAAAAACTACAAAACGAAAGAATGAAAGGAAAAACTTTCTATTTTTAATTTTTTTGTTTATTTTTTTAGTTTTGCTATTTTTTGCTTGTGAAAATTTCTATAGTATGTAACATCATAATAAAACTTTCATTATTTTTGTCAAGTTGCTAGAATAGAGTAGAGGATTGCAAAGAAGTAGAAGAATACAAAAAAGAAACCAAAAAACCCGTTAGCAAGAGTTATGTATGAGTTTTGCTAAAAATAAAACTTTATAGAGAATATTATTATAGATGGGAAATAGAAATTTCTTCGTGGTCCTCAAATTTGCAGTTTACCTGAACTGTCGTAAATGGTTGCATTATTATTATTGTAAATGAAATGAAAATAATTGAAATTATAATAATGGTTCCTAGAGCATTTTATAACATTTCGGATTGCACATGCATGTCCGAGGGCTGTATTAACTTTTCTAAATTGATGTTGGCGTCGCTGTTGTTCGAACTAATAACCTTATGTATTGCAGCCGAAGCGCTAACCATTACACCACAACGCCCACCAACTCTATTTCGTAATTAAGATTCTAACTGCTATTGAAGTATTTAGGAATCTATTTACACTTGTGTTAGTAAAAAAAAATATGCACGCCAAAAGAAGCGAGAGGCAGTCCCAAAAAAATAAATCGCTTTATTCTTCTGAGCATTAAGTCCCAAACAAATATAATCTTGAAATAAGACTGAGTCCATATAAAACAATTTCGAATTAAACTAATTAAAAATTAAGGATTGAATTCTCTAGAAGTTCTGTGTGCATATATATTATATTTCTATACTAAATGAAAAACTAAAAATAAAGTAATCATCAAGACATGACACTCATTGGATATAGAATGAGTTGATGTCGTACAAGTAAAAGAAACAAAAAACAAAACTAAAACTTCAATAAAAGGTTGAGAGAACAGAGAGTAAAGTTGAAAGAAAAACTATTACTTTATTTACTGTATGCTCAATACGGTGTCCCGAAAATGGAAAATCTTACGCAATAGCTCTCAAATTATGCGTATTAACAAGGATAAGGAAACGAAAAATTTTTTGGAGGTGTATTTTTATGAAACTTTTCTCAAAGTATCCTCGAATTTTTTTTTTGTATTTTTTTCAAAGTCAGCTTAATATACTCATCATTTAAGTGATAATATATCACAAAATTAAAAAAATTTCGAAATTCGGGTCAACCTAATGCTCATGTTGTTCAAACCAACCCAAACCTTCTACAGACTTTGTTTGGTGAATAAAGAAATTTTAACAAACTTATATCGTAGTTAAACTCATAAGATGATAAGACGCCAGAAAATGTAAAATGCAACAATCCAATACCAAACTAGCAAAACAGTAACATCCCAGCAAAAAAATTGGAAGTCATGCTTTACATGTATTTCTACTAACTTTTTAGAAGAAATTCTGAACAACTTAAAAAAAATAATTTCTTTCATTGCTTCCACAATAAGCGTTGTTATATTTTTTCAGATTGTTTAGAAGTCATTCCGAACACCATTATAAATTACAATTGATTTTCTTAATATTTGACTCATTTTTTTCAATGTACTGATCAGCATATTTGATTGCCACTTATTGGAGAATACCCAAAATCTCTTCAAGCTTCGCGGATTAATTTAATTTAATGCAATTTTTTTTATTAAAACTTTCTTTTTGGATTCTTTGTATTTATTTGGGTTTTGGTCTCTTTATATTATTGTAATTTTTGGCGAATCATCATAAAACTTTATTTATTTTTAGGGGATTGCACACCTATTGAGGGTATCTCTTACCATATTACCATTTATTCCATCTGTTATTTTCTGATATGTGATTTTTGTTCGATTTTTTTTCACATTACAAATTAACAATAAACAAGTTTTTTTAAATACTTTATGAGGAGTAGTATTTATATTTCAGGAACTGGCAACACTAATGTCAATAGCTAAAATCTGGCAACACCATAATAAAATTTTATATTTTTTAGCATAAACGTACTTACAAGGTTTTGATGTACAAGGGCTATATGTTTTGTTTACAGTGAGTTAAGAAAATCAATTTCGGCAAAAAATGGAAATTTCAAGAGAAGGTTTTCGTTGGATTATTTTTCACCTTTCGACGTGGATTATCTCAACAAGAATTTGTCGTTGAACTCAGTTCTTTGTATGGCGATAAATCACCATCAAAAACTACAGTATATCGCTGATATAGTGAAGTAGTTCGTAGTTCGGTCGCCGGCGAATTCCGTAATGGTGGTCCAAAATAGGTTATTGTGCCACAAAACCTCGATGCAGTGCGGGAACTGATAAAGCAAGATCGTCATGTGACATATCGCTTCCTTGCAAATAAGTTCCATTTCAATACATTAGATTTTGCTTGAACACTTAGTTGTAAATAAAATTTGCTCTCGTTGGATACCCCATAATTTATCAATCGCTCAAAAAAAGGCTCGGGTCGATTGGTGTAAGGGAATGTTTAAAAAGTTCGACCGTAGTGCTTCAAAAGATGTGTATAAAATCGTGACAGGTGACGAATCACGGATATATGCATATGAGCCGTAAACAAAACAGCAATCAACTGTGTGGTATTCCAAGACGAGCGAAATTCAACAAAAGTTGTTCATGGAAGAAACACAGCGAAGCAAATGGTCGCCTGTTTCTTCGGCCGAATGGGTAATTTTCCGCCACTGTTCCGCTTGAGCAATGCATAACGGTCATTTTGAGTGGTACACGACCATTTGTTTGCCATCGGAGAAATTCGTAAAACCAACCACCAAAGGCGAATCATTCTCCATCATGACAATGCGAGCTTTCACACATCTCGTCAAACAAGTGAATTTTTTTGCAGTCAAAACAACGAATTGATGACTCATCCTCCATACAGTCCTTATTTGGCACCCAATGACTTCTTCTTGTTCCCTAATATCAAAGGTAAACTGCGTGGTCAACGATTTACGAGCGCCGAAGAACCAGTTGAAGCGTTCAAAACCATGTTTTGGAGGTATCTCAAGAGGAATGGAAAAACTGCTATCACAAATGCTTGGAACGAATGCAAAAGTGAATTTATCATCAATGGGAATATTTTGAAAAACGAAAAAGCCATTCTCATTTTAAAATATTTGTTATTATTTGCTATTTCCGAAATATAAATAGTACCGTCGTAGAAGGTTAATAAGTGAATAGGAGTTATGTAAGGTAACCGTGGACAATTTTTTTAACCTGATATCCTCCGAGGTCCTTGAATATTCTTTGAGTATCCTGTCTCACCCTTTGAGTATCCTGCCATATTATGCGAAGGTCCTTAAATGAAAGTTTTATCCAGGAAGCGGCCGACGGTAGATAACTTCCTGATGCATCTTTTGAATATCCTTCCATATCCTTTGAAAGTCCTTGAATATACTTTTCACATAGGAAGCGCGCCGTTCGCAGATCACTTCCTGAAACAACCTTTGAATATCCTTAGATTATCCTGCCACATCCTGCGAGAGGCCTGCCAAATTCTGCGAAGGTCCTTGAACATAATTTTCACCTAGGAAGCGTGCCGTTCGTAGGTTACTTCCTCACATATCTATTGAGTGTCCTTTGAATGTACCGCCATATCCTGCGAGGGTCCTTGAATGTTTATTTTGTTCAGGAGGCGTGACGACCATATGTCACATCCTACCTATCCTTTGCGTATCCTGTTATAACCTGCGAAGGTGCCTGAATATAATTTTCATCCAGGAAGCGTTCATAGGTCACTAGATGCCATACCCTTGGAGTATCCTGCCATATCCTGCGAAGGTCCTTGAAAGTAGTTTCGATCCAAGGAAGCTTGCCGTTCGTAAACCCTTTCCTGCCAGTCAGTCTTTAAAAATTAGTTTCATCCAGAAAAAGTGCCGTTCCTAGGTCACTTCGCACCATATTCTACCAGTATTCTGTCATATACTCCGAAGGTCCTGCAACCTAATTATCTATGAGGCGTACTTTTCGTAAATCTCTTCCCGAATACCCTACTAAGGACCTGCAGTCCCCGTGTATCGGTCTATACTAGACGCAACAAACGGCGAACAGAGGCTATCTTTTTTTTTTTTTTTTTTTTTTTTTTTGTGATGGACCAACACTCAGGGGATGCCCCTATTTACGCAGTGCATTGTGTTGGTATTAGGAAAATAGGTTATGAGGAGGAGGAAAGAGGGAGTAGTGTTTGTGAATATTTGATTTAAATTTCTCAACGTTGTAAGTAACAGGGAAGACCTATGCGCGGAGTTTATTCCACATACGGCTAGTGCGACTGATAAACCAATTCTCTCTGTAATGCGTCGTGCGACAATCGACTACAAACGGATGTGCTCTACTTGATAAGCGAGTATTACGAGTAAAAACTTGGGCTTTGGGGACAAGTTCACTTATCTCAGCAGAGCATTTCCCATGGTAATATCGATAGAACAGGGTCACACAACCCACATTCCGACGATGCTGTCATTGATAAGCGTCGACGCCCCCCTTTTCACACGGTTCAGAAGCTCCAAAATAGACTTCAAAGCTCCTGCCCATATATGGGAGTTGTATTCCATCTTCGGTCGGATATAAGTGTTATAAATAGTGAGTAAATCGGATGGAGTGAAGTACTTCTTGCACCGACGTAAAAAACCTAGACACTTGAATGCTTCTTTAGACACCTCAAAAACATGTTTGTTCCAACGGACATCACACTGAATTTTCATGCCCAGAACATCAAGAGTATCCGATTCCTCAATATCAATATCACCCATATGTACAGATGACAGCGTTGACCCCGCAGCCCTATGGGTCAACATACAACATTGGGTCTTGGGTGCATTAAAGTCGACCTTATTCGCACGACCCCACTCAGAGATTGTACAAAGGTCACGATTCAGTGTGTCATTCATAATCTGCCTTTTGCCCCCAATCTCTTCAGGGCTTGGTCTACGATCGAAGGAAAATGAATGACAAATGTTGCTGTCATCGGCGAAAGAGTAGATAGAAGTTTGACCAAGAAGATCATTGAGAAAGATAAGAAATATGGAAGGAGAAAGAACAGAACCCTTCGGTACGCCTGAATTCAGCTGAAACTCGTCGGATGAGACCCCCATCTATAACAACACGAATAGTGCGATCTCTGAGAAAGCTCAAAATAAAACGAGCGAAGTCATTACCCACACCAAAAGCAATAAGCTTCGAAGCGCCCAGTGCCATACACGATCAAAAGCCTTTGAAATATCAAGATCAATCACTTTGCTCTCACCAAAACGGTGGATGGACCGACTCCAACGCTCCGAGAGGAACGCTAACAGGTCTCCCGTAGAACGATTTCCACGAAAGCCATACTGTCGGTCATTAAGAAGTGAGTTGGACTCTAAATAATTTACAAGATGGTAAATAACCATACTCTCCATCGCCTTTGATAGCGCAGAGCATATTGCGATCGGGCGGTAATTTTCAGGGTTGTTAGCCGCACCCTTTTTAGGGATTGGCTGGATATTGGCAACCTTCCAGCACGAAGGGAAAACTCCCGCATGGTACGAAGCACTAAAAAGGCTTGCCAATGGACGAGCTAGCATCGAAGAGCACTGTTTCAGCACCAATGCTGGTATACAATCCAGCCCCGATGACTTATTTACGTTGAGGTCAGCTTAGAAGTTCTTATAATTAGATATAAGTGAAAGAATAAATAAGTTTTATATCATTTTAAACCAGAGTAGGAAAATAAACTGTATACAACATGTGGGGTAGGGTACGGCTAAGGAACACATACCGTATCTATCGTTTTAGCGGTTGTGTGTTTGTAGACAAACCGAATGCGGTACACTGCGATTGTCTGATAAACGCAAACGCCACGATTATGTACTGTGCTTTCAACACATATTCACACCCCGTAACGTACCGAATTCGGGTTGTGTGTATAAACACAAACACTAATGGGAGAGAATAGCGTATGTGTTTTCCACACAACCAATATGCTTGTGTACTGTGTTCGCGATGTGTGGTACGCAACTCTAAAAGTACGGTTCGTTGGAGTTTATTTTCCTACTCTGCTTTAAACCACGTCTTTACTCTCAGTCGCTGAACATCTGTGGCAATCCCTACCCGTGTGAGCTTAATACAGCCAACGGAGTAAAACTCGTTGTTTAAACACTTCTAAAAAGTACTCAAAAAAAATTTTGAAGTGCAGTGAACCCTTTCCACTAATACAAAAAGTACTGAGAAAACTTTATCCTAAAAAAGAAGATCTAGATCATTAATTGATATATATATGTACGTCTTTTGCATGTCTTTTTTTGCTGGGATATTTTAGACTGATGGGTAAGAGATGAGCTAGTGATAAATAATTTTCCATAAATTACATGACTCAATAGTGAGTCAGACGTGAGTAAAGTTTAAGCAAATTGTTGATATAACTATAATGAAAAAAAGATATTTTTTAGGTTAGTTGTAAGTGAACGAAATTTGCTTATCTTCCCCATGTTCTCATCTCTAGTAGTATTGACAATTATCGTGTTGCTTCTTGTTCTTGAAAACGTAGCAAATGCAATAATGATGATAGTAGAGATAGTTGCGATGACGATAAAGTTAAAAGTAACAACATAGTAGACAATGAACGTTTACTTGATGTTGTTTGCAAAAGCAATGGAATGTTTGTTGCAAATTTTTAGCTGTTGTTGCAGTTTTTGTTAAAGTAACAACAATATTTGTAGTTCTTTTAGTAGGGGTTCTTGTAGTATTTTTTTTTTTTTTTAGTTCGCCTGCCACTATACCGTTCAAGTTAATTTAGGGAAAATAAAGTTGCATCTACTAAAATATATAAAGAATATAGTTGGCAAAAACTTTATGCTGGTTACTTCAATATTTGTGTATGTTTCTGTGTATTTTTGTGTGTTCTGTCTATTGCAACCAAGCTCCGCAAGGCAAAACACAGATTATAATAAAGTTCGGTACGTGGTTGTTTTTTTAAAGGAAGTTTACGTCTACTGTGCAAAGAATCATAAGTCCTAAGAATCTTCTTCTTTCCCGTGTATTTTTTCATTCAGCTTTTTCTTTTATATTTATTATAACTTGTTTGTAAAATTTTATAATAAAATAAAATTAGGTTAATCAACTTTTAAATGTTTATATAAAAATGTATTGAAGAAATATTGGAATATTTCAATTTAGAAAAATACCTTACCAAGTGTAAAGAAGTGCTTTAATGCTGGAATTAAATTTTTATGATTTTTATTTTTGCAACTTGTTTATATTATTATAATATTATGAGTAACGACTTTTAACTGTTATTTAGACAATCGTTATTATTATTAGAATCACTACGAATTTTCTAAAGTGCTCGAATATCCAACATGATGAACATTCCCACCGCACTTCTTACCAAATGAATTGGACAGTCAAAACGAACTAACTAATAATAGTGTGGAATTCAAATGGTCTCCAACATACACTAGAAGTAATATCGTTCCTAAATCGTTGCTGTATTGATACACTACTTGCTTGTGATACCTATTTTACACAGAAAAGCTTTATAAACTTACCGAATTACCCAGTTTTCTTGACAAATCACCCCGATATAATAGTAATGTTATCATTAGAAATAACATCGAATGCACCAAAATCCTAAATTACAGAAAATATGTATCCAACAATCTCCGTATTAATCAAAGATATTCGTGGAACACTTGTGATATCTGCCGCCTACTGTCCTGCTAAACATAACAATTCCCGACTCGTATATTTAGAATATTTAAAATCTCTTGGTCATCGTTTTATAGCAGGAGGAGACTTCAATTCTAAAAACACAATATGGGGATCGAGTCTAACACTCCCAAAAGGTAAACAACTATTTGAAGCAATAAGAGAATACAAAAGCAACTTTATCAGCACTGCATATAATATACAATGGCACACAAATATAAACAAAAAACACGATCTTATCGACTTTTTATAACTAAAAACATAAACTAACTTAATCTTAAAATTGAATCGTGCTTTGATTTGTCTTCTTACCACTCGCCAATTATACTCACCCGTCAAAAATACTTCATATTGGAGGGTGTACGGCGCACTTTTTTTTTTTTTTTTGCCTGTATGGTGTTACGCTCTAATACTGTTGTTCGCGATAGAGTGGCAGGAGAACCGTCAACCTCGAGTCGTCGTCGGTGTTCGCTATCGCGAGATAATAACTAACTTCTTGTGGCCAGGAATTGAGGATATGGACCCGGTCGATATGTGCTTCCAACAGAATTGTGCCACTTGCCACACAGCCAACGAAAAAATGGCTCTTTTGCGCGAGAAATTCAATGTGACGATGTTAATTGGCCGCTACGATCATGTAATTTGACCCCATTGGACTTCTTTCTTTGGGGATATTTAAAATAAAAAGTGTACGTCAATAAGCCAAGAACATTTCAAGAGCTAAAGGATGAGATAATTCGGCACAATAACGACACTGAACCTCATTTATGTCTCAGAGTCATTGAAAATATGGACCATCGGATAGAGGTATGCCACCGAAGCATTTGGCCGATATTTTCTTTCACACATAATTGTCATAGATCTCTCTTACATAATAAAAAATATTAAGATAATTCTCTGAAAACTTTTTGCTTGATATCCAATTTATATCGTGCGTTTTGTTCGACCACCCTGTACAATAAGAAAACCGACTGGGATTGTTACAGGGAAATCTTGAAATAAAACTTATTACGTATATATCGCTGTGGTGTAATGGTTAGCGTGTTGGACTGTTACACGTGAGGTTGCGGGTTCGATCCCCAACCAAGGCAACATCAATTTATGAAAAATAATAATATGTATGAGTTTTTTCTATTCATCATACATATCGCAGCGTCCTCCTTCGGTGTTCCCATAGCACTTAACCCCACCGAAGTAAAATAATATAACAGGGCTATGAACTAAAAAGCTTCAACAAAGTTCGCCAACGCACCATCAGATAGCGCGCAACAACTGTTCTAAAATTCAACATCTCGCGCAATTACAGTGTTGCCATATTTGAAACCCTTCATCTTTCATCACCTTTCACTTCTTCTCTATCCCCTTTCCAAAGGAAACATCACGTTAATTAATAGGAAGAATTTCCTGAGTGTTGCTTCTCTTTAAGAAAAAAAAAAAAAAAAAAACTGAAGATGATGAGAATAGTTCATTGACATATTTGAACAACACACTGACATCAAACAGAAAATAAAGAAATACTGCATTCCAACATACATTAAAGACTAAAATAAAAAGAGAATTAAGAAAGAAATGGCGAACGTCGAGGTCACCCCAAAATAAGACCATCTTTAATAAATTTACAAAGGAGCTTAAAGATCTACTCAAGAAAAACAGGGAACACAAACTTGAAAGATATTTTAAAAACTCAGGTACTTCATCTGCCACAAACTAGTACTCGTTATTTAAGGCCATCTAGAAAATCAATAATGGAACCATTCATAACTTTGAAAACTTTGAATGGAACTGTCTGAATGGAACTGTCTAGAAAAATATTGATCTACATAAGAAATATTTTCAATGTAATAACAAATATCTAATTCTTTCCTAATGTATGGAAAGTTGCAGAAATATTAACTATCCCTAACTCCAATAAGGATGCAACAAAGGCTGATTCATACAGACCAATAAGCCTGCTACCGTTACTTTCAAGACTATTCGAAAGACTTTTCTTTGCCCGCCTTGAACCTACACATAAAGAAAGAAATTTAATCCCGGACCACCAATTCAAAAACATACACATCCACACTCATGGCTATGCGGACAGTAGTGTAACACTTTAGAGGTGATGCTACAGGTCAAAAGCCTGGGGTCGCCGGTACGATTCATTCACGACATACACTTTGTAGAAAAAATATTTACATAAAAGGACGATTTAACGCTTCAAAATATTTTGATCAATTAACACATAAACTAACCACTGGCGAGTCCTTGGATGGGAAACTTCCAAACAGTCTGGTGATTCCATTGTGTCCGTTAAATTTTTTAATAAAAAGGAACAGCAAAAAGCTTTGTATAATGGAATTTCCATCCGTTATATGAACACATGTTAAATTTTATTTCGATCTGTCAACTCATTCGTATATTAACAGGTCTTCAAAAAAGGCATTTCAATGATTTTTTTGTAATGGAGAAATTAGAAATTCGTGATGTGATTAAATATTTACATGAGAAACGTTTATCGGGAAAAGAAATTCATTCAAATCCTATCTACTCTTTCGCAGATGACAGCAACATTTGTCATTCATATTCCTTCGATCATAGACGAAGCCTTGCGGAGGTTGGGGGGCAAAAGGCAGATTATGAATGACATACTCAGTCATGATCTATTGACAATCTCGCTTGTGGAGTCGTGTGAATAGGGCCGATTTTAATGCACGTAAGACACAATGTTGTTTGCTGACCAACAGGGCCATCAGGTCATCAACGTCAGCTGTTTACATGGGTGGTAATAATGTTGAGGAATCTAGAGCTCTTGATGCTCTGGGCATGAGAATCCTACGTGATGTCCGCTGGAAAAATCATGTTGCACAAGTGTCGAAAGCAAAATTCAAGTGTCATGGTTTTCATAACCGGTGTCGTAAATATTTCACTCCCTCTGATTTTCTTACTATTTATACCACTTATATCCGACCAAAGGGGGAATAAAACTCCCATATAAGGGCAAAAGCTTCAAGGTATATTTTGGAGCTTCTGCAACGTTTCCAAAGAAGAGCGATGGAGCTTATCAATGACAGTTGGGTATCCAGTTCTATTGAATTATTGGAGCATCGACGGAAGTGTTGGTCTATAAAAAAAATAGCACAATAAAGTACAATACAATACAACATATACACCATTAAGCGCACTCCTTGTGAACTACCTTATTACTTATTAAGCATCCATCTATTATTTTACAGCAATGTATTATTTCCATACATAACTATATTGCCAGCCCCAGGTAAAAATGGGATCATATATGAACATATATGGTTTTGTATATGATCATACATGAGTACATCTTATCATATATCTACATATATTATACAATATATGATCGTATATGTGTTAATATATTACCATATAAGTACGGATCCGAAATTTGTGGGTATATGGTAGTATATGTGGACATATACCCTAAAATTTCGGATCCAAAGATGTATGGTCATATATGAGACCATATGTAGTCATATATTGTACCATATATGGACATATATGATCAGCTATACACATATATGATCATATACAAGCCCATATATCGTCATATGAAACTAAAAAACCGTAATTGTTATTATATAATTTTTTATGATTTTATAAAATTATGTCTCGTCGAGTATTGTGAAATGTATATTTTGATATAGTTATATCGATAAATATTGAATTATATAAAATTATATTAGCCAGATCCACCATTTTCCGGATCAAATCATATATGGGTTAATACAATTACATATAAAAATATATTATCTTTTAATTGGCAAGTGAATGTTCTTTATCAGATTTGAGATCATACAAGTAAACTACATAGAAAAAAAATTTTAAAAATTCTGTAAGGCCAGATCAAACTAATATATTCATTCCTACAACTCAACACACTAGATACAGTGAAAATATAATTTAATATACCTAATTGTTTATTATCAATGTTGTTGTAATTAGAATATGCATTTAAAATTTAAAATTAACTGGTCGTTGTCGTTCAATAAATCTATGATTCAGAGTTGAATAGAACCAGCTGCGATACTTTAAGAATTAAAGTTCAAAGCAAAGCAGAAATAGTAATTACAGAGAATAAAAATAGCACTGCTAAAATTTCGTTGATGTTAGTCTAATTGAGTTGTTTACATGTTTATTTGTTTAAATTCAATATAAATATCGTCCACCGGCCTGCAAAATGTCACATGTGTTTTTTAATAGATTTTCAGGAGAGCGAAAAAACTGTTACAAAATCTACTTTTAAGGTATTCTATTGGCATAATATGCCTTAATGATTCACGACCTCATTAAGTAAAATCATCATTAAGGCATATGATGTCAATAAAATATCTTAAAAATAGATTTTGTAACAGTTTTTTCGCTCTTCCGAAAATATATTAAAAAACATATGTGACATTTTGCAGGCCGGTCGACGATATATCACCGCCATTATTAACCCAAAATGGTAAAGTATACTGAGGATTGGTCTTTAGCTGGACCCGAAAATATGTATACTATAAATCAATAACTATTTCTGTAGTTTACTGCAATGATCCCAAATCTGATGAAGAACATTCATGTAACAATTAAAGGGTCAACTATACATACCTTCTTACATTTATTTTTATTTTTTGTATTTTTTTTTTTCAAATATCTACAATTAATTTGTTTAAATTCAATATTTCTAATTTTTTAATATTAACATATATAAAGTAAAAATTAAAAAAAAATAGCTTTTTATGAACTTGCACAAAAAGCACTAAAAAAAAATTGCATCTTTTGCACTTGTTCAGTTAGTACTTTTATTGAAGAGGGCAACACACAATAACTCTCAATAACAAAATAGTGTTTTTATGTCAGTGAAGATTCATATCGAAGAAGTTCAGCAGTAGAGGGCTAAACTGTCAATCTTGGGGCCACAAGTTCAGTACCCGGTGGCGGCAATACAAATTTAAAAGAAAATAAAAAATTACAATAAATGATATTTTTGTTCGGTTTTAAATCAAATATGACAAATTCCAAATGGAATTCACAATTTATTTTACAACAAGTAGAGAAAAAACTTATGAAAAAAACTTTTGTAGAACAAATGGTTGACAATTAAGGGATTTTTAAGTAGGTACTGCCAGCACTATCATCAAATATTAAAAGTAAATTTTTCTTTTGCTTTTAACTGATGAAATAGAGTTTATTTTGAACACGTTAAAATTCTGAAAAAATGTTGGTAACTTAATGTTATAATCAATACTCTTTCTCTTAAAAAAAAGTGCATCTAGATCATTAATTCTACTGCTTTTTCTACTGATTTTGCATCTCTTTTTTTGCCGGGGCAAGTATTTGTTATTTTCTTCTGCAATTAAGTGTAACAACTTATCGAAATGTGCCCAGATGTGGATAAAAATGTCTCAAACCCCATTTCAAACAGCTACCATCTACCATTTTGTATGAAAAATTGTTGGTTGTTCTCATACCTTCACCTACACCTTCTGATCCGTTGGATCGATTTTGACAATTTTGAATAAACAACAAACAATGCAGGTGAAAATATTGCACTTTTATTCGGTCTTCGCGCCAAGGTAGTGACTAAAATAAGCCGATATCCGAGATTTGTGACACACTGTTATTTATAAAAAATTGTTACACAGTGTTATTTATGTATTTAACAAATTCTAGGTATTTATATTTATATTTGTTTAAGGGTTTTTAAATAATTTGTTATTATGGTTATTTTGATTGATAGATTTTATTTATAAATTTAAATTTTTTCTATTACATTAAAAATTTCAGCTTTGATTTCTGGCAGGTGTTTTTGAATTTTCAATTGAATTTTGAAAATTCATATTTTATTTTATTTTAAAATTCTAGTAAAACTTATTTAATCCTCTTATTTTGTTTAACTATTATATATTTTATAATTCAGTGTAAAATATTTACAACTAATTTTAAAATTGTATTCCACACTATATTTTTGTTAAACCACTTCACTTGCTTTGTTTGAAATGTGTATTTATTTATACAAATTAACAATGCTTTTTTTATTTTTGTGATTATGTGCATAAACAATTAAACAATTTTAAATTTGTAATTGGCTTATAAAAAAAATTTTTCATACAAAATTTATTTTATAAACGTGTTATAAGGTTTACAAATTATTATACATAAGCACTTTGAAAATTTCAATCGTTTAGTTTTTTTTCTTTCAAACGTTTAGTTTATTTATAATTTTTCCCGCTTAACGCAACCGTTTGTGTTAACCGACAATTTGTTACTAAATATGTTTACAAAATGTTTGCTACAGGATAAAAACTTATGCTTAACAATGTTTATTTTTCGTAGGACTATTTTTTTAATAACTTTACGAAGTTTCGTTTTTATTGTGAGAGTAACAAACACGAAGTTCATACTGCTAAAGAGTAACATTATTTTAAAAGAGAGTTTATATTTTGTAAATGTTATGTTAATGTTGAAAGAGTACATATTTTGAAAAGAGCAACAAATAGAGTGTTTGTTTTGAAAAAGTTTATTAACACCATAAGTATTTTTATTAAGTCTTTGTTCCATTACATTAGTTTTACAACAACTAATGCTAATGTTAATGCTTTTCAAAAGTACACTTAACATCATGTTATCATTTTGGCAAATACCTGGAAGTTATTTATGTAAGATGGTGATAATTACGTGTATCACGTTTTTGTGTTAAATTTAACAATTCTTTTAATAGAATGTGTTTGATGGAAATATTTTTAATGCGAATTGTTTTGAATTAAAAATATGCTTAACCAGTGTTGAGAAATTTTCCTTTTTATAGGGCGATTACTAAGGTTTAATTTAATTATTTAAGCAATAATTCTTTTTGTTGTAAACTAAAAAAATTTATATTAGGCTTTCCAATCCAACTGTACACCTAAAATAAAGGTATGGGTTATCAATATCCAACTTATAGTATTCAGTGTCCTTTATAGTACGAATAAAAATAGGTGCCATTTTTCTCTTAATTTGAAACTGCACCTTCAAAACCATTCCGTTGTAACTACCGAATTTTTTCCAACCGAAATAATTCGGTTGCTACAATCTGAACCGAATTCAGTTGTGGCAATTGGTAATTCGGTGGTCACAACCGAACTAAAATCGCCAAACTGGAAGTTTCCACAACTGAATTCGGTTTGGGGGCACGCCGAGTTACGAGGTTGTCATAACGGAATCAATTCGCTTGAAAAAAATTCGGTTGGCACAACATAATTGTTTTGAGAGTTTAGTTCTGAATTTTTAATGTACAATACTTTAATACAAATAAACAATAATTTTAGTAGGTTTGAGGTTAATAAGAACACTCTAATAAATTTTAATTTAACCCTCTAACCAGCCTAAGCTTTTTTGCAATGAAATTTATACCATGTGGTCCTCACGAAAAATAAACGATAAGTTCTTCTACAAAATTTTTTTTCGTTGCCTACTTTAGGCGATATGGGCCAAGATAGTTTAAGGGTGAATCTCGAAAACTAGCGCATAAAAATTACTAGGTTTAGGCACAAATTACTTCTCTTACCAAGATGTAATTGCAATAAAAAAATTAAATTTTTTGTGCTGTTACTTAAGAGGATATAGCGATTTTCGTTTTTCGAAAAACGCGAAATTGAGCGAAAACGCACCAAAACTTCAATTTGTATTATTCAAACTTATAAACTTTGCTACCTATACCAAGTATTATCGTTTTACCAAATTTCAGAAAAATCCGTTCATTCGATGTCCTTTAATGGTATCCTTATGGAATCCTGTGCGTCCTTGGACCAAAGTAAGGAAGTTTTTGAATAGCTTAAGCTCCAATCTTACTTCGTGATCGCTATCAATTGTTTTAGTCAATTTAAATATGTTTTTAAGATTTTTGAAAATCTTGGTTGTTTTAAAATATTTAATTTTTGAAATTTTACGAAATTTTATCTTTGACACTTTCTTGCTTCCAAACCGTGCCTTGTATACAAAAAAAGCATAATTTCTTATTATAAAATACTCCTTTGGCGCATTTCTGGTCAATTTAATATACCCCGCCTGGAGGCGGGCTTGCCGGTTAGAGGGTTAATTTTACCCTTTTTATAGTAGGTAACTTTTTCCGTACTATAATGTTAGTAAAATTACTCAGTGAGCGTAAGTGGAAAATAATATACACATTGTGTGTAATATTTTTATACACAATGTGTCTAAATATGCCTTTTTGTGTATGTATAAAAATATAATAAATGAGTACATATATTAGGATGTCCCCTAAAATAATGATTTTCGTTCAATACACTCCCCCCAGTTTTATTGGAAATGGTCCCAATTGGAAGAAATTTTTTTTTTTTTTTTTTTTTTTTTTTTGGAAAACATTAACCCGTGACGAACTTTGGACAAAAATGGCCGATTTTGGAAAAAAGTGTATTATTATTGAAAATTCCCAAAATTCGAAATTTTCAAAAAAATTATTTTTATTTCATTTGTTCATTTAATATAGTCAAAATGATTCAGATATGGAATTTTGACTTCATCGGATAAATATCATAATGTTGGTTTTTAATTTTTATTTAAAAAATAAAAGTTGTTTTTTAAATGATCAATTAGAAATTTATTAATTCAGTTAAAATTTAAATTAAAATTATCATATAGAGACAATCTGACAATAAAAATATAAACAAAAATACAATATTATGGAAAATCACTGATGAAGCCTGTCCATAAGAAAAAGTTAGGAACTAGATGTAGTCTGATTTGCAGATTAAAAAATGTGTTTATAACTTTGAAAAAAAAATGTTTATTCTTCTTCTTAACATCAAACCTACTTAATTAAAAATTAATAAAAACATGCATACTAATTACAATTTTAATTGCATTTGGTCTATATGACGCGTTTGAAAAAAGAGCACTTTACTATAAAAAATAAAAAAATGCCCTGCTGGCAGTCCGGCTCCGATATACATAATTTGCCCGCACTTGTACGTAGAAACCATAGTGTGGCAACATTTGTGAAAAGGTGACAAAAGAGGAGATAAGAAGATAAACAGAAAATCTAAAGTAGAATGTTTGTATGTCTGTTTGGTTACTTCTGAGAGCAAAAAAAAAACAATAACAGAAAGCTGAATAGGAATGAAAAACTATGAATTAGCCACACTATGAGCAAGGCCTTACATGGGTGAGATATCTAAGCTGTCGAACTCTAGTATAGTTACGTTTGTAATGTGGGAGTGCATGGGTTCGATTCCTGCAGCCGACAGGTTGTTGAAATAGTTATCATATAGAGACAATCTGACAATAAAAATATAAACAATAATACATTTTAATGGAAAATCACTGATGAAGCCTGTCCATAAGAAAAAGGCAGAAACTAGATCTAGTCTGATTTGCAGATTAAAAAATGTGTTTATAACTTTGGAGAAAAAAAATATTTATTCTTATTCTTAACCTCAAACCTACTTAATAAAAATTATTAATTAGAAATATATATTTTAGTTTGAATACACTCATAGTACGGAGAAAAAATGTTTTTACCTCTTCTTCTATTAACAAAGAAGAAAGGTAAAAATAAAATTTGTATTTTTTTATACCGATGGTATGAAATACAAAAAGAAAAAACTTTCATAATATTTCTATCGTCTTTTTATTCCTGAAAGTGTAGGGGTTTTGAAAGCAAAAACTCTGTGAAGTATTTATCAGAAGAGTATCCTGATAATGAAAAATAGCAGTTTTTGAAAAAGTTCTTATTATGTTAATTCATAATAAGGAAATTGGCCTGGAATTGAATTAATAAATTTCTAATTTAGAGCCAATGTGAACAAACTGGTTACAGATTCAAAAACAGCACCCCCAATCACTTTTTTGCAGAGCAGTGTTATGATTCAGGTATACAATAGGGCAGAAAACACATAAGCCTTGCTACAAAATATTGCTATTATTACACCTTGAAAACAAATTCAGTTCTGATAACAGCATTTGTAGCCAATCGCATGGTTCGGTTATGGTAGCCGAATTTTTGAGTTGTGGCGACAGAAAACCAATTGACACAGGACTAATTTGACTGTGGCAACGGAATTTCAGTTATATCAAGAATAATTCGGTAGCCGCAACCGAAAAATTCATTTGATGCAACTGAACCATTCGATTGGCAACAAATGGGGTTGTCAGCACCGAATCTGTTTTCTGGGTGTATGATTACCCCAATAATGGGTACTATGTCCTTTTGAAAAGCGGTCTTAAAACCATGTGGAATATGTGCAATTTTAACTGGGGATTACGACCAAATTATATTGCTCATAATCCCGGTTTTATTGGAAATGGGAATAAAATCGTTCGGTATTATGATATGTCACCGATGGTTAAGAAGTAAGCTGGAATCCAACTCATGTCACTGAATACTTTTCTTCAATGGGCAATCGGTTTTAAAGTGAGCGTGCCAACAATTTTGCAACTTCTTTGACCTCAACAATTTGCACTTCATTTGAAAATTCAATAGATTCAATACTAAAATACTTTTAACAATTTCTTTCATATTCTTTAAACGAGAGAAATACGCAACATTGTTTCAAAATACGTGATAACAAATTCAAATAAGTTGTTTAATTTTGCAATGGCTATATTATATTTAATTCCAATAACATAAAAGAATTTCTAAAAATTTATGCAAATTATTTGAACATGTTTGATAGCAAAGTTTTAACTTTGTATTTGTGAAAATAAATTCGTATACTAAATTTATAAATGAGCACAATAAATTGTGAAGTTAATTTGCAAAAACCAACAAAATTAAACACGATTTAAATATAAAATATTTTGCACTATAAATATGACATTTAAATTATCATCATTATTCATTTAGTTGTGCGAACAATAAACAAAAAAGGAGATATATATAATGTTTCTATAAATATTAAAAATAATTTATAATACTAATATTTTCAATTGTTTAAGCCAATTGGGAATACAAAATTTTTAACAATTGATTTTTGATTTATAACCATAAATATAAGGAGACAAAATATATATCAATTGTTATTGCAGGATAAGTAGGATTTAAAAAACAAATTGTTATAATTTCATTATTACTATACAGCTTAATTAGTATTAAAAATATCAAATAATAAATATATACATATTACCACAACTGATATAAATATTTGTGGAGGTATTTATTCTTTAACATAGGAATACAAATTTATAATTTTTTTTATATTGTAAGATAAGTGTTTTTTTTTTAATAAATTATCATTTTTTACGTCAATACTATATTGCTTTATTATTTCGTAACACATTATGTATTAAATAAAAGTATCAATCATTGTTACCCCCAGGGCGTATGAGTGTTGTACATTTGCAGTAAGTTTAATACACTCATACGTCACCTAGTCTCTGTATGTTCTTCTTAAGTTTTATCAATATTTTGGTAATTATGAAAACTCTTTTAAATATAAGTCCTACCCTATTAAATACATAATAAAATGTAACATAAACATTGATAACCCATGAAAACACTCCCCCATGGCGTATGAGTATTATACATTTGCAACAATTACAATAATCATAACACTCATACGCTACATATAGTAATTTTAATATAAATTTTTATTTTTGTAGTATAAATATTTAAAAAAATTCGCATATAAAAATAAATATGCTTTTATTGTTGTTCAACAAAAAATTTACAATTGTATTTTTTTTACTGGTGTTGTTAATGTCATGAAACTATTTTAACAATCTGTGAAAATTTTATAAATTTTTTTCGCGTGCAATGTTTTCTAAAAAATAAGCATTTGCGCAAAAAATTATAGTAAAAAAATGTAAAACAAATAAATGACATAAAAATTGTTAACAAGTTATGATGTTAAATAATAACAAAAAATAAACTGTTTCATAAAAAAAGTGTATGGTGAAAAAAGTTATACGGAAAACAGTATGACCCTTACTATAAAAGAGTATTTTAAATTGAAAGTCGACTTTATTTTTAATCATACGGTTTTGTTCATTTTGTGTATGAAAACATATTTGTATTTTCAAACATTTTGATTGGTTGAAAATAAATTAACCAATCAGAATGCTCCAAAAATAAACCAAGTCAAGGCATACTACCACCCAATATTTTAACTAAAGTCGACTATAACTAAAATATACATTTGGAAAATATTGATAGTAAGGCTGTATATGTATATAACTTTTAAAAATGGTAAAAACCCCAGAAAAATAAAATTTTGATTTTTTTATGTTTAATTTTGATACAGCATTCTTTTCTGTATACACGCCATGGTTGAGGGTATATTAAGCTGAATTCATGTTGGGTTTCTCGTCAGAAAATGTTTTTTATATCTTCCACAAACACACTTAAGTGATAAGAAAAAAAATTTAGCTGGATTTTAAAATAAAACGCGCTTTAAATATTTATCAAAAAACCAATTATATTTAACCAAATTAGACATAATTTTCCTCAAATGATTTTACCGGTCTCCATTTATTATGGAAGTGCTAATCTTCATAATAACAAGCATTAACAAATTGGTTAAAACAGAATGATGCAGACTGAAAGCATATTCGCAAGTTTTTGCTGGTTGATTGGAGTTTTTTTTTTTTAAAGAAAGGAAATGAGGAAAGAAGAGATATGAAAAGTTGTGAAAGATCAAGGGCTTCAACTATGGCAATAATTTAATTGCACGTGATGTAAAACCTTCAAACAGTTGTTTCCCAGCATCTGATGGAAATCTGGCGAACATATTCAAGGTTTTTATTTCGTAGCCTAGTTGTGTTATTCTACTTCAGGAGGGACATGACATTCACGGCAGAGAAAACAGATATTTTTTTAAAAATTCATAACTCAGTCAAAAACACAGATTTTTCCAAATTTTTATTATTGTAGAGAATCAAACAAATTACAAGAAAAAAAAAATCAAAAAAATATATTTTTCACTCCAACATGGTTTTATAGAGCTCCAAACTGGCGGCAGAGAAAAAAACGGGGCCTCGTGGTTGCAGCGCTGGGAGTCGCAAAAATTGTCCGATCTGGAAAAAAAATTACTTTTTTAAATCTTAACAAAATTGGTTATCGTATGACACGAGTTTTTTTTAATTTTTTTTTTTTTTCAATTTTTGTTGATGTTCCAAATTTGAAAGTGTGTTTTTTCGAAAAAAATATTGACTTTAAAAATTCATAAAAAATCGAAAAAAAAAATGAAAAAAAGAGCTCGTGTCATACGATAGCGAATCAAGTTTAAAAAAATACAAAAAAAAAAAAAAATTTCGTCAAAAAATGAACCCGCTAGTGCCGCAACCAGTACGAAAAACATGGTTTCGAGATAAACGCGTTCAAAGTTTGTGTATAAACCAGCTGCCGTACGTAAAATTAAAAATGCGCTCTTACTAATCAGGCTGTAACATTTGAACCGGTAGGAATTTTTACATGAAATTTTTTTTCTTAGAATCTTAAGAATATTTACTAAAATACAAAATTATAAAAAAAAGTCGATTTCAAAAAACGGCCAATGTCATGTCCCCCCTTCAGTGGGAAGAAAGAGAGCACTGCGATGTATATGAAGAATTTTTTAAATTGGTGTTGCCTTTGCTGGGGATATAACTCTCAATTTTCTTTGTAACAGTCCAATGTGCTAACCACTGCAACACAACTTTATAATTTTCGAATTTATCAGATTTACCTCTGAATCTGTTCTAGAACAGGTCTTTTTACCACCGGGTCCATGGAACGGGTTCCAGAACTGATTCCTGGAAGTCAAAATGTAAGGTTTCACTGTCGCAGAATCAGTTTTATAACTGGTTCTAGAATCGGTTCCAAAGCAACCTGTTGTGGTTTGGAGGAAAATAACCTGTTGCTTTTGGGACAGACTAACTCAAATAAAAACGAGTAAAAAAGTTAAAGTCGGGCGTGCCGACTATATAATACCCTACACCAGTCTGGTTAAAAGCGAACTAATATTTGCATCCGAAATTCGAATGGGTAAAAATGGACTTGTGTAAAATTTTCTATAAATTGCTAAAAGAATATAAAATCAGAAATATATCCCATATGAGCAATAGGTCCAAATATGGACCGATCCTATCTGGAATCAATTGGCTTTGTCCTTGGGACTATACACTCAAAATAATATGTCTGTTGGCTGAACAGAAAAATTTGTTACTTTAACAAAATTTATTCCTGTTTTTTTGGCTTAAAATAAAATTTGTTGATTTTAAAAAATTCTTTTGTTAAATTTAGCAAATCTATATTTGACTAAGAAATTAGTAAAACTACAGTTTTTTTCGTAATTGTACTGAGTCGTAAAATTTGTTTACATTAAGGTCTCGGGACGCTCCCCGGGCCTAGTCCATACCATTTAAAGTAAGGTAACGGCACTTCAAGGGAGTAATCAATTTACCAGTTTTGCTCTATCTCACTTAGTTTTCAAGATATGTGCCATTTTATGAAGTGTAAAATTTTTATTAGAAATTCCCGAGGGTCCAAGGCCCCACCATGGTCCATTTTTGTATAATGATAACACTTTTCGCTGGGATATTATACGTTTAAGGCTAGTCGAAATTTTCGTCAATTTTGCTTTATCTCTCTTACTTTTCGAGATATGGGCCATTTTAAAAAATCGGTAGGAAAAGAAATAACGCCATCTTTAGAACTTGGGATATACTGGTGGCGCCATCTACCGAGTAATAACAGAAACATGAAAATATTATATTTTAACAATAAGTTTTTTAAAATTTAACGAATGGGTTCTTAGAAATTAGTTATAAGCGACCAAAACTACCTTAAAAGAAAATACCTAAGCTTTCTTTTAAGCCAAAAAGAAAAAAGAACCCATTAAAAAAAAAAAGTTTTAATTTAAAAAGAAAATATGTATTGAAAAAAATTTTTCTAATTTTTAAAATTTTTTTTTCAAAAGATTGCAGAAATGGCTATATAATTTGTTTGGGACAAATTTTGCTTACACCAATAGGTAATAACTCACATGTATGAGAAGGAACACCTGTTTGGCGAAAATGTCAAATTTTGACCCCCTCTAACTCAGAACAATTTTTACCGATCTAGTTGAAAATTTGTGTCTAAACTACTATCCAATAGGATTAACCTTGGTGCAAATTTCATCTAAATCAAAAGACATCGATTTAAAAAATTGGGTCACTTGACATGAAATCCCCCATGTACATATATTGCAATTTTTATTTTTCACACAATGATTAACCATGTTCTTACATGCAATCCAACAATTGTCTTTCATTATTCAAAAGATTAAGAAGAAATGCATGTTAAACGAGTAAAAAGGATAAAGTCGGGCATGCCGACTATACAATACCCTACACCAGTCTGGGTAAAAGCCAACTAATGTTTGGATCCGAAATTTAAATGGGTTAAAATGGGGCTTGTGTCAAAATTTTCTATTATGTGAGTCAGCGCACCAAATTTCATTAAAATATCTTAATATTTGCGATCTGCAGTTTGTAACCAAGCCAATTTTGGGGGGCCCTTACATGGGTACTAGGTCTAAACATGGACCGATGTTCACCAAAATCAGTAGGCTTCGTCCTTGGGCCGATCTGATACCAAATTTCATCACAATATCTTAATATTTGCGACCTGCAGCGTATAAACAATATAATTCTGGGGGGACCCTTATATGGGCACTAGGTCTAAACATAGACCGATGTTCACCAAAATCAATACGCTTCGTCCCTGAGCCAAAATAGGTCTGTGTACCAAGCTTCATCAAAATATCTTAATATTTGCGACCTGCAGCGTATAAACCATATAATTTTAGTAGGACCCTTATATGGGCACTAGGTCTAAACATGTGCCGATGTTCATCAAAATCAATAGGCTTCGACCTTGTGCCGACATAATTCGGTGTACCATATTTCATCAAAATATCTTAATATTTGCGACCTGCAGCGTATAAACAATATAATTTTGGTAGGACCCTTATATGGGCACTAGGTCTAAACATGGACCGATGTTCACCAAAATCAATAGGCGTCGTCCTTGGGCAGACATAAGTCGGTGTACTAAGTTTCATCAAAATATCTTAATATTTGCGACCTGTAGAGTGCGCACAATAATGCATGGACAGACAGACGGACGGACGGACAGACGGACATCGTTACATCGAAAAAATTCTAAGCCGATCGGTATACTATAAGGTGGGTCTAGGACCAATATTTTTTGGTGTTACAAACATCAGCACAAACTTATAATACCCTGACCACATAGTGGTGTAGGGTATAATGACCACATAGTGGTGTAGGGTATAATTACCACATAGTGGTGTAGGGTATAATAAAACCATAAAAGAAGTACAACTAGGATCATTGTAATTGGCTATATGGAATCTTTCAATACGCTTCGAGATATCATAGTCACAATTTAATAAGCAAAAAAATGGCAGAAAATATACAATTGTTGAGAAAGCCGGAACAACTAAGTTCATTATTTCAGTAACGTGCTCAAGTTGAAAATTTAAAAAACGAATTCTTTATTTAGTTTAAGGGGTTACATGACATTCGAGGCAGAGAAAACAGATCTTTTTTTAAAAATTCATAACTCAGTCAAAAACAAACATTTTCCAAAAATTATTATTGTAGAGAATTGAACAAGTTACAAGAAAAAAAAAATTCAAAAAAAATATATTTTTCACTCCAATATGGTTTTATAGAGCTCCAAACTTGGTTATCGTATGAATAATCAATCGAATAATTATACATTTTTTTTCGATTTTTTATGAATTTTTAAAGTCAATATTTCTTTTTCGAAAAAACACACTTTCAAATTTGGAACATCACCAAAAATTGAAAAAAAATTTTTGTTTTTGACTGAGTTATGAATTTTTGTAACCCCTTAAAGGATATTTTAGCAATAACTTATGAGATATTACAAATATATTAAAATATATTTCTGGCATTTGATGATTTTCTCAATGTTTTTTATTTCACAAATTTTTAAAATTATTTCCGATTAGTTGTTAATTAATTAATAGTAGCTTTTTTTAACATATTCGGTTATGTGGTATTTTGCAAATTTCTGCTCTCATATTTGTCTTTGATTTATTGATTTTTTTTTATTCCAGCGATTTTTTCCAATTTTAACGATTTTTGCAATTTTTATCCATTATGCCCATTTCGGTAATTCTTTAGATTTTTTCTAACTTTAGCTATTTCTTTGCGATATTGAACATCTTTTTGAATTTTAGCTGTTCTTTTCATTTTGCGCTTCTTCCTCCAATTTTTAATATTTTAGCGAGATTTTGTGACTTTAGGCATATATTCCGATTTTTCTCCATATTTGGTGACTATTCCCCATTTTTTTTTTACCCAATATGAGCAAATTTTAAAATTGTTCAGTATTAAGAATCTCGACCATATGATTTGATTTGTTAAAAAAATGAGAAATTATTGTCATCACATATAATCGAAATATATTCGATATCAGAGCTTCCCAATTTCCTTTATATACCACGAAGTACCCTCCAATATAGTTAATCAAATGCCTAAATTGCCATTTGAGTAGCATTATTTCGAAGCTAAAGTAAAAAGTATGTGTAATTAGTTTTTGTGTAATATATGAACCATACTAAATTAGTCTACTTAAAGTTGTACACATGATTTAACATGAGCTTAGAATTTCTATGAATGAGGTAATATATATTGCATAGTATTAACAACATACTGACATATGAGGCTTTCCTTACTAACTGTCTAGCTAACAAAAAGGTATTTCATATCAATATCTCATCTGCAGTGTTTATTATTCTAAAAATTGAAATAACAGTTTTGTTGAATACACAGCTCTACACAATGAGACAATATTTATAAACCGCACATTTTTGCAGTGGATTTTGAATAACTGGGTGTGCTGATTTCCAATCTGCAACCAGTTTAAACAAATTGGCTCTAAATTTTTCACAATTCGCGATTTTACTTTTTCCATTTTACGACCGATTATTTCAATAAAAAATTTATAATTTGGTAACTATAACTTCAGAAAGAAAACCCTTTACACAATTTGAGCTTAATTCATGTCCCATTTTTCAAACTGAAGTTTGTATCAATATCTCAATAACTTTTGTAAATATAGTCGCCCAAAATCAGAATTTTGAAATTTTTCTAGTTAGAAAAAAATAATTAAGACGAAGTCAAATTTTAAATATCCAAGCCAATTTAGAAAGAAAAAACTCCAAAATTTGTATATATGTCATACTGCATAAATAAATTATAAGCACTTTTAGAGCCTTCTGTAATTAAATTTAGACTTTAAAAAAATATAAAATAATAAATATTTCACTGTACTAAAAATCTGCTGAACTATTACTGAATTCTTTTTTTCTAAAAACATCAGATTTCATTCACTATTGCTATTGTTGAAAATTTATTGTGATTTTCAAACCACTGACCAGTGTTGAAAAAATATTGAGGCTAAAAAAAGATTTAAAAAAAATTACAAAAAAATCTAGTACAATACTTTATATTTGAAATAATGATAAAAATAAGTCGTTTTTGGTAAGGCATTATTTTTTTAGTTTGAAATAATGGGACAAGCAACTAGTTATTAGTAACTCATGATTATATGCTTTTAAATAATGCAAAAAGTAAGTCGGTGTCATTACTGGTAGTCAAAAAAATAATGATATGTCATTACTATTTCTAAACTGGGTATATAAGGGCATTTTCTTCAAATGAAGTTGAGTAACACGTTAAAACTTTCTAATCAATAGAAAAACATATGAAATCCTTAAAAAAAAGTTTGGCTAATTTTAAAATAAGTTGATTTACAAAATATTTCTATAAAAATTAAGACTTGTGCTGAATTAGAAAATAAATGTTTTTGTTAAAATTTAAAAAAAAACTTTTATGGATATAAACTGATTTCTAGAATTATGCAAATTCAATTAAATTGTTATAAGTAGTACACTAAAAGTGAGCTCTCAATAATAAAATATAAAAATTTGTTGCATGTTTTATTCGTAACACAGAGAACAACTGTAGGTTTGGCAATGAGGCTTTCCGTTGACTGTCCCTGTAGAGGAACAGTTGAACCGAAAGCCTTATATATTAATGAATATTTTTTGCTCAATATTGTGTAAATTTTAACCAGCTTATTTTCATTTATCATACTTGTTTATAACATTTTATGTGAACATACATACATATGCAAAGGTGTTGGAATAAAATAACAGTATGCTCTTCTACTACATGATAAGCACACTTCTAAAAATTTAATAAAATATGTATAGCTTATTTTAAGTTATATAAAAAGATGATTTGAAATTTTTTTTTTATAAGAATTTTAACTTATAGGAGTATTTCATGTTATAAGGGAATCCTGTTTTATTACATATTTTACATTTCATTGTAATTGCTGGTGTTTTATAAAATTGTATGGCTGTTTGCATGATTGTATTTGTGTATTTGTTTCATTTAACAACTAAATCTAATAGTATGTGAAAAAGGTGTGAAAGAATATATAAGTTTTCAGCAACGAATTGAAATTATATAAAGTGAGCACAATAAATAAAACAACATTCAACACATAAAATGTACATACTTATATACCTGTTATGTAAGCACATCATATATCGTATGTTAAGCTCTTAACAAATAACACGGGAACAAAAGGAAGAAAAAAAATAATAATAAACACTTATTTCGTTTGCATGTTATTGTTTTATTTGTGATACAAACAACTTGACAGGATAATAATGTTAACGAGATTTGAAATGTGCAAAGAAGGTATAATTTTATTTTATTTGTTTCATTGAATGATATTTATGAATTTTTTTTTATCATGGAAAGCTTTATGTTATTTTTGCTTACACCTATATTTAGCAGTTTTAAAATAACGAATTAAATAATATTATTTATGTCATACTTGGGAATTTATTTTATTACGAATGAAATGTGATCAGAATAAGTGCGTACTAATAACATGTTTAACTATTTCAACGTTACAAAAGTTAAGATTTGAAAATTAAATCCGAAAAAATCGTAAATAATTATTTTAACTTTCTGGAAATTGGGACCAATGTGACTTTTTTACATTTTGTTGTCCATTTTTTTAAGAATGTTTTTTTAAAAACTCCATTATTAACAGCTTGCCCTATTTAAATATGATTATGGTCTTATATTTGCTAGAAATACCTTAAGAAAAACGATTCGTTAAGATACATGTAAAAAAATTTGCTCTTAAACATAAATTATCAGAAGGTCTTTTTACTTCCATTTTTATACCCTACACCACTATGTGGTCAGGGTATTATAAGTTTGTGCTGATGTTTGTAACACCAAAAAATATTGGTCGTAGACCCACCTTATAGTATACCGATCGGTTCAGAATTTTTTTTATTTCGATTTAACGATGTCCGTTTTTCCGTCCGTCCGTCCGTCTGTCTGTCTGTCCATGCAATCTTGTGCGCACTCTACAGGTCGCAAATATTAAGATATTTTGATGAAATTTGGTACGCAGACCTACGTTGGCCCAAGGAAGAACAAGTTTGATTTTGGTGAACATCGGTCTATGTTTAGACCTAGTGCCCATATAAGGGTCCTACCAAAATTATACTCTTTATACGCTGCAGGTCGTAAATATTAAGATATTTTGATGAAATTTGGTACACAGACCTATATTGGCCCAATAACGCAGCCTATTGATTTTGGTGAACATCGGTCCATGTTTAGACCTAGTGCCCATATAAGGGTCCTACCAAAATTATACTTTTTATACGCTGCAGGTCGTAAATATTAAGATATTTTGATGAAATTTGGTACACAGACCTATAGACCTATATTGACCCAATAACGCAGCATATTGATTTTGGTGAACATCGGTCCATGTTTAGACCTAGTGCCCATATAAGGGTCCTACCAAAATTATACTGTTTATACGCTGCAGGTCGCAAATATTAAGATATTTTGATGAAATTTGGTGCACAGACCTATGTTGGCCCAATAACACAGCCTATTGATTTTGGTGAACATCGGTCCATGTTTAGACCTAGTGCCCATATAAGGGTCCCACCAAAATTATATTGTTTATACGCTGCAGGTCGCAGATATTAAGATATTTTGATGAAATTTGGTACATAGACCTATGTTGGCCCAAGGACGAAGCCCATTGATTTTGGTGAACATCGGTCCATGTTTAGAACTAGTGCCCATATAAGGGTCCCCCCAAAATTGGCTTGGTTACAAACTGCAGGTCGCAAATATTAAGATATTTTAATAAAATTTGGTGCGCTGACTCACATTATAGAAAATTTTGATATAAGCCCCAGTTTAACCCATTCGAATTTCGGATCCAAACAATACACCAGACTGGTGTAGGGTATTTTATAGTCGGCATGCCCGACTTTAACCTTTTTACTCGTTTTTGATATATATATGGGATAACATGAATTAATAAACTCCAATAACATTATACATCAGCTTAAAAAACTACCCGTTGCATTAAGTATTTTGTAACAAATATTGTTGTACTGAATATAAATTTGGATAGAAAAAGAATTTTTAGTGTACCCCTTTCAAGAAATCGTGGCATCCCTTTATATATGTGCTCCTTTTACTCCTGGAAGCAGCATAGGACCGCTTTTATAGTGTACTCAAAGAGAATAAAGGTTATTTATTTAAAGGATTATAAATCTAGTTAATTAGCCTTTAATTTTTGTGTGGTCGTGACGGTGGGTATTCTAGGAAGGTTGTGATACTAGGAAGTTGGAAAGTGCAGGTTTTAGTTTAATCCTTCCCCTCAACCGTAAACTAGACATCGCAATAAATAAATTTTTGGATCAAACTTTAAACTTAATGCAACTGATCTGACATTATATGAGATGACAATACAAATTTTTGAACTAAATTTAGATATCCCTGATATAAACAAATTTTTAATTAACATCACTTTTTTTGTCCGTTTATCACCAAAACCAAAAAAATTTTACTTTTTGAGTAGCGAAAAATGAAAAAAGGCGACCCCTACGTGAGAAAAAAATTATATTTTTTTGAAATCACCTTGCAAAAACACTTCATATTGGAGGTTGTACGGTAAACTTTTTTTTGCGGTACGGTAAAAAATAAGTTAGTAGAAAAATTAGTAAAACGTCTTGTATATCAAGTGTACTAGTTTTCAGCAAAAGTTTTAGTTATATTTTTTTAGCACTAAACTAATTTTGAACTAAGGTTTTACTAATTTATTTTGCTACAAAAATTGTACTGATAACCGCATTCATAGCATGGACGACAACCAGATAGACAAGATGTAGATGTCGCAGCTTGTCTGGAAACGGAAATGACAAAAAAAGAAAAACAACTCTACACATATTCTATATTTAAATTTTCAGCAAATAAATTAACTAAGGTAAAATTTCGCTACAAGTTTTGAGTTTTTTTTCAGTCTACTAATATTCAGCAAAAAGTTTAGTGATTTTAGGAAGGATTTTTTTTCATTTGCAGTCGACTAAGTGTTAGCAAAATTTTTGCTGAAGATTACTATTTTTTACGAGCTGATTTTTAGCAAACCTTTTGCTGAAATTACCAATTTTTTTGCAAGCACGCTCCTGACTAAAAATTTGCTGAGGCAGCAACATTTGCTGACTTTACTGACTTTACTGGGGTATCACAAAAGGGGATTTGGAACTTTCTGATCAGGAATCTTAAAAAAAATTTTAAATTCAAAATAGCGGATCCAAGACGGACGCCATAAATTTTTATTATAACGGACTAAAAAAATCAATTATATAGATCTACGGTCCGCTGATTAGAAATCAGAAATTAGGATTGTGAAATTCAAAATGGCGGATCCAATATGGCGACCTTATGTCCACCAGGGTAAGTTTTTGGGTAGCAGATTACGAAACTGGAAACAAATTTTAAAAATTCAACATTTCGGATCCAATGTGTATTGGGAAATAAATTGCACTGTACAAAACAAGGCGATATAAAATATTCGTGTATCGGCATTTTGAAAGTTCCCTCTTTTGCAAATGTTTATTGTGAATCGTCATAGGGAATCATGTGAACCTTCCATTTATGTGTTTTGCGAACTTATGTAAAACACTGCGACGGACATTTTTGTGGAACATATTAATCCTTAAACTCCGCAATTAAAGGGTATTTTTTGACTCCTTTTTAAAAAGTGTCAAAAAAGACCAGTAAGTTGAAAAATATTTGTGAAATTCTTCTATAAATCTAAGACACCAAAGTTGAAAACTTAGCTTCAATGCCAGAAATTAGTCAAAATGTGAATTGTGTTTAAGAGTTAATTTCGTACTTATTCAAAATTGGCACTCAAATGTCCCACAAACATGGACTTTAGGTGGTTGGTCCATATAAAAAAACCAGAACCTTAATTTAAGGTAATTTTTAGTCCTATTTTTTTAAATTTTAACCAAAACTCAGGAATGCTGGAAATCAGCGAAATCAGAAGATACTGATGGAGAACCAGTTTTGGAATTAGTTCCAGAAATGATTACGGTTCAACCGGTTTTATTTTGGAGCTATAGAAGCGATTGCTTTTGGTTTTGTTATTATACTAATTGAAAAATAAAAGTTTATAAATATTTTAGTTAGAACTACTAAATATTGGTTAAAAATTACCATGCAGGAAAAACTATTTTTTTTCTGCTACTATTTATGCAGCAACATTTTTTACAGATTTTGGTAGGTTAATTTGTCATTTTCAATGAACTTAAAGTCAACTTAAATATAACTAAAATACTGTGAATTTAAAAGTTTTATTTTTGCTGTTCTTATTTTACAAGTATTTATTTATGTGCTAATTCATAAACAAAATTTATTTGGTACTTGAAGCTTGCTATAGTTAAAGTACATATTTCGCTTAATAAGGAGTTATTAGAAATCTTGATTCATAATCGTATTTTAACTATAAATTAATTTTTCGATTTGATACTGGCAACACTATTGTTTATTTTCTCTCTTCTCCCAAATAAGTCGTAAGTGATTTACAAATTTAGTAAACGATTGACTCGGTAATCGGAAGTGAAAACTTTATTTCCTTAAATTAGAGAACTAATGATGTGCTAAGATAAATTTAAAAGCCATTAAAAATATTTTTTTTTTATTTATAAAGCAAATCAATGGAAATGTGTGTAAAAAAGTAATTTTTTAGAACATATTATTCAAAGCATACAAAAGTAATCGAATGTCGAATAATGTTTTGACAGTCTACACATCACTATTGTTTTGTTTTTCTTTTTAATTTTATTTTTACATTTTTTTGGAAATTTTTTCGAAAAAGGTCATTGGCTACGCAATTGCTGTAGTTTTTTTCAGTTTGATGGATGCAAGTTGTTGGAAGCCACACATTCTAGGGATGGGATAGCGTTAATAAATCATTTCATGCCTGAAAATTAAATAATTTGCAATTAAATGGTGGCTTCGTCACTCCAAACTTTATAAAAGGTTTAAAGTTAGTGAGTACCAACTGTAAACCTTTATTATTTTCTTCATTATTAAGTAAATATGAATACTGTTTTTCACAAATTAGCTTAAAATCCTGCAATAAGACTGTTGTAAAAGTTTATGAATTAGACCATTAGTATTTAGCAAACAAATCTGCTTATTTCAGCAGTTTTTTCTGCAGCATAATTTTTAACAAATTTCTAGTTGCTGTGTTGAGTGTACTTAAAGGCAAATCTAGAAAATGTATTTGAAATTTTCACCTTTAAAATATATGAAATGTCGAATTATTCGACACGATATACCCGGTTTCGCGAATGATTCGAAAAAACCCTTTTCCAAAAACCGGATTAAAAACTCGGAAATATAGAAAAAACCGGTTTTTCGAATAATTCGGAAACTGGGTTTGACAACTCCAGCGGTTTGTGCTGGGCAATGTTGGCTCAAAAAATCAGTCCAGTATTCTTTATTATTAAGTCCCACAGTGCGTATGATTGTTATTGTTACCATACAGTAATTTAATATCACTCATACGCCATACGCTTTAGAAAACTTACAGATAATATTGTATTTTGCATTAAAACTTTATTTCAATTTTAATAAAACTTTAAAATAAAATATTATTTGCAAGCTTTTATTATAAAATAATACTTTGAGGTTGTGTATAGCAACTAAAGTAATATTTGCATTTATATACGGTTTGCTAAAATCCTGTATTTTTTAAACTTGTTTAATAAAATAAATTTCATAACAAAAAATATATCTATTCTCACCTTAACAATAAAAATATATAAAATTTCTGTAACTTTTTTAATATTGTTTATCTTTACACATCTACAATCTGCACATCTCTCTATACAGTGATTTGAAATTCTTGTCTTTGCAAATTGCCATCATATGCATAGTTACTTGTACATTTTTGCATAACATATTTTATTGTTGGATGTTGTATATTGTATAAAATGGTTTGAAAGTTTAGAATAGAGAATAGTGTATATTGTATTGTTATGCATAACAACATCGTACTTGATGTGCTATTGGCGTTGCATGCATAATATTTTTCAACATCTGTTGTTGACAGCATTAATGTTGATGAAGTTGTTGTTGTTGTAACTGGTATTGTTGCATACTATATACTATAGTATATAAAGTCGTAAACAAATATATGACTTTTTAAATGGCAAAAACTAGTAGTATGTACTTAGACGGGAGGCAAAAGCTAAAAAAAAACAGAATAAGTAAAAGAGAATGACATTAACATAGTGTCAATATAACTAATATTGTGATTTATAGCAACTACTTAACAAGTAAAAAGGTGGTTCTAGAAAATTTAAATTATGGTGGCTATGGTAAAGGATAAAAATAAACAATTTGTGGCATACAATAAATTATATTAAATTAAAGTTGATAAGTTATTATTTTCGTTATTTAAATTTTACCTAAAAAAATCTTTTTTTATATGTGTCTTCATTTTCACTTTTCATTATCGATTATAATAATTTTATGTTTGATTAATCCTTTTTATTAATTATCAGTAACTTACAGATTTTACTCTTCATTTATTTATATATTCCTTCCAGTGTCGGTTGGGAAAATAAAAATAAATTTTAATATCCTGCAGATAAAAAAAAATTTTTATTTATATCAATAATCATATTATATTGCAATATAAAAAATTTTCCATTTCATTTATGTGTACATATGTAATAATGTGGTATTAACATTAATTTACTTTAAAGCGAAATACTTGTGGTGGATATACAATTGTCGGAGAATGAAAACAGATCTTAATGATAGTTATTTGTAAAAAAGTAAATAAAATAAATATTTAAATGATTATAAATGGAATATATATTTAAAGCAATTAACATATTTACCAACACATGTGTAAAATTTCAAAAATGCTTAAAAATATCGACTGTCAGAAAATGATAAATTTAAATTGGTAATGAAATTTTCGCTAAAGATAAGCACGCCAGTTAATTTTTCCTTATGACTTATTATCAATTTGTCAAATTGAACAAAAAACCCCAATTTGTTTTTGGTCCAAAAACATCTCCAAAATGTATTTTCTATAAAATATTCTTATTGATAGCGATTCATGTTCTCACATTCACCATTCATTTCATTTTTCGAACCTTATTTTCTCTCTTGTTTTTTAAGTTGTTACATATTTTCTTATCTGGATGTCTTTGTTTTAAGCAGATATTAAAAAGGAACAACGAAAGGGATTAAAAAGACAGATAAAGATATATGTTAGGGCGGGTCGATTTACAAATCGCCCAAGTGACAAGGAAAATCGTATTCTAGGGATCAAAATAAGAAACTTTGCCCGAGGAACCATACCTCTAAAGCGAATTCTGATGTCCCAACTTTTGACCCGTGGGGTAAAATTTTGAAAATCCCACTTTGACCATTTAGAGTGCCCCAATCGAGCCCAAATGTATGACCGACCCCCACTAACTTTGGAGAGCCGACCCACCCATGCCAGTGCCACACACCCTGGAACCCCCCTGGGGAGTTCCCCATACAAACATTTAAAAAAATTACCATTTTTGGCACTTTACATGAAAAAATCAGGGAAATGGCTATGTTTTTTCTTTTTGTGAACCTTAGATTTTAGGTATAGGGTGTGTTGAGCGGACTTTTGTAAAACATTACCAGGAACATGTTTATGGAACATTCTAACCCTCTAACTCTTCAATGAAACGGAAGTTTTTGACCCCTTTTTAAAAAGGGACAAAAAAGACCCGTAAGTTGAAGAGCTAGAGGGTTAAAATGTTCCACAAAAATATTCCGCGTAGTGTTTTACATAAGTTCGCTGAACACATCCTATACTTAAAATGGAAGATTCCCATGGTTTCTTCCTAAAATCCAGATTTGTGGGACATTTGAGCACCAATTGGGGCACTCTAAATGGGTCAAAGTGGGATTTTTCAAAATTTTACCCAACGGGACAAAATTTGGGACATCGAGTTCGTTTTAGAGGTATGGTTCCTCGGGCAAAGTTTCTTATTTTGATCCCTAGAATACGATTTTCCTTGTCACTTCAGCGACTTTTTTGCCTCCATACAAATTGACCCGCCCTAATATATATGTATATATTTTTTTTAAATTTTAAAAACGTGATTAAAATTATCGCTTAAATCAGCTACAAAGTCAATGACACATTTTTCCTATTAATGCACCCAGAAAACAGATTCAGTTCTGATAACCGCATTTGTAGCCAATCGCATGGTTCTGTTGTGGTAGCCGAATTTTTCAGTTGTGCCAACAGAAAACCAATTGAGACAGGACTAATTTGACTGTGACAACGGAATTTCATTTGTATCAAGAATAATTCGGTAGCCGCAACCGAAAAATTCATTTAATGCAACTGAACCATTCGATTGGCAACAAACGAAGTTGTCAGCGCCAAATCTGTTTTCTGGGTGTGTGATTTGTTTACTTTTTCAATTTGGGATTAACTTATTTAGTTTTTTGGTTCAACGCGTAAATAATATAAAGAAGTGTGAAAAATCTCACTTATACAAAGTTCTTTTTTTTTAATCGAGCAAATGTGTCCACAATCTGGAGAATTGTGCGCAAATTTCAGCAAACCGGATCTGTAGGAAATTAGGAAATGTGAAAACACCTAAGCATGCTCGCTTAGTTCATTCTGAGGATAACATTGCTGTTGTTCGCGATAGTGTGGCAGAAGAGCCGAGATAATAACGCGAGATAATAACGGACTTCTTGTGGGCAGAAATTGAGGATATGGACCTGGACGATATGTGCTTCCAACAGGATGGGGCCACTTGTCACACAGCCAATGAAGCAATCGCTCTTTTGCGCGAGAAATTCAATGGCAGTGTTATCTTACGTCATGGCGATGTTAATTGACCGCCACGATCATGTGATTTGATACCGTTGGACTTCTTTCTTTGGAGTTATTTAAAAGAAAAAGTGTACATCAATAAGCCAAGAACAATTCAAGAGCTAAATGATGAGATAATTCGGCACATTGAACCTCAATTATGTCTCAGAATCATTCAAAATATGGACCATCGGATAGAGTTATGCCACCGAAGGCGTGGCTGGCATATCGCCGATATTTTGTTTCACGCATAATTGTCATAGATCTTTCTATCATAATAAAAAAATATTAAGATAATTTTCTGAAAAGTTTTTGTTTTATTAACAATTAACATCGTATATTTTGGTTGGACAACCCTTGACAAAATACTGACTTTGCAAGTTAATTAATTAACTATTAAAAATAAACGACAAAATACGATGGTTTTAACTTATTTTCAATAGTAGATTGTAAGGAAAAAATATTGTAAGTGTGGTAGAGCTATGGAGTGGGAATATGGAGTCGAAGGTTCGATTCCCGACGCGACAAAATTTTATTAAAATAATTTTACAATGAAAAAATATTATTTTTTGTTTAACTTAATTTTTTTGAATATCTGCTTTAGACTCATTATTTTTCTCCATACTGGTAAGCATATGGTAAGTACATATTTTTTGGTTTTTCATAAGCTGATGTGTAAGTATGACTCATTATATTAGGCGACATTGCCATACAAAAACGAGTAAAAAGGTTAAAGTCGGGCATGCCGACTATACAATACCCTACACCAGTCTGGGTAAAAGCCAAATAATGTTTGGATCCGAAATTCGAATGGGTTAAAATGAGGCTTGTGTCAAAATTTTCTATAATGTGAGTCAGCGCACCAAATTTCATTAAAATATCTTAATATTTGCGACCTGCAGTTTGTAACCAAAAAAATTTTGGGGGACCCTCATATGGGCACTAGGTCTAAACATAGACCGATGTTCACCAAAATCAATAGGCTTCGTCCTTGGACTGATATAGGTCAGTATACCAAATTTCATCAAAATATCTTAATATTTGCGACCTGCAGTTTGTAACCAAGCCAATTTTGGGGGGACCCTCATATGGGCACTAGGTCTAAACATGGACCGGTGTTAAACAAAATCAATAGGCTTCGTCCTTGGGCTGCCATAGGTCGGTGTAGCAAATTTCATCAAAATATCTTAATATTTGCGACCTGCAGCGTATAAAACATATAATTTTAGTAGGACCCTTAAATTAGCACTAGGTCTAAACATGGACCGATGTTCACCAAAATCAATAGGCTTCGTCCTTGGGCCGACGTAAGTCGGTGTACCAAATTTCATCAAAAATCTTAATATTTGCGACCGGCAGCGTATAAACAATATTATTTTGGTAGGACCCTTATATGGGCACTAGGTTTAAACATGGACCGATGTTCACGAAAATCAATAGGCATCGTCCTTGGGCCGACATAAATTGGTGTACCAAGTTTCATCAAAATATCTTAATATTTGCGACCTGTAGAGTGCGCACAAGAATGCATGGACAGACAGACAGACGGACGGTCGGACGGACAGACGGACATCGTTAAATCGAAATAAAAATAATACCGTGACCACATAGTGGTGTAGGGTATAAAAATTCTGAGTTGATCGGTATACTATAAGGTGGGTCTAGGACCAATATTTTTTGGTGTTGCAAACATCAGCACAAACTTATAATACCCTGACCACATAGTGGTGTAGGGTATAATAATAAATTTAATAAGGTAACTACCCGTGTAAAAGAGTTTAGATCTGATCAGATCTTTTTGGATCTAAATAGATAAGATTGAATCTAATTAGATCCTGTACCAGATCTGATCAAATATGATCAGATATGGCATATGTGATAATACCTTATGGCAAGATCTGATCAGATCTAGTGCCAAATCTATTCAAATTGTGGGCGCTGTGGTGTAATGGTTAGCGCGTTGGACTGTTACACGTGAGGTTGCGGGTTCGAGCCCCAATCAAGGCAACATCAATTTATGAAAAATAGTAATATGTATGAGTTTTTTCTATCCCTCATATATCGCAGCGTCCTCCTTCGGTGTTCCCATAGCACTTAACCACACCGAAGTAAAATAATATAACAGGGCTATGAACTAAAAAGCTTCAACAAAGTTCGCCAGATCACGATCAGATGGCGAGCAACAACTGTTCTAAAATTCAACATCCCGCGCAATTACAGTGTTGCCATATTTGAAGCCTTTCATCTTTCACCACCTTTCACTTCTTCTCTATCCCCTTTCCAAAGGAAGCAACACGTTAATTAATAGGAAGAATTTCCTGAGTGTTGCTTCTCTTAAAAAAAAAAAACAAAAACGAAAGTAATCTGGAAAATTGCGCCAGATATGCCTAGATCTGATCAGATATAAAAAGATTTCAAATTTCTCCCGAATTTTGAGATCTAGTTAGATCTGGTAAGAACTGGCCAGATATGCCTAGATCTGGTAAGATCTACTGAGATCTGCCCAGATCTGATCTTTTTTACACGGGTAGTTATCATTACCAGGTATGTACATTAGTTATATAACCACATATCTGGTAATGATTTTATAAATTAAGAAAGCACTGTTTTCAAGCATTGGCAAACAAATATCCCGGTAAATCTCGCACAAAATTTCCGGTATTGCTGTATCGAAAAAGGGGGATTTTTGGAAATTCCCAGGACGAGTAGCTAACTTCGAAATTCTTTGGCAATGTTCATAATACGCGTCGCAAAGTGTATTGGAAATAAGTTTTTCCTATTTTGTTGAACTGTGTACTCAGATATTTAAATACAATATTTATATGATCATTACTTAAAAAACTTGATATAATATTTAACATGTAAATATAAAATAATAATCACACGCTCTGTTGGATATTTCAAGAAAATATGTTGGATATATTTACATTAGTATTTTTTGTAACTTTTGATAAAAACACTCAGAATTTAATTCCTTTTTAAAACCAAATTTTAAATCTCTCGCTTTTCCACACTGCTTAACAAATCTTAAACATTTTTCAAAAAAAAAAAAATAAAACTAATCGTCTAGAAAAAAATGCTTCCAGAAAAAAAAAATCAGAAACTTTATTTTCATCAATAAAATATTTTTATTGTGGGTATCCTACATTTTATTGAATGTTATCACTTGTTTAAATTTCAATAATATATGCATACAAAAACATATTACACATAGGGGTGACATTTATTTTTCTACCTCTATTATAAGAAAAAAATATCATGCTTCAGAAAAATTGCTCCACTTCAATTAAGAAAATGCATATATTTCAATATTTGTGTTTTAAAATAAACTAACATCCGTATTCTAAACTTTATAACAATAACGAAATTATTACAACACTGAAGTGAAGGGTCAGTGTTGTCACAATTTTGTCATTGTTATAAATTTAAGAGTAAGGGAGTAAATTTCAAACTTCAGATTTTGTAGCGAAAATTTTATCAGTTTTATTAAGAAAATTTAAGCTGGTTTAACTTTTCCTTAACTTTCAATCTAAAGCAAATATCAAATGTTTTATAAAAAACAACAATAAATTTTTAGATTAACTAATAGTTAACGCAAACATCTTCAGTATGCAACCCACGGTTAAAGTTCGAAAATAATATTAACCCTAATTTGTACATACATATATGTTGAAACTTTATAAATGTATATTAAAAAGTTTTCATATGCTAACTAATGCGCATAAATTTATTGCCAAAAACACCAACAGTTTTTTTTCTGCTTTCAGTTTTCTACATTTTTAAAATCACTTAAAATGCAAATCTTTGGAATACGTTAAAAAAATACTAACAAATTTTTCTTAAAATATGCTGAAATCACAGAAAAACAAATAAATTTTTCATATGTGTATGAAAAGAAAAAACAAACAAGGATTTGACAAATGTGTCTACATGTATAGTTAATAAAAAGCAGATTTGTTTGCATATTATATGGTATTTTGTTTTTAAATTTAGAGAAACAAATTTGTATAGTAAATTTTTATTTTATGTTCTATTTATCATGAACCGAAGGAAGAAATTTTGTCACTTCTGGTAAATGCCTACGAATTAATTGCTATTTCAGTATTCTTTTTTTTTTCACTTTTATTTGGGAATGTTTTGATAACGAATTACATGAAACAAAAAAAAAAAAAGGATGAAAAGGATTTAAAACAAGTTGTTGTAGGCTTAGTTAATAGAAACAAAATTTTAAAAATCTATAAGAATTAACTGACAATCCGATTTTTTTTTTCAATTAATATTGAATGAAATGTAAAACTGGAACAACATAAAATCGCTTTCCAATTATGCAATAAATTCACTTCAACATGTTGGATGAAATGTCAAAACAGAACGAAATAACCATTTCACATCTACCTCAACACACATGCCACCACTGTAGGGAATACAACAATATTTTTAGTTTTATCTTGTGGCAGTCACGCAAATTCTGCTACATCATCACCCAACAATGGTACCCTATAGTACTAGTGGAAGTGAATGAAAAAAGAGACATGTATTTATCACTAAAAAAAATAAAAAGATATTGGCGTAAAAAATGGTTATAAATGAAAAATTGTTACCACAGTTAAAAGTGTAAGTGCAGCAACATACAGCAAGCACAACAAAAATATAACTACAGATATTGAATTAAGTAATCGTTGAATGAAGTTTAAAAGAAATAAATAATAGCCGACAATGATCCAATAAAAAGAACTCAGCAATATTACAATGACACAACTAAAGAGAATAAAGACAGCTTATATTCAAAAAGGTAGATTATAATTTTTATTGGAAATATCCTTCGACAATTTTATTTAACATAATTTTATGCAACTATGTGGAAAAGAGAATGACATGGAAATACACTAATGGATAAACTGTTGGAAAATATTGATTTTTCATAAAGAAATACAATATTTCTTTCAAATCATTCCACTTCAGTGATGTGTCCCGAGTAAAAATATTTTTATATGATGATTAATTATTTTATACAATTATTAAGGCGACCAGATTTTGAAAAAGAAAAAAGATGACATTAAGAAAAAAAGTAAAAAAAAAAATTTATTTGAATTCAACATTTTTTACAGAAAAATTTACATTCGCATATGTAAATATGTAAAATTATATTTAATTATATAAATATATAAAGTTACCCAGCTAAAAATCGACATATATGAATCCGTACAGGTTAAATGTATGTGCGTGCATGCTCATAAACATGCATTCATGACCATACATGGATACATAAAGCTCCATACATGAATCATATATGACCATACGTGTGCATTAACGAAATTTGAGGTAATATCTACATGTATGATCATGCATGCTCATGCGTGTTCATGCGTGTTCATGTATGTTCATGCATGTACACACATGTAGATATTACCTCAAATTTCGTTAATGCACACGTATGGTCATATATGATTCATGTATGGAGATTTATGTATCCATGTATGGTCATGAATGCATGTTTATGAGCATGCACGCACATACATTTAACCTGTATGGATCCATATATGTCGATTTTTAGCTGGGTAGTTAAAAAAAAATAACGAAACTAAAAAAAATAAGATAATACAACTAATTCTTGGCAATGCATCAACCATTATTTTTTGGACTACCAGTAATGACACCCACTTACCTTCTGCATTATTTTAAAATACATAATAATGAGTTACTGATAATGACTTATTTTTATCATTATTTTAAATATTTAATTTTCTAGATTTTTTTGAAAATTTTTTGAACTCTCTTTTTAGACTCAATATTTTTTCAACACTGGTAAGGATATATATATATATATTTTTTGATTTTTTGAATGTTGGCGAGTAAGCTAACTTGTGTGCAGCAGGTCAATTACGTTTTTATCAATCAAACATTACATGTCGATATAGCTCAGATGGTAGAGCTGGAGTCCCAGGTTCGATTCCCGCACTAGAAAATTTTATTAAAAAAAATCTTTACAATAAAAAAATGTTGGTCCTTACTATAAAAGAATATTTTAAATTTAAAGTCGACTTTAATCATACGGCTTTGTTCATTTTGCGTATGAAAACCCTACAAAAATATTTGTATTTTCAAACATTTTGATTGGTTGAAAATAAATTAACCAATCAGAATGCTCCAAAAATAAACCAAGTCAAGGCAAACTGCCACCCAATATTTTAACTAAAGTCGACTTTAACTAAAATATAGTTTTGGAAAATATTGATAGGATACACGATACTGCGTGTCGTCCAACTTGCTTGATGGACGTGTGCAGTGGAGCGTACCACCTTACAGGCAAAAAAAAAAAGTGCGGCGTACACCCTCCAATATGAAGTATTTTTGTCAGGAGGTTTCAAAAAATTTTTTTTTATTTTTTTTTGCGAACGTAGGGGTCGCCATTTTACATTTTTCGTTATATCTTTGGCATTTGCAGTCGGATCTTAAAGTGTGATACATCGATGTTTTTCTCTCGAGGAGACCAGTGTTTTGCTCTAAGGGCATTTTGACCTCAAGTATCCACTTCTAGTAGTTACCCACCAGATCTCAGTTGCTACAACCCTAATATACCACCCTAATGTCAGAAAATTAAAGCTCGTAAAAAATCATTAAACTTTTGGTAAGGAAGTTTTCCGCTAAACCCAGTGGACATTTTTTTCTTATATTGGTTGCCGAACGTAGGGGTCGCCTTTTTAAATTTTTTTAAATTGGATTTTTACTATATAGCAAAATACTGGTCTCCTCAAAGCAAAAAAATCGATATATCAAACTTTAAAATCCGATTTTAAATGCCAAAGCTATAACAAAAAATTAAAAAAGGCGATCCCTACGTTCGGCAAAAACAATTTTTTTTTTGAAATCGCCCTCCAAAAATACTTCATATTAGAGGGTGTACGGTGAACCTTTTTTTGAGGTACGGTCTAATGTTCATATATGTAAGATCCTAGTTTCACTTGGGTAGCCACATATGATTGTATATAAACGTTTTTACTCAAGTAAAGAAGAATTTTAAAAACGCAACGAAACATTTTATTTTTTTAAATAACTAACAAAAATAACTATTTAAAAATACTATTTTGGTAGTTAGTGGTTATAATATTAAAAATAACTGCCTTAAACAACTGTTACGAATTACAGTATTTTTTGTTAACAATTTTTTCAATAATTGTGATAATAATTGTTTTGTGTATGCATAGAGAAACAACTGATTTTACAATCAACAACAACGACACAACTGCTTACTACAAGAACAACTGTGGTTTAGTAAATGTCAAACTTTTTTGAGTTTTAAAGTGGGATATAAAATATTTTACTTATTTTTCTATTTACTTATATATTTGAGTGCATAATTCTCATAATTCGTACGCAGTGGTGGATGTTTTATTTATAACAAATTTGTTAATTTTTCTTTATTCACACATTTTAATATCCTTATTCACCCCAATTTCCTTTTTAAAAATTTTAAATAATTATCTCCTTAACACCACGTTTAATTTTTTAACCAAACAAACTACTTTGCAATAAACACTTGATTACCCAGAAATTCCCAATTAAAACCACGAAAAACAACAACAACAACAACAACAAAAGCAAGCTAAACAAAATATATAAACTTAAAAGAAAATCTAGAGAAATTTTTCCAGCAAATAGTTACACTATTGGTTTCCTTCCGTTTAGCTATAATGAATGCAATAGATTTTATGTGTTTACTTTAACATTTAGTGGGTTTGAAACTTTGTTATTCTTTGACTTCGTTTTCTGGATATGGAAGTTGGTTGTTGTTGTGGCTACTAAAAGTTTGCTTTTTTTATTATTTTACTTATATAACCTAAGACCAGGAAATACAAACTACTAAAGTTTTGTTAAGGAGAGAAATGAACAGAAATATGTATATATATATAAATTAAAGGAAATAACAAAATAGAGACATTAACCCATTAAATTTTAAAAATATAGATTTAAAGAAATTAAAGTAGAATGACAAAAACATTACTTGTTTAAAGAAAGTTTGAGAAAATATGCTTTATTAAATACTTTGAATCATTTATGCAAAAAATAATGTCTTACTTGCATTTATCAACGTTATTGCTAATCATTAAAATTAGCTAGATTTCCCAGTATCAATTATTAATACTACACTACTTCGCGGTTTGGAAATAAAAAATTTGTGCTGGTATTGGTAAAAATAAAAAATATTTTCTGTAGACATAACGTTTAGTATATCGATAAACTTAAGATCATTTCTTGAGTTAATTTAGTAATGTCCATCTGTTCGTCTATCTATTCACGTATTCTTGTCTGCACGCTACTGGTCACATAATAAGATTACTAGTTAATGAAATTTGGACTTTTACTTAGATCGCTCCAAAGACGAAGCCTACTGGATTTGATTGAAATCGGTTCATGTTTGGACGTACTGCCCATATAAAGGTCACATAAAAGTTGACTCTTATGCTTAATCGTATAAAAATTTAGATAAAATTAGGGCACTCATTTAAGCACAAAAGCAATAACTACGCTGATAAATTCAAAAGCACTTATCTCATATATAAAAATAAATATAAAGCATAAGAATACAGTTAGTCCATACTTAGATCGAGTACTTATATAGTATATACTCCTGATTTTATCTTAAATACACTTAACATTAAGCAAAATCAAAATTCGTGCCGATTTATTAATAATTTTTCAATTAATAGACAAACCCAGACACAAGCTAATTTCAACCCATCAAAATTGAGGACTCAAACATTAGTAGACTTTTAGCCGGACTGTTGCAGGGTATCATATAGTCGTCATGTCCGGCTTTAATAATTCACTTATTTTATAATTTTCTAAATGTTTAATCCATTACAGTTCTTATAATTTGGCCTTGACATTTTCAACACTTTAACTTATTTTCTTAATTATTAAGATCCCTATTAATTTAAACTAAACCCTCATTAACTGAAATATTTATACTAACTATAATTATCTAGAAAGGAAACGTGTTATTGTCATGCTTATTTAACACTAACCCTTAACAAATAAGTTTTTATAATTTTGCAAAGAAAATAAATTAATTAAAGTACTTTTTCTTATTTTTTCTTAAATGTCACTAACGTTTGAACATGTACAAAATGCATAAAATAAACAAAATGTGTTATAGCAATTTGGCAAAATAATACAAACCCCTTTTTTTATAAAAGGTGAATATGTATATACGTACAACATTCAACATAATTAATTTAATAATGTGTAATTTTCTATTGTGTATTAGGATGTCCCTTATAAAGTGTTTGGTCGATTTTCCACACACATACCCCCAATTTTTTTACAAATGGTCCAAAATTAACAAAATCGATTTTTTTTTTTGGAAAATGGGCCATTTTGGATAAATAGTGTGTTATTATTAAAAATTTCAAAAATTCTAAATATTGAAAAATTTAGTATTCTGTTTCACTTATTCATTTATTATACTCAAAATGAATTAGACATGGAATTTTGACTTCATCAGATATCATTAACCCACTTTAGCGTGGAATCCAAAATGACCCGCAACTTTGATAAAAATGCAAAAACGTGTTTTTCTTAAATTAATTTTAAAGATTTTTTAAAATACCTAATTTGGAGATGTCGATTGCTAGTTGTATCACATAATAGTTGATATTAAAGAAAAAAAAAAAATAAATTGGAAAAATGATAATTCGAGTTTATTTTTGGAGTGACAGCTTTCCAGGACATTTAAAAAAAATTGCTTATTTTGTCAAAAATTTAACAAAATTTTAATGTTTTCATCATATTTTACATTTTCCGAAAAACATCACTTGGTTAAACTATAATTGTCTTCACATTTTTTAAAAAAAGCTTTAACCCTTAGTGGCCTGGGGTCAGAAAAGACCCATGAAACTTAATATTAATTATGACTACAAGATTGTAAAGCCACTAAATTGATAATAAAAAAAAATCTCAACTGGATAAAAATAATTACTTAATGTAACGTGATCAATATGGGGTTAATTTTTAGACTTTTTGCCAAAAACGCCCCACTAGAAAATTTACAGAATAACACATTTCATAATTTTCGGCAAAATACCACTTTGAATGAATAAAAAAAATTTTTGCACTTGATAAAAATTATTATTTTGATTACCTTGATCCATACAGCGTTAATGTTCTCACTTTTCATAAAAAAAGACCCTCAATGAATTTTACAGAATGACATTTTTCAGATTTTTATTAAATTGGAATAAAAAAATATGGAAATCATTCACGCGAATTATAATAAGTTTTTTACTATAAAATCTGCAGCAACCTAAGTAAATACACCCAGAAAACAGATTCATTTCTGATAACCGCATTTGTAGCCAATCCCATGGTTCGGCTGTGATAGCTGAATTTTTCAATTGTGGCAACAGAAAACCAATTGAGACAGGACTAATTTGACTGTGGCAACGGAATTTCAGTTGTATCAAGAATAATTCGGTAGCCGCAACCGAAAAATTCATTCAACTGAACCATTCGATTGGCAATAAATGGGGTTGGTAGCACCGAATCTGATTTCTGGATGTATATATTCCATCCGGCTATTTTTGAAATATATCTTTCTTTTATTTGAGTTCTTAGTACCATTATTAAAATAGAGACTAAAAAATATAAATAAATACAAAATTTAAGGGAGAGTTGGGGCGGGGATTGGTTTTCCAAGCCACATTCCTTTTGTTATCATTTTATTTTTACCCAGAAAACAGATTCGGTGCTGACAACCCCATTTGTTGCCAATCGAATCAAATGCCGAAAGCTAATAATTCTGCATTAAAAGATTTTTCGCATTTATTTTAATCTTAGAGATATTGACACAGGTTTTTCAAAAGTACCAAGTTACACGACTCTCCCCTAATACACTTTTTTCCAAAATGGGCCATTTTCGGCCGGAACTAGGCACGGGTTAACGTTTTCCAAAAAAAAAAATCGATTTTGTTAATTTTAGACCATTTGTAAAAAGAAATGGTGGGTATGCGTGTCAAAAATCGACGAAACACTTTATAAGGGACACCCTATTTGTGTATATAAAATATAAAATATCGGGTAAAGATAGCTATGTTGTTAGCGTGCCTTAAAGGTTATTTAATTATAGTTTATCTGAAGTAGACCGTAAAACCTTACAGGAAAAAAAAAGTGCGCGTACACCTTCGAATATAAAGTATTTTTCCGAAGCAATTTCGATTTTTTTTTTCCGAACGTAGTGGTCGTTGTTTTAATTTTTCGTTATATCTTCGTCATTAACAGTCGGATGTTAGAGTGTGATATATCAATTATTTTGCTATAAAGGAAAAATCTAATGAAAAAAAAAAACTAAAAAGGCGACCTTCACGTTCGCTAACAAAAAATAAAAATAATTTCTACTGGAATTATCGAAAAACTTCCTTAGCATATAATTTTATGACATTAGGGTGGCACATTAGGGCCGTACGAACTGAGGTCTGGTGGGTAATTACTAGAACGGGATACTTGGGGTCAATGACCCTTAGAGCAAAACATTGGTCCCTTCGAGACAAAAACATCGACGTATCATACTCTAAGATCCGACTGCAAATGCCAAAAATATAACGAAAAATTTAAAAAGGCGACCCCTACGTTCGGCAAAGAAAAAAAATTCGAAACCTCCTAACAAAAATAATTTAGATTCGACGGTGTACGGCAAACTTTTTTTCTGGTGCGGTCTAATATGGAGGTAGTCCTCGCCATTCAAGTGAATTCAAAAACTCTCTTGAAAAGTTAACTGCATTTCTTACACCACTTTGTCAATGCAGAGCTTCAGTACCGGTAGTTTTAAATATCGGAATTTATTAAGAAGTAAATTGTAGTCTTTTTCTAAGATTTTATTTTTCTTGTAATATACATAAATAATCCTCCAACAGTAGGGCCCCATATAAAATTTCAAGAACCAACCTTCAGCGGTTTGGGCCATTCAAATTCCATTTCGTTGCAGTTGTCTAGTGTTTCAATTCAAATCGTTCTTGTTCTGTTCCAATTAGTGTCTCAATTTAAGTGTTTAAGTTCCACTCGTACCCCGCTTCCTTCCATTTCTTTCGACTTGTCTACCGTTCAACTTCATTCGTTCCCCGTTTTATTCCATTCCCTCATTTGAGTTTTTCCATTGCCTTTCTGTATCAATATTCCCCATTGAATTCCATTTCTTTCCACTCGCTAGGTTCCATTCCGTTTTCCAAATTTGATGTTTCAAACTCGTTCTTTATTCCATACACTTTGTTCCCCATTAAATTGCATTTTTCTTTCCATTTCGCTTCGTTTGCAATAACTGCTGTTTCAATTACGCTCTTTCCCCGTTCTATACCATTACATTCCACTTGTATGCAGTTTCAATTTCACTCGTTTAACGTTCCATTCCATTTTGTTTTAGAATTTTAGTATTCCAATAACTCGTTCTCTAAATTTAAGTTTTCTAGCCAAAAAGGTTTGGTCAGGCCATAAAGGGGCTGACTATTCCCCTTTTGCACCCTATTTTTATCATGTTTCTGGCGACAATTTCAAAAGCCACCCCCTCGGTGAATTAGCACATACTCCAACAAAGACATATTTCAAATTTTATGCTTCTAGCCAAAGGCATTTGGGCAGGACGTCAAGGGGAACTTTTTCTCTTTTTGCCCATCCCTGTTAGAATTTACAAAAATACCGTCTTTGTGAATGCCTACAATGAGTAAGGAACCTACCCAGTCAGAAAAATACAAACGGGAAAGCGGCGGCAAAGCACTTTAACAGGTGGTACAAGTACTGGCAAAAAGTGCTTTCCCATTCCCAAAATGATAACATCATTAGACAAAAGGACCGGCTGTTCAAAAAGCGCCGGAAAAGCACTGGAGGAACAAAATTTTTAAACGTTGGTAAAACGCTGGCAAAACCAATAAATAGGTGGTCTGGAAATATATTTTCCAAAATAAAATTAAAAAAAAAGTTGATATGTATTATTTTGGTCCTGCCGTGATTTGAACCCAGGCCGTCAGATTGGCAGGCGATTGCTCTACCCACTGAGCTAAAGAGACATATAATATTTAATGGCTAAAAACATAAATGAGTGATAATAGCTGGACAACTACTGGCTGTGCCAAAATGCTAGTACTGGCAAACAATTTTTGTAACTAGTATGCCAGTTTTGGGAGTGTAAAAAAAAGTTGGTCTTGAAGGAGCTTTCCCACAAACAAAAAAATTGATTTTATAAAACAAAAAAAATTTTAAATTAAAAAAAATCCAAAAAATTTTTTTGCTTGCAACCGGATTTGAACTCGGAACCTTCCGACTACAAACATTTTTTAGCGAAGCGTCAGCATTTTTATAAAATCATTGGTTTTCCAGTGAATTGATTTTTGTACGCCTGGTAGCATTGGCTAGGTAGCACTGGATAACCACTGGTTGCAAACCTTGGCATATCACTCTAAGCCAATTCTTTGCCAGTGGCTTTTTTTTATAAACCACCGAAATTTTTGTAAAACAAATACTGGTAAAACGCTTTTCGCAAACGTTGGCAAAGCGTCCCAAATGAGTGTTCTGCCAGTCATTTATTTTTAATACCGTGGTTACCTAGTGGTATGCCAGTACTTGATTTTTTGCACCACTGGTGATTTCTGACTGGGTACGTGCCAAATTTGAACTTCCTTGTTACAGAGGTTTCACCAGGCGGTCAAGGGGAATGGTTTTTGCCTTTGTGCACCTTTCCGTACTAATTCCATCCTAGCGGATATAGAGGAGGAATCTTGTTAGCAAATTTCAACTTAGCAGATCCGGCGGTTTCGGCAGGCCATTAAAGTAAAATATAAAAAAAAAAATAAATAAAAAAAAATAAATAATATTGGTAACGCCACGAATGTGTTTGGAAATAATCTGTATCAGAATCACTTTCTAGTAGCACTTTTAGAGCAATTAGCCGTTCTAATATCACTAATATCTAGAGCATAGTATAATCTTAGAGCCACAGCAGAACACCCATCGACGATACAACTTGCCGTGGTGATAGTGCCTGAAAAATAAATAACAAGAAAGCTAATAAAAGATACAACAACACAGACGTCATGAAATATCAAAATCAGCCCTTCCCTTTTAGAAATATATTGCGATATGATTTAATTTTACGTTATGTGTAGCGAAGCAAATGACGTTAATGGAGAATTTTACGTAAGGAGTTGAAATACTACGTGGCGTAATATAACGTAATGTTAAGAAAAGCTCCGTAGAGCTACGTATATGTATGATGAGGTCTCGGTTTGAATTTTTTTTTTATCAGTTACGAAAGAAATTACAAGCTGATATATACCCTCCTACACAGTGCCATTGAGGATATAAAAAATTATGTTTTTTACCTTTCGAATATTTAATATAAGGTATAAATATAAAATGTAATACATTTTACTTTAATTCTAAAAAAAATTACAAAGAGTTTTCATACTTTTTTTTAGCAACATTTTATTTAATATGGTTTTTTCTTACAAAAAATGAATAGTTAAATAGTATTATAAATTTTTAAAGTAATTTTTATTTTATTCATAAAACGTGAAAACGCATTTGTATGGGTGAAAATGCTCACTTTAATTTGCATAAATATTGAGAATAGTTTTTTCCTTTTTTTGTTCTATACTATTCAATATAATTTTATTAAAATTCAATGTAATACGTGCAAGAAAAAAAGAATACATAGTTAGAAACCCTTAAGGGCAAACAGGTGTTTGCAAATTTTTAACATAAAAACAATTGCACCTAACACTTAAAAAAAGGGTTTGTAATGTGCTTTTTTTTCAACGACTTAAGGCACTTACAGTAAATAGTGATTGCCGAATTTGACGACAAATATTAAAAAAGACTATTTCATGTTTTGTAATTGGATAATTTAAAATAAATGGGAATTTAAAAAGAACCCGTTAAGTGGTTAATTAACTAATTTTAAGGATTTTGTACTAGTATCACTTCTTTTCCATTTCTAATACTTTTTTATTTCAATCCACTTATTTTTATAGATATGTGCACTCAAATTAAGTTACAAATAACCAATTTTCTCTTTTTTCAACTTTTCCTTAAATTGTTTTACATAGATTTTTTTTAATAAACCTTTTTTATTACACTTAATTGGAATTCACTATTGGCAACACATTAACGCTTGATTGCTAAAAGAGAATTGTGTGTGTTAATAATAAAAAAACAACAGACTAGGAAACATGGAAACCTAAAGTTGTGCCATAAAGCAGCTGGGAAAAAAATGAGCAATTGCATGATGCCGGCATTATGTACACAGCATTTACATATGCCCGTATTTAAATCAGTCAAGTGCAAATTTTTAATGAACTTTTATTTTAGAGCAACATACTCTATACATATACACAAAGAAAAACAATTCTCGTAGTTTGAATAAAAGAGAACACAGGAAATGAAAAATCAGAAAAAATACGTTTCACAAAAGGAAATGGAGAATTTCAAAAATACCCGTATTCTATAACGAAATGGAGTATAATAGAATTCACTGAAGTTGATAATAATCTCAAATTTATTTTCAGATTACGATTTTTTTTTGTAATGATTCAGGATATAGTAAATAGATAATAATTTAGTTCTGTATTTGATATACAATTTTTTGATACATCCTATATGACCATTTCCCAAAGTTCTTCGCAATTAACTTTGACTAAAAAGTGGGATCAACAGAAATGTTTTTCTTGATTTTTAATTTCGGATGTCTGAATATTGCGATAAAAACCAAAGTCTGCCATTTAGCCATTTTTGGAAAATTTTTCTTTTTTAATTTTCAGAATTTAAAATTTTCGAAATTATATAAAAACTTTCAGAAAAATGACAAAAAAGAAAAAAAATACTAATGATTTTAACATTATGATATTACAGGAGGAATATACTACCACTTACGGTGGGTCTCATACTGTGGGTTTAACTTTTACTTAACTATAAGCAAAATAAAATGTCAAAAAAATGTACACAAAACAACAACAAATTTTTGGGTTAACTATTAACTAAAGTTTAAACCTGCAGTATGAGAACTACCGTTAATGATTTTGTCAGTAATTTTTGAACAAGTGCAAAGGAAACTCTATTTCATCAATAGGAAAATATTTTTTATTTTTTTTTAAATTTTTTATTGCCAAATATTGAGGTCAAGTCCAATACCCGGTGGATTGGACTTGACCTCAATATTTGTAGTCTATCCCCCTACCACAGAGCTATGTTTTATTATAAATGGTGACTGACAGAAAAACACCACTTTGTCATTGCGAGATATTGTGTAAAATTATCTTCTCTGAAAGTAGTTATAAACCAATTCCAAAAGGTGCACTCCAATGCGATACTTTTTTAGTACTTTTTCCACAAGTGCATAAAAAGCAATTTTTCATAATTTTTATTAAATTTATTTTTAAAAATTTAAAAAAATAAATAAAAAATATTTAATTTAAATAAATTAACTCTAAATATTAAAAATAAATTAAACGAGTAAAAAGGTTAAAGTCGGGCATGCCGACTATACAATACCCTACACCAGTCTGGTGTATTGTTTGGATCCGAAATTCGAATGGGTTAAAATGGGGCTTATGTCATAATTTTCTATAATGTGAGTCAGCGCACCAAATTTCATTAAAATATCTTAATATTTGCGACCTGCAGTTTGTAACCAAGCCAATTTTGGGGGGACCCTTATATGGGCACTAGTTCTAAACATAGACCGATGTTCACCAAAATCAATAGCCTGCGTTATTGGGCCAATATAGGTCTGTGTATCAAATTTCATCAAAATATCTTAATATTTGCGACCTGCAGCGTATAAACATTATAATTTTGGTAGGACCCTTATATGGGCACTAGGTCTAAACATTGACCGATGTTCACCAAAATCAATAGGCTGCGTTATTGGGCTAACATAGGTCTGTGTACCAAATTTCATCAAAATATCTTAATATTTACGACCTGCAGCATATAAACTGTATAATTTTGGTAGGCCCCTTATATGGGCACTAGGTCTAAACATGGACCGATGTTCACCAAAATCAAGTCTGGTGAACATTTGGTCTGTGTACCAAATTTCATCAAAATATCTTAATATTTACGACCTGCAGCGTATAAACAATATAATTTTGTGGGGACCATTATATGGGCACTAGGTCTAAACATGGACCGATGTTCACCAAAATCAATAGACTGCATTATTGGGCTAACATAGGTCTGTGTACCAAATTTCATCAAAATATCTTAATATTTACGACCTGCAGCATATAAATTGTATAATTTTGGTAGGCCCCTTATATGGGCACTAGGTCTAAACATGGACCGATGTTCACCAAAATCAATAGGCTGCGTTATTGGGCCAATATAGGTCTGTGTACCAAATTTCGTCAAAATATCTTAATATTTACGACCTGCAGCGTATAAATAGTATAATTTTGGTAGGACCCTTATATGGGCACTAGGTCTAAACATGGACCGATGTTCACCAAAATCAATAGCCTGCATTATTGGGCCAATATAGGTCTGTGTACCAAATTTCATCAAAATATCTTGATATTTACGACCTGCAGCATATAAACAGTATAATTTTGGTAGGACCCTTATATGGGCACTAGGTCTAAACATGGACCGATGTTCAAAAAAATCAAACTTGTTCGTCCTTGGGCCAACATAGGTCTGCGTACCAAATTTCATCAAAATATCTTAATAGTTGCGACCTGTAGAGTGCGCACAAGATTGCATGAACAGACAGACAGACGGACGGACGGACGGACACACGGACATCGTTAAATCGAAATAAAAAAAAATTCTGAACCGATCGGTATCGATCGATTCGAATCGATTTCTTCCATTTGGGACCATTTCCAATGAAACTGTATGGTGTAATGACAAATCTATTTTTAAGGGACTTAGAAAAACTAAATTAATAAAATATATGCAAAAAAGAAATAAATAAAATCTTAAATCTTTATCACTCACGGATTTTTTTTTTTTTGTGAAAAGACAAAAAAAATATTTGTTGGAGGGTTTAGATTCCGATTTATATGGCTCAAAACTCTAAATATCAACAATATGTACTCACGAAACTAATAATAGCCCAGTGTAGAAACGGTAATGACATATCATTATTTTTTGGACTACCAGTAAAGACACCCACTTACCTTCTGTATTATTTTAAAACATATTTATTTCAAATAGAAAATAATTTTTTATATTTTTTTGAAATCTATTTTTAGACTCAATATTTTTTAAAAACTGGTAAGGATATACATATGTAACCACATATTTTTTGATTTTTTGTATGTTGGCGAGTAAGCTTACTTGTGTGCAGCAGGTCAATTATGTTTTAATCTATTAAATATTATATCGATATAGCTCAGATGGTAGAGCTATTGACTGGCAATTTGTAGACACAGGTTCGATTCCCGCACGAGCAAATTGTATTTAAAAAAAAAAAATACAATAAAAATATTTTTTTTATATAATTTAGATTTTGAAAATCTATTTTTAGACTCATTATTTTTGTGAGTACTGGTTAGCACATAGGTAATGCTATATTTTTTGATTTTTCGTATGCTGGTTTGTAACCATAACTCATTATTTTTCGCGATATCGCCATATAAAGGTAATAAGAAATGTAATAACAAAAGTAACTAGTTACCATTACCAAGTATGTAGTTACTTAACCACATATCTGGTAATGATTTTCTACACTGGGAGGATGATAATAAAATACATGTTTTTGAAGAGGTAATATAATTTTCTTTTAAGTGAGGTATGACACGTATAAATTTAGTTCAAAACAAATTAATAAATGAAATATTAATATAAAAAAGATTAAATCGGTACTTAATTAATCAACTACCAGTAGGTAATTACTTTGCAAGAATATATAAATACTTCTATAACGTATTATCAGTAAGTCATTATTTTGAATTTTAAAGTAATGCAAAAAGTAATGACCTATAATTACTTGGTAATACGTATGGTAAGGACCTGTCATTACCATGTTTTTGCAGGGTACTTTTAAAATTATTTTTTGTATAAGTTTTTGTTTTTTATTCCAGGTAGGGAATGCAAAATCCCGCACTTTTTGATTTGCCGGGAAAGCGGGAAATTTCTCTTGAATTCCCGGGATCCCGGGATCCCGCAAGGGAAATAAATTAGAAAATGTTTTATAATTATTTAAAAAATTTTATAAAAAAAAAATTTCATGATTGTGAAAAAGTTCAGGTGGTTTTTCTTGGAATTTTCGTAGTGAGAAAGAATTAATTTTATATCAGAAATTATATAAGTCTAATTATATATTTTTAAAAATTAAATAAACAAAAACTAATTTTTAGACTAAAAACCTTATGCGTCAAAAAAAAAAAATAAATAAAAAAAATATAGAAAATAATTTTAAAAAATTTGAAAAATTTCCCGGGAATCCCGGGAATATTTAAAGGTTTTGTTATTTTTTCACAATAAAATATGTACTCTATGCAGTAAAACCTTCATTTGGTTTAATAATTTTATTATGAGCGGGATATATCAGGATCCTGCGAGTTCCAAAAAAATCCCACTGTCCCGGAGAATGAAAAAGTACGTGAAAAGAAAAACCGTAGTGTAGACCAAGGTCATAATAGTTATAAGTTTTATTGGATATTTCTTAAAATAATATTTTTATTTCACAATTTTCTTGAGCGTAAGGTTTGTTTTTTATATTTAAAAAGTTTTTTATTTTCAATATTTCGCTACTCCATTGTGTAGCATCTTCAAGAAATAACAATTAAATTTGTTATTGTTATTTTCCAAAGACGCTACACAATGGAGTAGCGAAATATTGAAAATAAAAAACTTTTTATATATAAAAAATAAACCTTACGCCCAAGAAAATTGTGAAAAAATTGGATAGTATGATTTCAACGCCAAATATATAGTTTGAAGGTTATCGCAAACAGAAGAAAGAACATTAGAGGGTTAAACAAGTTTTTGGATACTTACATATATATCTGAGATTGAAGTAAGATTTTTCATGAAAGGAAATCTTCCGTAACCATCAGTTTAATATTTTTTTTTACAAATGTTTCTTTACTTGTAAGAATTGCCAAAAATCCAAATTGAAATGAATTATTGTAAATGTTGCCATTTTGAAAAATTAAATTGTTTTTATATAAGAAATAAATTTTTAAATTATTTTATTAATTTTTTAGGCTACATTCATACTACTATATTGAGAATATGAATACCAATTCAAAATCAAGTAATTCTCGATTGCTAAATAAAACCCCATATTAGTAAGCATACATAAAAATGGATCGGCCGTGTGAAGCAGCAGTCAGCGGCTTGTCACGCTAACAGATTGCAGCCGACAACTTAATTTTTTTGTTTTGTTTTTTTTTTATATACATAAAATATTCTTAATTCTTCTTACTTGCTAAGGCCAACAATAACTATAAAAACTTTTCAAGTTTTCTTAGAAACTTGAAAATTTTAATTATTAAATGAATGTTTTTTAGTTCGATTTTAGATCATAAATTAAGATCACTTTCTGTTTAAATTATTTTGAAAATTATAGAAAGATGAGAAAATTTTCACAAGTAAATTACAAAGAATAGAAAATTTTGAAAGAATTCGATAAGACCAGCCAGACAGAATACGTATTTAGGCTTTCGCTACAAAGCCAAGTAAATCTGTGCAAATAGCAGAAAACGCAAACAAAAAATAGCCAAAAGAGCCCTACATAAAAACTACCAATACTAGCAAAGTCTGATAAATATTAGATGAAAACAGTAAAATCGAAATAGAGCTAAGATGTTCTAAAAAAAATCCCAACGAATTTTTTTTTTCTTTGGATATCCGAACACAAAATTAAGCTCAAAGAAATTTTTATGCCGTTTTTTGCGCTTTATTTGATATAGTGTTGACAAAACAAACCTTTGGGGGGTTTAATAAACTAACTAAAGATAAACTAATACAGTTTTTTGCCCTACACTCATATAAAAAAGTTTGTAAAAAAATTTGTAAACAGTTTCCAATCGCACTATACTATTTTTATACTGATTATTAGTACAATTTTTATTTTTAGTAATCATTTTTGCTATTCTCTTATTACAAATTACGGATTTTTTTACTAATTTTCGCTGCTGATTTCAGAAAAACATTTTACAAATTTTTCAAAACCGAGTGCTAAATTTAGCAGAAAAATATACTAACTTAAAAATATTTTTTTTTTTATTTTTACAATTCTTGTTTAGTTTATATTTGTTACTATTGATATATTCTTAGTTTAGAAATAACACCCAGAAAATTTTACTGCATCTCCAATGCATAAAATGGCAATAACTGGAGAACCGTTTGCAATTTTGACTCCAAATTTCAAGTACGATTGTACGCTTGTTACAATCGAAAGAAAAAAGAAATTTTTTTTTTAGATTTTACAGTTTTTTTATTTTTTAGTACAATTTTTTGCTACTTTCAGCAGATTGATTTTAAATTACAGTTTGCAGCAATTTACTGAAATTTAGTAGCTGCAACTAATTATTTATACTAATTTCATTGTACTAAAATTATGATATTTAGTAAGTTTTTTAACTGATTTTAGCAAATCGATTTTGAATTGCATTTTACATAAATTTTACTAAAATTTAGTAGCGGCTACTAATTTTTTATAATAATTTTATTGTACTACAGATCAGCAGACATGTGTTGCTAAAATTAGCAAAAAATACCGCTGGCCTCAAAACATTTAAATTTCCCGTAATAACAGCAAAAGTTTCAGTAGCCATTACAGACTTTTTTGGTTGAGTGTAGGGTTTATCGAAATCAGGAAATAGTGCTGAACAGTGTATTATACTGAAAAGTAATACTAAATGGGTCAATATTTAACCACGCCTAATGATCACACTTATTCACTTATTCTATAGTTTGATATTGATAAAATATGCTTTTTCCTGTAGGAAAAGCCTCATATACCTGATCAACCTGGGCATGTAATTGATTCATGTTTTATGAACACACAAATGTGTGATTTTACTTTTTTACGACTTAAATTTGTGCCTTAAAAAAATCAACTTAATATTTTTATTATCATCGGTCTCTGGAGAATCATAAACTATTTTTTATTTTCATCTCTTAAGCTGACTCATCATATTAACACCCACTATTTTTGTTTTATTTATCTTCTACTGGTTACTTGCTATACGATTTAGTGTTGATGTTGTAAATAATGTCTATAATTTTTGTGTATTTTATTGTAAATTATGTTGTTTATGCCATAAGTTATATTTTGTTCAGGCAATTGTTTGCTATTTCTATATATCGTTGTAGTGCGGGTGGGAAAAATATTTTGAGTGTGTGTAAGAGAGTTGATATGGCGGTCATATGATATGACCTTTGAGCCTAATAAAACATCACTTATTGTAATCGTTTGTTTGCAAAAAGTATCATAATTTATTAAGAATAAATAAAGTGTAAGTTCCTGCCATATAAATAAATGAAGACTGATTATTATTTTCTTTTAAGACAACAAACTTAATAATGAATTATATATAACAATAAAATATGGGTAACACCAAACAATTGACATGTGAACTAAACCAATAAAGTATACAAATTCATTGTGCAAATATTTGGCGTATTAACTCATTACAGATAGATGATATAACAACATTGTGTGAGGAATGTCATAACTTAACTTCGAGGGCACCTAAGTTGAAATATATTAAAAAACTACAAAAATAATTTCCCAAGTAAAAAAAAAATGATATGGAGCCATATGAAGTTATATTTAATTATATATAATCTTTTACGTAATTAGATATAATTATATCCGAAAAATGAGAACGTCTTATTTTTATGCAATTCGATACAATTGTATCCGAATTTTGTCCTCATCCAATTACATCAAATTATACCTTTTTGTATAAAATTATATAAAATGTTATAAAAGTGGACATAGTTTGATACAATTATATCTAAATATTAACCTTATACTTTTTATCATATTATATAGGACCATATCTAATAATATACAAAAATTATTTTTTTAAATAAAAAAATTTTTTTAATTACTTGTAATTGTTCTTTTTTGAATTGCAATTACAAATAGTATGCAATTGTAGATGAGTTTTTTTTCAATTACAATTACATGTAATTGTGTAATTGCATGTGTAATTAATTACAAAATGTAATGATTAACCCCAGGTCTGCTGGAGATCTTATAATTTCGATAAATCTTCCATTACTTTAAACAGATTTATCATGACAGTGCAATAAACATCAAAAAAATTTTCTTTTAATTTAGTAATTTTAAAATAAAGTTAACAACACTGAAATTTTAAAGTTAATAGGATTATGATATACAACCAAGATATAAGAAATAAGTCAAGTGTACGTTATAGTATAGAGAATTTCGTATTAAAGCTTCAGTGTTGTTAATGTTATGGGTGCGTAAGCCATTTTTGACTTATGCTCCTAAACAAAAACAAATTACTCACGCACGAGCATTTCGTTTCTTACTCAGCACACATGAGTATATTAAAAACCTACATTCAGAAAATTCTCACGCAAAACAGTAAAAATTACTAAAAACATATGATGCAAAAAATAAACTCACACACGAATCATGCACGGGTTATTCTTACTCACGCTCACGCACGAATCACTTAAGTATAGTAATTATTACTCACGATCACGTGTGAATAACTTGACTCATGAACATTTCGTGTCACGCGCCAATCCCTAGTAAAATTTAAAACTAGTTCAAAATCATTGATAACATGGAACAAAATGTAGTATAATACGGTTTTATATGGACCTTATATATTTCTATATAAAATCACTTTGTAAAAATTGCCTATGTGGGATGATATATAATTATAGATGATTTTATAAAGAACGTTATAAGTTATATATGGGTTCATATTCGTCAATATATAATCATAACTAACACAAATTATATATTTATGTATAGTGTCATACTAAATTATATATAAACGTATATGTAATTATATCTTTTATATGTTACTGTATGTACTTACATATAGCACATACATATATACAAGGACAGTATGTAATAATATAAAATCACATATGTCTCCATATTAAAACCTTTGAGGAAACAATATCTAATATATGATTATATAAAAGTATATATGCTTGAATTTAAAAGCATATGTGGCCATATGTAACTATAAGTTACTATATGCAATTACATAAAATAATATATGATTATATTAAAACTTTTTTACTCGGGTTATCTGAATTAAAGGAATTCAAATGCGCTGAAATCAAAAAACTTATTTAAAAAATTGTGTAATCTGTTTAAGTTATATCACTATCCGGATTTCATTCTCAACTAAGAAAATCGCCAGGGACGAGGGTTTTAGAATTTCTAGAAATATTTGTTAGGTTAAATTACAAAATCTACACCCTCAGAAAAAATCGTTTGGAATTAGGTTGGAGCAACAAAAATGAGGTTGCTTCAACCCAATTGAGATTGCTGCAACCCAAAAGAGGTTGCTGCAACCGAACTGAAGTTGTTGCAACCGAAATCGGTTGCGGCAGCCTAATTAGGTTGTAACAACCGAATTTATGAGGTTGTAGCAACCGAATTCATAAAAAATTAGGTTGCTGCAACCGAATTTCTTTTAAAAGGGTTGTTACCTGTTCTAGAACAGGTTCTTTTACCACCAGTTCCATGGAACAGGTTCTAGAATTGATTCCTGGGAGTCAAAATGTAACGTTTCACTGTCGCAGAACCGGTTCTATAACTGGTTCTAGAACCAGTTACAAAGCTACCTGTTCTGGTTTGGAGGAAAAGAACCTGTTGCTTTTGGGACAAAAGCAACAAATTTCTTTGTAGGTGCCTTTTTAAAAAGTTTTATTTTTTATTGTATAAGAAAGGTGTTTCAAAATTTAATTGGAATTTTGTAAATTCGTTCTGTGTAGGTTCTATTCCATTTTCGAGCAATAGAACCAGTTCCCAGAAAAATTTTTACAATCGGTAGCCAACCACACCCATTCTACAACTGGTTCCACTGCAACCGATTCCATGGAACTGGTTCCGGAACCAGTTCCTGGTATCCTATATGGAAGGTGTGGTTGACGTAGAATCAGTTCCAGAACTATTTCCAGAACTGATTCTAGAGCAACCGTTTCCACTTGGGAGCTATAGAAGAGGTTGCTTTTGGGACAATTTCAAACAAAAAGAATCGGTGTTACCCAGGAAAATTTTTAACAATCGGTAGCCAACCACACCCATTCTACAACTGGTTCCACTGCAACCGATTCCATGGAACTGGTTCCGGAACCAGTTCCTGGGATCCTATATGGAACGTGTGGGTGACGTAGAATCAGTTCCAGAACTAGTTCCAGAACTGATTCTAGAGCAACCGATTCCACTTTGGAGCCATAGAAGGGGTTGCTTTTGGGACAATTTCAAACAAAAAGAATCGGTGTTAGAATCGACAGTAGAAGGAGTTGTGAATGAAAAGTACCCAGGAAAATTTTTAACAATCGGTAGCCAACCACACCCATTCTACAACTGGTTCCACTGCAACCGATTCCATGGAACTGGTTCCGGAACCAGTTCCTGGGATCCTATATGGAAGGTGTGGGTGACGTAGAATCAGTTCCAGAACTAGTTCCAGAACTGATTCTAGAGCAACCGGTTCCACTTTGGAGCCATAGAAGGGGTTGCTTTTGGGACAATTTCAAACAAAAAGAATCGGTGTTAGAATCGACAGTAGAAGGGGTTGTGAATGAAAAGTAGCTATTGTACAACCGATTCTTTGGAACAGAAAATTTTTCTGGGTAGAATCGACAGTAGAAGGGGGTGTGAATGAAAAGTAGCTATTCTACAACCGATTCTTTGGAACAGAGAATTTTCCTGGGTTGCTTTGGAAAATTTCAAACCAAAATCAAGGGTACTAAAACCGAAAGTATAATAGGTTCTAAATAAGAAAGAGTGGTTCTTCGAACCTTTGGAATATAAAATTTATATAAATTAATTATTGCTTCCGATTCTTAGCACTATTTCCTTTTAAAAAATGTTCAGATCCTGAAGCCTCTTGAACCTTAAAATATGAGAAATCTCTTCAAATACTAAAGTTTCAACTAGAAATACTTACACTATTTTGACGTTGACTTTTTAGAAATATTTTAAGGTTTTTAATTAAAAATTCAAAAAAATTTTTAATATATTTTTTTTTAATTTTTTAAATATTTAACCCTTTCACTACCGACTTTTTGTTTGCGGATGTATCGTTATTTTGACTCCAGAATCTTGAAAAGAGTCCTCAAATTAGAAAAAAATATGTAACATAGTTTGCCCTCTCCCCTCCTACCCACCAAAAATGACGTTCGAAAATCGATTTTTTCAAACTTCTGAGCCCCGTTTTACGCCTTAAATATTCGAGTAGCCAAAAATTCTTCTCGTCTTAAAACGAAGCTGTATGCCAAATTTTAATTATCTACCCAGGTAGAAAAATACAAACGGCACAATGTTGGCCCGGTATTGAAGGCGGTAGTGCATGTACTGGCAATGCGTCGGATTTTTAACTTTCACTGTACTGCCATGTTGTCGAAATGATAACACCAATAAACGCTTGGCCGTAGTTATTTCCCAACGTTGGCGCAAGCTTGGGATTTTATTTTTTTGGTATTATTCCAGTACATTTAATAACAAATTTAGTAGTTTGATAGAACTTTACTGTCCTCTTAGTGTACATCACAGATTTTTTTTTATTTTTATTTTTTTTGTCAATGTCTTGAGACTTGATGGAATTTCTTCAAATATATTCTTTCGAAACTTCACAAGAAAAGAATGGCGATGTCTCTCTTACATAAATAATTTTGTAATAGATGTAAAAATACGTAAAATTTATAAAATTGTTAATTTTAATAAATTAAAAAAAGCTCGTTAATTTTCAGAAAACAGTACTGGCAAAGCACGTTTTAAGTAGTACCGGCATTTCGTAAAACACAGTGTTTTCCCAGTACAATTTTTGTTGTAACGTCGGCAATTTCTACCTGGGTAGAAACACCAAAACCCCCTTTTCGCGGAGATTATGATATATTAAAAAAATAGACTTCATTAACAAATATCGCGACCATATTGCCAAGTTGAACTGCTCATACATATAATGATTTTTATTTGAAGTCCAAGATCCTAATAAACTTCTTTGTAAAAAGCATAAAGTTTTTTTTGCACTATTAAATTTTATACATTCATTTAAAGATGCGTACACTATAGTGTACAAGTGTAGTTAAGCCAAAAATTATTATAAAATTTATATGATATAATCTGAGTAGAGAAAAGCTTTTCAAACAGAAGTAAGCATGCATATTTTGAAAACGGATAAAGAATATTAAAGCTTTTTTATTAGTAAAACTCCTTATCTTTAAGGGCTTACATCCACTGAACATATTTCAATTTAATTTCTTTATTTATTACATTGAAGAGTCCACAGATTCCTCCAAATTAAAACCCCAAGATTCTAGGACATGTTTTTTAAAATATCCCAGGATTCGTTAAGACATGCTTTATAAACCAATGAAGCCGACTTAACTTGAATTAAAAAAAAAACCCGATTATTGTGCTTTTATTTATGAAAAAGCCAAATAAATATATTTTATTTTGCATTGTATGATTAATCGATTTAACACCCATTTTCTCGGTTAGCCGAACTGAGTAGCCGGTAAATCAATCTGAGTGAATTTTCAAATAATGCCTTAACCGATTAACCGCCTAGGACGAAAAATTGAAAATATTAAAATTTAAAAATAAAAGTTATACTACCTTTATACTTGAAGAAAAACAACCTAGTTTTTGTACAAAACTAGTTTTTGCTTGTTTTTCTTGTAGGCATTTCGACAAGTTAAAAACTACAAGAGCCAAAAACCAGGTAGTTTTTGCTCAGGTATAAATGTAGTATTCAACTTTACAGAGTATATGGATACAATAAAAATTTGTAGTACGATGCGTATGATTAATATTAAACAAAATCCATAAGCACTATATTAATTATACGCCACATAGATCACAATTACCTTTTTGTACAACTTTGGCTTTGGAAGCAATTTTCTTCATAATAAATTTTGTTTTTACAACAAAAAAACAGGGAAAATATTTTAGCTTCGACTACTGAATCATTCGCCCTGACATTATAAGTTGAAAATTAAGGTTCACCCCAGTTTTCATATAATATACACTAAAATGTAGACAATTCTTACAAAAACATACACAAAACGACAAAAATATAACAGAGAAAGGTAGCAAAGAACGGCCCTTAAAAACTCCTATCTGAAAATATAACACTTGTATATAGCTTTCTTGGATCAAACTACAAATGAATGGAAAAACAAAAAATGGGATGTTTTTGACCCCAGTTTTAACCCCTAAATGCCCGAGGTGGCCGATAATCTCAGACACCCCCATCTACAAAATATCCGAATTTCAGAATTTCATTTTATGTTGAACGATACGGAAAAGTGACTTCATATGTTGTTAAATGAATTTTTTATACCTTGCATACTATACAGAGTAAAATAAGTTTTTGCTGATGTTTCTGATACCAAAAAATATTGGACCTAGATACACCATTTAGTACACCGATCGACTAAGAATCACTTTTTTTTCGATTTAACATGTATGTTTATCCATCCGACCATCTGCCTGTGTATTCATGTATATTTGTGCGCATTTACAGGTCGAAAATATTAAGATTAAGTTATACACCATGTACGAAGCTTGTTGATTTTGCCTTAAATACGTACATGTTTAGACCTACTGTCCATATACATAAAGGTCCCAAGAATTATATTTTAATTAAATTTGGCTTACTGGCTACTGTCACATAAGCTCATTGACAAAGTCTATTGATTTTATGTAGCATCGGTCTTTAGAGAAGTGCATTTATAAAATTCCCGCAAATATTAAGATACAGGTTGGTTGAAAAGTTCTTGCGCTCACCAAGAGATGGCACTGCTAACTCCAAACTTTTTTTTCTCAAGTTGGTATAACTGTCCTGAGAACACATGCAAAGTTGCAAGTCATTCTGTCAATTTATTCTTTGTTTACAAGTCATTTGAAGTTGACATGTCATTGATTTTTTTTAATATGGAAAAATAGAATATCGTGCAGTCATAAGATTCTTTGTTTTGAAGGGTTTAAAAGCAAAGCAAATTTATGAACAATTGTTAGAAGTGTATAAGGAGTCCTCACCATCAAAACGCGCCGTTGAATTTTGGGCTGGTGAATTTAAACGTGGTCGTACTAGCCTTGAAGACGATCCACGCCAAGGACGACCAGAAACTGCAACCAAAGCAGAAATCATTGAGCAAGTACATAATATGGTTAGTGAAGAATCAAGTTTGACTAAGCGTGAAATTTCTAATGCCGTATGAAAAAACTGTTTGGAAAGTTAGTGCCGCACACATAAACAATTCAACAAAAACTGGATCGAAAACAAATTTATCAGCGCAATTTGGAGCGTTTTAAGCAGAATAAAACCGACTTCTTGCGTCGTTTTATAACTATGGATGAGACTTGGATCTACCACCATGATCCTAAATTGAAACCAGAAGGATTACACTGGACTGAAGGTGGTTGTTCAGCTTCAAAGCAGGTGAAGTCACAACGATCAGCAAAGAAGGTTATGGCATCAGTTTTTTGGGATGCAAAAGGAATTTTGTTAATTCTTCAGAAATCTGAATATTATTTCAGCCTTTTGGATTAGCTGGATGAAAAAATTCGTGAGAAAAGACCTGGTTTAAAGAAGAAAAAAATCATTTTTCATCAAGACAATGTACCTGTTCACAAAAGTATTTTGACGATGGCTAAATTCAAAGAATTAAAGTACGAATTGCTTGGACATCCACCGTATTCACCAGATTTGGCTCCCAGTGACTACTATCTCTTCAGAAATCTCAAACAATTCCTTCGTGGAAAGCATTTTTCGTCGAATAAAGAGGCCATAGCAGACGTAGACGGTTATTTTGCACAGCTTCCGGAAAACCATTATAAGGATGGGATAAAATTATTGGAAGATAATTGGAACAAGTGTATTGAGCTTCTAGGAGATTATATTGAATAAAAAAATATATTTCGTAACGAAAACATTATTCTTTCATTTCGAGCACAGAAATTTTTCAACCAACCTATATTTTGATAAAATTTGGTTCGCAGAACCTGTTTATTCTGGATAGGTTCGCTCCATATTTGGATATAGCGCCTATGTCGACTATACCTCCGATTTTCTCTTAACCAACCGAACTTTTTGTTAACATGGACTTATGGCTGAGTATTATTTATATGATATTTTTGCATAACTATGCCCCGATACGGGGCATGTTTAAAATTGTCCCAAAAGCAACCGCTTATGTAGCTCCAAAGTGGAACCGGTTGCACTAGAATCAGTTCTGGAACTGATTCTACGTTAGTCATACCTTCCGGAACCAGTTCCATGGAAACGGTTGCAGTGGAACCTGTTTCAGAATTTGTGTGGTTGGTTACCGATTGTAAAAAATTTTACTGGGAAATTGAATTTTTAAAATTAAAAAGACTTAAAACAAAAAATTAAAAAATAATCTTAAAAAACTGAATATGTTATTTTAATTTTTGATTTCGAGCTGACCTTGTAATGCACTGAGACTATCAGGCTACAAGTTATAGATATCCTTACAAAGCTATATCTCTCTAGTGTCGATCACAATAGTTTAGTTAGAATCGTCTTTCAAGATCTTATAAAATAGCAAAAAGTACAAATAGAACATACATATATCAACCATTGGTCATCAGAAGGTTAAATATATCTAACAATAGGTAAACTCAAAATTTCTATTTCTATATTATTCTACTTTTTTATCATTTTATAGACAAATTTTGTTACAACGCCATTTTAACCTATTCCCAACATTAGTTAGATTTTAACCAGGCTGCAGTAGGGTATCATGTGGTAAATATGTACGATTTTAATTTTTTACTCATTTTTCATTACAAAATTTTCAATTACTTGTTACTACTTCAAATAAGAGCAATGCCAGAAAATAGCAATCCTGCTTAAAATCAGAAAAACAAAAAAAAATTTAATATAAAATTTGAATATTATTTATTTACACAAAAATAAAAACAAAAATTCAAATGTCCCCATAATCGTTACCATTACTATAGTCATTAATGTACCCTTGGGTCTGTTGTATATTTCTTTTTTTTTTCTTTCCTTTCAAAGTCATGACTGTTTACGTTTTTCCTTTCTGTTGTGTGTGTGTATGTGCATGTGCGTGTGTTTCCCAGTGTATGTGAATTTCTCTTTTATTGACTTTGTGGTTAAAATCTCTTTATTTCTTCTTATCAAACAGACCATAAACGATAACATATTTTTTTTTGTTGGTTTTGTGAAACGAAATGAAGTTAAAACGGTACATAAAAGTAAATTTTATTTTGTGACAAAAAATAATAAAAAAAAACAGATTTTAGAACAAAAAATGGAATAATAAAATGCTATAATGAAAAAACATGTCAACTGCAAATGTGTTTTGCAAAACTTTGAAGTCTAGTGAAAAAAAAAGAAATTAAAGCTGATAAAAACAGATAAATATGTTACACAAATAAAAAGAAATGATTATCAAGATTTAAAGATAGTCCTAGAGAATGCAGTTAATTAATAAAAATTCTGTAAACAACTTTCTTTAAAAAAAGGGCGGAATACTGCAAAATGCATTTTCATCCAACGAAAAAAATTAAAAAAGATAACGAAACAACTAAAAAAACATACAGACATTTAACGCACACGCATATTTGTCTGCCGAAAATTTGTTAAGTTTTCAATAGTACTGGATCCATCCTATGATATGCTATTGAATGGGATTAACATACGCTTCTCATAGGAAATATCCGAAACTGTTGAAAATTTAACAGTTTTTCAGCAAAAAGTTTTGAGTGTGCGTTAAATCTCTATATATTGTTGTAGTTTTTTTCCATTTTCTTTATAAGAGAAAGAAGTTGTGCTTAGAAAATGTTTATGTTTTTTCTTTAATGCAGAATTTAGAACTGAGCAAAAACTAACTGGTTTTTGGCTTTTACTAGCTTTTTTTTAAAGCATAAATAAAAACAACCAAAACTAGGTAGTTTTTGATCAGGTCTAAATATAGTACTAAATACTTAAAAGAAAAATCTAAAGGTGTAATTTTATATATTGTTATTTCAAAATATTTCAGAATTTTAATATTTTATATTAAATTTTACTTAAACAACCATCACTGCCTCTTATTTTCGCTTGTAATACCCTTTGAAAATATCTTCTTCACTTTTTCTTATATGTTGTTGTCTTTAAATCCTTAGAAATTTTTGTAAAACACATTTATTTTTGCTTGCATAAACTTTGCAGCATAAAAAAAATCGTAAATATATTCCCTTAATGGTCATAAAGTGCCATTACTACTGCATCAAACTCATATGTAAAGTTAAACTGAACTATTAAACACGTTTTTAATATAATCATTATAATAAAAATAAAACTTTTGTTACGCATACATTAATAAAAAAAAAGAAGTTCTCACACATACACTCAAAACCATAAAAACTATAAGGAAAACTGCAAAGTAAAATAAAATTATTTTATCGGTCAAAAACTTAAATATGCAAAAAACCACTATACACATACATACATACATACATACATTAACAAATAATACAACAACGAACAATAGTGGTTTTTAACACAGACATTAAACCGCATTAAACCACAATATGGCCAAAATGTATGCAAAAATTATTGCCATAATTATTCTAATCTTATAATTTTGAAAATATTTAAAAGAAGATAGTAAAGTCTCGATACTGTGCAAATTTATTTTGTAATATTATAAAGTAGCAAGTGCCGCAAGCCAGTGGTATTTGATTGTACATAATTTAATATCAGTTTAAAGACAACACTATTATTAAATTCTTTGGGCCAAATTTGTTGCTCTTTTAATTTCAAAATTATGTTTATTCTTCGAGCATAGGTTATATAATTAAATATATAGTGCGAAACGTATATCAGATAGGATGTTTTGAAATTTTTATAGTAAAAAATGCATCAGTTGATGTATTGTTTATTCCAACACAGTCTATATTCACGTATAATCATTAAATTTTTACGCTTAAAAAGAGAAGTAGAACATAATAAAGTTAAAATTTCTGTACTCAAACTAAAAGCTGTTTTAAAAAAAGTGTTTTTAGTAACAGCATTTTTTTTAATAAAATTTCTTTATTCTCAAAATTTCTTTAAGGCGAAACAAATGACCTTTCACACTCATACATGGAATAACATGCTGATACTAAAAATCTTGTTTTATGTCATTTTGTGGAAAAAAACGTTAAGTACCGAGGTCAATTTCGAGACATATAAAAAAGAAAAAAAATGCGGCCACGCATATCGACTCAATTTTGGGAAGCGGATGAAATAGCGGGATGCGAATTTCAATTAATTGGGCAATAAATATAGTGAAATATTCTGAATAAACAAGTTCACATACAATCATATGTGGCTTCAGCTAATAATGTACACATATGGTAAAAATAATAAGTACAGCCTAAGATTTTTCTTTTATTTTCCCGCAACCAACTATTTCTGTAAATTAAAAGAAAGAACGAATATTCTTTTTATTTCCTTACAAAATATTAAATAAATAACTGCAAAAATATTAAAGAAAAATAAACACTAAATTCAGTCTTCTTTATTTAAAAAGTAAGAAATCAATAAAACGTCCTGCAAACTAAATTTTACGAAGAAATTTAAAAATAAATTTATTTTATTTATTTTGAATGCTTTCTAGTTTGATTCTAGATCAGGGGTGGCAAGACTTTTTTCGCTGCGTGCCAGAAACGGACAAATATTTTTGTAAAAATTTCTTTTGTGCCACCTTAATTATACCTTACACCACTACGTGGAGAGGGTATAATAAGTTTGTGGTGATGTTTGTAACACCAAAAAATATTGGACCTAGACCCACCTTGTAGTATACCGATCGATTCAGAATCACTTTTTATTTCGATTTAATGATGTGAGTCTGTCCGTGAAAGTTGAAAGCAAATCGAATATGTTAACAACTCAACCTTCACATAAGTAGACGATTATCAAAGTTTAACCCGTCAAGGCAAATGACACTGATGATGGCTTTGTAGCGAAAGCCGAAAATACGTATTCTGTCTTGCTGGCAGTGTTGCCACTTTTTGAATAATTATTCAAAAACGGGACTGTTTACACATTCCTTGGATAATTTTTGAATGATGACATTTTTGTGTAGTTTTCGTGTAATTTTACTTTTTACAGAAATTTCCGCAAATTCATTTCGAGAGCTTTTTAATAATGAAATGAAAATTAGTCGATATTTCGCTTAAATGAGTTTGTAAATATTTACCACAAATTTCTTTTTTCGACAAATTATTTCGTAAATTTGTTCAAAACTAAACCCAATTAAGAGCAAATCAAACACATTGTTCTATTTATAATTATTCATGTTTTTGTTCATGTTTTGTGAACATATTTTTTAAACTTCATGTAAAAAAAGTACTTTACTCTAGGCTGGCAAGACCATTTGAAAATGCTGCGACAGAGTGATATTTGGATTAGTTAGTTTGTGATTGATTGAAAAAACTAGTAATTTTCAAAGTTTTTATAACAGCAAAATTTTTTGCTGTAGTTTCCATCATCAGAGAAAAATGTTAACTCATCACAGTGGTTCAGAATCAAAATATTTTAAAAATAATTTAGCAATGTAGAAATAATTAATTAAGGTTTCTTTTAACTATGAACGACACCATATAATTCATTATTTTGAGCCTGGAAAATATATTGCATTTAATTATACCCTACACCACTATGTGGTCAGGGTATTATAAGTTTGTGCTGATGTTTATAACACCAAAAAATATTGGTCGTAGACCCACCTTATAGTATACCGATCGGTTCAGAATTTTTTTTTATTTCGATTTAACGATGTCCGTCTGTCAGTCCGTCCGTCCGTCTGTCTGTCTGTCTGTTCATGCAATCTTGTGCGCACTCTACAGGTCGCAAATATTAAGATATTTCGATTAAATTTGGTACGCAGGCCTATGTTGGCCCAAGGACGAAAAAGTTTGATTTTGGTGAACATCGGTCCATGTTTAGACTTAGTGCCCATATAAGGGTCCTACCAGAATTAAACTCTTTATACGCTGCAGGTCGTAAATATTAAGATATTTTGATGAAATTTGGTACACAGACCTATATTGGCCCAATAACGCAGCCTATTGATTTTGGTGAACAGCGGTTCATGTTTAGACCTAGTGCCCTTATAAGGGTCCTAACAAAATTATACTGTTTATACGCTGCAGGTCGTAAATATTAAGATATTTTGATGACATTTGGTACACAGACCTATATTGGCCCAATAACGCAGCCTATTGATTTTGGTGAACATCGGTCCATGTTTAGACCTAGTGCCCATATAAGGGTCCCACCGAAATTATATTGTTTATACGCTGCAGGTCACAAATATTAAGATATTTTGATGAAATTTAGTACATAGACCTATGTTGGCCCAAGGACGAAGCCTATTGATTTTGGTGAACATCGGTCCATGTTTAGAAGTAGTGCCCATATAAGGGTCCCCCCAAAATTGGCTTGGTTACAAACTGCAGGTCGCAAATATTAAGATATTTTAATAAAATTTGGTGCGCTGACTCACATTATAGAAAATTTTGACACAAGCCCCATTTTAACCCATTCGAATTTCGGATCCAAACAATACACCAGTCTGGTGTAGGGTATTGTATAGTCGGCATGCCCGACTTTAACCTTTTTACTCGTTTTTCTTTAGAAAATAGAATATTTTTTTTCAAACATAACCAATAATTTTCAGAAAAAATGGCTTTGATTTGGCTCTGCAGAAAACTGGACCAGGTTATTTTTAAACCTTTTTATGTAATTTCATACAGTTTTGGATAATTTTTGACCTACAGCTTTGTAATTTTTTGTTTTAGTGGTGGCAACACTGCTTGCTGGCCTAATCGAATTCTTTCAAAGTTTTTATTCTTTGTAATTTACTTGTGAAAATTTAATCATCTTTCTTTAATTTGAAAAAATAATTTAAACAGAAAGTGATATTAATTTATGATCTAGAGTCACACTAGAAAACATTCATTTACCAAATAAGAGATCAACTATACATACCCCTTATTCAAATGTATTTTTGTTTCCACAAAATGTTTCGCCATTTTCTTCAACGTCTGCTCCGGATAAATTTGAATGACTTCTAGCAGAAGCTAACCTAGCCATTAAATTTTTGTATCTATGCTAAAGAAATTTTCTGGATATCCATCCGGTAAAGCGGCTTCTTGTATTCTACGAAGAACCGTGCTTAAATTTCCCATAGCCGCTGATATGTCTCTTGAAGATATAAATGAGTCCCTCTTCGCTAGAGTAACTAGGATATCTATAGTTTTGTATGCCTTTTTTAGTCACCCTCAAGTTTTAACTGGCTTTTTCGGCTTTAAAGTATTTTGAATAAAAAATAGCGACCGATCCATAGCTTTACGAAGACTTTGGCCATTTTCTTTAAGTCTCGAAGCAATCTTTCTCTCCTCCGGAAAGCAATAACTTTTTTGATCCATCAATGATTTATTTACTTTTCTGTTTCGTTATAAGCAAATAGAATACAAAACTGACCAACAATAAAAAAAGAGGAAGCCGCAGTTTTTTTTTTTTTTTACTTATAAAGGCATTTCCATATTAAAATTATTAAAATAAAGAGAATTATAATAAGCAACTGTACTTATTTTTTTTTACCATATGTATATTATCATTAGGGAGAGTTTTTTTTTTTGTTGCATTTGCCATTAAATGATATTTTTGCCATATTTCCAATTATCTGGTAATCTTTTTGTTAAAAAAAAAATACAATAAAATACAATACATGGACAAGGGCTATTGGTTTTATTTAGAATCGGTCCATTTTTAGACCCAGTGCCTGTATAAAGACCCCCAAAAAAGCGGGCATTTCCACATGCTACAGGTCGCAAATATTATGATATTTTGATGAAATTTAGTTCAGCGGAGGAAATTGGCCCAAGAACGAAGCCTATTGATTTGGTTTTAAATCGGGCCTAGTGCCCATATAAAGGCCTAATGTCCATATAAAGGTCCTCCAAATACTGGGACTTTCGCACACTACATATCGCAAATATGAAAATATTTTAATAAAATTTGTGCACTGACTGACTGACACAGCTTCACAAGCCCAAATTTTGTTGATAGCATCAGGCCATATTTTAAGCTATCGCCCATATGGACTACATATCCCAGTTTCCCTTAAATAACCCAAAAAAATCAAAATCCATTACCGTTATTATATTTATAACCTACACAACTACGTCGACAGGGTATAATAAATTTTTGGTGATATTTGTAACACCAAAAAATATTGGACCCAGACCTAACTCTTCGTATACAGGTCGCAAATATTATGATATATTGATAGAATTTTGTATTGCGACTTACATCTGCCCAAAGACGAAGTTCATTGATTTTTAGAAAATCGGTCAATGTTTAGAACTAGTGCAAAAATTGAGTTTTCCCACGCTACAGGTCGCAATTATTAAGATGCTTTGATGAAATTCGGTACACATACTTACATCAGCTCTAGGATGAAAGATGTACATTTATGTTGAAATCGGGCAATGTTTAGGCCTTGTTCCTTCTAAAATTGGCTTTGTCGGACGCTGCAGGTCACAAATACGAAGATAATTTAATGAAATTTGGTAAACTCCTTCACACGAGCCCGTGGACAAAGCCATTGACCTCCTTTTTACAGCCGGTTAATTTTTACAACCGATCCAATTGGTCTTTCTCATGCTAAATATGGCAAATATTAAGATATATCGATGAAATTTGGTACAGTGACTTATATTGGCCTCTTAATTTTAATTAAAATGGGTCCATGTTTAGACCGGTCCTATGCTCCTCATTAGAGTAAAAGGAATAAATATATATGTTTAGACCTAGTGCCCATATGGAGTTGCTACCAAAATTGACTTGTTTTCACGTTAGAGGTCGAAAATACGTAGATATTTTAATGAAAGTTTTTGCGCCGACTCACATCGGCCCAAGGACAAGAGCTATTGATTTTAAATAGAATCGGGACTATATTTTCAATTTTCTCTTTAATACACCTAAAATTAGGAAAAAATCACAATTTCTTACCGTTTTCCAAATTTGTTATCATTTTATAGACAATTTTTGACGCAGGTTCATTTTAAACCATTTTAATTTCAGATCCAAACTTTAGTAGCCTTTCAACCAGACTGGTGAAAGGTATCGTATAGTTAATATGCCCGTCCTTAACATTTTTACAAGTTTTTTTTTAAGTAAATATGTTTTGAGATCTATCAGGATCTTAATTTGATATTATTAGAAATCAATTTCGATCTGATTTAATCCCGATATATACTTGAAGAATCTAACTGGATATTATTGGATACCTCAATTTTGACATCAACTTGGGTAAGATTAAATGTCGTTTTATATCAAATGATATATGACTCTATACATATAATTTATTTTCGATCGGGATTGGAAACTTTAACAAAATGCATATTAATTACGAGTAAAAAGGTTGAAGTCGGGCATGCCGACTATACAATACCCTACACCACTCTGGTGTATTGTTTGGATCCGAAATTCGAATGGGTTAAAATGAGGCTTGTGTCAAAATTTTCTATAATGTGAGTCAGCGCACCAAATTTCATTAAAATATCTTTATATTTGCGACCTGCAGTTTGTAACCAAGCCAATTTTGGGGGGACCCTTATATGGGCACTAGTTCTAAACATGGACCGATGTTCACCAAAATCAATAGGCTTCGTCCTTGGGCCAACATAGGTCTATGTACCAAATTTCATCAAAATATCGTAATATTTGCGACCTGCAGCGTATAAACAATATAATTTTGGGGGGACCCTTATATGGGCACTAGTTCTAAACATGGACCGATGTTCGCCAAAATCAATAGGCTTCGTCCTTGGGCCAACATAGGTCTATGTACCAAATTTCATCAAAATATCTTAATATTAATACCTGCAGCGAATAAACAGTATAATTTTGGTAGGACCCTTATATGGGCACTAGGTCTAAACATAGACCGATGTTCACCAAAATCAATAGGCTGCGTTATTGGGCCAATATAGGTCTGTGTACCAAATTTCATCAAAATATCTTAATATTTGCGACTTGCAGCGTATAAACATTATAATTTTGGTAGGACCCTTATATGGGTACTAGGTCTAAACATAGACCGATGTTCACCAAAATCAATAGGCTGCGTTATTGGACCAATGTAGGTCTGTGTACCAAATTTCATCAAAATATCTTAATATTTACGACCTGCAGCGTATAAACAGTATAATTTTGGTAGGACCCTTATATGGGCACTAGGTCTAAACATAGACCGATGTTCACCAAAATCAATAGGCTGCGTTATTGGACCAATGTAGGTCTGTGTACCAAATTTCATCAAAATATCTTAATATTTGCGACTTGCAGCGTATAAACATTATAATTTTGGTAGGACCCTTATATGGGTACTAGGTCTAAACATAGACCGATGTTCACCAAAATCAATAGGCTGCGTTATTGGACCAATATAGGTCTGTGTACCCAATTTCATCAAAATATCTTAATATTTACGACCTGCAGCGTATAAACAGTATAATTTTGGTAGGACCCTTATATGGGCACTAGGTCTAAACATGGACCGATGTTCACCAAAATCAATAGGCTGCGTTATTGGGCCAATGTAGGGCTGTGTACCAAATTTCATCAAAATATCTTAATATTTACGACCTGCAGCGTATAAACAGTATAATTTTGGTAGGACCCTTATATGGGCACTAGGTCTAAACATGGACCGATGTTCACCAAAACCAATAGGCTGCGTTATTGGGCTAACATGGGTCTGTGTACCAAATTTCGTCAAAATATCTTAATATTTACGACCTGCAGCGTATAAACAATATAATTTTGGTAGGACCCTTATATGGGCACTAGGTCTAAACATGGACCGTTGTTCAAAAAAATCAAACTTGTTCGTCCTTGGGCCAACATAGGTCTGCGTACCAAATTTCATCAAAATATCTTAATAGCTGCGACCTGTAGAGTGCGCACAAGATTGCATGGACAGACAGACAGACGGACGGACAGACGGACGGACGGACGGACGGACGGACGGACAGACGGACATCGTTAAATCGAAATAAAAAAAAATTCTGAACCGATCGGTATACTATAAGGTGGGTCTACGACCAATATTTTTTGGTGTTACAAACATCAGCACAAACTTATAATACCCTGACCACATAGTGGTGTAGGGTATAACAATATTAATTGCAGCTGCCAATCTGACGCTAAAACAATACTGAACTAGAAATGAAATATGAAATGCCCTGTGGCAACTCGTCTCCAATATATAATATATACAGTGTGGCAACATTTGTGAAAAAGGAGACACCGAGAAGATTGGAAGATAAAAAAAAATCAAAAATAGAATGTTTGTATGTGTCTGTGTTTGATCACTTCTGAGCAAAAGCCAATAACAGAAAGCTGAATAGGAAAGAAAACAATGAATTAGTTACATTGCGATCAAGGCCTTACTTGGGTGAGATGGCTAAGCTGTCATCACACTTCAGTATGTTAAGTTTGTAATCTGGGAACATGTTTTCGTATCCCACAACTTACAGGTTGCTGAAAAAATTATCATATATAGGCAATTTAACAATAAACATATAAATAATTAACAATTTAAAGGAAAATTACTGATGAGGCCTGTCCGTACAAAAAGGTGGAAACTAGATCTAGATTGATTTAAAAATTAATGACCCTTATTATGAAAGTGTATTTTAAATTTAAATTCGACTTTAATTTTGATCATACGGTTTTGTTCATTTTGTATATGAAAACCCTACAAAATATTTATATTTTCAAAATTTTGATTCATTGAAAATAAATTAACTAATCAGAATGCTCCAGTTAAGGCACACTGCCACCCAATATTTTAGCTAAAGTCGACTTTAACTAGAATATACCTTTGAAAAATTTAGATATTAAGGGCGAATGTTTATAATTTTAAGAGCAGAGGATTATTTTTCTTTTTATCCTCAAACCTACTAATATCGGATTCTTTTTTGATTTTAGAGTTTGATTATTTTGGGTTTAATCTAAAGGTGGTGTAATTTTTTTGAAGAAATTTTCTTTAGTAAGTTTCCCACACAAATATAATAAATTTGTTACATAATGCAAAATAAAATACAAAAATAAATTCAAACTTAAAAGTGAATTTATTCGTTAGTTTTGTGGCATGCAAATTGAAGTCTTTGTGGATTTGTTTCGGGACTTATTTTAGGGACATTAATGGAAACTAAAATTACGCAGTGTGTATGAAATATTTGTCATCACTTAATAATGTCAGAATTTGGTAGTTGTTGAAGTAATATTTCAGTTTTTTAATTTAAGTGAAAATAGTATTTATTTGTAGAATTGAATATTTGTAACATTCATTTTATTCAGTCATTTTGTTTTTTAAATAAATAATTTTTGAGTAATTTTTGTTAGTGGTTTTTACTAATTTGTGGTTCATTTTGTTAACACTCAAAAACAAAGGAAAATGTAAGATGAATTTAATCTAATGTTGTTTTTCTGTTTTCAACAGAAATTACATTTACTTTACATACAAAATATTTTAACTGTATGTAGCACTTACGAGATGAATAATTTTTCATAAGCACCTTAGTTTTTCTTCTCACCTCAACCATTTTTTCCACTTCAAAAATTCGTTCACCCAATTTTTTTCTACCATAAAATTATTTTTCACCAAACACATTTTTTTCGCCTCAAAATTCTTTTCTTTACCTCTATAGTACCCCTGTGGGAAAACAAAGCTCAGTTGGAATGCGATCACTTGTCCCGTGACCGGTTAAAACAAGTCACGGTTCTGAAAGAAACTATACTGTGACTTGCCTCGTGAGCGGTGAAAACAGAACCAGGTATTTTGTGAACCAGGACGGGTCTCAAAATACCTGTCCTGTGACTGTTAAAAATAGCACCGGTCTGAAAGTTGTTTACCCCTGAAAGGTTAAAATTGCAAAAACATTCAATATTATTGTACAGTTGTTAACCTGTGACAAGTTATTTTGCTTCAGTCCTGCGACTGGTTCTTTTTCCCTTTAAAATTGTTTATATTATTTGCAGCAAAACAGTGTGAAAGGTTTTTCTCAAAAATTCAGTAAAACGGAACTTAAGCTTCTAACGCCCAAGGCCGCCTAAAAGTAGTCTTCAGATCTTAAGCAGTTTTTGGCTAAATAAAAACTTTAATTATACAAGTTATATTATATAATCAGAAAACAAAAATATCCAGCTTCTTGCCTTCAAACTTTTTTTGTGTAAGGAACACGATTTTCAAGCGATAAGAATATAAAGTGAAAATATCGTAAATTTAAAAAAAAATATCTTTTAAAACAGAATCAAGTAATGGAAATGGGCAAAACCACATTTACGATATTGCATATATTATAGATAATACAAAGCCAATTAAGAGTCTCTATTTGTAAATTGAGTTACAATTTTTGTTCCAGGACTTAAAGGATAACGTCAGGATACGTATCACGAATATTTCTCTAACTCAAAACTTAGCTAACAGTTTTTTTTTTTATCAAGGAACAATTTTATACTGAAAGCTAATAGGCTGGCGCCAAATTCGCCAAATTTAAAAGTACCCGTGTAAAAAAGTTTAGATCTGATCAGATCTTTTTGGATCTAAATAGATATGATTGAATCTAATTAGATCCTGTACCAGATCTCATCAAATATTATCAGATATGGCATATGTGATAACACCTTATGGCAAGATCTGATCAGATCTATTGCCAAAACTGTTCAAATCTAAAGTGATCTGGTCAGTTGCGCCAGATATGCCTAGATCTGATCAGATCTAATTAGATCCCAAATTTGTCCCCAATTTTGAGATCTAATTAAATCTGGTAAGATCTACTACGATCTGGCCAGATATGCCTAGATCTCATCAGATCTAATTAGATCTCAAATTTGTCCCCAATTTTGAGATCTAATTAGATCTGGTACTATCTACTGAGATCTGGCCAGATATGATCTTTTTTACACAGGTAATTTTAAAAAGCGATCGCCATAACTTCTGGAATAAAAACACTAGATCAACAATTTTTGATATGAAAATATATTTTACTAATAGTATTATTTGACTATTAGATTTCTTAATTCGTCTTCAATTTTTATTGTGCTATATCGCCTAAATACAGCGGTAAATTAAAATTTTAATTTCTTCCATAACATATTTTCAATGCCAAGTATTAATAAAAAAGATAATTAGAGGTTTAATAATTTTACTTTTTTTTCTTCTTTAAATCGTTGAACAGTTAAATGAAATAAATTCATTAATTTGATAAAACGAACTATTACAATTGAAATAGTTTTTTTTTAAAGTTAATCGAATGGGGTCGAGTGTAATTTAATCCATGTAAGCATTGTTTAAATCACTTAAGATTCTGTAGCAACTTTGTAAATTTTTATCTGTGTTCGATATGTCTTAAGTAAACGTCTTAGAAATAATTTTCAATTTAAGAAATAGATTAAATGCAATCATTTATGCATAAAGGAAACTTGGAGTTATTTTTTATTTTAAATTTAAATAAAGTCCGTTTTGTATATTGATGAACCCAAATAAATAAAAAAATAAACTTCTTTGTTTATATCATGCTTTTATGAATCAAAGAGCATTAAAATATTTATTTATATAGAAAAGTATCTAAAGAAAAATAACAATATTTTGATAAAAGCAAACTTATTAAAGTACTAAACAAAGATATTTTATGCATGACTTAAAATAAAAATTTCTTAAAAAAATGCAAAATGTTCTTTTTAACTACTCGACAAATTTTTTTCAAAACAAAATTTTAATACTTTATTTTCTGCTTATTTGTTGTTACAATGAAAGAATAACAAATGTGTTAACTTTAGTCGAAAACTCACCAAACTCGTACTGCTCTTTACCCATCTCCAAAAAAAAAAAAAAAACAAAAACAAAAAAACGTGGAAAAGAAAAAGTTTTCCTTTTTTCGTTTTATTAAAAGTGGAAAAGTTTTCTTTATACGCCTTTGGTTTCAAACATTTAATTCAAGCTCACTTAAAAAAATTTGTATTGTAGAAACGATTTTTCAGTGCCGTACAATTTTATCAAATTAAAAAGGATATGCATTATTTTTGATGTAAATAAAAAAGATTATAAAAAATACAGAATCTTCAACTAAATAATTATAAATTTAATTAAGCTTCCGGAAATTTTGGTAAATCTAAAAAACAAATTAATTTAAAATTTTAAACTAAATAGATTAGACTTTGTATAATTTTCAATTGCTTTAAATACTTATTATAGCCAAATATTCCATTATTTTGGTAGTGCCCAGATATTTTATATAAATTTTTCTATTTTTAAAATGTTATTCCTTTGGTGACATTCATTTCCAAAAATAAACTTTTGTATACCAATTTCTCTTTTGGTTTCAAATGGAATAACAAATTATCCCTAACATGGTGTAGGGTATTTTAAATAAAGACCTTAGAAAACGGAAAATTAAAATAACAAGTAAAGCATAGAAAAAACATGATTTGGAAAATTAACCATAAAGTTTTGTTTTTCCGGCTGTTAACCGAAAATATAATATACTGCTTAAAATTTATGGTTTACAATAAGCTGGTGTTGTCGTTGTTACTTTTATGTTTGTTAAAAACGCCTAAACATTATGCAATTGTTATTATGTGTTAACAATTTCATTATAAAGTTTTCTTATTAAAATTTCTTGACATTTTTGTAAAATCTAAACAAAATTTGCTGTTAACCACTAAATTAAATGGTTATAAATTTAATGAAAAATAAAGGTTACGAAAAAAATTATGATTATTAAAATAGATACTAGGGGTTTTCATATAAACTTGAATTCTACTAGTAAATGGTGTAAACCTGGTACTCTCAAATAAAAAAGTTTGTAAAAAAAATTGTAAACAGTTTCCAATCGCACTATACTATTTTTATACTGATTATTAGTACAATTTTTATTTTTAGTAATCATTTTTGCTATTCTCTTATTACAAATTACGGATTTTTTTACTAATTTTCGCTGCTGATTTCAGAAAAACATTTTACTAATTTTTCAAAACCGAGTGCTAAATTTAGCAGAAAAAAATACTAGTTTAAATTTTTTTTTTGATTTTTTACAATTCTTGTTTAGTTTATATTTGTTACTATTGATGTATTCTTAGTTTAGAAATAACACCCAGAAAATTTTATTGCATCTCCAATGCATAAAACGGCAATAACTGGAGAACAGTTTGCAATTTTGACTCCAAATTTGAAGTCCGATGAAGTAATTATACGCTTGTTACAATCGAAAGAAAAAAAAAATTTTTTTTTAGATTTTACAGTTTTTTAATTGTTTAGTACAATTTTTTGCTAATTTCAGCAGATTGATTTTAAATTACAGTTTACAACAATTTACTGAAATTTAGTAGCTGCAACTAATTATTTATACTAATTTCATTGTACTAAAATTATGATATTTAGTAAGTTTTTTAACTGATTTTAGCAACTCGATTTTGAATTGCATTTTGCATAAATTTTACTAAAATTTAGTAGCGGCTACTAATTTTTTCTACTAATTTTAAATTTCCCGTAATAACAGTAAAAGTTTCAGTAGCCATTACACACATAATAATCTATGCATAAAAATACGAAAAAATGTCAAAATAACAAAAAAATTTGTAAAATATACGAAAAATGGTTTATTTTACGAAAGTTTTTGTTGTTTTGACATTTATTTCGTATTTTTATGCATGGATTATTATGTGTGTACAGACTTTTTTGGATGAGTGTATGTTTATGAGTTTAATGTTGAACTTTGGTTAAAATCGGTTCCTATTTAGTGTACACTAATAAAAAAGAACGTAAAAAATTTTGTTAAAACTACTAAAAATTAGTTCAAAATGACGCTGCATAAAAAAACTGCTAAATTAGCAGATTATATTTGCTATATATTAGTAATATAGGAACAGCAAAATAAAACTGCTAAATGTACAGAATTTAAGTTAATTTTGAATTAAATTTTTGTAAATGGAAAATAACAAATTAACCTGCTAAAATCAGTAAAAACGTTTTTCGATTTTTTTTTAAGCAAATTAAAATCGAGCCTTTTAAAAACAGCAGTTTATAGTTTTTTAGCACATATTTCTGCTGGTGTTAGCAGTATGGACTGCTATTTGCATTCAACTAAATTATGCTTAAAATTAGTAAAAATTTTATAGATATTACAGTTTATTTTTACTATTTTTAGTCTACTAATATTTAGCAAAATTTCTGCAAATTTTACAGTACAATTCGTTATTTTTAATTAACTAAAAGTTGGCTTAAATATAACTTAAATTCTGTAAATTTAACCGTTTTAATTTTGCTGTTCTTATTTTATTAGTATTTAGGACAAAAATTTGCTAATTTTAGCAGTTCTTTCTGCAGCATTATTTTTTATGATTTTTCTGCTATTTTTACAGATTTATTTCTATGAGGATAGTGCCCAAATAAAAGTCCCCTACAATTGGAGTATTCGCACGGTAAAGGTCGCAAATAAGAATACATTTTAATGAAATTCTATGTAGAATCGGTCCAGGTTTTGATCCAGTGCCCATATAAAGGTACCCCAAAAATGAGCATTTTGGCACGCTATACATCACAAATATTTAGATATTTTGATGAAATTTGGTACACACTTATATTGGCGCAAGAACTAAATCTGTTAATTTTAGTTTAAATGGGCTCATAGTTGAACCTAGTGCCCATATAAGGGCTCTCTAAAAATGGATGCACATTGGAGTGTCCCTTAAAAATAGATTTGTCATTACATTTATTGGAAATGTTCCAAAATGGAAGAAAGTTGGACGGAAATGACCTATTTTGGAAAAAAAAGTATATTACTATTAAAAATTCCCAAAATTCTAAATCTCGAAAAAAATTATTTTTTATTTCATTTGTTCATTTAATATAGCCGAAATGATTGAGATATGGAATTTTGACTTCATCGGATATCATTAACCCAATTTAGCCTGGAATCCAAAATGACCTATAAATATGGTAAAAATTAAAAAACTTGTTTTTTTTTAATTAATTTTAAAGATTTTTTTAAAATGCCCAATTTGGAGATGTCGATTACTATTTGTACCCTATAATAGTTGATATTAAAGAAAAAAAATAAATTGGAAAAATGATAATTCGAATTTGTGTTTGGAGCTACTGCTTTCCAGGACATTTTACAAAAATTGCTTATTTTGTCAAAAATTTAACAAAATTTGAATGTTTTCATCAAATTTTACATAGTTTTCGGAAAAATATCACTTAAATTTAGTTAGACTATAATTATCTTTACATCTGTTTAAAAAGTCTTTAACCCTTAGTGACCTGGGGTCAGTAAAGACCCATGAAACTTAATATTAATTATGACTACGAGATTGTAAAGCCATTAAATTGATAAAAAAAATCTCAACTGGATAAAAATAATTATTTTATGTAACGTGATCCATATGGGGTTAATTTTTATACTTTTCGCCAAAAACGCTCCACTAGCAAATTTACAGAATAACATCTTTCATAATTTTCGGAAAAATATCACTTTCAATGAATAAAAAAAATTTTTTCCACTTGCTATAAAATGATTATTTTGAGTAACTTGATCCATATAGGGTTAATGTTCTCACTTTCACAAAAAAAAGGACCCACTAGGAAATTTACATAATAACATTTATCAGATTTTTATTAAATTGGGATATGCGATAGAGGATACAAAACTAACGAACAAGCGCAATTCTCTATAGCCACAATCTTATTTTTAAGGGTTAAAAAGGTGGGTTCAAAAGTGTCCGCATGTTAATAGCAATTTTAAGCTTTTCTTTATTATGCATTTTTGCTTTCTATTTGGAAAGACGTTATTCTGAAAATTTCCAAGTGGGCTTTTTTTGCCGAAAAGTGAAAACATTAACCCTAGAACATGTCACACAAAATAATAATTTTTATCAAATGGAAAAAAGATTTTTTTGATCCATTTGAAGTGATATTTTTCCGAAAATTATGAAAGGTGTTATTCTGTAAATTTCCTAGTGGGGCGTTTTTGGTCAAAAGTATAAAAATTAACCCCATATGGATCGCGTTACATAAAATAATTATTTTTATCCACTTGAGATTTTTTCTTATAAATTTAATTGCTTTACAATCTCGTAGTCATAATTAATATTAAGTTTCATGGGTCTTTTCTGACCCCAGGCCACTAAGGGTTAAATATTTTTTAAACAAATGTAACGATAATTATAGTGTAACCAAATTTAAGTGATATTTTTTCGAAAACTGTGCAAAATTTGATGAAAAAATTAAAGTTTTGTTAAATTTTTGACAAAATGAGTAATTTTTGTAAAATGTCCTGCAAAGCAGTCGCTTCAAACACAAACTCGAATTAACATTTTTCCAATTTATTTTTTTTTTTTTCTTTAATATCAACTATTATGTGGTACAAATAGCAATCGACATCTCCAAATTAGGCATTTTAAAAAATCTTTAAAATTAATTTAAAAAATACACGTTTTTGCATTTTTATCAAATTCGTGGGTCATTTTGAATTCCAGGCTAAAGTGGGTTAATGATATCCGATGAAGTTGAAATTCAATATCTGAATCATTTTGAATGAATAAATGAAATAGAAAATAATTTTTTTTTCGAAATTTCGAATTTTGTGAATTTTTAATAATAACCCTAGTAAAAATTATTTTTATAGGTGTGGTTAATGTGATATCATATATTATTGTATATAATTGAATCAACATAAATAAATTTATACAACTTAGATCTAATAACATTGGGTCAATTTCCCTATTAAATTGTATATAAGTATATATAAATTGTTAGACCATATATAACCATATAAAATTTTATAGGGGAAATGACCCAATGTTATTAGATCTAAGTTGTATAATTTTGTTTAAATTGATGAAATTACATACAATTTTATATGATATCACATTAACCGCACTTGATTAGATATGATTGTATCAAATTATATACCATTATATTATAACCATTTTTAATAGGGAATGTATAAAAAATAAGATTAGTGTTCCAGGGTTAATTTGGAATCGATATTTCGAGTTATTACTGAACTTATTTTGATAAGTGCATATATTAGGGTACACTAAATTTGATTCCGACAATTTAGAAATTTTTTGGTCGGGAAACAAAATTCTCTTAGCATATTATTTTGTAATAAGATTTTTAAAATTTTTTTATATTTTAAAAGAACTTAGAATGTCCGATAATACAAAATTAAAAAAAATACAAATTTTTTTTTTTTTGCAAAATTAGTATACAAATTTTGTATTAATGAAAAGGTTGAAATACCAAATTGTTAGGTAACGCGAAATTATACCCTATGAAATTTTATAAAAAATAATGTAGGAAAATCGTTAAATTTATTAAAAAGCATCCACTTTTTCACTTTACACAAATGCCTACATCCAGCAAAAAAGGAGATTCCAAAACAGTAGAAAAAGCACTAAAATTAGGGTACTCCCACTTCAACATTTTTTCCAGTACCTTTTAAACGAGTGCAAAAAAACGCTTTTTCATCAATTAAAATTTTACAAATTTTTTTCTTCTTATTTCCTCCTCCGGTTATCGAAATTACGACCTCAAGATTGCTAGTCTAGCTCTCTACCGCTGAGCTATTCTTTGATATAAAAGTTGACTGGTATAAAAATACCACTTTGTTATTGAGAGATATTGTGCTTTATTCTCTTCAATAAAAGTACTTATTAAACAAGTGCAAAATCTGCACTGCAATTCAGTATTGTTTTCAGTACTATTTGAACAGGTGCATAAAAACAATTTTATATTATTGAAAAATTAAAAAATATTGAATTTTAAAAAAATACTTTAAAATGTTAAAAAAATTAAAATAAAAAATATTGGTGCCACCGGGAATCGAACTCGCGATCATATGTTAGGAAATAAACTGTATCAAAATCACTTTTTAGTATCACTTTTAGAGCAATTATGCTTTAGAAGCCACTTTATTTTTTGGATGTTGTTCAGAAATAGTTTTGAAATTTCTGTAAAAAATATGGAAAAAGTGAGCTTTTTGAATTTATTCAGAATTACTTCTAAAAAAGAAGTAAAATTACACTAACGGATATTTCTGAAGCAGTAAAAGAAGAAGTTTGAAAATTACGTACAATTTTTTTCTGGGTAGTTATTGTTTAATTTTAATTCTGGTTTTTAATAAATAATATTTATCAGCAAACTTGTAATTGGTTTTCGCCACATGTTAATTCAAAACTATAGCAACAGTTAATTAAAAAACAAAATTTTAAATGTTTTCATTAAAAAATTTAATGATTAACCAACAACTTTAAATCCTTTGAAAGCCAACTCGTATGTAAAATTCTATATATTTTCCAACATTTGTGGACATTCAGCTAACTAAAAGTGACACCCACTCCTTTTATATTACAAACAAGAGCCTCAAAAATTTTTACTACTTTTTCCTTGAATTGGAATAAAAATTTTGTAAAGTTAATCGCATAACTCATACACAGATGTGTGATTGTCAAGATATATTGGTGGCTTATGACTGGAATGCGAAAGTGTGGTTATAAGTATGGATATCGAAAATAATGTTGGATAAAAAAGTTAATTAAATTTCATTTGTTTACTAAAAGTAACATTTCAAATTAATTTAAAATTCACATAAATGAAAGTAAAACATACAACTTCTATTTATTTATTGTATTTATTTTTTTATTATTATTTTATGAATTTATTAAAAAGTTGATAAAATATAACAATTAAATATATTTTCAATTTTAACACTAATTTAAATATATAAATATATTTATTTAAAAGCAATAATTTGTTGTATAAAAACTTATATATGCTGACACATTTTTCAAACTTAAACTCTATAATACATACTCGTATAACAGTTTAAAACTCAAACTTTACCTCAAACAAATGTGTTTGCAAAATTGTATTGTATTGTATTGAGAAGAAAAACTAAAAACTTACTTTTCACATTTGAACGTGTTCATAAAAGCTACAATTTTGTAAGACATTCCAGAAGTTTTTCTGTTTGATGTCTCTTATATTTTACTGTGGTTGTGTGTTTTTACACAAAACTTATTAAACATGAAAGATACAAAAAGCAATGCCATGTTATGTGAAATTATTACTTCAAAAAAATTTATTTAGAGCATTTATTGTGAAATTGTGTATTAAAAAAAATTGATATGGAGCTTTATAAAATTTTATCTAATTTATTGTATCACACAATCTAAAACATGTATATGAATGATTACAATTTTGTTGAACGCTCTAGTGCTCCTGTGATGTTATGCAATAAAACTTACACAATGTGGTCGCCCATGTGAAAATCGAAATATATATGTATGAACACACATGATCATATATTGACTTGTATATGATCATGCATAGGCATACATTGTCATATACGTACATGCACCTCCATATACCCTCAAATTTCGGATTCAAAGGTATATGGAAATATATGAGATCATGTATGGTCATACATTGAACTATGCATGTACGTATATGACTATGTATGCCCATGCATGATCATATACGAGCCAATGTATGATCATGTATGCTCATATATATTTCGATTTTCACATGGGGGCACAAAAAATAAATATAATTTCTAACCAAAATCTGTTAGAGTGAATTTTGAAAACTAACACATAAATACTACTAGGTTAAATAGGTTAAAGGTTAAATTACTCCTTGCATCAAGATATAACTGCAGTCAAAAAATTAAATTTTTCGTGCTCCTACCCAGCAAAAAAATGAGATGTAATACTTTAAAAACTTCTTCTGTGTAGACTTACATTAGTTATCAGTCTATAATTATGTTGCCCATGTGAAAATGGAAATGTATATGAACAGACATGATCATACATTGGCTCGTATGTGACCATGCATGGCCATACATGATCTCATATATTTCCATATATATTTGGATCCGAAATTTGAGGATATATGGCCCATATATGATCATATATGAGCATATTTAAATCATATATGATCATATATGAGCATATTTAAATCATATATGATCATATATGGTCATATATAAACATGTACGGTCATATTCCCTCAAATTTCGGATCCGAAGATATATGGTAATATATGAGATCATGCATGGTCATACACTGAACTATGCATGGACGTATATTACTATGTATGCATGGACGTATATGACTATGTATGCCTATGCATGATCATATAGTAGTCAATGTACGATCATGTATGTTCATATATATTTCGATTTTCACATGGGTGGTATGGGTCCCAGGGACTTTTTCGATAATGAACGGGCAGACGAGTTAGCAACGGCAGATTCTGCCCACAGCGATGCCAGTAGCTACACCGCTGGAGACCTTAAGGGTGGGATCTTCAATCACTACCTCCATAAAGTGTGAAGAAGAGGCATCGGTCTCGGCCGGGTGTGGCATAGCAGGTGAGAAGATAACAGTAAGTAATCTCAACTGTACTACAGTGCATCCGACATAGGACTTTGGGCGATCATATATTGGAAAATCTGTAAGTGATATCTGGAGTAGTATTACGTGATTTTATCTCTTATCTTAATCTTACGCTTTGGGTCTAGTCTCCTTAAATGTCGTGTGGACTTCCAAAGCGGAGTCGCTTTCGACTCTACATGATGCTGACATTAACCAACGAACCAACCAATCTCTAATGAATTTTCAGCTTCTAGAAATTTTGGAATATTTTTTTCTCATTTATTTCCGATGCATATATTGCATTTAAATTTGTATTTTTAAGCATTTATGATCTTCTGCGTATATAATTATGTTTTTATATTACTCGTATTTTCCTTTAGTTAAAAACATTGGTGTTGTTGCGTAAATAATTAAAATGCAAAACTAACAAAACAAAAAGTATTTCAACTGTCATTGTATTCTGGCAAGAAATGGGAAGAAAAAAAAAACTAAAAGCAGCTGTGCTGATGAAGAAAAACGAGGAACTTTTTTGTAAATGTATGTAATACACCATTTGTAATGGTAAATTCGTTAATAAACTTATAAAAAAAGCGTTTTTTTGATATTTTAAATTTGCAAACATTGGCCCTTACTATAAAAGAGTATTTTAAATTTAAAGTCGACTTTATTTTTAATCATACGGTTTTGTTAAATTTGTGTATGAAACCCTAAAAAAATATTTATATTTTCAAACGTTTTGATTGGTTGAAAATAAATTAACCAATCAGAATGCTCCAAAAATAAACCAAGTCAAGGCATACTGCCACCCAATATTTTAACTAAAGTCGACTTTAACTAAAATATATTTTTGGAAAATATTGATAGTAAGGCTGATTGTGTTCTCACTAGAATATATAAAATTAATTTTGTAAAAAGATGTAGTGAAATTTGTGCAAAATTATTAAATTATATCTGGACATGTTGTATAATTTAAATTGTTTCGAAAATGGTGTAAACTACTTATTGTTTGTTTTTAGTTTATTTGAATTTAATTTAACATAGAAAATTTCATCTTGTTTTTTTTTCAAGGAAATTCTTATAATGAAGTCTTATATCTTTTTTATGGTAAGTATATACAAACAAAAACTCACATACTTTGCTTTCGGTTTTACTTTGTAAATTGTAAATATACAGTTGTGGCCACGAATTTAAGACAATTCAAGTTTTTTTTTAATTTTATTGTTGTTGCCTTTATTTTTTAAGATCAAAATAGTGGCTAAATTCGCCACATAGTAAAATTTAGGCAGTACTGATCGGTTCTGTACAAACTGTATATTTTTGGAAATCCTATAAAATTTCCTTAAGTCTTGCATTTTATTTTTTCTAATTTTTATAAAATTAGAAAAAACTTGAATTGTCTTAAATTCGTGGCCACAACTGTATATGTATAATTATTTTCTCAAATTTTTATAAATGACATTATATAAATAAGAGAAAATATAGTATTAAATGTCATTGTTTTCGACATTTTTGTACTTGGAATTTGTTTAAACGGAATTTTTTAATTGAAATCTATAATTAAAAAGTGCAACAGTACGTATGAGTGATATGCCAATGATGATATGGAAATAAATAATAATCATACGTACAGGTGGACATCAAATTATTGAATTTCAAACGAAGTTCGTTTTTTGTGCTCAAAATTAATCAATTGGATTTAATAAAATATGTATTTGTTTTTTTTTTTCTAAACATATTTCAAAAAAAAATTTTTTTTTTTGTTTCTCTTTTAATTTTTATTCGCATTTTTTTCTGACATTAAATTAATAGGCTGTGCTTTTATTGTGGATTTATTAAATCCAATTTTTGGATTTAATAAAACCCCTTTTTGTGTGAAAAATTATAAATCCAGGTGATTAAAAAAACGCTAATTAGTACCTACTTATTGAGAGTGTCAATGTATGTAGCCAAAAGAAAATAATTAAATTATTATATTATAGCAATAATATTACTCATACGTATTCCATGTTAATACATGTATTATAATAAATAAATGAGTTTAAACAAATTTAGTATTTTCATACAACAGACCCCATATTTATAATTTTAATCAAAAAATCTCACTTAATTTATGTTAAGTACCTAATAATAGAAATAATTTTATAATTTTAACACAAACAATAATAACCTAAATTTAAAATTTCCGCAAATTTTCCATTTTTATCTCTGTTAAAACACGCAAATATTTACCAGAATATTTTTTTTTTTGTATTTCACTTAAAAAGGCATAAAATCATATTAAAACAAACAATTAAAACTTAAGCTGTAACGGTTTGTTTTTCAAATACACACAGTCCTACTATATCACTTATTACATTTTTACTTTCATTTGTATTTATCAGAGACCCAAAATAACTCTTATATTTCTAAAAAAGTCACCACCCAAATTTATGTAATTATAATATTTCAATAATGCACTATACTTTATAAATCATATTGCACAAAAAAATCACAAAGTTTGGCAAAGATTTTAATTTTTTAAATTTTTATATTTTACTCTACAAATTTCTGTTGTATTTTGATTTTTATTTTAAAACTTTTTATAAAAGTTACAGAATGATTTTTTTTGAAAAAATTAAGCACTAACTCTTTTATTTGATAATCAAATAAAAATTAAAAATTGACCTAAGTTGAATGTCGGAAGTTGGTGGAATATACATATTTACTCACTTTAAATCACTGTTCAATCTTTTATTAACACTAGTTGACATCATCAGGATATTATAATTGGTGAAGTCATTGGTTCTATGGCTTTTGATTTATATTCTTAATTGTTATTTTTTGATGAAGAAAAAAAATCTCAAAATAACTTTTATTATTTTTGAAAAAATAAAAATCGTGTTTGGATTGTTTTTGTTTGAATTTAAAATAAAAATCAAACAGAGCAAATAAACAGAAAATTAAAAATAATCAAACAAGAAATAATTGTAAAACATTAACTTTTTTGAATAAAAGTTATAACTATTACGTCCCTGGTATTTATACATACATATATTAGTGTTATGTATATATAAGTGAGTGAGTATGTGTGTATAATAGGAAAACGGAAATTTGTTACAAATTTGTATAGCAAAATAAATATTTCCTTTTAACACATAGATAAAATGCATGAACATACATACATATATATCATATATATGTATTTACATAAATATATAAGAAGAGATTTTTGCTCTAAAGTATTTTATAAGAGAAAAATAAATCTAGAAATAAACACAAATTATAAAAAATACTATAAAATGTAAAACTAATTAACAAATATCTTCTTTATAATTAAGATATTTTACATTTTATAAATCTTCAAAAGATACATATAAGAAAATTATTGTCAAGACTAACGAAGACACCAGCCCTTAGAAAAATGTGAATAACAATTTTTATACAGAGAGAATTTTGGTGGACAAATTTAAATGAAATTTTTCAATAAACTGATGAAGTTTCCTTCACAAAGTAAATAAAAAATTTTCTAAATTTGATGAAAAAGCTTTACAAATTTTGGAAAACCAGTTTTAATAAAACTTTTTCAATGAGTTTATGAATCTTTTAAGAAAAAAAAAAATGAAAACTCCATATTTTTTGTTATATTTGAGATCATTACAGAGAACAAAAATTGAAAAAAAATTCGATAAGGCCAGCAGAATATAATGCAAATTTTCGGGTCCCGTTACAGAATTATCTTCATTATCCATATTTCTATGGGTTAATAATTGATAATGATCTATTTATATTGACTGCGAAAAAAATAATTAATGAATGATTGATTTTGGGCTCACGCACGCTCACGAAGAAAAAAAATAATCACGCACATTTCACGCACCAACATTTTTTCCCCTATTTACGCTTGCTTACGTGAGTAAAATAAAAAATTACTTACGACAACGAAATTCTCACGAAAAGCCTTAAAAAATTTTGTAAATCTCTGAAGAGAAACTGTACTTACGCTCGAATTACGCACGCCTTGTTTGCTGTTACTCATGTATGACCATACATGATCTCATGTATTTCCATATATCTTCGGATCCGAAATTTGAGGGTATATGACCGTACATGTTCATATATGACCATATATGCTCACATATGACTCATGTATGCTCATATATGATCATATATGGCCATATATATCCATATACCCTCAAATTTCGGATCCGAAGATATATGGAAATATATGAGATCATGTATGGTCATACATTCACCTATGCAATGACGTATATGATCATGTATGACTATGCATGATCATATACTAGTCAATGTATGATCATGTATGTTCATATATATTTCGATTTTCACATGGGAAATTAAAAAAAATATTGAATAAAATTATTAATTTTAAATCTTTTGCAATTTAATCAAAGTTAATATTATAACTGTCTTACTTTTCCGATTCCAAACAAAATCAACATACTTTTTCATGGGGCATTAAATTATGTTAATATTTGCGACATGTGGTGTGCGAACTAGCCAATCTTGGGTGGCACTGTGTCTAAACATTGACCGCCTTTAACTAAAAAAATACGGGTTTCGTTTCTCCGCCAACATAAGTCAGTGTATAAAATTTCATCAAAATATTTTAGTATTACCTATTTTTAGGAGACCTTTACATGGGCAATAGATCTGTACCAAACTAAATCAACAGGCTTTGTCCATGGGCCCATGTGAATCAGTGTACCAAATTTCGTTGAAATATCTTCGAATTTATGACCTCTAGAATGCGAAAAAGCCAAATTTGAAGGAAATTTTTTATGGGCACTACTAGTTCCATACGCGGTCATATTTTAACAGTAAAACAGACTTCGTCCTTGCGTCGATATAAGTAGGTGTATCAAATTTCGTCAAAATATCTCAATATTTGCGAACTGTAACGTGCACACAAAAATAAATGGACGACCTACAGATGGACGAATATGCTTCACTTCAAAACAGGCTATCCGAAATTGGCCAGATTCATTCTTGGCCTCAAAAAATGAGCAGGTCTTTTGGCGCGGAATCTGTATGTTGTCAGAAAGATGGAAAAAGATCATATATAACGATGGCCAAAACTTGGAACAAATTCATATTGTACCAATGTTTTACAATAAATTCCCAAAATTTGCCAAAAATACCGCAATTTTAACTTATACACACAATATTTAATTTAATTGATTTTTGTACACATTGTTTTTTAAATGACTCATTATAACTTCCTTGTTTTAAGATCGTGGTACGTTTTCATATATCTTTATTAGTTTTCGAGCTACGGACGAAATTCCCAATAAAACACATTTTCTCCGGTTGTAGAGATAAAATTTAGCCATGTAAGTTGAAGTTTGGTTTCGTTATCGCGGTATTTGGGATGAGTTTTGACCTCAGAATGTGCTTTGTTCAAATAATTACCTCACATGTACATTAGAGCGTACCACCTTACAGGCAAAAAAAAGTGCGCCGTACACCCTCCAATATGAAGTATTTTTGCAAAGAGGTTTCAAAAAAAAAATTTTTTTTTTTTTGCCGAACGTAGGGTCGCCATTTTACATTTTTCGTTATATCTTTGGCATTTATAGTCGGATCTTACTATATGGTACATCGATCTTTTTTTCTCGAGGAGACCAGTGTTTTTCTCTCGAGGGCCATTGACCTCAAGTATCCCGTTCTAGTAGTTAGCCACCAGATCTCAGTTGCTACCACCCTAATATACCACCCCAATTTCAGAAAATTAAAGCTCGCAAAAATTCATTAAACTTGTTTCTATAGGAATGGATGTCACTACATTGCTAGATCTGTCAAAACAACAGAGTAGTACATTGGAAGATGACAAAGCAAATTGTGGAAAATTTTCTGTTGTTGTTTTTGTTTTTTCATTGATATTTTAAATGTTTAATAACGCTCCTAGACGAGAACAAAAAATTCTCATTGAGTTTGTAATTTAACTTATCAAATATTTCCAGAAATTCTAAAAACGTCGTCCCCTGACGATTTCCTTAGGCAAGAATGAAATCCGGATAGGGACATGCCTGCAGCGGATTATTTTTCACAATTTGTTAAATACGTTTGGGATTTTTAGCATATTTAATTCCTTTGCTAAGGAAGTTTTTCGATAAACCCAGTGGAATTTTTTTTTATTTATTGGTTGCCGAACTTAGGGGTCGCCTTTTTAAATTTTTTTTTCATTGGAGTTTTCTTTTATAGCAAAACACTGGTCTCCTCGAGGCAAAAAAATCGTCATATCACACTTAAAAATCCAACTTTAAATGTCAAAGCTACAACGAAAAATTAAAAAAGGCAACCCCTACGTTGGGCAAAAAATAAAAATTTTTTTTGAAATCACTTTCCAAAAATACTTCATATTGGAAGGTGTACCGCGAACTTCTTTTTGAGGTACGGTCTAATGTACATCTTATTGAGAAAAATGCAAAAAGCTTTTATACATACACATCTTGATGTGCGAAGTTTAAATGCAAATAAAATAGCAAATAGCAAATTTTGCATAAACTGCATTTTTTAAATATGTGCATTTGCAATACGAATCCTGCATCTGGTAACACTAGACCACAGGCACTATTAAAATAGAGCTGCAAAAAACTTTAATAGATAATTCCCCAAGTGTGAGAAAAACAGATGCCAAAATAGGGTTAATTATTCGAGTTGTATTCCTACGTTCTATATCTTCATCTCAACTTGAACTATATTTTCAATTTGTAAACAATATGTGTTTATAGCCAAGGTAACTCAAAATTCCAATAACAAAGTTCATTGTTTACAACGATTTAAGGTACAATAAATCTTACTTACAGCTTTTCTGTTTTCAAATTGCATGGAAGAACTGCTGGTTAGTTGTTTTGTTAGAACTTTTGTATTATATTCTATGCAAAATTGTTTTTGTGAATATATCGTATCGTAATAGCTCAATACTACAAAAAACAAAAAAAAAAAACATAAAACAAAGCAAAACACCAAGCCAAACAAATTGTACAGGTATTTTGTACTGGACAATTTCCAAATATTTAAGTGAATACTAAATGGAACCAATACAGTGAATAAAGACAATCAGATATTATTGCACAAATTATCTATGGCAAAATTTAAGAAAACCAATACAATTTTAAAAAGATATTTTCTTTTAAAATTTTTATAAAAAATTTAAGCATTTTGTTTTATTATAGCAATAGAAAAACTCCATAATAAATCTTATTTAATCTGTCATATATAAGCATTTGGCTTAGAGAATACATTTTTTCTTCCTACATTTTTTTTAAACCTTTTTATAAGGTGGCAAATATCTATATATTACACGCCAACTTAAGAGATATTTCTTACTTATTCTTCATGTGTATGAAATATTATAGAGTACAGACATACCTATTCCAACCAAAAGCATTTTTGTGTTGAAAGGCAGTTGCAGTTGTAAAAAAAAAAAATATTTCACAGGAAATAGTTTAAATGTGCAACAACGACAATATAACATCATTTGTCTTGAAATTTAACAGCTTAACGGGTTGATAACTATGTTAAGCACTTACTCGCTATTTTCATAGTTGGTACTAGCAGAAGTTGTATTTTAATGTCTTAAGGTATACAGGATTAAGTTAACAAAGAATGTTTAAAAAAAGAAATGTGGCAATATATGTATAGTTATAAAAAAGTTGCAATAAAGTGAAAGGAAGAAGCCAGTAAGAGAGATGATCAAAAAGGTGTTGCAAAGAAATATCAACAAAGTTTACAAAATGTCACCACTACGTACTATTAATTACATTTTACTTCCAAATTTATTTGTATAAAATTATAAAAATCAAAACCAAAACCTCTTTGAAATATTAAACACAATTCTAAAAATCGGTCATGTAAGTTAGTGGTGTCAGAGCAAAGAGTTCGGTCAAAAATGGTTTTTGTTTACAATAATTTATTTATTTTTTATTCACTGCAGGAATTAACAGTTCGTTATATTTTAAGTATTAATTATCATTTTTCGTAAATTTGCCAATTCTCTATGAGTTAACTTCATGCAATTTTACAACGACAGCATATTAGCACGTAAATTGTGAATTCCTTAATTTACTTTTTTTTGTTTTGAGAAAAATTATTCAAAATTGCTAATTTCAAAGTACAACGAGTTTACCGACAATTATTAAAAAAATATTTTGCAGAAAACTCGAATGTAAAACTGCTTAATTTTACTAAATTTCATAAAAAATTACACAGGATATAAAATCCGTGCAAAATGAGTTGAAGGAATATTCAAATTTAGCAGCATATCACGAAAAGTATTTAATACAGGGTCCGCCAAATAACTTTTTTTTTTTGAAAATGCTATAAAAAAAAAACTACTGAATATTTTCTCAAATTTCTTTTTTTATTTGAAAGTACAATCCTTCCGGTTAATAATGGAAAATAATTTCATTCATATGGCTGCCTCGGCTGGCCATGCAGTAGCCTACACGATCGGCCCAATTTTTAAGCACATTATCAATTGTGTGCAGCTGTATTTCACCAATGGCTTCACGAATATTGTCCTTTAAAGCGTCAATTGTCTCTGGCTTGTCGGCGTAACACTTATCTTTGACAGCACCCCACAAATAATAGTCCAACGGTGTCAAATCGCAGCTCCGAGGTGGCCAAACGACATCAGCTCTGCGGCTGATAATGCGATCTTCAAAAACAGGGCGCAAAACATCGAGTGTAGCTTCGGCTGTGTGGCACGTAGCGCCGTCCTGTTGAAACCAAATCTTGCCAATATCCTCCTCTTCAATTTTTGTGAACAAAAATTCGTTCAACATGGCCCAATAAAATCCGTACGCAATTTTCGCACACATTCTGCAATATTACCATGATTTTCAAAGTAATTTCGCAATATTTCCCAGCGTTGTTCAAGCGTATACACAACCATATTCGTTCAGCGGAAGGATAAAACTAATTGTCTGTCAAATCGGACATGAGCTAAGTGTTACCATTCACGAAATAAGCACTAGTTGAAAAAAAAACGTTAGATGGCGGATCCTGTATTTTTGCGCTTTTAACATATTTTTCAAGCCGAGCATCTAAAAAGAACAAATAAATATTTTATAATTGCTATAGTATCTACTTAGGTGAAATAAAAGTTCAAAAGTAATTGCTTTAAGTACTTAAGTTAGTAGTGACGTCCTTTATAAATTGAAAGTTTTAGAGAAAAGTGTTAAAAGAGGGATATGTGTAATTTTTAGTAGAATTAGGCTCTGAAGTGTAGTCACAAAAAACCTCTGTTCGTTGCCCACTTTTTTTATATTTTGTTGAACAAAATTTAAAAACAACTCAAAATTAGAGTTTTACAAAAGGAATCCCATATTTATTCATACTTGGGAGATGGTTAGCACAATCTAAAAGAGACAACAATTTATATCTAAATTCTTATAGATCTTAGAAATGAAAGCAGAGCATAACATTGTAAGGTGTTGAAAAAATTATTTAATTTTTTTCACGATTATCATAATTTATCCCATTTTAATTGCAATTACTTAAATATTTTCCAACCGATTTTGGATTTTTATGCCTTCGTAGAAAGAACTACAATTATTTAAGAGCCAGTATTTTCAAAAAATGCCAAAAAAAAAGATTTTTTCCCCTTGTAAACCGTAATACAAAATTTTGAAGAGATAGGTATAGCTCAAAAATTCTTCGATTGAGCTGAAATTTTTTCTGGATTATTTTTCCCAATAAGCTCACAAAATATGCCCCGGGGAGCGGCTTTTAAGATCGCACATACAAAAAAGGTCTATTTCAATACATACCCAGCAAATGAATTGCAAGTAATGCTTTACAAACTACAACCAAATTCGTAAATGCTTTGTAAAATTGTAGGAGGTTTAATGAACAAATTTTGTATGAAAATTTCGTTTTGTAAACCTCCTATAACCTTAAAAAGCGTTTATGAATTTGGGGGGGGAGGGGTAGTTCTTTAACTGCTTCATAAGTATCGATTAGTGTATTTTTACTGCTTTGTTTGAAGAACTTCCGAATAACTTAAAAAAATCACTTCTTTCATTGCTTCCACAGTATCCGTTAGTATCTTTTACAGCTTTTTTAGAATTACTTCTGAACAACATCCAAAAAATCACTTCTAAAGAGTAATTGCTCTAAAAGTGATCGTAAGAAGTGATTTTGTTATCATTTGGCATTTCCAAACAGAGGGTCGCGGGTTCGATTCCCGGCGGGACCAACATTTTTTTTTATTTTTTTTATTCTATTAATATTTTTTTGGTTAAATTTTAAGGGCCGATGTTGATTTTGTATAAAACACAAATTATTCACAATTTCTGGTCACAAGAAGTCCGTTATAGCGAACACCATTCACGGTAACGGCTTGGCCAACCTCATTTTCGAAGAAGTACAGCCCGATGACGCCGCCAGCCCATAAACCGCACCAAACACAAAAAACAGGTGTTTTCACATTTCCTACAGACCCCATTTGCTGAAATTTGTGCACAATTCTCCCGATTGTGGACACATTTGGTCGATTATGCTGACCAAAGAAATCACGAAGTGCACGAAATGCATTTTGATTTGAACGCCCATTTTCATAATAAGCCTGAATAACTTTTTTTTTTTAATTTTTAAAAATACACCCAGAAAACAGATTCGGTACTGACAACCCCATTTGTTGCCAATCGAATGGTTCAGTTCCAGCAAATGAATTTTTCGGTTGCAACTACCGAATTATTCTTGATACAACTGAAATTCCGTTGCCGAACAACCGAACCATGCGATTGGCTACAATTGCGGTTATCAGAACTGGATCTGTTTTCTGGGTGTATGCACTTACAAACATCATTTTTTAGATTTTTGTTTATCTTCCAATCTTCTCCGTGTCTCCATTTTCGTAAATCATGGTTTTTATAGTCAAAAGCAGGAAGTTTGCGTATATTTTGGAGAGAGGTTGCCGCAGGGCAAATGTCGTATTGACCCTGTATACGTCCCCATACAAAACCACTTAAAATTTTGATAGTTTAATACAAATAAACATATAAATTTTATATACCGGTAAATAGGCCTTTCAAATACCTTTCGTTTGACACCAAATTTTCCTATAGTTACTTTGGAGCAAATAAAAAAATAAACCGAAAAATTTTTAACCCTTAAACATCTGCGGTTGCACATAAAAAAATATGTCGACCTGAGATTTTTATTCTCTATCACATATCCGAATTTCATTCAAATCGGCTTGTATCACTTAGGTTACATCACTTGTTAGTACCATGTTAACAACAAAATACAAAATCTACCTAAAGAGTACAAGTGTACCATGTTTGCAATCACTGTTTAATTGTATTCAAAACATGTAGCAATTTTAACCATTTTCAATATGGTTAATCCTTAGGGCAATACAAACTTATGTACCAAATTGCATCCAACTACATTTAGAGGAAGTGACCTGTAGTTTGATTACACAAACTCAGTGTGCTCTACAAGTGCGCTGTAGGGCATTAAAAGAATATGGCTACACCGACTTGGCTAATTTTAAAGAAATTTTTAATTGAAACACTGAAGATTTTAGTTATATCCATTCAAAGTTATCACTACTTTAACTACCCAGTGTAGAAACGGTAATGACATATCATTATTTTTTGGAGTACCAGTAATGACACCCACTTACCTTCTGCATTATTTTAAAACATATAATAATGAGTTACTGATAATGACTTATTTTTATCATTATTTCAAATAGAAAATAATTTTTTAGATTTTTTTGAAAATTTTTTGAAATCTATTTTTAGACTCAATATTTTTTAAACACTGGTAAGGATATATGTAACCACATATTTTTTGATTTTTTGTATGTTGGCGAGTAAGCTTACTTGTGTGCAGCAGGTCAATTATGTTTTTATCTATTAAATATTACATGTCGATATAGCTCAGATGGTAGAGCTGTTGACTGGCAGTCTGTAGACCCAGGTTCGATTCCCGCACCAGCAAATTTTATTTAAAAAAAAAATACAATAAAAACTATTTTTTTTTATATAATTTATTTTTTTGAAAATCTATTTTTAGACTCATTATTTTTGTCAGGACTGGTAAGCACATAGGTAACGATATATTTTTTGGTTTTTCGTATGCTGGTGTGTAACGACAACTCATTATTTTTCGCGACATCGCCATATAAAGGTAATAAGAAATGTAATAACAAAAGTAAGTAGTTACCATTACCAAGTATGTAGTTACATAACCACATATCTGGTAATGATTTTCTACACTGGGTAATTTTGTATGTCAATTTTTAAAACTATTTAAAACTAATTTCTAAGAGTCCACTAGTTAAGTTTTACAGAAGATATTGTTAAAATATAGTTTCGATATTAACCGGTAAATACCGCCACCAGTGAAACCGAAGTTTTTAAGGTGGCGCTACTTCCCCTCCCGATTTTTATAACGGCCCATATCTTGAAAACTGAGACAGGAAATCTTGTCTCTATCCGCATGCAAATTTTATTTCTATCTAGAAAAGGGACTGAGTGAGTCATTGGACCAGCGGGAATTTTTAAATAAAATATTCCATTTCATAAAAAATAATTTCCATATCTCGAAAATTATGCGAGATAGAGCAAAACAGATAACACTTTTGCTCATTTGAAGTAACCTTTCATGCCCCTAGATGATAGGAATCAGGTTCGGGGAGGGCCCTAGACCCTATAATTTTAACAAATTTTAATTACAAATAAAACTGTAGATTTTCTAATTTTTATTCAAATCAACAATTTTTAGTTTAAGCCAAAAATTTTAGTTTAAACCAAAATTATTTTTTTAAAATAAAAAATTTTTATGTTGAGCAATGCTGAGCATTATACCGTAACGCAAAAAAAATTTCGCCGTACACCCTCTAATATGAAGTATTTTTGCAAGGCAATTTGAAAAAAAAATTTTTTTTTTTGGCCGTACGTAGGGATCGCCTTTTTCAATTTTTATACCCTACACCACTATGTGGTCAGGGTATTATAAGTTTGCGCTGATGTTTATAACACCAAAAAATATTGGTGCCAGACCCACCTTATAGTATACCGATCGGCTCAGAATTTTTTTTTTATTTCGATTTAACGATGTCCGTCTGTCCGTCCGGCCGTCCGTCCGTCTGTCTGTCTGTCCATGCATTCTTGTGCGCACTCTACAGGTCGAAAATATTAAAATATTTTGATGAAAATTGGTACACCGACTTATGTCGGCCCAAGGACGAAGGCTATTGATTTTGGTGAACATTTGTCCATGTTTAGACCTAGTGCCCATATAAGGGTCCTACTAAAATTATATGGTTTATACGCTGCAGGTCGCAAATATTAAGATATTTTTATAAAAAATTATACACAGACCTATGTTGGCCCAAGGACGAAGCCTATTGATTTTGGTGAACATCGGTCCATGTTTAGACCTAGTACCCATATAAGGGTCCCCCCAAAATTATATTGTTTAACGCTGCAGGTCGCAAATATTAAGATATTTTGATGAAATTTGGTACACAGACCTATTTTGGCCCAAGGACGAAGCCTATTGATTTTGGTGAACATCGGTCCATGTTTAGATCTAGTGCCCATATAAGGGTCCCCCCAAAATTGGCTTGGTTACAAACTGCAGATCGCAAATATTAAGATATTTTAATGGAATTTAATAAACATTATAGAAAATTTTGACACAAGCCCCATTTTACCCATTCGAATTTCGGATCCAAACATTAGTTGGCTTTTACCCAGACTGGTGTAGCGTATTGTATAGTCGGCATGCCCGACTTTAACCTTTTTACTCGTTCGTTATAGCTTCGGCATTTAAAGTCGGATTTTAAAGTGTGATATATCGATTTTTTTGCTTCGACGAGACCAGTGTTTGCTATAAAGGAATAATCCGATAAAAAAAAATTTAAAAAGGCGACCCCTACGTTCGGCAACCAATATACAAAAAATATTTCTACTGGGTTTATCAGTTTTTCGAGCAAAAGTTTAATGATTTAGTTCGGGCTTTAATTTTCTGACATTAGAGTGGTACATTAGGGTGGTAGCAACTGAGATCTAGAACGGTATACTTGAGGTCAATGGCCCTTAGAGCACAATACTGGTCTCTTCGAGAGAAAAACATCGATGTATCATATTTTAAGATCCCACTGTAAATGCCAAAGATATAACGAAAAATGAAAAATGGAAAAAATTACATTTTTTTGAAACCTCCTTGCAAAAATACTTCATATTGGAGGGTGTACGGCGCAATTTTTTTTTTTGCCTGTAAGGTGGTACGCTATACTGAGCATATTATTTTTAGGTGTAGTTGGGAACGTTAATTCAAAATAAGGAGATCAACAATCTCTCTCACTCTTATCAAATTGAGTTAAATTCAAATAATTAATTACTTATAAATAACTAATAATTGAAAAATTTAATTCTGGCATATAACTCTTAAATCCTCAAAAAGTATAAGCACAAATACTCGCCTGGTTAAAGTACCACTGTTTATTGTAAACTTACAATGTTTATGATACTTTTATGCTGCAAATTTAGCTATTACCTAAACAAATGACGATGCCGATTTTTTACTGATGACAGATCATTCGGGAGAACATGAAATCATAATATGGAAAAGCACAATATCTTTAGCTCATTTCAAACTTTCTTAGCCTTTCACTTATTTTTGTATACAAATTTAAATTCTATTTTATTGAATTTGCTTTATAATATCATTTTTAATATTATTGTTTTAATTTTGGCAAAAAAAAAAACCCTAAAAACAATATAATTCAATTTTAACTTGGCAATGACTTCATACGCACTACTTATAAAACAATAAATTAACTCCATTATCAAGAAAATAAAAGAAATTTGTATTTTTTATTGCCATTATAATAATTTTTGGCATTGAAATGTAGCAATTTTTTGTAGTATCATCTTTAAAGTCTTAAGCCAATTGAGTCAAGGAAATTAAAGCATAGAATTTAAGCAATTACCTTCTATTTTTATAACTAAATTTAAATTTTTGCTTTCAAGTGTTACAAATTTTTCATATGGGGCTTATACCAAAGTGCAAAAAAAAAAGTGAAATATCATTTGCGACTCTTTGTAAATCATGTTCTATAGACTGTTTAATGTTTGCTACTGATGTGATTTTTTTTTTTTTCTTTTTCTTTCTTTCATTTGAATGTGTCAATCTATTTTTTTGTTGTGGGCTGTGTATTTTTTTCTAGCTTAAATCCCTTAGCAACACTCTATAATACAGTTTTGCTTATGCTTAGCACTCATACTTCATTTCAAGAACAGCAGTAGCAGACAAATGTAATTTAAGGTGGAACTTATGTCAGCCAATAAATGAAACAATGTTTCTTCTTTCGAAATTTAAGGCTTTTCTTTATAGAATTATTCACAGAAGAATTATTTGAAAAAATATATAAATCATTTCCCATCGATTTTCCATCATAGTTATGAAATTTTTATTATTATATATAATATTTAGATTTAAAGATCTATAAATATCGAAATTCTACCCATACGATTATATGCAAAAGTGAAATAAATTTTACCCTAACATTTATACCACCCACTATACTAAAAACCGCACATTTACATAGCTTTACATCACAAATACCAGAAAAGCACTTAAGCATTATGGTACTGTTTGTTACCTTTTATTTCCTTGAACGTATGACAAAAAAAAAAGCAAGCGACAACGGTACTTAAAAGCACGGCGGACCAACGGTGTTTAGTATAATATAATTGGCAACCTGGGAGATTACTTAGACATTATATCAGACCTGTATAAAAAGATAAGCAAATTAGATGTTTTATGTACTAAAATTGGCGGTTAGGATTTTATAAGTAAATAATGTGTTTGACTCATTTACAAATAAGTGAGAGATTTCCAAATAACGTGTAAATTATAAGGAATTGTTTAGAGGATGGAATAGAAAAATTTAAAAATGTTTGAATTTTCACTTTAAGGCCGGCAGTAGTAGAAGCAATATGGGCACACTCACAATATTTTATAGTTAAAAACAACCTAAAGTATATATTAAATTAATTGAAAACACAATCAAAAAAATGACTACTGAGTTTTCATTATACTCAAACCATTTTGCTATTTATTTTCAAACATTGTTTAAACAATCCATAAAAGAAATAAAAATAATTGAAAAGTCTGTTAAAACAATCATCAATTTTTAACTGACAAAACGTAAAAAAACGATTTTGTGGTTTATTTTTTCATATTTGAAAATTTTTTTTTTTTTTTTTTGAATTTTCAAAACACTGACACACAACACACACGTTTATATTTTTATTGGCTATGTTTGTGTATATGAGTAAAGAATTTCTTGTAATTTGAATTGAAATAATTTTGTATATAAACAAACCATTTTAACAAAAAAGAAAACCGAATATATTTGATTTTTTTTGTTTTAAAAGAGAAAACAACGAAATTATTTAAAATATTTTTTCTAAAAATAGAAATCTAAAAATAGAATATTTGACTGAATATATCAACTCCTACAGACGATACATATTTTTTAGTAGTTTCTTTTTTATTGACTGATAAAAATTAAACAATACGTTTCAATGTATTTTAATTGATTCTTCAATTGAAAACAAACTTTACCGTTTTTTACCTTTTTTAAAAGTTATGTAAAATATATTGTGAGTGTACCTACTTAAACTTCGAGTTAAGTTTTAGTTAAATTTTTATTTTATTTTTATCCCAGCCAGCAATTTCGGAGCGCTCATAAATAAGATTCTTAAATAGCTCATAGAAATTATTATTGTTTTTTTGAAAACACTCCTTTTTTGGTAGAAAATATGAACCCTCAGAAAACAATCCAAAAAGTTGTCTCTACAATCTAAAAAGCTGTCTCAAAATGAGGGTTCATTTTTCGTTCTCAAAGAAGATTCCAAAATTATTTAAAATTATGAGGAAAATTTCGATTTTATACGTTCTTTTTTCTGAGTCATTTCCGAGTACACAGGGGGCTCTTTTGGACGGACCACTTTCATAGGAAAAAGTGGAAAAATGTTTATGTTTTTGGAGCTCATTTCTGAGTCATTAAAGATCATCTTTGTTTGCTGGGATATATATTATTTATTAATTTATAGTAGAAAATTAATACACTTATAGAAATAAGTCTGTAAAAATAGCAAAAAAAAATTACTAAAAATGAGTTAAAAATTACATTCCCAGCCAGTAAATCAGGAGCGCTCATAAATAAGATTTTTAAATGGCTCATAGAAATGATTATTGTTTTTTTGAAAACACTCTTTTTTGGTAGAAAATATGAACCCTCAGAAAACAATCCAAAAAGTTGTCTCTACAATCTAAAAAGCTGTCTCAAAATGAGGGTTCATTTTTCGGACTCAAAGAAGATTCCAAAATTACTTCAATTTATGAAGAAAATTTCGATTTTATACGTTCTTTTTTCTCAGTCATTTCTGAGTACACAGGGGGCTCTTTTGGACGGACCACTTTCATAGGAAAAAGTGGAAAAATGTTTATGTTTTTGGAGCTCATTTCTGAGTCATTAATGATCATCTTTGTTTGCTGGGTTGCAGAAAAAACTGCTAAAATCAGCAGAGTCTGCCTGCTAAATATTAGCTAAATGAAAACAGAAAAAATACTGTTACATTTAATAAATTTCAGTTAAATTTTGGTTTGGTTGTTGGCTCAGCTAACCGAAAAAACCGCTACTTATTTGTCAAAAATGGTATTATGCTGGCACTTAGCTAGTAATTTTTTTTCATTTTGCCCATGTTTTTTTGTATCCCGGAGAAACTTATAAAACTATGAACACACGAAAACTTTCTATTCTGGATGGATTGAAAATTTATAACCGCTACAAAAACCTTGTAATTCTTTTTATTTCCGAATTTAAAAGATTCATATTTAGAGTGTTCCTTTTGGGCAATGTTCGGTAAAATGAGAGTAAGCATGATATCCTCTCACAAAATAACTTAATTATGCAAAAGTACGGAAACGCATAAAATAACATTTTCTAGCCCAAAAATTTTTTTCAAATAAAAATAGGAAAATTGAGTCTGGAAAGTGTGTTTCTGTAAAAAATAAAAATTATCATAAAATATAAAAATGTCCCGACTTTCACATAAGTAGACAATTCTAAATAACAAAAAAGGAAATAAGCTATGACCTTCCTATCATAAAAACTCTTTCAGAAAAAAAGGGAACACAAAAGCAAACCAAGCGACTAAAAAAATGTCTGTCCTTGTATTTCACATAATCACTATTTAAAAACATTTTCTTGGTACTCGTATAATTTAAATATTCGGAAATAATTTAAATCATATTTTATCTTACTGTGTTATAGTTTTATGCATACAGTAATTTTGGCATTATTTTGTTCAATGTATGAAAGATAGATACAAAAATTTTCTAAAATTGTGTTTTCTATGCTTTAGAAAAGTTGTGTTTTTTGTCCGCACTATATCTAGACAATCTGCGACATCTGCATCTTGTCTATCTGTTTATTGTCCGCACTATAAATGTGTTTATCAGCACAATATTTGTAGCAAATTAATAAATAAACGAGTAAAAAAGTTAAAGTCGGGAATGGTGACTATATGATACCCTACACCAACCTGGCAAAGAGCCAACTAATGTTTGGATCCGAAATTCGAATAGGTTAAAATGGACTTGTGTCAAAATTTTCTATAAAATAATAAAAGCGGACAAAATCGGAAATATAGGCCATACACTGAAAGAATTACACTGTGAGACAAATGGTAGGGGTTAGTGATCGGGAAGGGTTCAAACTACCGGGGAAAGTTATATCGGTAAAAAAGAAGTTATACGTGTCCCGGCGTTTCGCTGGGTCACCCCTAGGAATCGAGATATATCGATTTGATCTTTGGTGGTCTTTTTTTGACATAACTCGAGAACCACTAGTCCGATTTTGCTCAAACAATTTTAAAAAAATTAAAGATTACAATTCCTTTAATCTGTTCGTATAACGTTTTTCTATATACTCAACAGTTTTGCCGGTAAAAATAAATGTATGAAGAAAAAAATATTTTTTGCCTAAAATATTAAAAAAAAAGTAATAAACAAAAGGTTATTGATTTTTATGGTAGCGTTAACAAACATTTCTTTTTACCGGCAAAACTGTTGAGTATATAGAAAAACGTTATAATAACAGATTAAAGGAATTGTAATTTTTAATTTTTTTAAAATTGTTTGAGTAAAATCGGACTAGAGGTTCTCGAGTTATGTCAAAAAAAAGATATATCTCGATTCCTAGGGGTGACCCAGCGAAACGCCGGGACACGTATAACTTGTTTTTGACCGATGGTTTCATCCCATCCCGATTTTGACTGTCGCATAGTGTTATCGTTTATGATATTAAGATAAAATTTCATGGAATTTTTTTCGTAAAATTAATGAAGAATTTCATTATGTATATAATATTTAATTAATATTATGAAATTTTTCATAACCTTTCTTTCATACAGTTTCATAATTTCATTAAAAAAGTTCATTGAATTTCTTAAATTAGATCTTCATAAATTTAATGAAAATGTTCTTTATATATATGAAATTTTTCAACAGCATTTACTATCTTTTCATTTTTTTTTATAAAATATCGTCATTTAATTAATTTTTTTAAATTTTCATACAATTAGAATTTTATATTAAATATTTAATTCTCAAATGCAATAGTTTTAGTGATGTGCATTAATTTCCATACTGAGAGAATTATATTTAATAATTTTTATATTTTTTAATTAATTTAAAATAATAAGAAATTTTTTTAAACATCACATTAATTTTTTCGAAATAATAGTTTATTACAAAATTTTATGAAAATTTTAAATTTAATGAATTCCTTCATTAGATTTATTTTGTACATCCGTCAAATATACTACAATTTTATTACGCTTTTTGTATTTGCTAAATACTTTTTATTTATCCACTCCAGCTTAGCAACGACAACAACCAACTATAATAAATAATAGTAAATGAAATTGCTTCATAGATTTCATTAATTTCTTCATTGGCTGAATGATTTATTCATTGGAGAAGTGGCCTATGATTTTTATGAAGAGTTTCATTAATTTTATGAACTTTTCATAAACATTGACTTTAATGAAACCTGTTTCATAGATTCTGTGAAAAGTTGCAATGGACGAGTTCTGGTGACAATTTTCATTGAAACTATGCTGAAATTCATCACTGAAGTGATGATAACTCTCTCTGCGTATGGGCGATAGGTCAAAATATGGATCGATGCTATCTATAATTAATAGGCTTTGTCCTTGGGACTATGTGAGTCAGCAAAACAAAATTCACTGAAATATCCTCGTATTTGCGACCTGCAACATGTAAAAAAGCCAATTTCGGGGCGACCTTTATATGGGCACTAGGTCTAAACATGGACCGATGTTAACCAAAATCAACAGGCGGCATCCTTGGGTGTACTAAAATGGGTGTACCAAATTTCATCAAAATATTTTAATATTTTCGACCTGTAGAGTACGCACAAAAATACATGGACAGACAAACAGACGGATGGACGGACAGACGGACATCATTGAATCGAAATAAAAAGTGATTCTGAGTCGATCGGTATACCATAAGCTGGGTATAGATCAAATACTTTTTGGTTTTACAAACATCAGCACAAACTTATTATACCCTCTCCATGTAGTGGTGTAGGGTGTAGTTCAAAATTAGTTTAGTGCTAAAAAAATATAACTAAAATTTTAGCTGAAAACACAATTTCAATAAAAAAGTTTCTGAAAACTTGTAAACTTGATACACAAAAGGTTTTACTTATTTTTCTACTAACTTTTTATTTTAAGTGTAGCCAAAAATATTAGATTAAGGCGCCTATTCCTACTTGTGACTCATTGTGACCATCATAATACAATTTTTCAGAATGATAGTCACAACTTTTCATAAAAAACAACAATAAAATTCTAAAAATTCGAATTTTATTTGTGAATATTATGACTGTGTCAATACCAGCTCTTAATTTCTTTGAAGTTTTCAAACAAAAATTTTAATAAATATAACTAAACAACAAATGCATGGGGAATACAGTCACAACTAGGAGTCACAGACTTTTCGTAGGAATAGGCACGTAAATATTGTTAATCTTTGGTGTTGTTATATTTGCACTGTTGTTTGGCTTTAGGTTAAAAATTTTTAAAATGAAAATCTAAATATTTTGTATTTTATTTTCAATATTTTATTTTAAATTTTCCTTCGATATTTCGATTTCCATCGAAAATTATCATCTGGGATATTTAAAGAATATATTTTTAAACGTCACTCTATTTTTATACCCTACACCACTATGTGGTCAGGGTATTATAAGTTTGTGCTGATGTTTGTAACACCAAAAAATATTGGTCGTAGACCCGCCTTATAGTATACCGATCGGTTCAGAATTTTTTTTTATTTCGATTTAACGATGTCCGTCTGTCCGTCCGTCTGGCTTTCTGTCCATGCAATCTTGTGCGCACTCTACAGGTCGCAAATATTAAGATATTTTGATGAAATTTGGTACGCAAACCTATGTTGGCCCAAGGACGAACAAGTTTGATTTTGGTGAACATCGGTCCATGTTTAGACCTAGTGCCCATATAAGGGTCCTACCAAAATTATATTGTTTATACGCTGCAGGTCGTAAATATTAAGATATTTTGACGAAATTTGGTATACAGACCTATATTGGCCCAATAACGCAGCCTATTGATTTTGGTGAACATCGGTCCATGTTTAGACCTAGTGCCCATATAAGGGTCCTACCAAAATTATACTCTTTATACGCTGCAGGTCGCAAATATTCAGATATTTTGATGAAATTTGGTACATAGACTTATGTTGGCCCAAGGAAGAAGCCTATTAATTTTGGTGAACATCGGTCCATGTTTAGAACTAGTGCCCATATAAGGGTCCCCCCAAAATTGGCTTGGTTACAAACTGCAGGTCGCAAATATTAAGATATTTTAATGAAATTTGGTGCGCTGACTCACATTATAGAAAATTTTGACACAAGCCCCATTTTAACCCATTCGAATTTCGGATCCAAACAATACACCAGACTGGTTTAGGGTATTGTATAGTCGGCATGCCCGACTTTAACCTTTTTACTCGTTAAATCTTCTTACTGCTCTTATTAGCAACTGATAATAAAAAGTAAAACCAAAATATTAAAAAAAAAATACAAAATAATTGGGGTTTTTTTTAATTTATGACCTAAAGCCAAACAATAGTAGGCAAATATTTTAAAGTGACTCTACGTCAAGGACTTCATTTCGGTCTACCTATTTAAGCTACACAGTGGCACTCATTACCAAAAAATTTTCAAGAATTTTAGAATCAATCTCATGGTCCTACCCTCCACTTGGAGTTAAAGGAAAGAATATGTATTATATATAGAGTCAAAATTACCACTACTTACATATGTAATTTATTTACTGAAAATTTTAGCAGAATAAATTTCATAGTTTTTTTCATATTTGGCTTACAAAAATCTTTATATGAATGCAAAAATTTCAATATAATTTTTAATAAAATTCCAAGAATTAAAAAAAAATGGTAAAATTACTACAAGTCCAAAAAAAAATCTGTAGAAATTGCATTTTCTGAATTTAAAAAATTTCTGCAAAAGAAAATCTGTAAAAATTTCAGTTTCTACTAAAAGCTAGTAAAACAATTTCTAACTTTTTACTCACTTATGCAAATTTATCGCAACTCACATTTATCATTAAAGTTGTTTTAATATGATGTAACTTTTTTTATTTCAACGAATTTTTCATCAAAATAGAAAAATAAAAAAAGAAAATTTTTTTAATTATGAAAAATACAAAAACTCATAGGCGTACCTAGACCATTTTTCTGGGGTGAGCAAGGGACCCATTTAAGTTCGGCAGATTATTTACCCATTCTCAACCTCTTAATCTTAAAAAACACTTTCGACATTATACATACTTACACTTTTTCCATACAAAAAAGAAAACTTTAAAATTACTCCCTCACTTCTGATAAAATTCTCATAACTTAATAATGTTTTTATAGAAAACTCTGAAAAGACCATCTATTTTTTGAAGAAACCCTCGTACAAGGAATATATTTCAAGCTATATTTTTAGATTAGTATGAAAATTGGATAGAGAGAAGAAATCTAACCTAATTTTTTTCGTCCCTTAGATTCCAACAAATAAACTTCCTAGGAAACTAGTAGACACTTTCCCAACCAAAAACACAGGATTAATTGATATTTAAAAACAATAATAATATTGTGATACTTTTTGCCATCAAAATCATAAATTCCGGAATTATAGGTAGATTTTTTTAAAATTCTGGGGTGGGCAAAAAGCAGTCTAGGGTGGGCAAAGCCCACCCCAGACCGGCCTAATTCCGCCAATGCAAAAACTATTAAGAGAGTAAACCCCTTAAGGTACTTCCCCCAAATATCCTTTAATTAAACTCAAATCACACGTTTATATGCACCATAAATTTACAATGTAAGTATAATGTTAACCTAAAAGTATTACATACATTTGTGGTTTTGTTTTTGGTGTTATGTGGTTAGATAATAAATTGGTTGTTGTTAATGCCGTAGTTTATATGCATAAAACAGAATATTAATATGTTCAAGAGTAGCAGCAACAACAAAAAGACGATTATTTTAATATATTAAAAGATTTAAGTGTACTTCTGTTGCATACCCATGATTGTTATTTTGGATTTTCTTACAATTTAAAAGCAATTTATTTAAACATAATTGTCAAAATTATATAATTGTTAAGATGAAATATTGAGTAAACATGCAAATATATCTTTAAAAATTATAGGAGAATAAATATAGAAAAACTAAACTAAATTTTCTTTAGTTATTGTAGAATTATTAATACATTATGACTGAAATTAAAAACTCCGTAGCAAAGCTAAAAGAAACTGTTTTTTTAGACAAAAAAAAATTTGTTTATCATTATTTTTATAATTTAATTAAAATGATTCTACAATATTTTTGTTTGTAACTGTTGTTTTTGAAAATATGAATAATTTTGTAGAGTTGATGCCAAGTTGTGTATGAATTGTAAGAGTGAATGTTTGTACTACTTTGTAGCAGTTGTAACTTTAAGTGCTTTACTAGTGAATGGCATATTATTTTTTATATCTGTAATTGAAAAATACTTCCCAGCAAAAACAGACATTTCCAGGTAACTAAGCGAGTAAGTAGCGCACAAAGGGTTTCACTAGTTACCAGACTATTTATTTGCTAAATTACTTTTGTTCATGATGTCCCAGCACATTTGCAAAAAGAGTGATAATAATGAGTTACCAACATGGTTACTTATAGCGAAAGAATAAGTAGTTACTCACAAAGATAGAAAAAGTAATTACCCAGAAGTTAGGAAATAAGTGGTTACCTTATATTGTGAAATAGTTAGTCATAGAGCAATTCCATATGAAAGCGATCACCTTTTGGACGACCCCTCTCCGATTCTAAAATAAATAGTCTCAATCGATTGCCCAGCAAAAAATAATGTACCTACATATTTTTTTTTTTTTTATAGTGACTGGTTTAGTGGTGGTGTACACCACTGTCATGTGACAAAATTGAAGAATTCTTCATAAGAGACCTCATTGAAAGTTGTTTTAAGAACTACTAAAGCGATCGCAACGAGTGATAGCTCGTTGGAAAGGTATTGAATCAGGCTTTAATTGAAAAATAAAATTTTCCTAATTTTTCTCAGAAATTTACCTTTTTTCCCATGAAAATTAAATTTTCCCATGAAAATTAAATTTTCCGATTTTCCACAGAAGCTCCTAAATTTTCCGGCTAATTTTTTTTTTTTTGGATTCCTCATAATTTTTGCTTTAAGAATCAGCAATAAAAAAAATGGGCCCCGACTCCTTGTTTGGACAGGAGAGGAGCATTTAAGAGACCACCTTGTTCTCATTGTTTTTATATTTTTTATAATTGAATTATTTGTAATTATTTAACATTATTTTATTTTATTATTAAAAATACATTTTAAAAATTATTTTACAGTTAAAAATACATTTATGAAGAAAAAATCTTTCTTATTTTGCTGCTTATACTTAATTACAATATTTATTAAAAATTTCAATTGTCTTGGCATCATTATAAAATTAAAGTAACTTTAAATTTAGCACGTCGGCAGACGAAGAGTACCGCTTTACATTAATTGACATATCAGAAATATTTGGTATGAAGCAATGAAACTTTTGCGTTCCAGTTATAGTTTTGACATTATTATATCTGTTTTGAATTCGTCGCTCCATGGCATCGTGTTCTTTTTGAGTGCATAAAACTGTGTTAATGGCAATTTCCTTGCTTTGAATCTACGAAAACAAATGTTGTACATTTAAGATCTGGTCAGTATATGGCCTTTGCAAACTTGCCTTAGTCGCCATGCGTTTTAGGGTTCCCCCTAACGCATCGCATGGGCCCTTACCGTGGGACGTCGCAAAAAAGTGCCACTCGACCTTGCAGTTTTGTTCTTCTTCAATTATGCAAAGATTGTAAAAATTTTTTTTATTCTTGTACTGAGAAGCCGCGCCGTCTGAGAAAAACGTTACTTTGTCGATTGCATCGAATTTTGATCTTAAGAATTCAAACAGTTTCATTTGAAATAAATAAACGGACACATAATTATGAGCTAAACTCTCCGCGACAACAACAAGGCTTACGGTCTGTAGTTCGTTATCTTCGTTTTTGAAATAAATGCAAAAAGGATGCACCGTGCACTGGTCATTTGCCCAGTGATAAGCCTGAATTTCATCCTGAACGAGAAAAGTGTAATTCTCGGCAAAGTCGCTTATCACAATTTTGGGCTAATTTCTCCTTACTTTCCTTTAGAAATTTCGATTGCATCTCGGATATGAAATGGTGCGCCTTCAGTTCATTCAACTTGAATCCGAATTCCTCGATGAATTCCGGAATCTGCTTTACCACGGTCTCAAGGGAACATCTGCCGCTGCTCATTATCCACTGTTTGAAATGCACCTCCTGAATTAACAGCTGTTCAAACTTTTCCGCCAAATATTGCTCTAGCTCGTCAATCTTCGGACAATTGTCGCATTTGGACAGATGACAATTTTCCGTGGGGTATGCGCACAACGACTTCGTCAGGAGGTCCCTATATGTTTCAATTTCACCGTGAAATACTTTCAATTTCTTGCATGGAAAGAACATTAATTTGATGTTTTGATGAAACATGCAAACGCAGACTGAATGCGTTCCGTGCCTGTCTAATGCCAGCACGCATTCTTTTGGTCGTAGGATGGCAAACTTAGAAAATCCCACTTTTTCTGCTGGGTATTTCTCTTTGAACTGATGGTATGCTTCGGATAGATTACATAATAATAATCTGCCCTGCTTGTGTACTTTTTCTCCATCTTCACGTGTGATAACATAGTCACGTGTACCTGGGCAGGCGCGGCTGTTGTCATCATTGCAGTAAAAATCTTGAATCAATTTCACCGTTGCTTCGCTGAGGGTCCTTGAGCCAAATTTCTTGGTTAGAGTCGCCAATATGCCCTTCTGTCGAACTAATTCTTTGCTTCTTCTCGCGATGTAAAAAGATGTTTGAAACTGTTCAGAAATCTTGCGTATAGACCATGATTGAGGCAGCACAGATAAAATGAGATATTTCTCCGGAAAAGTGGTCGCTAAATTGAATTTTCTTTTCAACTGCTCAATCATTTGTTTGCCGTCATCAACGTCATCTGCTTGACTGCATTCGTTATCAGAGCCTTCATCAAATATTGTCGCGATTGCACTCATAACCTTGCCTTTTTTCTCTTTCCTGTATTTTTCACTTCGCAACTTTCTTTTTGTAATAGGCGATTCACCTAAAGTGGTAATAGCCTCATTCAAAGGACTCAAAGACATATTGACCATCTGAATGTCTGCCTCACGATCAGATGAAACATTTTGTTCAATTGTCATTTCACTCTCGGATTGTGGTTGCATTTGTTTCAATGCATTTGCTTGTTGAGACAAATCGATTTTACACTTGGGGCAAATAAATTCTGCTTCTTCACCGTATTGTATATTTAATTCATTCATGTATCGCTTCGAAACACCAGTTAATTTTAATACTTTTATCTTTTTCGAACGATGTCCACTCTTGTTAAACGGATTGCAGCAAAATTTATTCATTTTACTTTAAATTGTCTTTACAGCTTCACTCTTTACTTTACAAAAAAAAACACTTTAACACTTTCACGTTTAGTATTCAACTAAAATTTGACTCAGAGTGTGTGAAGTATTTATATTTATTTTTTGGTAAAAAATAGGTAAAAAAAAAATAAGCGATATTTGCTTTTCTTTAATAGGAAAATTTGCGTGAACTACTGGTCATAAAATGTTTTTTAAAGAGGGACTTAATTGGTTACTGCCAATAAGCCGACCACAGGTCATAAAATGTTTTGTAAATTTTTTAAATTACCAGGTAATAAATATTTCGCCATATTTATGGAAAATCCGTGTTTTATGACTTGTTTCTGCACGTGTCATTTTAGGCGAAATATTTATTACCTGGTAATTAAAATCCGATGTGTTTAAAGCAAAAAAATGTTGTGAAAAAAGCAAGAAAAAAGCAAAAGTAAAAAAACTTGGAAAAACAACAGTTTAAAAAAATAAAAAATTCAAAGTTAAGAGAAAAAATATTTTTTTGTGAGCAAAAAAAGTATTTTTGTGCAAAAGTCTTAAAAAAACAATTCAAAGCTCAAAAATTTTAATTTTTAATTTGTGGGCGCTGTGGTGTAATGGTTAGCGCGTTGGACTGTTACACGTGAGGTTGCGGGTTCGAGCCCCAACCAAGGCAACATCAATTTATGAAAAATAGTAATATGTATGAGATTTTTCTATCCCTCATACATACCGCAGCGTCCTCCTTCGCTGTTCCCATAGCACTTAACCCCACCGAAAAAAATCTTTCACCACCTTTCACTTCTTCTCTAACCCCTTTCCAAAGGAAGCAACACGTTAATTAATAGGAAGAATTTCCTGAGTGTTGCTTCTCTTGAAAAAAAAAAAAATTTTAAGAAAAAGCAATTTTAAAGCTAAAAAACGGAAAATCCAAAAAAAAGGAAAAAGACACAAATATGATTAAAACAAGCAATAAAAAGCAAAAACAGCAATTTTGTCTTATCTGGTGATTACTTTGCCAGTGTATATAAGTGCTTCTATAACTTAATAAAAGTAAGTCATTATTTTGTATTTCAAAGTAATGTAAAAGGTAATGACATATCATTACTTGGTAATCCGTATTGTAGTGACCTGTTAATACCAGGTTTTTGCTATATTACACAATATTGTTGCACACAACTCCCAGTAGCAAATTTAAGAAGAGTCAGTCAATTTATAAGTTTTTTAAAGTGGAGTTTATTGTGAAAGTTAAATGCCTAACAATGAAGGTCTCATATACAAATTTTTTTTTATGAAATTTAAAATTTTAAAAACATTTGGTATTTTTAAATTTCCGAAATTATTTGAAAGTTCCTTAAAGTTGATACTACATTCCCTCAGATTATTACGTCGTTTACTGTTTTAGCTTTCAGTTCAGTTAAAAACAAGGGAGCATTCATTTCCCTTTAAAAGAAACAATTATTTCAATTGTTCTATAATTTGTTCAAAATAATTTACTATCAATTACCGATTTTTTTAGTTTCATTTATTTTTCTCATTTGTTTAAAATGTTATAAAAAAATTTGTCAACTAAACGATAATTTGTTATTTATTTGTTTCCGTTACAGTATTATAAATTTTTTTGCTGTATGCTTCGAAAAAAATATTGCAAAATTTCCTTTATTAAATTACACACTGTACAACACAAAAAAAAAAAAAAAGTTCTGACAACTGATTCCGGCAGAGGGGACCAAAAAACATACACGTGAATGGGTGTTTTCAATGTTTTTTGGGGGATTCAAATATTTCCCCTTTTGCAAATGTTTATTGTGAATCGGCATATTCAACCATGTAAATCTTCCATTTTAAGCATAGGACGTGTTCAGTGAACTTATATTCAACACTACGAGAAACATTTTTGTGGAACATTTTAACCCTCTAACTCTTCAATTAAAGGGACCTTTTTGATCCCTTTTTAAAAAGAGACAAAAAAGACCCGTAAGTTGAGGGGTTAGAGTTTATCATGCACTTTTACTACAATCACAATATTTTATCGTTGAAAACAACCTAAAGTACATATTAAATTAATTGAGAAAACAATTAAAAGAGGACTACTGATTTTCCATTGCATTCAAACCATTTTGATATCTATTTTCAAACATTGTTTAAACAATCCATACAAGAAATAAAAATAATTGAAAAGACTGTTAAAACAATCTTCAATTTTTAACTGACAAAACGTTAGAAAAAAACGACTTTGTGGTTTATTTTTTCATATTTGAAAATTTTTGTTTGTTTGAATTTTCAAAACACTACACACACAACACACACGTTCATATTTTTATTGGCTATGTTTGTGTTTATGAGTAAAAAATTTCTTGTAATTTGAATTGAAATAATTTTGTATATAAACAAACTTCTTTAACAAAAAAGGAAAAGGAAAATATTTGAATTTTTTGTTTTAAAACAGAAAACAACAAAATTATTTAAACTATTTTTTCTAAAAATAGAAAACTAAAAATAGAACATTTGACAATACGTATTATTTTGTGGGTTATTTTTTTTTTATTGATTTATACAAAAAGTTAAACAATATGTTTCCATGTATTTTAATTAATTCTTCAATTGAAAACAATTTTTACCTATTACTTTTCAAATAAATCTCAATCGGTTATGGAAAATTGTCAGTGCATAAGTCTCTGAAGACAACAAAGTTGAAAATTTAACTCCAATGCCAGAAATAAGTCAAAAGTTAAAACTAATCCCCTTTTGCAACTAAATACTGTGAATCGGCATAGGGAACCATGTGAGTCTTCTATTTTAGGTATAGAATATGTTCAGCGAACTTATGTAGAATACTACAAGAAACATTTTTGTGGAACATTTTAACCCTCTAACTCTGCAATTAAAGTGATTTTTGAGCACTTTTTAAACAGGGACATAAAAACCCCTAAAATTAAAAGTTATAGGATTGAAATGCTCCACAAAAATATTTATCTTGAAATTTTACTATAAGTCTATGAAGACATCAAAGTTGAAAATTCAACTGCAATGTCAGAAATAAGTAAAAAATGAGTTAGAGGGTTAAAGTTCACAAAATTGTTCCTCGTACTGTTGTACGTAAGTTCGTTAGTCATATAAAGAAATTATGAGAAGAATTAAAATAATATTCCTGTCGTTTATTTAAATTCTTTTTTAATTTTTAACTCCACAATTTCCTTGAGCTTAAGGTTTGTTTTTTATATATAAAATGTTTTTTTATTTTCGATATTTCGCTACACCATTTTGTAGCACCTTCAGGAAATAACAATTTAACGATTTAACAAGTTATAAACAATTTGTTTATAATTCAAATTGCTTATAATTTATTAATTCGTTAATTTGTTATTTCCTGAAGATGCTACGAAATGGAGTAGCGAAATATTGAAAATAAAAACTTTTTATATATAAAAAACAAACCTTAAGCTCAAGGAAATTGTGGGGTTAAAATAAAATAATATTAAACAAAAATATATAAAAATTAGAAACAGCCCATATAGGTACCTATTTCAGAAGAGGCATTGCTTGTCGAAAAAGGAAACCGGGCTCTCCAAGAAGTCTGTAGATTGCTAAGCAACCTTCAAAGAAAATTATTGTTTAGTGTTCATAAAAGCGCTTAGCGTTAGAAGTAAAAAGTGACAAATAAAAGTGCTTTGTTTTTGTCTATTGAAAAAATGTATAAGATTTGTGTTCTGTGACACCAAATTAGCATAAAATGTTCATACTGATCACAAAATATCGTATGTGACCATAATATAATCACTGAGAAAATATTAAAATTATTAGAAATATATTATGTTTCAACAATTATTTTAATTTTTGCATTAAAAATACAAACATAGTTTTTTCAGACTTTCTATATTTTCATATATTTAGTTAGAATATTCTTCTACCTCAAGTCCAAATTTTAATATGATATTGTCATATTAGATTTTATTTGTTGTTTCAAAAAAGGTTGATCATTTTCCTGATAGACAATACAATTGTTTCGTAGCCATCACGCTAACTCATCAGTTGTCCGCAATAAGAAAATGAGAACTTTACTAAACCAACCGAGACATTAAGGAGACATTATTCGGAACATATTATGACAAATGTCTGAAGCATTACGGAATTGCATTCTTACTTATATTTTTTATTTCTATTTATGTATAAATAGAAATAAAAAATGTCAAGTACAAAATTTCAAGAAAGAAACTCCAGCCGTTTGATTCATTAAAGTTCCATTTCCAGTTACCTAGTGTTTCAATTTCACTTATGTCCTGTTCTATTCCATTTCGTTTTCCAATGTTGCAATTTCAGTCGTTCCCCGTTCCCTTTCATTTTATCAGCGTTCCATTGTTTTTAGTTCCCATTGTATATTGCTTCAATTCCCATCTTAGCCCGTTCCATTCTATTTTGTTACACAATTTAATGTTCCGATTCCATTAGTTCCCCATTTCATTCTCATTATCTTGTGTTTTAATATCCATGTTTGCTCGTTTTATTCTATTTCATTTCAGTCGCTCCCTTGCATTCCCTTTAGAATTGTAATCCACTTGTTACTATTGTTACTACTACATACCATCTCGATTTAGTTTCCCATGTTATTCCATTATATCTCCCACTTCATTCCTTTTCATTTCCATTATTTTGCGTTTCGGTTTCACTCGATCCCCGTTCCATTCCATTTTGTTCCATTTGCCTAGTCCATGGCTATGTAATTCTCTCACCCTATGTTGACAGCTTGTGCCTGCAAGTAGGAAACGGGCCAGCTTTAAGAAAAACCAAAGATAAATGGATAAATTGATTATGCTTAGATAATAATAAATATGACGAAACCTATCAGCAGCAACATTAAAAATGTCGATTTATCATTCAAAAGGAGCAAAAAAATTTAATTTCCCATTTGCAAAATATATGAAGCTTTTTCATCGAATTTAAGAAATTTTTCATTTATGTTGTGAAGAAAACTTCATTAGTTTACTGAAAAATTTCATTAAAACTCGTTCAGCAAAATTCACTCTGTGCATAATGTCTTCCATCAAATGTCACTTTTGGTTTTTATTTTAATTTCCCAATCAGAAACAATATAAATTTTTGTAACCAAGAAAGGGGAAGATTTTAATTATTTGTTAGTTGTAGACAAATATTAATTGTCCATAAAATTTGGTGTTTTTCGAATAAAAAATTATTCTCATCGGTTTCCAAATTCTTTGGCTTAGTGATTTAATTCTACACATTCCCCGTAACAGTCCATATCGTTTCCCAATTTTAGTGTTCCAATTATACTCGTTCTTTCAATTTTAGGTTTCTAGCCAAAGAGATTGGGGCAGGCCCATTTTGTACTCCCACTTTTACCATATTCCTGGCAAAAATTACATAGGTGGATTACCAAGGCCGCCAAGACAGGCTGCCTGTTTACCTCTCCCCATACATCCAGAAAACCACATCAGTTCTGATAACCCAATTTGCAGTCAATCGCATGGTTCGGTTATGGTAGCCGAAATTTTCAGTTGTGACAACAGAAAACCAATTGAGACAAGACTAATTTGACTGTGACAACGGAATTTCAGTTGTATCAAGAATAATTCGGTAGGCGTAACCGAAAAATTCATTTGATGCAACTGAACCATTCGATTGGCAACAAATGGGGTTGTCAGCAACGAATCTGTTTTGTGGGTGTAAGAATTTTCAAAAATCCCGGATACTAGTAAAGAATGTTAACATTTTTTTTCTTAATTTCCAAACAAAAATAATATAGTGTGAACTTAAGTCGTAAACGCCGAAGAGAACTAGCATATTTTCTTTTGGATATTCATAAAGATTTCAATGCCCAGTAATATTTATTTTACCCTGCCTTATTGCAACGTAAATATTTTGTTGGGTAGGATTGTTATTGCAACATACTTTTGTATTCACGGTGTACTTCAGCGATGTCTTTGAATGTATATTTTTTCACCAATTAAAATTTACTGGAACTCGTCCATTTTAACTTTTCATTGAATTAATGGAACTTTTCATAAAATATTGTCAAAAATATCATTTTATTTATTAAAAGTTTCATACACTCCATGAAAAATATTCATTAAAACTGGATTCATAAAATATATGAAGCTTTTTCATCGAATTTAAGAAATTTTTCATTTATGTTTTGAAGAAAACTTCATTAGTTTACTGAAAAATTTCATTAAAACTCGTCCAGCAAAATTCACTCTGTGCATAATGTCTTCCATCAAATGTCACTTTTGGTTTTTATTTTAATTTACCAATCAGAAACAATATAAATTTTTGTAACCAAGAAAGGGGAAGAGTTTAATTATTTGTTAGTTGTAGACAAAAATATTAATTGTTGATAAAATTTGGTGTTTTTCGAATAAAAAATTATTACGTTTCTTATCTATGGTATGGTCAAATATTCTCCACTACAGTGAAATTGACATCATTTTGACATTTCTCTGAAATCGTTTTGACATTTCATATCATTTATTACATTTGTTTTGGAGAATTTAAGAGGCGCTAAATAACATGTTTCGAACACACCGTGTGTTCATTCATTTGGACTGCAACTCTTAAAAGGCAGTTTAAAAAATACTACTAAATAATTTGTTTGTTTTATGATGCTAATTTTTCAAATAAAAAAAAAAAAAAAAACAAACAACAGATTGAATTTAAAATGATTTAAAATGCTATTTGATGCAAGCTGTAAGAAACAGACATTTTGATGAACAAACTAAAAATGATTTTAAATATGTGCTTACCACAAAGATGGAAATGAGAAGTTTTTACGCTTTAATTAATTTTAGGTTAAGTTTACCCAAATTATTCTACCACAAATAGGGAAATTTTCCACCGAGTGTGTATTTAACATTGTATCAGTGAAATTCATACCAAAATATAGAGGCAGCGTAAATGTTGATGTAAATCAATCATTGCAATAAAACGATACATATAAGCCAGCCCCATTGTTAATGAGAAATTGACCCAGGCTCAATCTTCTTTTTTGAACCCTTTTTAGAAAGGGACAAAAAAGCCCCGTTAAAGAGTTGGAGGGTTAAAATGTTCTTCAAAAATATATGTCATGAAATTCTGCTATAAGTCTTAAAGTTGAAAACATAACTTCGATGCCAGAAATAAGTCTCAACTTAAAACGTGTTTAAGGGTTAATCTCGTACTTATTCAGAATTGGCGTTCAAATGTCCAACAAACCTGGATTTTAGGGAGAAACCATATGAATATTCCATTTTAAGTATAGGATGTGTTCATCGAACTTATGTAAAACACTACGAGGAACATTTCTGGGAACATTTCTGGGAACATTTTAACTCCCTAGCTCTTCAAATTCGGGTATTTTTTGCCTCTTTTTAAAATATGACCAAAAAAGTCCCTTTAATTGCAAAGATTGCCTTTTGGCGGTCTTCAGATTTTAAATAGTTTTTGGGTAAATAACAATATCTTATTGAAAAAGTTTTATTATATCCATAGAAAACTAACTATCTACTTTTTCCCCTTCAAACTTTTTTTTGTATAAGGAACTGTTTTCAAGCGAGAAGCATGTAAAATGAAAATTTTGAAAATTTGAAAAAATTATCTTTTTAAAACAGAAAAAAATATTTGCAAAATTGCCAAAAATTCATTTACGATCTGGCGTACATTACCGATAATAACAAAGCTAGTTTAAAGTCTCTAATTGTAAAATCAGTTAAAAGTTTTTCTCCAGGACTCAGAGGATAACGCCAGGATACGTTTTACAAATATCTCTCTAACTCAAAAACTAGCCAACAGATTTTCTTAAAATTAAAAACAGATTATATACTTAAACACAGATTATATACTACTACTAAGCAGAACTAATTTCGTCAAAATTTATTGATGTTTAGTGCCAAATTCGCAAAATTTCGTAATTTTCAAAAAGCGAAAACCGCCATAACTTCTGATAAATTGATCAACAATTTTCGGTACATAATTTTATTTTTGTTGTGCTATATCGCCTAAATAAAGCGAAAATTTAAATTTTTAATATTTGTTCCATAGTAGATTTTCAACGCCAAATATATGGTTTAAATATTATTGTAATCAGAAAAAGAGCATTAGATGGTTAAAATATTCGACAAAAATGTTCCTCGTTGTGTTTTACATAAGTTCGCTGAACACATCCTATACCTAGAATGGTAGGATTCACATGGTTTCCTATGCGGATTCATAACAAACCCAACAAACAATTCCTTCCGGTTACGCACCGTTTTCGGTCCGTCATAAACGGAATCCGACTCCGTTTACGTACCGTTTTCTGGATCCGTATACGGACCAGAAAACGGAAGTTAAGGAACATCGAAACTGATTCGAATCCGTTGAAAGTCCGTCAATGACGGACAGTATACGGACCGTAATGTCGTGTTAAAAACTGACAAGTCCGTTTAAAGTCCGTCAATATCGGACCGTTTACGGATCGTTATGTCATGTAAAAAACGGACTAGTCCGTTGAAAGTCCGTGAATGCCGGACCGTTTCCGGACCGTTATGTCGTGTGAATAATGGAGTGACTCCATTTTTAGAATGCCGTTTTCGGTCCGTATTCGTACCGTTTTTTGAAACAAAAACGGATTTGCATGTCTACCTATATTGACTCTATTTTTATTAATTATAAGTAATAGTTTTTAAGTTTTTTTTTATAGATTTATTAAAAATAGAATTTATTTTTTATATTTACACTATATTTACATTTGGTGCAGTTTACGTCTCCATACAACATCAATTTACAACATCAGCACACAATAAAATTCAATACCTGCATTCTAAAGAAAAAATAAATTAGATAAATTTTAACTAACTGTAATCACGATGGTTTTTTGCATACGATGTAAATTGGCACACTTTGCTATCAAAACAACTAAAGATATCAGTAAATATTTTTTAATTGCATTACAAAAAACCATCTTTAAAACACATAACAATTTGAATAAATCTTACCATCTGATGTATGTGACTAGAAGTTCTTTGCTTGATGGCGTGTTAGGACGGATTCACGCTATTGCCACTTATTTTTCGTCCCAATATTATTTTTTAGCAGCTGAAGGGCTTTGCTGTGTTTTTTAAAAATAATTTGTGTACTTAAAAAAAAAAACAAACTAATACCGCTGAAGTCCGTATTTAGCAATACGGAAACGGATACACCAAAACGGAGTTAAAACGTGTTATGTTCGAAATCCGATTATACGGTCTGTTTGTTTTCCGTACATGCACATGCTATTACGGATACGTGCATACGGACCATTAACGTGCCGTAAAAGCCGGATTTATGACTCCGTACATTGCGGACAATCCGTAAAAATGTTTCTTGGGAATATTTGAGAAAGGGGGGAACTTTTACCCCCTTAAATCAAATTCCGTTGTGATCTTTCAAAACGCCGACACACGTAGACATATTTTTTTCCCCCTCTACCAGAATCCATTTTCAAAACACCGTACACTGAGAAAATTATCATCACTTCAGTAATGAATTTCTACATAGTTTCAATGAAAATTTTCACTGGAACTCGCCCATTGAAACTATTCATAGAATCTATGTCAATGTTTATGAAAAGTTCATAAAATTAATGAAACTCTTCATAAAATTAATAGGCCACTCGTCCAATGAAGAAATCATTCAGCCAATGAAGAGCTTCACAAAATCTATGAGGCAATTTCATTTACTATTATTATAGTATTATAGTTGGTTGTTGTCAATTCTAAGTTGGAGTGGATAAATAAAAAGTATTTAGGAAATGCAAAAACCGAAATAAAATTGTAGCATATTTTACGAATGTACAAAATATATCTCATCAGAGAATTCATTAAATTAAAAAGTTTCGAAAAAATTATTATATTTGTAAAAAAAAAATTCATAGTCCAAAATCAATAATAAAAAATTAATTTAAAAAATATAAAAATTATAAAAGATTATTCTCTCAGGAAATGACGATATTTTATAAAACAAATTAAAAAAAGTAAATACTATGGAATAATATCATATACATATGTAGAGAACATTTTCATTAATTTTATGGAGTTCTAATTTATGAAATTGAATGAATTTTTTTAACTAAATTATGAAATTTTATGAAAGAAAAGTTATGAAAAGTTTCATAATATTAATCAAATATTATATACATAATGAAATTCTTCATAGATTCTACGAAAAACATTCTATGGAATTATATCATTAATATCATGAAGGATAATTCTTCCAGTGTAATTATGGAAAAAGCTCGAAATTGTTGTACAGTGTAATATGTATGTATTTTTTTATACAAAAATTATAAGTATCGGGTGTCCCAACAAGAGCGCCAGAATTAATTTTAAATAAAAACAAATTTATTTTTTGAAATAAGAAAACATTTTTATGTCAATATAAAGAAACATAGTTCCGATTCGACGTGAAATACAAGATCAGACAAATGGCAACCACGAAACCTCTGGCACAGGGTTATTCTTTTGTTGAAATTTTGAATAAGGTTTTCGCATAAATGTGGCAAACCGTATTTCCTCTTTAAGATATTCAACTGTTTCAGGCTTATTCGAATATACCATTTTCTTCACATAGCCCCAAAGAAAAAGCCCATCGGTGTTAGATCGCACGATCTTGGTGGCCAATGTTGATCGTCAAATCGAGAAATGGCACGGCCTGGAAACTTGGTCTGAAAAAACACCATTGTTTCAACTGCTGTGTGGCGTAGTTCGTTTGAATACTTCTCCATATTTTTAAATAGCGTGGTCTGTATGTGACATATGTCAAGAAAAAATCACCGTACAACTCGTATTAACAAAATAGCGACAAATTTAAATCCGGCGCACTTGTTGGGACACCCTATATTACACATTTAGGCTTTTGGGGTAATAGCACACTAAAAACCACCCACTGTATTGTGGTGAGTTTACAGGCGAATTTTTTGAGTGTAGCGTAGACAAAAATATCAGATAGAAATTGTGGAAATTTAAAATAAATTTCAGTCCAATCAGAAAAATAACTTTTAAATTAAAGTTTAAAAAATTCTCACACCTATACCTATTTCTTTTGAATCAACGTACGTTTAGATTTTATAGCAACCTTAAATTGATTAAAAGGCTACTGAAATTTTTTCATAAGTGTATGTGAAAAAGTAATTGAGACTGTTTTTCAAACCTTAATTTATTGAGCGAAATATATAAGACTTTTATATGTTAACTAAAAAAGGATTATTTTGTATTTTGAGCATGATTTAAAAGCATTTGCAAGTAATATGAAACTTTTACTCAATCACATGCATATTATGCTGTCCCTTAAAATAAAATTTGTCGATTTTCATTCATTGCATCCCCAGTTTTAATGTAGTAAGAGTGAAATTGAAGTTTTCAATATTTTTTTCTTTTTTTTTTTTTGGAAAACTTTAACCGAAGATGATCCAATTTCGGAAAAAAATTGCATCTTTATTATAAAGTCCCAAAATTATAAATTTTGCAAAGCTGACTTTTTATTAAATTACTTAAAATTATTCAGATACGGCATTTTAGTTTCGTCGGATATGACTTTAAACTGAAGCGAAAATGATACATAAATTTAATACACTCACAATATTTTATCGTTAAAAACAATATAAAATACATATTATATTAACTGAAAATACAATTAAAAAAGGACTACTGATTTTTCATTATATTCAAACCATTTTACTGTTTATTTTCAAATATTGTTTAAACAACCCATAAAAGAAATAAAAACAATTGAAAAGTCTGTTAAAACAATCATCAATTTTTAACTGACAAAATGTAAAAAAATTATTTTGTGGTTTGTTTTTTCATATTTTAAAGTTTTTTTTGGTTTTCAACACACACGTTTATATTTTCAGTGGCTATATATGTGTGAATGAGGAAAGAACTTCTTGTAATTTGAATTGAAATAATTTTGTATATAAACAAAGCATTTTAACAAAAACGAAAACCGAAAATATTTGAATTTTTTTTTTTAAAACAGAAAACAACGAAATAGTTTAAATTATTTTATCTAAAAATAGAATATTTGACTGAAAATATCAACTCCTGCAGACGACAAATATTTTTTGTAGTTTGTTTTTTATTGACTGATAAAAAAAGTTAAACAATATGTTTCAATGTATTTTAATTGATTCTTCAATTGAAAACAAACTTTACCTATTACTTTAATTTGAAATATCAATAGCCAAAATGGGCCATATGCAGCAAGTCGTCACGAGTTAACGTTTTCTAAAAAAAAAATCAAATTCGTCCATTTTGAACCAACTAGTTCAAAACTGTGGGGTTTAATGAATGAAAATCTACAAATCGTATTTTAAGGGACATCCTAATGCACATGCATAAACAAGAGTATGCATATAAAACCAAAAGCATACATATAAATATTTCGAATACAACTATTTTTTACATGAAATGATATAAAATATCACACTTAACGAGTATGCTGTTTTTTTTCTTGTTTGTAAAACCACACAAATGTAAAATGTTTATTTTTCTATAGTTATAAAGTACTCAATGAATACCTTACAAACATGGCAATAGGAAAATGAATTTGAAATCATAAGTATTCAAATTAAAATACTATTGCCACAGTAATCGTAGCAGTACTAATGAAATTTACCCATTTCTGGGCCTGGGAAATCTTTGATATTAGTCAGCGATATTACTAGATAACTATTTGAATTAAAGTTAGCAAATATGGTTAAGCATAATCGAAAAGTTAAAATAGATAATATAGATATTACCATCAAATCTGGTTAGCATTATATGGTTCAAATGTTTGTAAGGTATTTCATTCACTCTTATGTTCCCCCTTTATACAAACATATGCACACATAAATACGCTCGTTTGTTATATTCATGTGTATTTGTGTAATATGTTTTTTTATAAATGTATTTTGTTGATGATTTTCTGTGATGTTTGGTTTTTGTTTTCATCTACAATGTACAATAATAATACTCATACATGTATTTTTGCTTGTTTGGTACTCGTACTTGTTATATTTCATGCGCTTTTCTGCATCAATACTTTCGAAAAACATATGACGTTCTTTTGGTTGTTCTTGTGTTTACAATATTCTACAAGTAGCAGTGCCATTTATTTGTAATGTTAGTTTGTACTAAAATAACATTTCAGTTCAAATTGCAATACACTCTAGCTGGTATTACAGCGCCTCAAGTGTGAAAACAAAATTATGTTTACATATGCCATTAAATGACCAACGTTTGAAGCATTTCGGTTAAAGTTTAAGAAAAATAGACAAGCAAAATTGGCCTTGAAAAAAATTTACACAAATATCTTTACTGTCCAACCTGATCACGAACTAAAATAACAATAAAAAACAAACAAATAGTTATATCTTCAAATATAATTGATAAATTTATATTTGACAGCCACATGAGATTCGATTTTATCAGATCTGTTTAGATCTAATAACTCTGAGTGTTATTAAACACTGAAAGGATTATCCTTAATGATATTAATGATATAATTTCATAGAATTTTTTTCGTAGAATCAATGAAGAATTTCATTATGTATATAATATTAAATTAATATTCTGAAATTTTTCTTAATTTTACTTCATAAAATTTCATAATTTCGTTAAAAAAAATTTTAAATTTAAAATTTAATTTCATAAATTAGATCTCCATAAATTTAATGAAAATGTTCTTTATATATATGAAATTGTTCAATAGTATTTACATTTTTTAATTTTTTTTTATAAAATATCGTCATTTCCTGAGAGAATAATCTTTTACAATTTTTATTTTGGTTTTAATTAATTTTTTATTATTAATTTTGGACTATGAAATTTTTATAAAAATCATATTATTTTTTCGAAACTTTTTTTTTATGAAACTTTTTAATTTAATGAATTCTCTTATTAGATATATTTTGTACATCCGTAAAATATGCTACAATTTTATTACGCTTTTTGCATTTGCTAAAAACTTTTTATTTACCCACTGCAGCTTAGCAACGACAACAACCAACTATAATAAATAATACTAAATGAAATTGCTTCATAGATTTTATGAAGCCCTTCATTGGCTGAATGATTTATTCATTGGATTTATGAACTTTTCAAAAACATTGACTTTAATGAAACCTGTTTCATAGATTCTATGAAAAGTTTCAATGGACGAGTTCCAGTGATAATTCTCTCAGTGTAGGAAAAGTTCTCCGAATCTGTGAGGTTTTTAATATATGAAAAGGGACTCAAAATAAATGTTTTTTTTTAATTGGAAAAAATTATCAGAACCTAGTTACTTTTCTGAATGCAATATTTCATAGGATCTGATAACTTTTCTATTGTAACAAATCTCAGAATTTTGGAAATTTTCTATACGAAAAAGAATTTGGGATCTAAAGGTTTCTTTCTTGGAAAAAGTCCTATGAATCTGGGGATTTTTTATACAAAACTCCCAAGAATTTTAGGCTTTTTATATAGAAAGAAGTAAAAGTACGTTTCCTATAAGAAAAAGAGTTTTCCATGCAAAATACTTAAAGAAGCTAAGAAGTTTGCAATATGAAAAATCCCTCAGAACCTGGTTTTTTGACGGCTTTCCTATAAAAAAAAGTTACAAGTATTTTAGGGGTTTTCTCTTATTATTAGGATAATAGAACCCTTTTTGAATCTGAGGACTTTTTCCCAAAAAAAAAAACTGAACAGATTCTAAGAACTTGTTCCTATTAACCAACCCTCAGTTTCTGAGAACTCTTTCCTATAGAAGAACCCTTAGATTCCGAGGAATTTTTCGTACAGAAAACATTCAAATTCTAAAGACTATTTTGTGTGGGAAAACCTCTAGTTTCCGAATAATTTTTCTTACAAAAAACCTAAATATTCTCTGGGATTCTTGCTTTAAAAGAAACTCCTAAGATTATTGGGACTTTTTCCTACAGAAAAGCTCTCAATCTCTGAGAACTTTTCCTATACCGAAATTATCAGATTCTGAGGACCAGAATACCCCCTTAGATTTAGAGGACTTTTTATTATAGAAAAATCTTTATACTCCGAGGTCTTTATCCTGTAAAAGAAAACCTCTCAGATTCTAAGGACAATTTTCAAAAAAAACTCCACATATTTTGAGGAATTTTATATAGATAAAACCTTCAGCAGCTGAAGAACTTTTCCAATCGGAAAATCCCTATATATGAGGGAGTTATCAATAAAATCTTAGCCTGAAGAAATGTGTTCTTAGAAACAGGAAGTTTTTCTTAGAAAGCACACTGAGAGAATTATCATCACTTCAGTAATGAATTTCTTCATAGTTTCAATGAAAATTGTCACTGAAACTCGTCCATTGAAACTTTTCACAGAATCTATGAAACAGGTTTCATTACAGTCAATGTTTATGAAAAGTTTATAAAATTAATGAAACTCTTCATAAAATTAATAGGCCACTCCTCCAATGAATAAAACATTCAGCCACTGAAGAGCTTCATAAATTCCACAAACAAAATAATATTAGCTTAAATCATCTAATTAAAGATTTGTTTAAAATAAAATAGTTTTTAAATAAATATTTAATTGAATCAATTAAATCTTTGAATTCTTTAATTGATTCAATTAATCGTACACAATTTTTAATAATTGATAGTATCATTTGCGTGGTAGGTGCAAAAACAAAGAAAATAGTAATTGTCTGGAACAATTTGATAATTAAACCTGGTTATTACTTTTTTTGTATGTATGAAGAAATTTCACTTACTATTATTTATTATAGTTGGTTGTTGTCGTTGCTAAGCTGGAGTGGATAAATAAAAAAAGTGCAGCAATAAAATAAAAAGCAAATGCAAAAAGCGTAATATATTGTAGCATATTTTACGGATGTACAAAATATATCATGGAAGAAGTCTTCAAATTAAAAAGTGTCATAAAATTTTATAATAAGATTAATTCAGTTAATGAAATTCCTTATTAATGTTTCGAAAAAATTAATATGATTTATAAAAAAATTTCATAGTCCAAAATTAATAATAAAAAATTAATTTAAAAAAAAAAGATAATTCTCTCAATATGCAAATTAGTTTCCATCCCTAAAACTCGGCCTTATGGTTAGATAAAATTATTGTATTTGAGAATTTATTGTTTAATACAAAATTCTAACTGTATTGAAATTTTTAAAAATTAATGAAATAAAATAGAAAAAAATACATTTTCATTAAATTTATAAAGAAAACGTGTTTAAAAGTGTAGTGAGAATTTGAAGATTAACACATCGGCTAAAAAGTCCGATGGATTACCAATAGAATAACAATTTTTTGGCGAAATTAGAAAAAGTAAATATTCTAATTGAGAATTTCTCATGTATTAGTTAATTTTGGCCCTTCTGATTATTAAATATGCATTGACTGACGAGTTTTTGTGTGAGACTAAACTACGGAAATCTGGTGATTTCCTTGTGTCTTTTAAATTTTTTTAATAAAAATTATTTCTCCTTGCTCCTGTAAACAATTTGGATTCATTTTTTAATATTTGAAATTTTTAATTATTTTTCCCTAGAATTTAGTTATAGGGGATAATGCAACTCCTATATAAAATAATTTCCTGTCCAAAGATGCTGAAATTTGAAAACGGCAAAAAAAAAAACTTTACCCTAAAACCAAAAAATTAATTTGGAGCAGATAAATTGAGGCAGACAGGGAGATTTATACTACCTTCCATTATATAATAAAATATTTTGAGGCACTTTACCTGCGTGGAACTTTTTGAGATAAAATATTTTCTATGATGCAGTTGAGGAATCGAATAAATATATTAATATTGACTGCAAATATTTACTATTTTTACTTTGGCAGAAAACTGAGAAGTCGATTCTTTTTCTTTACAAGAATCAACTTCTGAGTTGTTTGTAATTTATCTGTTTTTATAATTTGAGTGAAGAAAATTAACTGAAGGTATACTTATAGATCACTTATATTCAATTTAATTACAGAAAGTCACTAAAATAAATTTGTAATTTTTTTTTTACAAATGAATCATTTTTCATAATTTTTTTAGCATACTTTTCTTAGCATATTTTTGTTATTTTTAGCACTTTCTATAATTTTTAGTAAAAAAAAAAATCTAGCATTTTTTCGAAATAAGTTTTTGGCAACACTGATTGCGTGTTATGCGGTTTTTGAAATAATTGGTACGGATCTTCAATTTTTGTATGAAAGTTAGGTATTTTTTATGCGGTTTTAATTAATGCAGTTTTCTCGGAATGCATCTATCTGAGTGTACATCTAATATTAGGTAAAATCAAAATTTCTTATTGATTTTCTAATTTCTCACCAATTTATAGACACATTTTAACACAAGTCCATTTGGGACCACTAAAATTTCAGATCTAAATATATATGAGTTGCCTTTCAGCCAGACTGGTGCAGGGTAGCGTATATCCGACATGCCAGATTTTTACTTTATTGCCCGTTTGTTGTTACACACATCAGCACAAACTTATTATAGCCTGGTGGGATATAAACAATATCATATCGCTATGACTTGAAAGTTTAAGGACTCTTTTTGATTATTATCGGACTTCGTTTGTACACTGGCGCATTATTAAGTGTGAAATTCAGTTTTTTTCTTTAGAAATTTATATACAGTACGATGAGTTGCAATTTGAGTGGAACCCTTCTTTATTTTGTATTGGGGTGAACAAGTGAAACATTAAATATATCTATTAATAATAAGAACAAAGCATTTGTTTTGGGTAATATTTCAATTTCGAGAGTAAAATAGAAAATATATTGTGGTTTCTACAAATGATATTTGATGCAGTTTTAAAGAAAACCAAATTGAAGAGAAAGCAAGTACAAAAGTTAAAGCCGAGTATGGCGATTATATGACACTCTATATCGTAGAACGATTTTTACCATATTTCGTGAAGCGGATTAAATTTCGGGAAGCAGATTTAAATTAACGGTGCAATATATCATTTTGAAATCTATAAAATAAAAGTGTGCCATTAAAAAGGGTACACTCATAGAAATAAATCTGTAAAAATAGCAGAAAAACTTACTAAAAATTAGTTAAAAATGATGCTGCAGAAAAAACTACTAAAATTAGCAAATTTTTTCCTAAATATTAGTAAAATAAGAACAGCAAAATTAAAACTGTTAAATTTACATAATTTTAGTTATATTTAAGCTAAATTTTAGCAAATTGTACTGTAAAATCTGCAGAAAAGTTTGTAGACTAAAAATAGCAAAAATAAACGGTTATATATACAAAATTCTATTTATACCCTACACCACTATGTGGTCAGGGTATTATAAGTTTGTGCTGATGTTTGTAACACCAAAAAATATTTTATTTCGATTTAACGATGTCCGTCCGTCTGTCCGTCCGTCCGTCTGTCTGTTTGTCTGTCTGTCTGTCTGTCCATGCAATCTTGTGCGCACTCTACAGGTCGCAAATATTAAGATATTTTGATGAAATTTGGTACGCAGACCTATGTTGGACCAAGGACGAACAAGTTTGATTTTGGTGAACATCGGTCCATGTTTAGACCTAGTGCCCACATAAGGGTCCTACCAAAATTATATTGTTTATACGCTGCAGGTCGTAAATATTAAGATATTTTGACGAAATTTGGTACACAGACCTATATTAGCCCAATAACGCAGCCTATTGATTTTGGTGAACATCGGTCCATGTTTAGACCTAGTGCCCATATAAGGGTCCCCCCAAAATTGGCTGGGTTACAAACTGCAGGTCGCAAATATTAAGATATTTTAATGAAATTTGGTGCGCTGACTCACATTATAGAAAATTTTGACACGAGCCCCATTTTAACCCATTCGAATTTCGGATCCAAACATTAGTTGGCTTTTACCCAGACTGGTGTAGGGTATTGTATAGTCGGCATGCCCGACTTTAACCTTTTTACTCGTTTTAAGCTAAATTTAGTTGAATGCAAATAGCAGTCTATTCTGCTAAAATCAGCAGAAATATTTGCTAAAAAATTGTAAACTGCTGTTTTCTAAAGGCTCGATTTTTATTTGCTTTAAAACAAAATTGAAAAAAAATCTTAGAAATTTTTAAATTTTTTTGGTGATTTTTTAGGGTACTAATTATTAAGCAAAATTTTTTGATGATTTTAGCAGGTTAATTTGCTATTTTCCATTAACAAAAATTTAGCCCAAATATAACTAAAATTCTGTACATTTAACAGTTTTATTTTTGCTATTCCTATATTAATAATATATAGCAAATATAAGCTGCTAATTTAGCAGTTTTTTTCTGCAGCATCATTTTTAACTAATTTTTAGTAGTTTTAACTAAATTTTTTACGGAATTTGTTATTATTAGTGTAACACATAAAAATCTGAATAAAATGTGATTGAAATAAGTTAAAATCAAAAGAAAAACTGCCTGTTGTTGCATTTCCTTTATAGATTTATATTCTGTCGCATGTTATTAATAAAAATTTAGTAGTTTAACTAATTTTTTAGTAGTTTTAACAAAATATTTTACACACTTTTTCCTATTATTATAGAATTTAAGGATAACATTGGGAGCAGTCAGCACATTGGTGTAAATTTTTTAATTTTATTTAATTTATTTAACCCTGGTACCAACTGTCCATTTGTGTCTAAAATTAGTAATGGCGTTAGGCACTAATATGTTCTTCTTTAGTACTCTGTTGACCATAGTTTGGCAGTTTGGTGGAATGACCTCTTTTTGTATAAAAATAGCATTATTTTGATTGTGCCGTTCTATTGTGCTTATACTGTAATGCCAAAATGCTAAATATGCCCCGAAAAATGTATATATGTTGTGTTGTCATAAAAATCTTTAATATAAATATCTAAGGTTATTGATTCCAATGCCACAAAACATTGACTACTTTTTCCACAGCTACAAATGGCTTGCAATACTAGGAACTTTTTAGGAAATTTTGATGGTTTTTTTGTTCGTTACACTTTGTCTTGACTATCGCCTATATAAAATTCCTGACGACGAAGCTGTGAAACGTCTGCTGAAACATGAGCTTCGTAGCCCATTACATACTATTCAAAGTTTTGAAAAAAAATATTTTTTTTTTGAAAAGTTTCGCTAATTTTTTTGGCATCAAAGTTCTAAACGTTACTTTCTGAAATTTAAATATTTTAAACAAACTTTCTTACTTAAGTAATTTTTAAAACAAAAGTCGCACTTAGTTCTGACTACAATACTGCCCCTTCGTATTTTATTTTGCAATGTACTACATTTACCAATTTCGTGATGATTTCTGTTTAATAATAATTTTAAATTTTTTTTTGTTTTTTTTTATACTTTTGCTTATAAAACTATCTTCATTTCTTTAAATGTATAGAACAAAAAAAAACCTAATGATGGCACGCACACAACAATAAATTATATTGTGCCATGCAAGTAAAGAAACACTGTTATTTACCAATGAAGACAACACAATCTAAAAACAGTTGTTTTCTCTAGCTGATACAAGACCCCAAAACGCACATAAAATTTAGAGGAAAGAAAACACATCAGCAGCAAAACATCAACAACAAACAAAATATCGCTAACAGTAACAATAAAAAGTATATGTGCCGCCAACAATAAGAAACCATGTTAAACACACGCATCGTGTTTATCTGTGTATGTGCGTTGAATGTAAAATATTAGGAAGAGTATACACCATGAAACTTGCACACAAACCAAACACATCTACACTCGAGGGGACTTTCATTGTTTGTAATAAAGCATACATATGGTAGTGGTCGCACGCATACATATGTATATCCATCTACTCCTACAGTCACCCCTTAAAAAACAAACAAATAAACACATCTTTAGATGAACTTATAAATCTAACTGGTAACAATTTAATGGACTTAGGAGGGCGTATATGGACAGACAATGATAGTTGTTTAGTAGTTCGACATGATATATATTCATTGTAACATAATTTAAGTTGCATCCATAAATAAGATTATTATCTTATATACCATATTCTTTGTTTTTTTTCAAATTTCTTATATTTTCTTGTAATTCTTATACATAATTTAATCGGCCTGCAAGTGAAAGTTAATTTAAATATTTTACTTCCATTAGTTTTACTTTTATATAAATTTAAATATCATTGAAATGTCACATGCAACTATATATAGGACATCATCTCATGTTTAAAGTTGTTTGTTAGACATAACAGAGACATAAATGGCTTTATACGACATGACAGAAAATGTTAATTAAATGTCAGCAAATGAAACTAAATAAATCATATTAGAAAAAAACTGAAAAAGATTTGTAACAAACAGGAAGAAGAAAATTAAAATATATACACATCTATCTGAATTAGAGAAGCACTAAAAAAAGTCTGTTAAAAGATTTCTTTTAATTGCATTCTGTAAAACTCTGTTATTTAAATAAGTTAATTTAAATTTTTTTAGATTAAATCGCTGTAAAATAAGGATTACAAATGAGACCAAGAAAATTAAAAAAAAAATAAAAAAAAAATAAGAAAATTAATGTTTTTTGTTTGATTTGAGATCATACTAGTAAACTACAGAGAAGAAAAAAATTGAAAAAATTCTATAAGGCCAGCAGGATGGAATACATATTTTCGGGTCCCTATACAGACCCATCTTCAGTATCCAATGCCTTTATGGTTTAATATTTGATGATGATCTATTTATATTGAGTTTAAGCAAATAATTATATATTTACAATTCAATTAGACTAATATCAACGAAATTTTCAAAATGCTATTTTTATCCTCTGTTATTACAATTTTAGCTTTGAACTTTAATTCTTAAAGTATCGCAGCTGGTTCTATTCAACTCTGAATCAAAGATTTATGGAACAACAATAAACCGTTAATTTAAAATTTTAAATACATATTCTAATTATTTTTAACCTACAATATAAATCCATGTTGATAGTAAACAATTAGGTATTATAAATTAAATTATATTTTAGGTATGTATAGTTGATCTTTTAATTGGTAAATGAATGTTTTTTGTTTGATTTGAGATCATACTACAGGCAATTATTTATATGCCTACACATACTTGTCTAAAAACACTCCCCTTCTAATGACAAGTCCATGTTGAATTCATCGATGAAAATGACAAGTTAGATGGACATTTTGATTGAAATATTTTTGCTGGGCGGTTTTATCAAACGTTAATACTAACTCTAGTTTTTATTGTTCCTCAATGTTCTTCTTTTAGTTATTTTCATTTAAACCCAATTTAAAACTAAAACTTTTAGTTGGTTGCGTTAAACATTATAATTGTTTTAACTTTATCATATAAATTACATTTTTATTGCTGTAATCCATGACGTATGAGTAAGTTTTTAACTTAATGTTACTTATACGTATTACAACTACAAGTGCATCTACAACAAGTAGAGTCTACATTTATCTTTTAACATATTTATATAAGGTATTTCATATCAAATATAAAGATCTTCGTATGAATATCTCGCATAGATGAGAAAAATTGTGGATAATAAGAAAAATATTTGTAAAGATTTTATTTCCAACTTTTAAAAAAAATGTGTAAAAAATTAAAATTATATAAAAACCTACAACTAATTTTTGGATCCGATATTTAAATGGATTTCAATGGACTTGTATTAAAATTTGTCTATAAAAAAAAACGAAAATTACTAAGAAATTTAAGAAAAAATTTTAAATATATTCAATATGGGAGATAGGTCCGAAGATTTTTGGCAGGCTTTTATAAGGGTACTTATAAAAGCCTGTACGAATTCTAATCAATAGGCTTTTTCCTTGGTACCATATAAATTAGTGTATCAAATTGCAATAAAAAAGCTTTATGAAGAGTTTTCTAGTGGAGATGATTATATGTTAAATTTGAAAAAAACAAATTACGTGTAAGATATCAAGGAATTTTTTACATTCCCTAGTAAAAATGATTTTTATATATTCACATATGATTTTTATACAATCATTTATGATTTTATACAATTATAACTTGTTGAGTATTGTGAAACATATATTTTTATATGATTATATCAAAAGATATTTAATTATATAAAATTATATTAACCAGATCCACCATTTTACGGATCAAATAATATATTTTTTATATAATTATATTAATCCATACATGATTTGATCCGGAAAATGGTGGATCTGGTTAATATAATTTTATATAATTAAATATCTTTTGATATAATCATATAAAAATATATGTTTCACAATACTCGACAAGTTATAATACTATAAAATCATAAATGATTATATAAAAATCATATCTGATTACATAAAAATGATTTTTACTAGGGTTATGCCAAAAAATGCCAATCAAAGACATTCAAAAAGCAGCCGCACTGTCGCTAATTATCTCATTTCCATGAAAAATCGCTGTAACTTTGAACCAACTGAGATATTTTAGTGAGTGATAATAGACAGAAAACACTATAAATTTAAGTTTTTGAAGAACCTCCTTCTAAAATGCAAATTTTATAACAAACTAGTGTACACTGATTCTGAATCTACCAAGAAAACAAACTATTTAATTTTGACAAATTCCTGATTTAAAATTAGATTGCGGTACTCCATTTTTAGCTGTTTTTAAAAAGTTTTAAAATTTTGACCTCAAAACCATTAGGCTTCTTTAAAAATAATTAATATCCCATGTGAAAATCGAAATATATATGAACATACATGATCATACATTCATGATCATGCATCGGCATACGCGATCATATACGTCCATCCATAATTCAATGTATGATCATACATGATCTCATATATTTCCATATGTCTTTGAATCCGAAATTTTAGGGAACATGACCGTACACGTTCATATATGACCATATATGCTTATATATGATTCATATACGCTCATATATGATCATATATGGCCATATACCTCCATATATCCTCAAATTTCGAATCCAAAGATATATTGAAATATATGAGATCATGTATGGTCTTACACTGAACTATACATGGACGTATATGATCGCGTATGCCAATGCATGATCATATACAAGTGAATGTATGTTCATTAGACCGACTCACCTTATATGGACAGAAAAAAAGCAAAAAAAGTGCCCTCCTCAAAATAAACCTTGGTTTGTTTTATGATAATTCCCAAAATATTTCGGGTCTAGGAATGAGATCTCACGAGCTGGACCATTTTTGAGAAAGGTCTTTTTTCAGTTTTTGGCAGAATTTTGGTATTTATATAAAGACAATATACACAATATTCGTATCATACGAAAGGCTTTTTTGAGGCGCGTCCAGCGGTATGTATAACATGTTCAATCATTCCTAGAAATGTCCTGTTTGCAAGGATATTCTACAAAAAAAAACAAATTTTTGACTCTTTTGTATGAAGAATTTTGTGATCTAAATGTCAATCTTACATATTTTAATCTCTAGTCGATTTAAGTGAACACGTGTTTCAAGTTTTTTTGGAAATTCGCGATTGTTCGCGTTTTATCAGAAATGGTGGAGAAAATATGTTTAAAATAGGCCAATATGGATAGAAAAACTTTCCTTTTGATAAGCGGTGCTATACCGGCTATACAAAAACAACAAACTAAACAGGATCAAACCTCATTTAAACGTCCCAAAGGACAAGAACGAAAACGTCCGGCACAAGAAACTTCTGTAGCTGCCTATCAACCCTTCTCTTCTACGCAAAATGATGTGGATGATGTCGCTAAGTGGATATAGTTTAGAATTTTGCTAATTTAATACATTTTTCACGGTGCTCTGAACCAAATTTTGATACAATTTGGAATTACCCCAATAAAAAAATTTCATGGAATTTTCTGTAGTTTTATTACACTATGCGACAGTCAAAATCGGGATGGGATGAAACCAACGGGAAATGTTATATCGGTCAAAAACAAGTTATACGTGTCCCGGCGTTTCGCTGGGTCAACACTAGGAATCGAGATATATATTTTTTTTGACATAACTCGAGAACCACTAGTCCGATTTTGCTCAAACAAAAATTAAGAATTACAATTCCTTTAATCTGTTCATATAACGTTTATCTATATACTCAACAGTTTTGCCGGTAAAAATAAATGTTTGTTACCGCTACCATAAAAATCAATAACCTTTTGTTTATTACTTTTTTTTAATATTTTAGGCAAAAAATATTTTTTTCTTCATACATTTATTTTTACCGGCAAAACTGTTGAGTATATAGAAAAACGTTATATGAACAGATTAAAGGAATTGTAATTTTTAATTTTTTTAAAATTGTTTGAGCAAAATCGGACTAGTGGTTCTCGAGTTATGTCAAGAAAAACACCAAAGTTCAAACAGCGAAACGCCGGGACACGTATAGCTTCTTTTTTACCGATATAACTTTCCCGGGTAGTTTGAACCCTTCCCGATCACTGACCCCTACCATTTGTCTCACAGTGTTATTAAATAAAATATTTTATTTAAATACGCGTGTCTGTAATTTTTTTAAGAAAAATCTAAATATATGCTGACCCTAAATAAAATTTTATAATAATTTTTTATCGCGAAAAGAAAGATATTCCGCCAAAAAAAGTGCGTGTTGGGTTTTTTCTGTTAAGTTGCATTTTTATCCTTACATCTACTAGACACTGAATTAAAATTATTATTAAAATTTTATAAAAATTTTTTTCGCAAAAAAAAAAGATATTCTGTTAAGTTGCATTTTTATCTTACATCAACTAGATACTGAATTCAAATGCAGATTGCAGTAACTCAAAAATTTTAACAACATTGGGTCCACAGCATCACGCAAAATATATGAAATTTGCAAAATTCCGAACTATATCCACTTTGCGATGATTGACTTATCAAAAGAAAAGTTTTGGTATCCATATTGCCCTATTTATAACACATTTGTTCCTCCACATTGAATTTCTAATAAAACGCGAAAAATCGCGAATTTAAAAAAAAACTGAAACACGTGTTCACTTTAATCGACTACAGGTTATGATATGTACGTTTGACATTTCAATAACAAACATCTCCGCACAAAAGAGTCAAAAATTTGTTTTTTTTATAGAATATCCTTGAAAATAGGACATGTCTGGATACGCTTGAACATGTTGTATATACCGCTGGACGCGCCTCAAAAAAACCTTTCATATGATAAACATATTGAGTATGTTGTCTACAGCTAAAATGCAAATTTATTACAAAAACTAAAAAAAGCCTTTTTTAAAAATGGTGCAGCTCGTGAGATCTCGTTTCTAGACCCGAAATAGTTCGGGAATCAACATAAAACAACCCAAGGTTTATTTTGAGGGGGGCACTTTTTATACTTTTTTTCGTGAGTCGGTCTAATATTCATATATATTTAGATTTTCATATGGGATAAACCCTTTGACCCCATTTTTAACCATTAAATATGAGATTCGGCAGCTAAAAAAATACGTGTCCTTTAAATTTTTCTCCTCTACAATTTTTTTTATTGAATTTTTTTATTTTATATTTGTATAGCTTAAACTTTTTTCTCTGCACTGTAACAATTACCTACAAAAAATTAGTTGAAAAAAAACAAGTTAGATTACATTAGAAAAAGCTTATTACACGACTTTCTGCTACCTTTTGTTGCAACGTATATTGAAAGTATTCATAAAATAAATTTAATAATAAATGCGAGTCGCAATATGAATGCCATTAATTGAAAATATTCCTTAGCATAATCGGAAAAAAAAAAAGATTTTACAAATTTTTTACTAGTTTTTAGTAGACATTGGCTCATATGAATAAAAAATAGATATTACTAATAGGGGGAACTACAGGGTTTTTTAAGCAATTACTTCACAAATCTAGTCTGCTTGGGAGTAGACTAGAAATTTTATTTTTTTAATTTTTCCTTACATTTCATGCTATTCTACCAGCCAATTGTTAAATTTGGAGTTAAAAGCCATTGCTAAGCCCAAAGTAATTACTTCGAAGTAATTGCTAAGTTTTTTTCATATGACCCATTGACAGATTTCTTTTTAACTTCAGATTATTTTTTAGTACTTTTAATAAAATTAATGAATTTTTTAAAAATTAAATTGAAGTTTTTGCATTCGTCGCAAACCTAAAGCTTCGTCAGCCAAATATTTCAAAAACTATGAAATTGATTCTTTAAGAATTTTCTGTAAATAAAGAACATAGGTACACTTACAATATATTTACCTTATAGTTATTTAAATAGTTATTTAAAAAGTAAGTCAGTAATGTTGTTTTAATTCAATATATAGGTTAAATTACAAATAAATATATTTTTTATCATTTTCTGTCAGTCATTCAGTGCAAAAATATACAAAAATGTGACCATTCGTTATTAATTTAAATATTCGGTACAAATTTTCTTTTAAAAATAAACAGTTTTTAAAGTACATTGAGTATTGAAATAAATGAAAAAGCTATTTTTATTACCGAATTTTTTTAGTTAATGAATAAAAAATTCAAAATAAACGAAAAACTGCAATTGTTTTAAACGAAAAGTAAGTAGTTCTATTTTAAATGATTTTCAATTATTCTAATGCGCATATTGTGACCGTAAGGAGGTCTTGTTTTCTTTCGTTTTTTTATAGTAAACTTCACTTTAAATGCGGTTTTCTCGAAAAAAAATAAATATTGAGAATCGGGTGCCACTTTTCAACTTAAACAGGTGGACCGATTTTCAATCAGTATATTTTGTTTTGTAGCAGACTAAAAGATGAGGTTCTTAAGGTATAGACATTTTGAAATTTTTGTCTACTACCTTTTTGAGAAATGAAAAGCAGATTTAGTATTTTTTTCATATTGTGAGCTTGCCCCCATAGTAAGTAATTATAAAATTCCTGCCACGTCAGGGACTTAAGAATTTATCCGTCCGTAAGAAATATCTTCTTTGTAATTTTAGGGTGATTGCATATGACAGCTGATTTTGATTTAAAAAAATCTAAATAATGTGTCTTTTTAGCATAAGAATAAGTTTTTTAATACACCATTTCTTTATTTTTTTTTTTTTAATTTTAAATATTGTGTTTTTATTGACTTGTGAAGAGAGTAAACCCACTAAGTATTTTTACTTAAACCAACTACCAACGACACCCTAATATGTTGATTATGGGGTCACAAAACCACAAAAGGAAAACATCACTTTTAAGAATATTCAAATTCAACAAAGTTCGCCAACTCTCCATCAGAAATAGCGCAACAAATCCTCTAAGATTAAACATCCAGCTCAATTGCAGTGTTGCCATATTTGCAGCTCTTCATCTTTCATCCCATTTCATCTCTTCTCTATTCCCTTTTCAATGAAAGCAACACGTTAATTATTTTACAGTAAGAATTTCCGAAGTGGGGCTATTCTTAAAAAAAATACATATTCGACCATTTTCTCTCTACCACCCCTCAAAAAAAGAGATGCCGAAACAGTAGAAAAAGTATTATAACTGAGTATCTAGATGTACTTACTTTTTAACATAAGCACTAATGATTTTAACATAGGAGAGGAGTACTCCCACTTTTTTCAGTACTTTCTGAACTTTTTCACCAATTAAAAGTTAAAAAAAATTCTTCGAAAAAAAATTTATTTTTTTTATTTTACATAAGTTTTTTATTGCCGCCACCGGGAATCGAACTTGCGGCCTTATGATTGCAAGTCCAGCTCTCTACCGCTGAGCTATTCTTTGATAGGAAAGTTGACTGGTATAAAAACACCATTGCGAGATATTGTGCTTTATTCTCTTCAATAAAAGAACTTTTTATACCAGTGCAAAAGGTGCACTGCAATTCCGTATTTTTTCAGTTATTTATAATCATTTTTTATTTTATATATTTTTAAAAATTTAAAAATTAAAAATATATTGAGTTTGAACAAATTAATTATAAATATTAACAAAAAAAAAAAAAAAAAAAAATTTTTTTCCAGGAATCGCACTTGCTATCTTCTGTTTGGAAATACCAAATAATACTAAAATCACTTTTTGGGATCACTTTTAGAGCAATTATGCTTTAGAAGCAATACTTAAGTGACTTTTAGATGTTATTCAGAAGTAATTCTAAAAAAGCTGTAAAAATACACTAACGGATAATTTGGAAGCAATGAACGAAGTATTTTTTTTAAGTTGTTCAAAATTACTTCTAAAAAAGCAGTACAAATACACTAACGGATACTAGTGAAGCAGTGAAAGCAGTAGTATGTAAAGCATTACTTAAATTTTTAAGTTAGTAAGTTGTTAAAAAAAATAAAGAAAAATCGTGTTTATTAGCTGAGCATTTGCTACGGAATGCCTTTAATATATAATACTACAACAGTTTATAGTCATGAACATAAAGTGAAAGTTAATTTTTGAAAACTTGTCTGTTTGAAATTCATGCATATTTATATGTGCGTATTTTATATGGTTGGAAATTAGGGTAACAGTTGTGTGTAAAAACTTATTCCAATCAATTAAAATAGAGGAACTGAGCAACAATTTCAGAATTAAAAATGTCAGGCAAAAAAGAATACTATTGTTTGGAAATTGAATAAAATATTTAATTAGCAATTTTTAAATTACAAATTTGTGAATTTAAAGTTTTAGGGGCATATGTATAATTACATTTTTAATTTATAAATGACTAATAAAACAAATTTTTCATACAGAATAATTTTTATAAACCCATTGTAAGTTTTCAAATCATTATGGATAAACGCTTTAAAATATTTTCCGCCCTCTTTTTTACATATGCAGAAAGCCATATAATTTCAGTTATTTATATGTACATATAAAAGTCATTTATATTTTTTTTTTTTTTTGTTTTATCTTTTACTTAAATAAATTTTTTGAGATTTATAAGATATGTTTACATATTAAATTAAAAAGTTATTTTCTCTTTTTTGTTACAAAATTTTTATATTTGAGATTAAGTAGAAAATTGAAAGTTTAAATTGAATTGCATATTAAGAGATAAAATGAAATTCCAAAATGGCGATAAAATTTAATATGTAAAAATGTTGGTTTCTAATTTTTATTTAAAAATCAAAATTGGTTTTTCGACCTTTTTTATTGATAAATTAGAAATTTATTAATTCCGTAATGCCAACCACTTTTTAAAGAAAACTGAAACTGGAAAATCCCCAAAACGATCTTATTTTCTTTCCTGAAAGTGTAGATGTTTTTGAAAGCAAAAACTCTGTGAAGTATTTGTCAGGAGAGTATTCTGATGAAGAAAAATAGCAGTTTTTGGAAAAAAGTTAAGTACTTTTTCATGTTATGTTATTTCATAATAAGGAAATTGGCCTCGAAGTAGAACTAATAAATTTCTAATTTATGAAATATGTAAGTTTCACTACACAAACTAAATTTTGATCCAGAAAACTAAAAAGTATATTAGAAATAAAAAATAATGTTATTTAAACTTTGATTTAATTCAGATATCTGTCTTAAAAAAATTAACCAAAATTTTTTTTACTGAATGCGGAATTCATATTTCGGAAATATTTTATAAGAAATTTTTGGATTTCGATTTAGTCAAGTGAGTTTTCAAACAAATCTTTAGTGGTGCAATAAGGTCTGTGAGAAGCAAGGGTTATTTTAAAACCAATTCTTTGCAACAGAAAATATTGATCTGTCTTTTTTACCAATTATATATACCCTTGTACAGGCACGTAGGTAGGAATTTATTTCGGGGGGCTTTTTTGTTTAATTTTTCTGGTTTTTTTTTTTTGTTTTCTGGGGAAGCTTATAAAATTAAAAAAAAACTCTTTATTTTAAGTTAAGTGTGCTCCTTTACTTTTTGTGTAAAGTTCAATAAAATGAGAGTAATCACAAAATCCTCTATCTAAAAGTCAAAATTACCTAAAAGTACGGGACCGCACAAAATCACTTTTCTAATCCAAAACTATTTAAAAGAAAAAAAATTAAAATGCGTATAGTTTTAGTCTTAAAAATGGCACAGAAACACATTTTTTTTGCATTTAAAATTTTTTTTGACATCTTTCAGTTAATTTTTATTTTGTGTTTTTCTTTGCTTAATTAAAATTTAGAATTTTCACAATGGTTTTATTTGTTTATCATTGCACCAGCTGTCCCTTTAAAAAAAATTTTTTAATAGTAAAAAGAGAAGTTAATAGTAGACAGAGGCAGAAAATTTTATAAAATTATCTGTAAGAACCCAAAAATATCTGTAAGGGCCGAAAGGTTTTTAAAACTTGTTTAACCCTTAAATGCATGGTATAGCCATTTGGCAACATACCGGTTTTTTTAATAAAAAAACCTGTTTTTTTTCATACACGTTAAAATAATCATAATTTAGCTATTTGGCAAAAAACCATATATTTCAATAAAAATCACATTTTTTTAAATAAATTTTTTTTTTGGTATTTTTCTTGTACACGCCTTTAGAAATCATATATAAAAAAATGGTTAAAATCGAAAAGATCATGCATTTAAGGGTTAATATTACAACAAGAGTGGCTAATAACCATAAAGGAAAATTTAATTTCTAATGCATTTTCTAAGTTTTAAACTAAATTATATATTTACCCCTAAATTCATAAACGCTTTGTAAAATTATAGGAGGTTTATTGAACAAATTTTGTATGAAAATGACGTTTTGGAAACCTGCTATAGCTTTACAAAGCATTTATGAATTGTGGGATTAAAGTGTAATCTGACTTTGTGATGCAGTTTTGTCTTAAGCCGGGGTAAAACTCAGTTTCTCCAGGTTCGTCAAAGGTCTGCCTCCTTTGAAATAAAACAGCAATCGTTTCTTTTGTTCAATTCAATTGTACGATCCTGTATCGCACACAGTTTTATTTACCAAGATCTTAAACTACTTAAATTACTTAATCTAATGACTGTTATTCCTTACACGACTTTGACGATTCGGTGCACAGGATGTTCTTCGGCAACTCTGGCAGTGGTTGCAGTTCCTCCAAACGTTGATCGCTCTGTCACTGGTTAGGTATTGAATTACGACCCGTAAATCTTTCTAAGTGTCTCCCGAAAATAGTAAGCAGGCGAGTCAGGTTATTCCGGGGAAACGAGGAGATGTTGTAGATATCATTTTATTCGTGTATACTTCGCCGAAGGACGAAGTATAGTAAAACTCCAACTGGGTTCGGGTTACCTCGGGAACACGAGGAGATGTAAATACAATTAGTAAATATTTCTAAGTAACTCACGAGAATAGTAAGCAGGTGAGTCGGGTTATTTCGGGGAAACGACGAAATATGGTAAATACGATTAGCGACTCACGACAATAGTAGGCAGGTGAGTCGGGTTAATTTGGGAACTTTAATCGGGCTGGCTTATTCGTGTATACTTTTCCAACTTACATTACAATTACTTACAATTACAATTACATTACATTACTTTTCCAACTTACAACTTTTCCATTATAAGTAATAGGTTTTATTAACCTAATAAGAATTACAAGAATATTTGCCCATTCAAGTGAAAATATATTGTTGGTTAGGGGTATCAGCATTTCCATTAGGTATATGAATAAGTAGGTTATTTGTAATGGGACGTTACAACTTCAAGGTAATTTCAATTTTCAAAAATTTCAGTTTTTTTTATTTGTGCTGTTTCCTTGTTCAATATTAGTTTTAAAAGGTCCCAGCAAAAAAACTTGGATGTAATTAATGGTTTACAAACTACTTCTTGCACTGCTTCAAAAGTATCTGTTACTGTATTTTTACAGCTTTTTTAGAAGTTATTCTGAACAACATCAACAAATCACTTCTTTGATTGCTTCTAAAGTATCCGTTAGTATATTTTTACAGATTTTTTTAGAATTACTTCTGGACCTGTATTTTTTTTTGAAATGAAAGTACAATTCCAGAGGATTTTGTAAAGTTAGCTCGGTTTTTTATTTTATGACCTCTTGAAATATCTATGTAGCGCAAATGCCCAAAAATGTTGCACATTTTTAGAGTTAGGAACTCTCTCGCGTTCACGAATAAGTTAAATTTCAACTGTTCTTTTCGGTTCTTTTATTTTATTTGGAATTATCAAACAAACCACTGACATAACATAATCTTATACTGATAGAAAAATCCTGAAAAAATAGCAAAAAAAAAGGTAGTCAGAATTAGTTGAAAGGGGCCCTGCACAAAAAGCTTTTGAAATTAGTAAATCCTTTTTGCTAAATATTAGTAAGATAAGTACAGCAAAAATGCAACTGTTTTAATAATATTTGAGTTAAAGTTCGTTTAAATTTACCTTGATAATTTACCTTGCTAATATTGGCTTAAAAAATTGTTGCTAAATATTAGTAGAAAAAAAGTAGTAAAGAATTTGTTTTTTTAATTTAATTGAGTTGAATACAAATAATAAACTCCCTGCTACAATAAACAGAAATATTTGCTAGAAAATAGTAGACTGCTTTGGCAGTGTAGATTTTATTCGCATTAAGAAACTCAAAAAAAAAAAATAAATAAAAATTTTAAATTCTTTGTGATGGTTTATTCCACTAATTATACCCTACCCCACTATGTGGTCAGGGTATTATAAGTTTGTGCTGATGTTTGTAACACCAAAAAATATTGGTCCTAGACCCACCTTATAGTATACCGATCGGCTCAGAATTTTTTTCTTATTTCGATTTAATGATGTCCGTCCGTCCGTCTGTCTGTATGTCCATGCATTCTTGTGCGCATTCTACAGGTCGCAAATATTAAGATATTTTGATGAAACTTGGTACACCGACTTACGTCGGCCCAAGGACGACGCCTATTGATTTTGGTTAAAATCGGTCCATGTTTAGACCTAGTGCCCATATAATGGTCCCCCCAAAATTATATTGTTTATACGAAGATTTAACAAAATTTAGTACACTGATTCAGATGGGCTGTTGGACAAAGCCTATTGAAAGAAAAATGTTTTGTTCTAAATTTATTAAAGAAAAATCATAATATTGGAATATTGTGATGCCTTTTTCCAACAGGTATTTAGTAATTTTTTTGCTACAGAATCCCTTCAGATTTTTATGACTTTTTTATAAAAAAAAAAACGCCTCAGCTTCAGAAAACTTTTTTTTTTCTATAAGACCACTCAGATTCTAAGAAAAAACTTTATGTTTCAAGAATTTTTATGTAAAAACAAATCTTCGGTTGCGATAAATTTTTCTAACAAAAGTCTTTAGATTTTGAGGACTTCTTCATTGCAAACCACCAGTTATAAGGAACTCTGAGAATTTTTTCTTTAACCCTTAAATGCATGGTGTAGCCATTTAGCAACATATCGGTTTTTTAATAAAAAAAAAACCCACTTGATGCACAAAACTGCAATTTTGCGAATTAGGGGCCCCTTGTGTACATAGTGTTCCTATAGTTTAGCGCAGAATTTTTAAACAGTTAGAGTACAAATCTTGGTTTTTATCTGTGTATTTGTGAAAAATCTAAAACACGCGTTTTTTTATAAAAAGTCTATTATTCAAAAATATTTGTTTAAATTTAAAGTGGTATTCTCGCAATAAAATTAATTTTGACGACAATAAATGTATAAATTATAGTTTATACATTTTTTTTCATACACGTGAAAATAATCACAATTTAGCTATTTGGCAAAAAGCCATATTTTTCAACAAAAAAGACCTTTTTTTTAAAAATAAATTTACACTAGACCGTACCGCAAAAAAAAGTTCGCCGTACAAAAAAAAAATTTTTTTATTTTGCCGAACGTAGGGATCGCCTTTTTAAATTTTTCGTTATAGCTTCGGCATTTAAAGTCAGATTTTAAAGTGTGATATATTGATTTTTTGACTCGAGGAGAACACAATACTTTAAAAATTACCATAATATGTTTCTAACGATCACACTATTTTCCTAACTATCATAATATTTTGCCAGTGATAATTTAATGGTCATGTAGGAAATACAGGGTAGTTTAGCATCATATTATGGTCATTAGGAAGATATAATGCTTAATTAGTCCACATACAACATTTTTTTTTAATTTTTTAAATTTTTCAATTTAATTTTCAGCTTATAGTTCGCGAACCCTATGCCGATGATGGTGGACATGATCTCTTTCAATTCAGATAATAATATGATTGTAATCAGAAGAGAGGAACATGATCATCCAGATTATATATGATTGTAGATGAGAGAATAACATGATAACCGCAAAAATGAGAGATTTTAAAATATTATGGCTGAGCATAGCATTTGTATGATTAGTACATTAACAATTTGACTGCAACAACGAACTATGGTAGTAGGGAACATAGATACGCTCGAACATTTTTCAGAATATCGTGAACATACGAATATTAAAAAATATTCCTGAAAATCTAATGTTTTTCTAATTTTAGCAACAGTTTGCAAAAAATTTATGAGCATTTTAAAAAGTGTTTTCATATTCTTATTCATCATACAAAATTTTTCTATAAACGACGTTTCACAAGAAATACTTAATTAAAATTTGCATTTGTCTTTCAGTTGTTCCAAAATAATGAAAATATGACCTCAAATTTGCATGGCTTAGAATTATCCGATTTTAGTAAAATTCTCGCCATATTCGTGTTATACCATGCACCGTGATCTTCCTCCTGGTCTTTGTCAAAATTTAAAGAAAAACTTCATATAACTTAATGTTTATTGTTCTGGTGTAATTTTAAATTATTACTCGTATTGCTTTAAACCATTTCGTGCACAAGCAAACGAACATAATTAAACCAAATTCAGGCATTAGTTTTTCCCTCAATCATAAACATTATTAAAGTTGCCAACTCATTTATACCAACATCCATCTATTCATTCAACCAATGAACAACACCATAAATGCACAAAAAAAACTATACATTATTCTATACTTAACTTAATGACCAACAACAACAAGTTGGCTTGAGTTTTTGCTTCGAATAATTTTCAATTGTTTACCCATAATGTTCAATTATTGGTTTGATCTACAAACATAAAACTGGATTTAGTAGAACGAACTCAAACAAATTAATATAGTGTATGAAGCAGATGTGTATTTTGCAACTACCACATATTTATAAACAAAGAGTTTATACCATATTGTTGGTAAGTTAAAAACTTTAAAGATTAAAATTGAGTTTTTTTTTAATTTTCTTCTTGGGTGATTTTTTTTAATATTTATAGGTTTGCCAAATAAAATTTTATTAACAATAAATAACAAGAACATTTGATTAAAAGTTTTTTTTTTTTTTTGTATGAAAAGAATTTATTGTAAAATGATACTGATTCCAAAAACCTAAATTTATTTTGATTAAAAAAAACACCAACGTATGAATAAATCTTAAAAAAGCATATAAAAAATCTTGACCATTTATCTTTTTTTTCCATTTCTGTATAAAATTATTTAACAAATTTTTTTTAAGACTTTTCAACCTATTTTTTATTTGTTTTATTAATATTTATAATCTCTTTCACTTATAGCACACAAGTGTAATTTTCTTGAAGATTATCATCATATCAACTACTCATGCTACTACTCAGAAAAAGTATCATAAAAGTTTAAGTACAAAACACTCAACATACATTTTTGTAAAATTTTCTACACATAGTAACTCGTTCTAAAACTCACACAAGAGCTTCGCATATACAAGTATATTAGACTGACCCTTAACATAGCGATTTGTCGTTTTTCGCTCATTACACCCCCTCCCCACCAGTTTTATTGGAAATGGTCCCAAATGGGAGAATTTGATTTTTTTTCGGAAAACGTTAACCCGTGCCAAAAGTTGGACGAAAATGGCCCATTTTCGAAAAAAGTGTATTATTATTAAAAATTTCCAAAATTCGAAATTTCGAAAAAAAAATATTTTTTATTCCATTTATTCATTTCATATAGTCAAAATGATTCAGATTCAGACATAGAATTTTGACTTCTTCGGATATCATTAACCCACTTTAGCCTGGAATCCAAAATGACCCACGAATTTGATAAAAATGCAAAAACGCTTTTTTTTTAAATTAATTTTAAAGATTTTTTAAAATGCCTAATTTGGAGATGTCGATTGATATTTGTACCATGCAATAGTTGATATTAAAGAAAAAAAAATAAATTGGAAAAATAATAATTCGAGTTTGTGTTTGGAGATACTGCATTCCAGGATATTTTACAAAAATTGCTCATTTTGTCAAAAATTAAACAAAATTTGAATTTTTTCATCAAATTTTACACAGTTTTCGAAAAACATAACTTAAATTTGTTTAGACTATAATTGTCTTTACATTTGTTTAAAAAATCTTTAACCCTTAGTGGAATGGGTTCGTTAAAGACCATGAAATTTAATATTAATTATGACTACGAGATTGTAAAGCCATTAAATTGATAAAAATAAAATCTCAACTGGATAAAAATAATTATTTTATATAAGCTGATCCAGATCGGGTTAATTTTTATACTTTTGGCCAAAAACGAGCCACTAGGAAATTTACAGAATAACATCTTTCAAAATTTTCGGAAAAATTTCACTTCAAATGGATCAAAAAAATCTTTTTTCCATTTGATAAAAATTATTATTTTGTGTAGATATAGGGTTAATGTTTTCACTTTTCGGCAAAAAAAGCCCACTTGGAAATTTTCAGAATAACGTCTTTGCAAATAGAAAGCAATAAATGCATAATAAACAAAAGCTTTTAATTAGAATCTAATACGATTACAAAACTAAAATTGCTATTAACATACGGACACTTTTGACCCCACCTTTCTAACCTATAGAGAATTGCGCTTGTTCGTTAGTTTTGTAGCCCACACCGCATATCCCAATTTAATAAAAATCTGATAAATGTTATTCTGTAAATTTCCTAGAGGGTCTTTTTTGTAAAAAATGAGAACATTAACCCTATATGAATCAAATTACTCAAAATAATCATTTTTATCAAGTGGAAACAATTCTTTTTTATTCATTCAAAGTGATATTTTTCCGATAATTATGAAATTCTGTAAATTTCCTAGTGGGGAGTTTTTGGCCGAAAGTATAAAAATTAAACCCATATGGATCATGTTACATAAAATAATTATTTTTATCCAGTTGAAATTTTTTTTTATCAATTTAATCGCTTTAAAATCTCGTAGCCATAATTAATATTAAGTTTCATGGATCTTTTCTGACCCCAGGCCACTAAGGGTTAACGAGTTTTTAAACAAATGTAAAGATAATTATAGTCTAACCAAATTTAAGTGATGTTTTTCCGAAAACTGTGTAAAATTTGATGAAAACATTAAAATTTTTTTTAATTTTGGACAAAATGAGCAATTTTTGTAAAATGTCCTGGAAAGCAGTCGCTTCAAACACAAACTCGAATTATCATTTTACCAATTTAATTTTTTTTCTTTAATATCAACTATTATGTGGTACAAATAGCAATCGACATCTCCAAATTATGCATTTTAAAAAATCTTTAAAATTAATAAAAAAAAAAAAAAAACACTTTTTTTGCATTTTTATCAAATTCGTGGGTCATTTTGGATTCCAGGCTAAAGTGGGTTAATGATATCAAAATTCTATGTCTGAATCATTTTGAATGAATAAATGGAATAAAAAATAATTTTTTTCGAAATTTCTAATTTTTGAAATTTTTAATATTAATACACTTTTTTCCAAAATGGGCCATTTTCGTCCATCTTTCGGCACGGGTTAACGTTTTCAAAAAAAAAATCGATTTCTTCTATTTGGGACCATTTACAATAAAACTGGGGGGTGTATTGACAAATCTATTTTTCAGGGACACTGTAATGTATATGTCCATGTCAAGTATTCTTATGAATCCAAATTTATTTAAATAATAAGCTTCAATATCCCAGTAAACCATTTTATTAGTGAAATATAACTGAACTGGAAAATAAGCTTGCTACTAAGATTTTCGACAACTTTTCATAAGCATACTTTTGATAGGTTTATTTAAGTGCAAAATATCACCACTTTTTAAATAATGTTTTAAAAACGCTTCACATAGTAACAGCCCAGCAAAATCTTTCATTACCAAATAAGTGGTTATATAATAGAAATTCATAGCTCCGCACAACTTATTTTTTGGCGTCTAAACTCATTATTTTTGTTTGGCGTGGTCGTTTTTATAAGTAGTCACGCTTACCCGCTCGCTTACGAAAAAATGAGAAATAAGTAGTTATGAGATTTTAAATAATTAGTGGTTATACACATGCTTACAAAAAGTTTAATTATAAGTGGTTATCCGATTGCTTACTTGATTCTTAAAAATAAGGAGTTAAGCAAATACTATTAGCTTAAGAAAATACATTCAGAAAAATTTAAGTTTTTTCTAGAGTGTTATTTTAGGACTCGCCATAAAAATTTAGACATAAAACATATTTACATATAATAAATAAAAATGTATAAAATTTAACTGTGTAAAAAGTACTTATTTAAAATATTACTAGTAAGTCATTATTTTATATTTAGAAACAATGAATACAATAGGCCGTTATTAGGATGTCATTATTTTATATTATAAAATAATGCAAAAGGTAATGATATATCATTTTTGGTAATGCAGATAGTAATGAGGTGTCATTACCAATATTTTGCTGGGAGTATTTGCAAAAACACTTGCTAAACACTTGGTCCGGGTAACAGTTTGGCAAATATGATTGCAAACGACTTATGCTCGTTTTTTTTTAAATTTAGATTTATCGGGATATACATTAATGGCATTAAAGGAATTAAATATGCTAAAATTCCAAACGTATTTAACAAATTGTGAAAAATAATCCGTTGGAGGCATGCCCTTATCCAAATTTCATTCTTGCCTGAAGAAATCGTCAGGGGACGACGCACAGTGCTTTGTCCCATAGACAAAAATCCAAAAAAAAATTTGTATCTCCGATTTCGACGAAAATAATTTTTTTGCATATATATAATTATATAATCTTGTAAATATTACCCTTTCTGGTATAACTCATTCTGTCTACACTAGAGGTCGCTAAAATCGCTAAAATTTTCTGGATCTTACAAAAAAATTGGTAAAAATTCATTTTTAGAGGTATCCTTAAAATTTTTGTATTTTTAATATTTGAATATATTCGAATCAATAAAAAATAATAAAATTGTAAAACAATCTGCAATTCGTGTATCAAATTAATCTTTGACTTTTTACAATATTTTTGCTGGGAGCCTAAAAATATCAAAAGTTAAATGGAATTTAAAAAAAAAATTACGTTGATTTGAAAATTTTTTGTCATGCTCTTATATTTCTATATAAGAAAAAAGAAAGACAAGAACCAATTTCTTAATTTAACTATAAAAAAATTTTTTTCCCATGTGTCAAAATATGTATTTTTGTAATTTCATCTTTTATGGGTTTCGAAAAAGTTTCCAACTTTCTTAGATTTTAATAAAATCGTATAATTTTTTTTTCGAAAAATTAATATAATATTATTTAAAAAAAAGTATAAATTTGGCAAAAACCCATTATCTATTTCATTTATAAATCATTAAATATTAAAAAAAAAAAAATATGTTAATTGATTTTCACATTATTATTTTTTTTGTTAGGAATAGGCCTTTAGTTATTAGTGGGTTCATTAAACCGCACTTTTTTACACAACTGGTAATTTTATGAGTTTTCACGAATATTTAGATGAACGCACATCATTGGCGGACTTAGGCCGGTCTTGCCTAAAATATTAAAAAAAAGTAATAAACAAAAGGTTATTGATTTTTATGGTAGCGGTAACAAACATTTATTTTTACCGGCAAAACTGTTGAGTATATAGAAGAACGTTATATGAACAGATTAAAGGAATTTTAATTTTTAATTTTTTTAAAATTATTTGAGCAAAATCGGACTAGTGGTTCTCGAGTTATGTCAAAAAAAAATATATATCTCGATAAAGATATATCTCGATTCCTAGGGGTGACCCAGCGAAACGCCGGGACACGTATAACTTGTTTTTGACCGATATAACATTTCCGGTTGGTTTCATCCCATCCCGATTTTGACTGTCGCATAGTGTTACCAGCTGATAAAAAAAATCTATATTTGAACTTTGGGAGCAAATTCACTAAACCATCACCGTTAAAAACACTACGAGCAACATTTTTTTGGAATATTCTCTCTAACTCTTTAATGAAAGGGAATTTAGTTAGAGGGTTAAAATGTTCCTCGTAGTGTTGTACATAATTTCGATGAACATATTCTGTACCTAAAATGGAAGATTCTCATGGTTTCTCCGTAAAATCCAGGATTTTAGATCATTTGAGCGCCAATTCTGAATAAATACGAAATTAGCCCTTAAATACATTTTAAGTTTTTACTTATTACTGGCAGTGAAGTTAAATTTTCAATGCTGATGTCTTAAAAGACTTATAGTAGAATTTCATGAAATATATTTTTGCGGAACATTTTAATCCTCTACCTCTTTATCTTTCGGGTCGTTTTTATCAGTTTTAAAAAGGGGCCAAAAAAGTTCCTTTAATTGAGGATTTAGAAGGTAAAAATGTTCCACAAAAATATTCCTCGTAGCGTTTTACATAAGTTCGCTGAACATACCCCATACCTAAAATGCAGGATCTACATGGTTTTCTAGTTTAATCCTATTTAATTTTTTTTTTTTTAGAAAAATCATTTTAAGCGTTTAAAACGCATTTTTTATGAGGGGCATTTTTTTTTTATTAATGAATCGATTTTTTTGAATTTGGCACAAATATGGCTTGACCGTATATCAGTTCACGTGCTTAATTTCATCGCAAACGGATAATTTTTGCAGGTTTTATGAAGATTTTAAGATGAAGGATATATGGCAGGACAAAGAGTCCTTGCTTCGATTTGCATAAAAATTAGCACAAACGTTTACAGTTTTATGTGTATCTTAATGGATACTTTTTGTAATTTTATGTCCATTTATGTAGCTCATATAATATTTTAAAATTTAGGAAATATGGGAGGTGGGCGTGTCCTTTGCCCTATATTTCCAAAAATTAAAATTTTTCTTAACTAAGGGGTTCTATCCCAGTGTACCAAATTTCAAAACTCTGTCTCCACTCGTTCTATTTTTGTCCAATCGTTATATGGGATCAAAGCACTGTGCGACATTTTTCTGGAAATATTAAATTACAAACTCAGAGTTTTGTGTTTTTGCATATGATTTCCCGTTATTTGAGTAAGTGAATTTCGAATTATTTTTACCGGCCTCAGTCATCTTGTTTTGTTTGTTTGTGCAGTATAAAAGAGTTGAGTCACGAAAAAAATATACGGCAAAGTTAAAAATAACGAACTAACAAATTTACAAAATAACAAAATATATAATTAATAAAGCAACCTAAAGGATATTAACAATAAACAAAGTTATACCTAAACTAAGGCTATAGGTGTTATAGATATAAACTGCGGTTATATAGTTTAGCTTTAACTAAGGTTATTTTTTTATTGTTAGCGGCCCTTGAATGAATAAAAATAATTGAAAAAAACTTAAAATTCAATTGTACTTATGGAGCGATTCCAGGCTGCAGAGTTGAGTGTACTAAAATAAAGATGGCATGATACAAAAATATCTAAGTCAGAAAAAGAAAGGAACAAACTCCACTCTGCATAGTGGAGTACTCCAGCATTGTGAATCCGGCTTAAGCTTACAAAAACCTTACGAAAACAAGCTAACTATAAACATGATTAGAAAACTTGTTTTCTGTAAGCTTATTCTATAATTGGAAGTCTAAGCTTGTTGTGTACTACAGACTAGCAATATTATCGCAAGGGTTCAATTTTCTTTGTAAAATAATTGTTAAGAAGCCTTTTACAATAGTATTCACAACAATTTTCTAAGCTTAAGGCTTCTTATAGTAAGTTTGTTACAAAATATTTCCATATTGTTTTGGTTTGTTGGGATCGCATGTACAATAACACACACACGTAATATGATTCACTTACACTTATAAACAAATGTTTAAATATGTATGTGTGGCTAAAAAGAACTTAAGGTGAATAAATGTTTTTAAAGCTAAAGGATGTTGACTAAAAAGATTTACAACAAATTCGATTGTCAGAACCATATCGTTTGGTCTAAAGGTTTTCAGAACACTTAAGTGAATACTCAAATAAAATTTTACACTAGAGTGAATTGTTTATTTTTTTTTTTTGAGGTTTTACGAGATTTCGTACGATGTCAAATGTTTTGAGAAACACCTGCAATTGAGCTATACAGATATCCTTTAGAATATAGAAAAATATTCTAAAAAACTTCACTTAAGCGATAATAAACTTAAGTTTAAAAAAATCTCAAGTGTTCACTTCAGAAGCAGCCCTCAGAATTCCAAATATAAATGCTTTAAAAAATATATAAAATTCTGTGTCACTACAATGCGGCATACCCTGAAATGGTGTTCTATAACTATGTGAGAATTTTCCCACTTCACAAAATGCAACTCTACCATATTTAACATAGGGCGTTCTCATAATTTCAAACTTATATCAAAGTAAATTTTTTTAGATACCTCTAGCTAACTTTGGTAGAGTTTCTTTATTTATATGAGAAACTTCTAACATAGTACCGGTACTGGGTAAAAAGTTACCTGCATAATGTATGTTGATTTTTAAATAGGGGAATATCGTGTACCTTGGTAGTTTTTTCTTTCGTACTTCAATACCTCCTTAAATGCGACACGTTATAAAATTATATTAAAGCCCAAATAAGAGGTTTTGCATGCTAATACATTTCGTGTATGAAGTATGGCTCCAGCTTTTCTACTTTCAGAAAAAATCCCGATTTTTATAGCCTACACCAGAGGGTTGACAGGGTATTATAAGTGTGGGCTGATGTTTGTAACACCAAAAAATATTGGACCTAGACCCACCTTTTTATATACCGATCGACTAGGATCACTTTTTGTTTCAACCCAATCAACCATAAAACGACACAGTATAATTAACGATTTCATATTAAGTATCATAGTTTCTATCGTTTATGATACAAAAATATGAACATGATATTTTCGATATAATAACGATATCGTTATATCATGAAAAAAAAATAACGATATCATTACCGAATTAGCATTTTCTTCACAGGACAAACTTATCATCGAAATGATATCGTTACGAATTCGAAACGATATCGTTTGGTTTGTTCGGAATGTACGAATATTCGTCCTTCCATCTATCTGCCTGTCCACGTATCCTTGTGCGGACGTTACATGTCTCAAATACTAAGATATTTTGATGGCATTTGGTATGCCGACTTATATGAGCCCAAGAACGAAGCCTATCGATGTTTAGACTTAGTGCCCATATAAAGTACATATATTTTAGAACATTTAGTACATTCTAGTACAGATATTTTAATGAAATTTGGTGCACAGATTCACATGGACCCATTAAAAAAGCATGTTGATTTTGTTTGAAATCGGTCTATGTATAAATCTCGTGCTCATATAAAGATCTCCCAAAAATGGGCATATTTGCACTCTACAGGTTGTAACTATTAAGATAGTGTGATGAAATTCGGTATATCGATTGATATTGGTTCAATAATGAAGTCCGATTATGGTAAGACCTAGTGCACATATAAAAGTTTAAAATAAAACAACAACAATACAAACATATATTGTGTGGACTGTGATTGAAAAAACTTTAATTACCGTGGTGTATCTCCTTAATAGGTGATGTTATGAGCTATAGCCTATGTAGAGGGCTACCGGTTCGATACCCGGCCATGGCGTACACAAAAGGTCCTTAATATAGAGACAAATTAACAATTAAAACTAATTTTTGTTTAATTTTTATTTTTAAATTTGAAAATAAAAATAGCTTTTCGACCTTTTTAATTCTACGATGAAAAAATTTGTATTTATTCTTGTTCGAGGACAATTATTTACATATTATGAAATAACATAATAAGTACTTTTTCCAAAACTGCCATTTTTCTTCTTCAGGATATTCTCGTAACAAATACTTCACAGAGTTTTTGCTTTCAAAATCTTCTACACCTTTAGGAATGAAAAGACGATAGTTTCATTCCTGACGGTGTAGAATATTTTGAAAGCAAAAACTCTGTGAAGTATTTGTTAGGAGAATATCCTGATGAAGATAAATGCAGTTTTTGGAAAAAAAGTAGTTATTATGTTATTTCATTATAAGAAAATAATTGTCCTCGAACAATAAATAAATTTTTTCATTAAAATTAATTTAATCAATTGGCACAAAAACGAAGCACTGGCGAGTTTTTGAGCGAGGCGAAACTGCAGCAGTCTGGTGATTCCTTTCTGACTGTTAAATTTTTCAATAAAAATCTTTTCTTCTTCTACTTGCTGTATTAGTCAATTTCTGAATTTCGTAAATTACACGGAAGTTTTGTATATTCTGTTAAAAGAAATAACTAGGAAAGTTTTCCTGTAAAATATAAACAATTTCACTGGAATTCAAGTTGACAACAAGCCCAATTTCAGCCCTGTTTTCCAGTTTCAAGGCTTGAATACAACTTTAATTACACTTTATTTCAATAGCATACTCCAGCAAAAGGGAAACAAAAATTATAGTTTGAAATATTTTTGTTAAATATACAAATGCTAGAATTTGAAATCTACTGAATTTTAAAGCCAAATTTAAAGCACTTGAATTTTGTGCTTATTGGGATGTCACATGGAGTTTTTCTGTTCAGTTCTGATTATAATCTAAGGTTTCTTTTCAGAAAATGTTGTTAAGATCTGTGGGGATTCTTGAGAATCCAAAAAATTTTTATATACAAAAAAGTACTCAAAATCTGTCAGATGTAATTTCTCAGAATTTGACACTTTTTTGTGGGACCATGTTCAGATTCTGAGGGTTTCTTTTTAAGAAAAAGTCCTCAAAATCTAAGAATTTCACTACAGAAAAAGTGCGTGTGATCTAAGGGATTTTTGCAGAAATAAATCACCATAATCTGAGGATTTATCTTTAGAAAATTTCTCAAAATCTAAGAGTTTTCCTGTAGAACAACTCCCCAAAATCTGTTAGATTTTCTAATGATTAAAAAGCCTATGAAGAAGTCGTCAGTTTCTGAACACTTTTTCCTATTGAAAAAGCCTAAGATTTTGAGCATGTTTCTATGGAAAAGTTTTGATTTTAGGCTGTGTTTAGAACCAGAGGTCTGCTCAGAGTCGGAAAGTTTTCGCAGAAAAAAATCATCAGAGTCTTAAATACCTTTTTAGAAAAATTTGTCATGATCGGAAGGGTATTCCTTTTGAAAACTTTTTTTCGCATTTAACAGTTTTTCTCTTGGAGCATATATCCAAAACGCATTCAGAAGCAGGAGCCTTTTTCAGACAAGACAAATCCAAGAGAAAAATTTAATGGTATTAAGCAATATTTGTCATTCAAAAGCCTCAGATTTTAAGCACTTCAAGAAACATTACATTATGGATAAGTTTTCCTATAGAAATATTCTCAGAAAGACGGCTTTTTTCTAACGGAAAAATAATACCAATTTATTTTCTTAGTTTTACATCTAGCGACCGTTTAACCATCTCACCCAAGTAAGGCCTCAAATGCAATGTATCTTATTCATAGCTTCCTTTTCTAATCAGATTTCTGTTATTGTTCGTGATCAACACAGACACATGCAAAGATTCTATATTTAGATTTTTGTTTATCTTCCAATCTTAGAGTGTACTTCTTTTTAGAATGTACTTTATTCTAAATCTAAGTCAGATATTATATTTTTCAAGAAATGATATGACTTTAAGCCATTTTCGGATGGCAGCTTTCTTTGGCGACTCGGTCAAAATTTCAAACCCATTAAAAACATTTAAAATATTAAATGTTTGAAATTAAGTTAAATATTAAATGGGTAAAAATTAAGTCGTAATTGTTGCTATTTGAATATTGTTAAAAATAAAATAAATATAATATACCTATATATATGGGTGATATCAAAAAATGTGATAAAAACCGTGTAACCACCTAATTTCTAATGCATGTATTACATTTTAGTTATATATTTCGATATATATGAGCACATTGTCAACGGTTTTACAAAATTTATAACAATCTGACCAATTTTTGGTTAATACATAAAATTTGTGACCAATTTTATAGGCCAAATGTAAACTCCGTAACAAGTAACTCATAAGGTTTTTTAACTTTAATAGCTTATATTTTAATAACCAATAAAGCTAAACACTAACTGTAAGAAGTTTTATGAAGAGGAAAAGTGCCGTTTTTAATAAAAATTAATACATTTTACAAACTTTTTCGTATATCTTAGCTATCACGACTTCAACTCTGTAACGATTTTTTGTCATAATTTTTGATAAAAATGCATATACCAGAATTTTGGAGTTATCTATTATTTATATTGCGAAAGTATAATGTTATTTATACTCAAATGATGGTTGGACTGTAAGTAATCATCCAGTATAACAGACTTGAAGCTTTTCTGCAGTATGTAACATTCTAGAGATGAAAAAGGATGTCTTTAATAAGATTTGAAAAAATGTTGTAAACTCCGTTCCTAATTTTTACACCAAACTATTTAACGAGTAAGAAAAACAATGTAATATTTGGATTCACCTTGTAGACATCATACGATTTTGTTTCGGAAAGAAAATTCTGACAAAGCGTTTCTGAAAGAAAACGAAAAAAGTAACCAAATGTAAACTCCGCAACCACAATTGTTTGCATCAGATTTCATTCAAATAAATGTAGATAAATGTTTAAAATATTTTAAAATAACCACAGACAGAGGTGATTCAACTAATAGTTATGCGTCAAAAGACGATTCAACTAATTATTTTGCGTCAAATCAAAAGAAGTTATCAGTTTTAGGGTAACAAAGCTTGTGGAGCGAAAAAGATTGATTTTGCATTTCATTGGTTTTGAATCGATATTTCGAGCCATTACTGACATTAGTTTGACAAATTAAATTTGTTTCACACAATTTAAGAATTTTTTGAAGGCCGAAAAAACATCAAAAGAGTTTTGATAATATTCACAAATTAGGTCTGATTGTTTACATTTCTAGTAAAAAATAGTAAACTTAGAAAGTGCAGAAGAATCAGCAAAATTGATTTTTTTCAAGTGAAATGAAAGAAAATGGTTTCAAAAGTAGTAAACAGAAACCAGTGAATTAAAAAGTTAGCAAATTTCAAGTCCAAAAAAAATTTAAGAGAAAAAAATTGGTAAAAATATTAAAAATTAGCATGTATAATTATAAAACTGCTTCTCAGAAAAATCAGAAATTTTTGTTTTAATTAAAAAAAAATCTATAAAAATTAGTTTTATTTTCGGTATACTCCGTGTGTACTATGGTTATAAACTAGAGTTATTTTTAGAATTTTGAAACGTAGGTTGTTTACGAGAACAGAAGCAGAAGGACTTAAATTACTAAATCGAATTTAAAAAAGTTATTCAAAGTTGATTGGCAACGGGTCTAGCTCTATTGTATATCAGTACAAACTCGTTATACCCTTTTCACATAGCTGCGTGATGTACGATGATACTCATATAAGTACAAATTAATAAATTGTGTTATTCACGGATTCAAAATAACATAATTCTGCACACCTTTTTAGTATTAATATCAAATATTCTAAAAACCTTGTGATGAACAGTCTTTGGTTATAAATATTAGTCTAAGAGTTTTCTGCTTCTGTTGTTTTAGTATTCTCTGTATGTGTTTGCTCTACAGATAATAGGTGTTATATATTAAAGACTTTGTTTCAAAGAATATTTGGAAATTTTTTAAAATTTATACATAAGCACATACTCTGTTGTAAAATGTAACCTTGTTTAAAGAGTTTCATCTCTTAGATTGCTTGTATGTTTTTTTTTTTTTATTTTGTTTAAGATTAATTTCATGTATATGATAAAGAACAGTAACATTTATATACAATTCTTATTCATTAGTAACTTAGTATTTTACTTCTTTTTTTTTAAACATAAATTTATTTCATTTTATCCTTTCAAACATGTACTTCATACATCATTTGGCAATTAAGAAATCCATGTTAAAAAAAATTTGTTATTCAATTAGTGTAATTTGCTAGATTACAATGAGAAAGACAAGAATAAAAATTAAAACTATATAACATGCTTACAGCGAAAATTTAATGAATAAAAAATTGTAAATTAGTAAGAAAATAATAACAATAAACCATTTGGTTGAATAATTCGGTAAATATTAGTTATTAATAATACAAAGAGGAATGGGTTTTACTGTGATTAAAAAATATGGAATTTTTATGTATTGTAATCGTAATTGAATATACCCAAATACCACAATTTCTGCAACTGGTTACACTAAAACCGATTCCAAATATATTTCAAAATTGTCTAAAAATGTTTTAAAATTATCCAAAAATGTTTTAAAATTATCCAACATGTTTTGAAATTGCCCAAATATATTTTAAAATTGTCTAAAAAGGTTTCAAAATTGTCTAAAATATTTCAAAATTATGTTTTACAATTTTCCATGAATGTTTTAAAATTGTCCAAAAATCATTCCAAATTGTCCAAAAATGTTTTAGGATTGCCCAAAAATCTTACAAAATTGTCCAAATATTATTTAAAATTGTCTAAAAACCTTTGATATTTGTCCAATTGCATTTCAAAATTGTTCAAAATGTATTTTAAAATTTTCAAAATGTATTTCAAAATTATATTATTTGTATTATAATTTTTGTATTTAAGAAAATTCAATTTGTATTTTAAAATTGTCCAAATGTATTTCAAAATAATTCATTTGTATTTAACAATTTAACTATATTTGTATTCAAGAATAGAGTTTTTATTTCGAATTTTGTCAAATACATTTGGAGAATTTTGAAATATAAATGGAATTATTCGAAATGCATTTGGACAATTTTGAAAAACAGATTTAAAATTTTTAAATACAAATGAATAATTTTGAAATACATTTGGACAATTTTAAAATACAAATGGAATTTTCTTAAATACAAATAAAATATAAAATATATTTGTAATATTTTAAAATATATTTGTAATATTTTAAAATATATTTGTATAATTTTGAAATACATTTTGAAAATTCTAAAACAAATTTTGGACAATTTTGAATTGCAATTGGACAAATATCAGAGGTTTTTAGAAAATTTTAAACAATATTTGGACAATTTTGAAAGATTTTTGAACAGTTCTAAAATATTTTTGGACAATTTTGAATGATTTTTGGACATTTTTAAAACATTTTTGGAAAATTTTAAACCATTTTTGGATAATTTTGAAACATTTTAGACAATTTTGAAACATTTTTAGACAATTTGAAAATATATTTGGATAATTTTAAAACATTTTTGGACAATTTTCAAATACATTTGGAATTTTCTGAAATAAAACTGAAAATGGTGTATTTTTTGCTGGTTTTTTTGTATGCGTTTTGACAAGTTAAAAACTACAAGAGCCAAAAAGCAGGTAGTTTTTGCTCAGTTATATATGTAGTACTAGACAATTTTGAAACCTCCTTAGACAATTTTAAAATATATTTTGGACAATTTACAGACATTTATTAACTAGAATTAATTCTGAACACCATCCAAAAAATCACTTAAGTATTGCCTCTAAAATATAATTGCTCTAGAAGTGATCCTAAAAAGCGGTTTGGTATCATTTGGTATTTCTAAACAGATGATCGATGGTTCGATTGCTGGGGGACCAACATTTTTTAAATTTGTTTTTTTTTTATTAATATTTTTGTTATTATTTTTTTAAATTAATTTGTTTAAATTCAATATTTTTTTTAATGTTTCAATGATGGAAATATGAAAATAGTACTGAAAATAATTCTGAATTGTAATGCACCTTTTGCACTTGTTTAAAAATTACTTTTGTGGAAGATAATAAAGCACAATATCTCGCAATGAAAAAGTGGTATTTTCATGCCAGCCAACTTTCATATCAAAGAATAGCTCAACGGTTGAGAATTCACGAGGTCACAAGTTCGATACCCGGTGGCAGCAATAAAAAAAAACTTGTTAAATAAAAAAAAAATTTGGAAGAATTTTTTCGTTTTTAATTGGTAAAAAAGAGTTTCTTTTGCACTCGTTCAAAAATTGCTGAAACAATGTTGAAGTGGGAATACTCCTATCCTATGAGAACTCAGTGTTAAAATCATTAGTAATTCTGTTGAAAAAAGAATTACGTCTAAAGCCTAAATTTTAGTGCTTTTTCTACTACTTTGGCATCTCCTTTTTTGCTCAAATTATCAGTCCATGTATCACATAACAAAAATTTTTGATTTCAAGTTATATACAAAAATTAAAACCCAAATACAGATTTATACTTTGCTTAAAAACTTAAATTTCTAATTTCGGAAAAATGCAAATGAATACTCTAACTTCAATAGTTCTAATTTTTAATCCGTATTTATGTTATTTACTACTTTTTCTATTATATTTGTTTATATTTTTTTTTTAACATAATTTTTGTGTTCTGCTTTGTGTGAGAAACTAAAAAATATGCCCGTAAGCTTTAGCTTGACATGCACACAAACCCAAATCTAAAAAACACACTCATACAAAGAAGAGAAAAAACAAACAAAAAAAAAATTAATTGTTTTGTTATAAAAAGTTTTATTAACGCGCGAAATATTACCTTGAGTTTTTGTTTGTGAAAACTAAAAATAAAAACACAACAATAAAAGTTGTTCATAATATTTAGCAAATTTATTGAACCATTTAAAAGTTTAGGAGGTTGTTTTTTAATGGAGAAAATAGTTTTAGAATTTTTTATTTTCGGTGGATTTAAATACCATATTAAAATTGACCACTGAAGCGTATGAGTGATATTATTTTTAAAATTGTTTGTTATTTCTTATAGTTAAATTCATTTTTGTGTGAACAATCACTTGACACTTAATTTTACGGTTTCATTAAAATCATAAATAATAATAATTAATATTTTATTAGTTGTGACTATACTTGACCTTCATTGAATTTTGAGAAAAATATGAAAAAGGACTTACATAACGAAGACTAAGTATCGGTTTTAGAACTAAGAACTAAGTTTTTCTTAAATGTTACTTAAGTCGGAAATTTTTAAACAAAATTTCTAACATAAGAAATATTTAAGTTAAAAATCGATCTTAGTTGTGACTGTAAAACTGACAAACATTTCAGGTTTTTTTTATGCGATGCCCCCAACTAAGGCATTCACAAAATAAGGTTTATAAATTCATGTATATATTTTAATACTGGTAAAACACTATATTCTTAAACAATTTTAATTTTTAATTTGTAATAACTTTGAAAATTCTGCTAGCAATAACGTTTTTAAGCTTTTTAACCTAGTCTATACAATATGAACTTATATTTATTTCTTATAAAATTTTCTCCACCTAATATAAATTTACTTTGCTGTTTCCGCTGCCTAACATATATACATGTACATATGGCTGAATATATATTCTCTCTATACTAACTTATGTTACCTTGGGGACACCATTAATAACAAACGACTAAAATTGTATTTCCTTTTATAAAAAAAAAACCATAAGTGAAAATATAAAAAAAAGAGCAAGCGAAAAACCCCTTGAAACGTTTTAAATCTAAGGAAAAAGAAATACGTACTTCTATACCATTTTAATCGAAATTCAATAGGAAATAAATTAAAAGTTTTTGTTTTTAAGCAAAATAAACTAAGACAATTGTAAATGTAGTGAAAAGAAAAATAACAACATAAAAAAGGTTTTTATCAAATTAAGGAAGTCAGGTTTAATGGAGCAGAGGACTTAAAAAGTCAACATAAATATTTAAAAGAAAAAACAATAAAGTTCAATTAATGATATATGTATTGAATGTGTAAAGTCTGTGGTAACCACTTACATACGTGTATATATCGTGTTCTTTAACCAGATATACGCGCCCAGGAAAATTTTTTACAATCGATAGTAAACGACAGCAATTCTGCAACCGGTTCCACTGCAACCGATTCCATGGAATTGGTTCCAGAACCAGTGGAAGGTATGATGGACGTAGAATGAGTTTTAGAACCGGGCAACCGGTTCCACTTTGGAGCTATAGAAGTGGTTGCTTTTGGGACAATTTCAAACAAAAATCATCTGTGTTAGAATTGACAGTAGACGGGGTTGTAAAGGAAAATTAGCTATTCTACAACCGATTCTTTGGAACAGAAAATTTTCCTGGGCGGTTATTGATGAAACCCACCGAATTTTTCTATTCGAAAAGTGTTACTTGGGGTAATTTGGGAGTAGCTTTGATCAACATCCAAAAAAGTACCTAAGCTCAGAGAAATGCTGCATTCACTATTTCCCAGGAAAATTTTTTACAATCGGTAACCAACCACACCTCTTCTTGAACTGGTTCCACTGCAACCGATTCCATGGAACTGGTTCCGGAACCAGTTCCTCGGATCCTATATGGAAGGTGTGACTAATGTAGAATCAGTTCTAGAACTAGTTCCAGAACTGATTCTAGGGCAACCGGTTCCACTTTGGAGCTATAGAAGTGGTTGCTTTTGGGACAATTTCAAACAAAAATAATAGGTGTTAGAATCGACAGTGGAAGGGGTTGTAAATGAAAAGCAGATATTCTACAACCGATTTTTGGAACAGAAAATTTTCCTGGGTTGCTTAAGTGGTATTTTTATTTCAGTTGCAAAAGCATTTATGTGTCGAAGAAAAATAATAAACTATAATATTTTTAAACTCGAATGAGCTAAAATGGCAAAAGTGGACGCGAATTATTGCCTACACTGAGAAAACAGATTCGTGCTTATAACAGAATTTCTTGTCAATTGAATGCCGTGACCGAATTTTTCAGCTGTGGCAACTGAATATCAATAGAGAAAATAGTCATTTGATAATGGCAACAGAATTTCTATTGCTTCAACAACATTTCGATAGTCACAACTGAAAAATTCTTTAGTCACAACCGAAACAGTCGATTGTCAATAAATTCAATTGTAAGCACGAATCTGTGTTCTGCCCAGCAAAAAAAGGGATGCCAAACCATTAGAAAAAGCACTACGATTGATGATCTATGTGTACTTCTTTTTTAACATAAACACTAATGATTTTAACATTAAGTTGTCATAGGAGAGGAGTACTCGCACTTTAACATTTTTCCATAACTTTTGAACGAGTGCAAATGAAGCTCTTTTTCACCAATTAAAAGTTAAAAAATTCTTCGCAAAAGAATTATATTTTTTTATTTTACAAAAGTTTTTTTTTATTGCCGCCACCGGGTATCGAACATGGGACCTCACGATTGCTGGTCTGGAATCGAACCCCCGATTACCTTTTTGGAAATACCAAGTGATACTAAAATCACTTTTTAGGATCACTTTTAGAGCAATTGTGCTTTAGAAGAATTACTTGAGTGATTTTTTGAAAGTTCTTCAGAAGTAATTTTAAAAGCGCTGTAAAAATATACTAACGGATGTATTGGAAGCAATGAAAGAATTAATTTTTTGAAGTTGTTCAAAATTGCTTATAAAAAAGCAGTAATAATACACTAACAGATAGATTAAATTTTAGCTTTATTTTAGCAACATTTTAGTTTGCTGAAAATCAAAATTTTTACTCTGCTAAAATTAGCAAAACTTCTGTTGAATATTAGTAGGCATAAGAATATATTCTATCTACAAAATTTTAGTTAACCAAATCATTGTGTGGTGTATGGTTTCATGCATTTAGTCTGTTTAAAAGGCAGAAACTAGATCTAGTCTGATTTGCAAATTTAATGTGTTTATAAATTTGAGGAAGGTTTTTTCTTCTTCTTAACCTCAAACCTACTAAATTAGAATTAATAAAAATACATATTAATGACAATATTAATTGTATTTGGTCTATACGACGCGTTTGAAAAAACAACACTTTACTATAATTTTGTTATTTGTTTGAATCAATTACTAATTTAACTGAACTTTAAATTTTATACATAAAATAAGGACGATATTGTAATAAAATTTTCCGAAATATTTTATTTAAACACAAATCTAAACATTATGCAATATTTGCTTAAACTTTGTTATGAATTTAACAAAAAAAAAAGTTTAAAATTGCACATACATACATACATATTTTAAGCAGACTATTGTTAACTTGTAGATAAAATCAAAATCTTTTAAAAAGTATATACAATTGTATAAAAACAACATTAGAGAATTGCAAAAAATTTTATAGTTTTCAATAAAAATCTTTTTCTGTTTCCCATGTATCTATTATACAATAGATGATGCAAAAAATATTGTTAGTATGGCTTTATAAACTATAATCTAAAAGTATTACAAATCGTTTGATACACAGAGAAAACAGATTCGTGCTTACAACCGAATTTAGTTGACAATCGTATGGTTCGACTGCCGTGACCAAATTTTCAGTTGTGGCAACTGAATACCAATAGCGTAAATAGTCATTTGATAATGGCAACGGAATTTCTATTGCCTCAACAATATTTCGGTAGTTACAACTGAAAAATTCTTTAGTCACAACCGAAGCATTCGATTGGCAATAAAATCGGTTGTAAGCACGAATCTGTTTTCTGGGTGTATGTAAGAAATAAAACGTAATTTTGTAGATTATCATGAGAATCATATTTAAACTTTTCGACCACAGTTTATATATTTCAAAAATATAAGACTACAATTTTACAATTGTTATGTTGCTATATAATACAACAACAACACTGTGGACAACGAGAAGCAACAAAAACGTTATTTGAGCTACATATACATTTTGCTATTATATTGTAAAACCACACAACATTGTGGTCATATACATTCATGTGAAGAAAAAACGATAAAATTGTAGTTTGAAGAAAAAAAAATTATAAACTTTACATTTCTTCAATACTTTCTATTCATACCCTGTACCACTTTGTGGAACAAGGTATATTGAGTTTGTGCAGATGTGTGTATCTACCCAAAATAATGGGCATGATCCACCTTATAATTCAGTGATATCCGTCCGTCCGTCCGTCCGTCCGTCCTTCTGTCCATTTATTTTATTTTTGGTAAATTACACATTTTGGCCCGTCGCTTATAAAAACGTTACTCTGGTCGCAAATTGTTGGGATCAGTTTATGAACATTGGGTTTATTTAGAAACGGTCCAGCTTTAGGCCTTGTGGTGGTTAAAGTTCCCCAAAAATTGGAACTTTTGCTTTTTTTTACACTTAAAATAATACGACAGTAGAAAAATCTGTGAAACCGGTTTCAAATCGATTTGACAAATTTTTAGTTGAAACACTGATTTAAGCAAAGATTTTAGTTATCTTCATTTAACACAATACTAAAAATCCTCAGTAATTTAACTAATTTTGAGTGTTGATTTTCAAAATTATTTAAAACTTATTTTTCGTTAAATCTCAATCATTCGTTAAATTCTACAAAATTTATTTTTAAAATATGGTATTTTCATGTTACTACTATTACCCGGTAGATAGAGCCACCAATGTGTCCGAAGTTTTAAAGATGGCGCTATTTCGTTCCCTCCCGATTTTTTTAAAACTAAACGAGATAGAGCAAAACGGACAAAATGTTTGCTCTATTGGAGTGCCCTTATATGCCCTTACATGCTACGGACTAGGTCTGGGGAGAATCCCGAGACCCTAAATTTGGATAAATTCTACGACTCAGTATAACACTGTGGAACAAATTCAGGTTAGCAAAAGTTAGGTCGATTCTGGGAGTGAGGGGTGAAAATAGAGGCTAAATTAGAAGACCCGTATCGCGGCGTTTGCTTATGTTAGTTTGAATTTTTTCATATTGTTTATATGGTTTTTTAGCTATAACTCGTCGACTAATTGATATTTTTTTTAAATCTGTAAAAGCCAAATTATTGCTAGAGACCTGTGCAACAATTAATATTTTTAAAAAAATTTATTTGATTGATTTTTTTTTGTTTTTTTATTTTTTAAATAGTTGTTCAGGTCTCTAGCTATAATTTTACAGATTTAAAAAATAGACCTAACTTTTGCTAACCTGAATTTGTTCCACAGTGTAATTATATATAAAACTAGTTTTCCCAATTTTTTTACTTAAATTTAGATTTGTTAAATTTAACAAAAGAATTTGTTAAAATCAACAAATTTTATTTTAAGCCAAAAAACTATTCCTGTTTTTTTTTTTTTGTTAAAGTAACAAACGAGCTGGAATTGAGCAGAAAATCCTGAAGGAAGCTCTTCAACATGGTCAAGGTTTCGAGGGCTGGCGGGGATTGGTACGTTAACAAATTGCAACTGAGGAGGGAACTTAGGCCAGCTAAATGTGATTCTTGAAAACGTTTCTGCCAAGCAAAATTTTTTTTTGAACTGTTTGCCTGTGAATCTGTTCTAGAACAGGTGTTTTTACTACTGGTTCCGTAGAATAGGTTCTAGAATTGATTACTGGGAGTCAAAATGTAAGGTTTTACTGTCGCAGAACCAGTTATATAACTGGTTATAGAACCGGTTCCAAAGCAACCTGCTCTAGTTTGGAGGAAAAGAACCTTTTGCTTTTGGGACAATCTCAAACAAAAATCACCGATGATATAATATAAATTAGAACAGGTTGCATGCAAGTATAGGGTTGTTCAACAGGGACGCTACAAAAAGTAGAAAGACAGGGACAGCAAACGACGCCATATTTCTTGCCGCTCTTTTGACATTTCTCTTCAGTAAGGTTTGCCATTTCATGATGGAAAGATAGACGAGCCAACAACGAGTCGAAGTTATTAAAATTTACTACCGAAATTCGGAGTCAGTGGCCTCAACGTTAAGAGCGCTACGTCCAATTTATGGTCGTCATAATCGTCCTAGCAGATCAACAATTGAGCGTGGGGCTACGTCAAATCTATGGTCTATGCCAACAAGCCAGCGACGATTGATGAACTTCGTACGAATATCGAATGTGAAATTGCAGCAGTATCGGCCGATTTATGCTTGAAAACCGTCGAAAATTGGGTTCAGCGTCTGGATTTCTGCAAGCATGCCCATGGTGGCCATGCAAAAGAGATCGATTTCCATACATAATGGCATCGAACGTACTTTCACAGGAATAAAGAATTTCATTGATATCCAAAACCGTTTATGTTTTATTTAAACTTTTTTACTTTTGTAGCGCTCTTATTGAAAAACCCTATACAAGTTGTTCTACAATCGGTTCTTTGCATCCGACAATTTTGCTGGGTGAGGAAATATAGATAGCGTCTCTGGCGCATCGAGGTTGCGCAAGTTTCTTACGACCTCTACAAGTACTCTGGCCTATTTTAGGGATCCCAACGGAGTATGTTAAACGTCCAGTTTGAGGTCACTTATATTTTTGATTAATACCCAATTTTCTGGAAACTCTGCGACGATGGGAAAGCGGGATGTCTCACGCAATAGTCAGTATTCCTAAGCTTACGTGGTCGATTGGAGGTTTTATAACTTCTAAACCACCTAGGCTGGATGGCAGTATTCTAACGGAACTTCAGCAGGTCTCTGACCTGATAGTTTTTTATGCGGGTTTACACAGGCTGTACTGATATGTTGTATATATCGGTGTGGTGGAGGAATACGAGAGTGGTTTTTATTCCCAAATCTGGGAAGATATCATAAATGGTCCCTAAGGAATTCATACCTATCAGTATATCATCTGTTCTATTGAAAACATTGGAAATGATGATAAATCTTACTTCCGCGAAACCAGTGACTTCAGACTGCTGCCTACGATTCAAAATGCATACAATAACACAGTACATAATTTTTTAAGCTCATTGATGTGGGACTCAATTCTGAGAATTGCACGTGAAAGTGGCCCCAAAAATAAGAACTTCTGCATCATTCATTTTGTCAAGTTGGATGCATTAAAAATTTAATGGCGATACGATTTTTTTAGCACTTTTTCTATATTTTAACACTTCCAATGTTTGTTGGATATCCAGCTATAATTTATTTTTTTTTTAATTAAAACTCTGGAGTTCATAAATATTAGAACTGCAAGTTTAGGGTTAATCAATATCGGTCTGAACTGATTATTATTTTTCTTACTTCTGTTTGTAGTTGTCTTGTAGTTTTTAAAAAAAATTAAATGACAAGCTTTCTAGGAAATCTTTTTGTATTTATTTTTTAATAATTGTTTTGTTAAGAATGTTGTTATGGTATTAAAACAGATTGATATATCATTTGAAGATTATGATAAAAAAATATTTATTTAATTTTTTTTTAAATATAACTTCCCAGGAAAATTTTCTGTTCCAAAGAATCGGTTGTACAATAGCTACTTTTCATTCACAACCCCTTCTACTGTCGATTCTAACACCGATTCTTTTTGTTTGAAATTGTCCCAAAAGCAACCCCTTCTATGGCTCCAAAGTGGAACCGGTTGCTCTAGAATCAGTTCTGGAACTAGTTCTGGAACTGATTCTACGTCACCCACACCTTCCATATAGGATCCAAGGAACTGGTTCTGGAACCAGTTCCATGGAATCGGTTGCAGTGGAACCAGTTGTAGAATGGGTGTGGTTGGCTACCGATTGTAAAAAATTTTCCTGGGTTTGTTTAAAACTGTCGCGGTAAAATATTTTGTAATTTTAATAGAATTCTAGAAAAATATGCATTATATTTTTTATTGCAAACTCTTAAACTAATACTTCCCAGGAAAATTTTCTGTTCCAAAGAATCGGTTGTACAATAGCTACCCAATAAAATTTTCTGTTCCAAAGAATCGGTTGTACAATAGCTGCCCAGGAAAATTTTCTGTTCCAAAGAATCGGTTGTACAATAGCTACTTTTCATTCACAACCCCTTCTACTGTCGATTCTAACACCGATTCTTTTTGTTTGAAATTGTCCCAAAAGCAACCCCTTCTATAGCTCCAAAGTGGAACAGGTTGCTCTAGAATCAGTTCTGGAACTAGTTCTGGAACTGATTCTACGTCACCCACACCTTCCATATAGGATCCCCGGAACTGGTTCCGGAACCAGTTTCATGGAATCGGTTGCGGTGGAACCACTTGTAGAATGGGTGTGGTTGGCTACCGGTTGTAAAAAATTTTCCTGGGTACTTTTCATTCACAACCCCTGCTACTGTCGATTCTAACACCGATTCTTTTTGTTTGAAATTGTCCCAAAAGCAACCCCTTCTATGGCTCCAAAGTGGAACCGGTTGCTCTGGAATCAGTTCTGGAACTAGTTCTGGAACTGATTCTACGTCACCCACACCTTCCATATAGGATCCCAGGAACTGGTTTCGGAACCAGTTCCATAGAATCGGTTGCAGTGGAACCAGTTGTAGAATGGGTGTGGTTGGCTACCGATTGTAAAAAATTTTCCTGGGTTATATCGAAAAAAAAAGAGTTTAGCTTAAATTTTTTTACTCAAATACCCAGGAAAATTTTCTGTTCCAAAGAACAGGTTGTAGAATAGCTACTTTTCATTCACAACCCCTTCTACTGTCGATTTTAACACCGATTCTATAGCTCCAAAGTGGAACCGGTTGCTCTAGAATCAGTTCTGGAACTAGTTCTGGAACTGATTAAATGTCACCCACACCTTGTATATGGGATCCCAGGAACTGGTTCCGGAACCAGTTCCATGGAATCGGTTACAGTGAAACCAGTTGTAGAATGGGTGTGGTTGGCTACCGATTGTAAAAAATTTTCCTGGGTATTTTTTTACTAAAAATTTATTTTAAATGTTTTTTAGTAAACAATTTGTTTTATTTATTTTTGTTCTAAAGAGTTAGAAGACAACAATGTGGAGCTTATTCACATTTTTACTTCACTACAACCTGTTAAAATATTTCCCACCCGTTCTTAACATATGTATAATAATATTTATTATAACAAACTTTTCTTATAAAAAATAAAGTCTTGTTAAACTTTTACTTTACATAGGATTTAAATTATTTTACAAAGTATTAAATAATACTTAGAAAACCATATTTTCTCTTGTTCGTCGTTGTTAAACATGAAATATTTAAATACTTTGAAAGTTCATTTAAATAGGAAAAGACGACAAATGAAAGCAAAAGTAAAGTAAACTTTACTTTTAAGCCTACGACAAAGACACGTGACGCATATTAACAAACATGTTAAAATACTTATTTATAAAAAGTGTAATGTAAAAACATGTTGGCAGTAGTTCCTTAAATAAAGAAACAAATTGAAAGTACAGAAAAAATGAGACTAATATATTTAGGAGTACTGACATCATTAACTAGCTGCTTTTTTATCAGAGATTATCTATAACACGTATAAACTAAGTAATAAATACATTTTTATACATATACATAAGTACAATATTGATACTGAGGATGATGTGTTGTAATGGTTAGCGGATTGGACAGTCACATACATATAAGGTTGCGGGTTCGATCCGCAGTGACAGCTTTTCTGTCCCTTATACATATCGCAGCGTTCTCCTTCGGTGTTCCCATAGCCTTTAAACCCCCGAATTAAAATAACAGTTCTATAAACTGAAAAGCTTCAACAAAGTTCGCCTACTTTTTATCAGATGGCGGTCAACAGCTGTTCTAAGGTATCGACTCATCTGACGCAATTACAGTGACCATATTTGAACTCCTTCATCTTTCACTACCTTTCAATTCTTCTCTGTCCCCTTTCCCATAAAAAAAAAGAAATGCATCACAATTAATGTGAAAGGGAAAAGGAAGAATTCCTTGAGTGTTGCTTCTTTAAAAAAAAGTAAAGGAAAGTAGAATCTTGTGCAAGAATTTAAAAAAAATATATTTGTTTTATTTTCAACATAAGTAATTTTCTAGAATTCTATTAAAATTTCAGTAAACGTAAACTTTCGAAAATTTAATGTTATAGGGAAGTTCCCATATAAAATTTTGAAGATTGGCAGGGGCCAAAGTTGACGATTAATCCACTGCCCGGTTAGAGACAACGATTTTCGTTATCAAACTATAAGAAAGGGATACAGTAGTTTTGATTTAACTGCCTTTTTCTTAAGTGCACTTTTTCTATAACTGCACCAAATTTTAATTTCGTTTTTACTTTACAAAATTATGTACGCAATTGCCTTCTTTAAGTCCACTATTTGTACCTGCGCATTTATGAAGAAAATATCACCATTGCTGCCGCTTATGTTTTGCTTTATTTTGCAATTCTAGGAAAAAAGTTCACAGAAAAACAAAATGGACAATTTTTTGTGACAAAAATATCCAGCTTTAGTCGTTTTTTAATCATAAAAATTGCAAGATCTTGTGCAAACACAAAGTTGTCATTATTAGCTTCATTTGTTTTGTTTGTTTTCCATCTGTATGAAACCGTTATATGTTGTTGTTGTATATCAGCACATTAAGGCCGGTAAACAATTTGACTTAGCAACGCTTTTGGCTTATGTGCATAAGAATTAATGCAAAAGTTGTTCATGTAGCTATGTTAAACTTTTTTCTTCCTAGCTTTTTTTTATTAGGGGATTTTCTTCTTTTTTTAGTGTTGAAATAAGTTTTATATTATAAATTTGAGTTTTTAAAATAAAGATGTTGAGCCTTCAAGAAGATTCCTATGCTGTTCAGAAGCACCTTTCTTTTGGAGATTTTTTTAAGGTTGTTTTTACAATAGAAAATTTGCAATTTTATTAAAATATATGTAACGATGGGTAAACTATACACTCGGAGAGTGGGTCTCATACTGTAGCAGGGATGGGAAAGTTGTTACGATCGTACTTTTTTTGATACTATTTGATTCAGAAAAGTACCGTGGTACACCCGCGTCGCATTGGATACTTTTGCACATTTGGCCTGATATTTACTTTTCTCCTCTGCTGCCAATTTTGTTCAATTCTCACTAAACCTAGTGTTTTTCAAACGAATTTAGCAGAATTAAATATGACTTGCTATAAGCGGGAAATTTTACATTTTTTGAAAGTCGTCCGTATGTTTCAATTCTAAATTTTTAAGCAGCTTTGAATTTGTATGCATAACTTGAAATATTCGGAAAATTCTGTGATTTTAAGAAAATACAAGTTCTATATTTGCCCTATAAAAGTATAGATTTACGCAGTTTAATAGGACTGAGAAAATAAGAACCACCTAATGTAAAGATTGGTATTTTTTTTAACAAAAGTCTGCGTTCTGGGGAAGAAAAATTGACAAGTCGAGAATATTTTTTTCCATGAGACACATGTAAAAGAAGAATGTTTTCAGAAAAATATAATAACTGTTTATGTTCTTAAATAAACTTTTAATATGGAGGTAAAAAGAGTCTTGGTACCTTTTTGACCAAAGATCACTTAATTTTTGTTTTTTTTTTTAATTTTAAATTTTAAAGATGTGCCGTTTTAAGCATGAAACAGGAATTGCATTGAAATTTTCTAAATAAAATAATTAGTTATATGTGTAACGAAAATTTTAAAACAAAATAGGACTTGGCAAAAACCGTTCCAGAGTATTGCAAAAATGCAACATCGCAATTTTCAAATACGAATAACTTTTATGCTTTAAGAGATATCCCACAGGTGTAACCATGACTATTCTACGCCTCTTTTAGCGTAATATATAAATATTACTCTCTTTAAGATTGTTTCATAAATCGAAATAGTGCAATCTTTCAAAATCTTCACATGGTGGAGGTGCCCTATTTTGGAGTCCAGTGACACAGCTCCCGGTGGGTCTGTGGGGTCGACGTCAAGTCTTAAGGTCGAAATTACATTTACTATAGCCCAGCGAATTTTTTTTGAACTGGTTGCCTTTGGATCTGTTCCAGAATATTTGTTTTTACCACCGGTTCCGTGGAACAGGTTCTAGAACTGATTCCTGGAAGTCAAAATGGAAGGCTTCACTGTCGCAGAACCGGTTCTATAACTGGTTCTATAAACGGTACCAAAGCAACATGTTCTAGTTCGGAGGAACAGAACCTGTTGCTTTTGGGACAAACTCAAACAAAAATTACCGATAAGAAAACAAATGAGAACATAATGCAAGTACAAGTTGTTCTACAACCGGTCCTTTTCATCCGACAATTTTGCTGGGGAGTGTGTGAAGCTTGATCTCAATCGACCGGCCTATAAGAAATGGCTGAATTACTTCCAAAATATTTTGAAAACACCACACAGTGTACTGAACGGCAGAAAACAGCTTTTGAATTCATTGAACGTAATTTTTATTTTTCAATTCAGTGAATGCTATTCTTTTTTTTTCAATTCACTGAATATATTTTTTTTTTTAGTTCGCGTAACGAAAATAAAATTGAACGAATTCAGTGGTGAATTAATTCAGTAAGGAGTTAATTCACTTTTTTTAACCGTAATATTTATAAAATTAAATACATTCATCAGTGAATTAATTCATTTGATTTAATAAAAAGAAAAGAACCATAGCAATTAAATTAATTCTTTTAATTTGTTTTTTATTTAACGCCTTCAGGTGAAGGAATTGGTTCAATTCTAAAGGAATTCGTTTAATTCTAAAGAAAATTGAATTCGATTGGTAGTGAATTCATTCAAAATTGAACTAATTCTTCAAAGCTGTGATTAAAAAGAGGTAGATATTTTTTTTTTTGTATTGTGAGGGTTGAAAAAGTAATCTTGAAAACTTTCTTTGATACCGAAATTAAAATCTCATTTCCCATCTATGTACTGTGGGTTTGTAAGTGGAATACTGATTTTAAAATGATGGTAATATGGTTTATTTAAAAAAAGATATAAATTATAAACGATAAAAAGTTTCCCCGGCTAAGATTTTAATAAGTTTGTAAATGGCTGACAAAATTCGTTTTCGGTTTAAATAAACGAAATTTATTTTTGTAGGTCTGAGGTTAAGAAAAAGAATAAACTTATTTCTCTAAAAATTATAAACACATAAATTTTCAAAGCTAGGCTTGATCCAGGTTCTACCTTTTGAATGTACATGCTTCATCAGTGATTTTTAATTAAATTGTATTAATTGTTTATATGTTTATCATCAGATTGTCTCTATATGATGATTTTTTCAACAACCCGTTGACTGTAGAAATCGAACACATGCTCCTACATTACAAATGTAACTATACTAAAGGGCGACAGATTAACCATCTCACCCAAGTAAGGTCTTGAATGCAATGTAGTTAATTCGTTTTATTCAGAAGTGATCAACACAAACACATACAAACCTTCCATTTTTAGATTTTTGTTTATTTTCAAATCTCTTCGCAAATATTGCCAAACTGACATATGGTTTTTACATTCAATTGGCATCCCAAAAACTCGGACTTCCAGACTCAATATCGTCTAGCCCAAACTGCTGGAACTAGGAGGTTGAAATTTGGTATATAGGTTTATCCTACAATGCATTCATCTGCTAAGACAAAATTTGTGGAAATTCCTATGGGATGGGCAAAAGTGGGAACCCCTTGACGGCCTGCCTAAACTCCGTTGGCTAGTTATCTGAAATTATAACTATCTGTTCCCTGGAGCATACGTTAATCCAATGGAGGAGCACCTTTTGGAGTTTTCAACAGAACTTGGTAAAACTGGGGTAACGGCCTATGCAAATTTCTTTGGCTAGAATTGGATCACTAAAATTGGGAAATGAGTGGAATTTAAACACTAGAAAAGTAGAGCGCAATGGAACGGAAGACGAAATGGAAAGGAACTGGAAAGCAAGCGGTGGATAGAAATAGAATGGAACGGAGAACCATTGGCATTGAAACACTGGACGTTGGAAACGAAACTCTGGACAATAAGAATGGAACGGAGTGGGCAATGCTAAATTTGATTGAAACACTAAAATACTAAAATTAGGAAATGAATGAAATAAAAGCACTGAAAAAATAGAAGACCTGGAATGGAACGAGTGGAGTTGATACACTATCCGCGTTAAAAGAATTGGAATACACAATGAGAATGAAATGGAAGGAGGACCGGATGGAATTTGAATACTCAAATTGGAAGGCGAAATTAAATTGAACGGTGAAGGAGAATTGAAACAGTAAACAAGTGGAACGAAATGGAATGGAACTGGGAACAAGTTTATTCAAACGAGGAACGAGTTGTATTCAAACACTAGACAAGTGGAACTGAATGGAATGAAATAAAATAGAAAACATAGGGATCGAAATTGCATGGAGCAGAACTAGATTTTAGTCATATTTATCGATTTAGGTTTTTTTTTTGTGAAAGGAAATTTTAATCATTGTCATTGGTCAACGAAATAATATTTTTAATTTTAGTTACACAACACAACACTAAAAATGCATCGGACATGCGACACATCAATTCTGATAGATTTTAGTATGAACATCACGAATGTGAAAACCAAATTTATTAATTATCCAGCAAAAAATTGGTAGTTATGCTTTTCAAACCATTTTCTTCATTGCTCCAAAAGTATACGTTAGTGTATTTTTATTGCTTTTTTAGAGTAATTCTAAACAAAATACAAAAAATCACTTAATAATTATTAATAATAAACCAGATGATCGCGGGTTCGATTCCCGACGGTACCAATATTTTTTTTTAAGTTTTGTTCAAATTTTTCTTCTTTTCCTTTTAATATTGGTAATTTATTTGTTAAAATTCAATATTTTTTCAAATTTTAAAAATATATGTATAAAATAATAAAAATATATAAAATAAATAAATAAAATGTCTGTTTTTTTGCGTGCTAGTTTTTATTATTTTTACTAGTTTTTTCTCATAAATCGGTTTTTACCGGGAAATGTGCCCATTATTTAATTCAGTGGCTTCTATTTATTATTTTTGATATCATTTTCTTTCATTTCACTTTGAAAGGAAATAAGTTTTGGTAATTCTTCGACACTTTTCAATTTGACTAGTTTTTACTAGAAATGTAAACAAAAAGAGCTAAAGTAATGATAAAAATCGTTTTTTATGCACCTGGGGAAATAGTGCTGAAAAATTATTTCATTGCAATGTATATTTTGCACTTGTCTAATAAGTAATTTTATTGAGAAGAATAAGGCACAATATCTAGCAATGACAATGTGGTATCTTTATGCCAGTCAACTTTCATATCAAAGTATATCTCAGCGGTAGAGAGCTAGACTAGCAATCTTGAGGTCGGAAGTTTGATATCTGGTGGAGGCAGTACATTTATTTTTTTTTTATAAAAAAAAGAAATTTTTTGGGAATTATTTTTAATACTTGCAACTGATAAAAAAGGGTTTCTTTGCACTCGTTCAAAATGTACTGAAAATTTTTTGAAGTGGAAGTATTCCTCTCCTATGACAACTCAACATTAACTTCATTCCCGTTCCCGTTAAAAAATTGTGATGATTTTCTACAACTTCTGCATTTCTTTTTTTTTTTTGCTGTGTATCTCTTTCTACCTTTTGAAATATTCGCAAATTTTATTTTTATCAAGAGGCAGAGCTTCCAAAGACCTCATTTTCTAATTCTATTGCCAGTTCTAATTGACTATGAAATGATGGAATTCTCAAATTACAATTTTACACACTGATTGAATATTTAATTTATCTCATTCGATTTCATTTTAGAAGATTTCAATAATTTTTCATCATTCGATTTGTTTAATTACTACATTCAGTCGTTAGTAATTTAATCGATTTACTAGTTTGGGAATTAATTTGATTTGTAGTTCAGTCGATTTCCTTTAATTCGGCTGAGTGACTTGGAAATGCCTATCGATTTTCAAATTTTGCAAATAAACAAAGGAAATTAAAATTTTTTTTTACAAATACAAGAAAACTGAAAACTAATATGGAATGAAAAGTTAAGTCATAACCAGAGAAGACATCCAATAAATTTAAGGAAAAAAATATTTTGAAAGTAGAAAAAAACAAGAAGTTCAAATTTAAGAGAAAAAAAATTTTTGAGAGCAGAAAAGGCTTTTCTGGACAAAAAAGCAATTTAAAGTTCAAAAATCTTAAGAAAAAACTATTTCAAAGCTAAAAAACGTAAAAATCTAACAAAAGAAAAAGAAGCAATTATGAGTGAAAAAAGAAAAAATGAAAAAACCAAACAAAAGCAATTTTTTCTTCTCCGGAAATAACAAAAAAAAAAAATAATAAATTCTATGATAAAATAATAAATTGTATTTTAACATTTCAGTTTCAATAAAGGATATGATTCTAGACAGTAATTTTTTAATGACATTCATAGTTCGAACTACAATATTTCCAATACTCAACATTTTATGTAACTTAAGAAATATCAGTTTTTTGCTTAATTTCAGGAATAGTTTAAACTAAAAAAATGTACCAATTTATAATTTACATGTGAACTCAATAATTTTTTTTTTTCTTATTCTATTTACTTGTAAGAAATCGTTAATTTTACTGTAATAAAATAACATAATTGTTAATTTCACAAATTTTTTAAATCGAATAAAAAAAATCGATTATCAACCCCAAATTTTTCAATCAAGTGATACAAAATCGAATAATCGATTGAATACCCCAATTGTCAATCGAATGAGTAAGAATTCGATTGAATTCCCAATTATTGAATTCAATGATTGTAGAAAATCGAATGAAATAAATTGAGTGAATTCAAAAGGAAATCGAATGTAATTTTTAGGAAACTTATTCAAAATAAAATTCATTCTTCGACACTATGGAAACATTAGATTTTTTTTTATTTCCTATTTATTCATATACCTGAACAAGCCACGGATTCTTTTTTTAATATGGGTTTAAACTTAAGGTTTTCGGAACCATATTGACTTATTGTGATTAGGTGAAGAATCTAGGATATCATTCCGATTAAATTGAAAACTTGTAAAGAAATTAACCTGCTAAAATCGGGAAAAAATTTGCTTAGTAATTAATGGATAAAAATTACAAAAAGAAAATTAAAAATTTTCAAAGTTTTTTTTCGATTTTATTCTTAATGCAAATATAAAATCAAAATTATGAAAAAACCACCCTTTAAAGGTTTTCATTTAAAAGTTAATGCCAGCCAAATTTGATATTGAACTTTAACTTAATCATGCCAATACAGGATTTTACATTGCTATTTTATTTCGTCTGTATCATGTTCATTTATTCATGCATGATGATAAATAACATCAACTTGAAGGGATTAATTAAAATGAAGTATAATAAGTGAAAATATTTATTTTACATTCAAGAAGTTGCATATAAGAAGTTGTTAATGAAAAACAATACAAGCAGACTTTAAATTTTCAGGAAAATGTATAATACATATAAAGCTTCAAACATTAACCCTCTAATGCCCAAGGCTGCCAAAAGGCGGTCTTCAGATTTTTAATAGTTTTTGGCTAAATAACAATATTTTATTAAACAAGTTGTATTATATCCATAGAAAACTTAACTACATACCTTTTTTTGCCTTCAAACTTTTTTTGTATAAGCAACGGGTAACAAGCGAGAAGCATGTAAAGTGAAAATTTAGAAAGTTTATAAAATTTGAAAAAATGAACTTTTTAAAACAGAAAAAAATATTTGAAAAATTGCCAAAAATACATTTACGATCTGGCGTACATTAGCGATAATAACAAAGCTAGTTTAGAGTCTCTAATTGTATAATCAGTTAAAATTTTTTCTCCAGGACTCACAGGATAATGCCAGGATACGTTTTACAAATATCTCTCTAACTCAAAAATTAGCCTACAGATTTTCTTTAAATTAAACACAGAACTAATTTCGCCAAAATTTATTTTAATGTTTAGTGCCAAATTCGCCAAATTTCGTAATTTTCAAAAAGCAAAAATCGCCATAACTTTTGAAGTAACAACAATTGATCAACAATTTTCGATACGTAATTTTATTTTATTCATAGTGTTATTTACAGCAAAAACTGAAACTATTTGACTTCTGGGATGCAAGATACGTCTTCAACCTTTGATGTGCTATATCGCCTAAATAAAGCGATAAATTAAAATTTTAATATTTGTTCCATAGTAGATTTTCAACGCCAAATATATGGTTTAAATATTATTATAATCAGAAGAAAGAGCTTTAGAGGGTTAAGTTGAAGTAAATACTTAGTTTGCTTTAACGGAATTCATTTGTAAGTGTACAATAAAATAAAACGAAGAGAATAATTCCAGTGAAATCAATATTAACGAATATCAATTTCAATTTAAAATTATAACTTTATGGTATTGCAAAATGATATAGCGGCAGTTTATAATTACAGGAAAAATGTCATTTAAAAATGCAATAATTGACGGAAAAAATGGTAAAAGAAGCAGATTACAGAAATGTTTGTTTATTAATAATTATTAAAGAATACCTTATTGAAGAAGGTAAGAAATTGAGGGCTTTATAAATGAAGACGTTGAGTTCGGAAGAAAATTAAGCACTTTATTTGGGAACGCTTAAATTAAATGATTACAAAATTCGACAAAATTCAAAATTTTTAAATTTCAGCAATAGATTAATATGAGATCTTGCCCTGGAGATCTAACAAAACAATAGATTAGTATTTTAGAAGATGTCAAAGCAAATTTTGGTAAATTTTTTGTTGTTCTTTTTGTTTTTTCTTTGATGTGTTAATGTTTAATAACGCTCTTAGACAAGAACAACAAATTCTCATTGAGTTTGTAAATTAACTTAAAAAATATTTTTAAAAATTTTAAAAACGTCGTCCACCTACAATTTCCTTAGGCAAGAAATCTGGATAGGGACATGTCTAAAAGAGATTATTTTTCACAATTTCTAAAATAAGTTTTGGGATTTTAGCACATTTAATTTCTTTAATGCAAACATCTAAGGCTAACTTAATTTTTGATTAGTCTTAAAAGATGAGATTATATTAGAATTCAATTTGGTATATATAGCGAGTTCAAAATTTTGGCATAATCTCGGTTTCTTATTGGGATGAGGTCAAATACTTTGGGGTAAATTCATATAAGAACTTGTGTTGAAATACCAACATTTGCATTTTTCTCTTATTTGTTAATGTTTTACTGTAAAGTCTTCTTCTATGAAGTTTATTATTTTACCCAATGATAATTTTAAACTACTCAGAGTTTCAGATAAGCCTACAGGATACCCTAAAATCGGGTGCGTGTACCTTGGATCGACAAAAGTAAATTTTTGAATAAAATTTAAACAACTTTTTTTTAAATAATCAAGATATTTCAAGATATGCGCTGAAATCAATATAAAGTTTGGAACAGATATTGGAACAGAATTTTCAAAAGTACCAAGGTTCGCGACTCTTCCCTAATGGTTAGCGCATTGGACTGTCACTCATAGGGGAAGGATGACACTACTAGCCAACACGCTTTCTTCTCATATTTGTCTTTTGGTACTAAATATTACTCCCCTTGTAAAAATGTTTAGATCTGATCAGATCTTTTTGGATCTATATATATATGATTGAATCTAATTAAACCCTGTACCAGATCTCATCAAATATGATCAGATATGGCATATGTTATAATACCTTATGGCAAGATCTGATCAGATCTACTGCCAAATCTGTTCAAATCTAAAGTGATCTGGACAAATGCGCCAGATATGCCTAGATCTGATTAGACCTCAAATTTGTCCCCCATTTTGAGAACTAATTAGATCTGGTAAGATCTACTGAGATCTGGCCAGATCTGAACTTTTTTACACGGGTCACCAAAAAAAATTATAACACAATTTTATTTAATTATGCGTATCGTACTTTACATCGCGGCTGCCACACTTGTTCTGTCGATCGCCAATATCATTGCAGTGTTGTCAGTTTAGGAGATTTATCCCGAAATTGGGGATTTTTTTTTCGTCAATGGGGATAAAAATTTCCGTTTGGGGATCCGGGGATTTATTGGGGATGACACGAAATTTTAGGGGATTTTTGGGGATAACATATTATTGCCTTTTTATATTTTTATGAATTTAACCCTGATAGTTCTAAATATTTATATATTTCTTTTAAGTATGATGATAATATTCCATGATTTTAGGCTACACAAATTTGTGTCTGGAAAGTTAATGTGCGTCCAAACCTTAATTCCTTTTGGTGAAAATTTGAATTCCTTTTGGTTCCAAAATATTTAAGATTATTCGGATGTAATATGAGTTATAAGAAGCTCTTCTTAAATTAAATATATACTTTACATGTTATTCAATTGTCAAAAATTCAATCCATCTGCTGAAATATTAAAACTTTTTTATACAGTACCATATGCAACAAAATGTCTGAAGCTGATGAATCGGAAAATTTTGATTCTGAAATATTTAAAACGAAAAAATTTGGCTCACATTTTTTCATGCTGTTATTTAAATTTATTTGTTCTTTTTTATAATTTGTTAGAATTACAAAATTTATTGAGTTTGAGTGTATAGGGTACCGAAAGGAATTAAATAAATATGGTATTTTTACATTAATTTAAAAAAAAGTTAACGAATACGAATTTTTTCCAGAAAATAAAAATTGGGGATTTTTGGGGATAACAAATTGAAAATTGGAGATTTTTGGGGATAACAATTTGAAAATTTGGGGATAAAGTCTGAAAAAAAACTGGCAACACTTGATTTGACCCGCTATTATTCTCTGCTGTTTTGTTTCTCTGCAGTTAAAGGTATGTTGCTGGTATACGTACTTATTACCCAGAAAAATATTGGTAATGACACCTCATTACTATCTGCATTACCAAAAATTATATATCATTACCTTTTGCATTATTTTATAATATAAAATAATGACTATAAAATAATGACTTCCTAATAACGGCCTATTGTATTCATTGTTTCTAAATATAAAATAATGACTTACTCGTAATATTTTAAATATGTACTTTTTACACAGTTAAATTTTATACATTTTTATTTATTATATGTAAACATGTTTTATGTTTAAATTTTTATGACGAGTCCTAAAATTACACACTAGAAAAAACTTGAATTTTTCTGAATGTATTTTCTTATGCTAATAGTATTTGCTTAACTCCTTATTTTTAAGAATCAAGTAAGCAATCGGATAACCACTTATAATTCAACTTTTTGTAGGCATTTCTCATTTTTTCGTAAGCGAGCGGGTAAGCGTGACTACTTATAAAAACGACCACGCCAAACAAAAATAATGTGTTTAGACCAGTGGTCGGCACAAAGAGAGAATGTGAATGTATTGTGTTTCTTCACTGTGAGAAATTAGTTTATCATTTTTAAATTTATATTTGTATATTAAGAACATGAATTAATGAAGAAATGTAATAATGAATGCATGAATGAATTAAAGAAATAAAAAAAAATAATTTATAGTAATTTAATTTTTTTCAATAATTCATAATAAATTTTATTATACACATTATTTAAAAAATATATAGTTTTTTGTATATAAATTATTTATTCTTAAAAAGTGTTCCATTAGTTAGTAAATTTTAATGAACTAAAGAAATAAAAATAATTCATAATAAATTTCCTGTTCCTGTAAAATTTTAAGAGTGTAATATTTTTCTAAAATTTCTTAAACAAAGCGACGTCAACCTGCTTTGTTGAAAGCTACTATGCTACTAAATAAATTTTACGCTCTTAGTTGATAGTTTTGTTGCCATTCGTGTTGTGTACGTGTGAAAAGCCGACTATGATCGGCCACTGGTGGCTATGGATGCCGACCACTGGTTTAGATGCCAAAAAATAAGTTGTGCGGAGCTATGAATTTCTATTATATAACCACTTATTTGGTAATGAAAGATTTTGCTGGGTAGTTTTACCCCTTCGTATGTTGTTATTGTAATCAATTATTGCTGTTTGGCTACTTCTTTTTCCTTTTTTATGTTTTTGTTTTTACATTCTTTAATAAGTTACAACTGCATAATTGCCTGATATGTTTGTTTACTTTTTTTCTTTTTAATTACTGTCACAAATTATACCAGATATGAATCAGCTGATTTCGGCAATATGACCGACAGAAAATGAGCAAAACAAAACGCAAAAATTTAAGAAAAACACAAAAGGTAAAGCACAATAATCTAAAAAGAGACAGATATATACAAAAAATGCGTAACACAAAATGTATGGAGATTTTATATTGTTATCTCCCTCTTGACTTGACTTCCATGTAAACAAAACCATACGGTTCGAGAATACTTTTTTGACACCTGTCATTAGTTTCACATCTGGTATTAATCTGTGGTTACTGTTGGCTGGTAAGTTTTTATATTATTGTGGTTGTTGTTGCTAACATTCCACAATGTTAGGGTGATCCTTACTTCTGTCGTTTATTATTTCTCGTAAAAAAAATCTTTTGTCATGGTTGTTTTTGCCGTTGACCGGTAAGCTTTTATATTGTTGTGGCTGTTGTTTTTAAATATCCACAACGTTAGGGTGGCCTTTATTTTCCTGATTTATTATTTCTTGTCATTAAAAATTTTCCTTTTTTTTCCTGTTGTTGCTCCTGTTGGCTGGTGTGCTTCTACATTGTTGTGATTGTTGTTATTTACATGAGGGTGACCCCTATTTTCGGATTATTTTTTTAATGGTTTTTTTCCATAAAAATATTTTTTTTTCCTCTGAACTGCATAATGTAAATATTTTTTTTAGCGTTTTTTCTTTTTTGAAAAAAATTTTTTTTGAATTTTTTTTTCTCTTTTGTAAAATTTTTTTCTTTGCTTTCCGGTTTTGTATACTTTTTTCTTTGCGTT